>JAYDZK010000113.1:145934276-145959276 GCA_034509185.1 Euphonia xanthogaster | reverse complement strand
CTACAGGGCAGAAAAACATGGACAAATCCCAAGAAAAATCACACCATGGCCCTAAGGCTATGAAGCAGTTTGACAGCATTAAGCATGACTGAAGTAAGTGTTTGGGATTATTATTACAGCTGACACACTGCATCTTTTGCCAGATATATAAGATCAGCTACGTAAGTAGGACATAAGGTTAAAGCACTTGAGTAGTGGTTAACAAATCAGAGCTGTGACACTTTTGGGCTTTGACACTGATTCCATGTCGGCCCTGTGTCATTTCCCATCTCAAGAAGGTCAATCTCTGCCCTTGAGTATAATGCCAAAGTATAGAGAAAAATCCCATATGTGCAAAGGGGCCATGGTAGAGCTCTTGCTCTTGTCTAGTTAATGTAAAGTAAGTTAAATACTGCGTAGGTTTTGCTGGTTTTGTATCATATGGCCTTAAGCCTGGCCATGTACTTGAAGATTATTTTGAAGGACCAACAGACAGAAGGCATCAACCATTAATGCATCACACAAAACCAGATACTGGGGGAGAAATACAAATTAATATCTAAGGAATCAGTGACTGATGATTAATCATTTGGGTAAGGATTGTAGTGGGTGCTGAGAGCCCACATATTTCTTGCTAAATACCATTTGCAACATTTTCTTTGGTTTGACAGAGGGAAGGTGATTAAATCTCTCCTGAAGAAGAAAAGGTTATAAACCAGCTCCCATTAAGGTTCAGTTGTGTGCCTCAGTAACTTGTCCTCTGTTTAAATTGAACCAAGATGAGTGCATTTTGCGTAGTAAGATTGCAAGTCCTTTACAGTGTTCTTAGCAATATTTTGTTCCTTTATGTGTTGCTGTGATACAAATAGCAACAATATTAACCAATAATAATACTTTGATTCCCCTGGCTAATTCTCTTGATCGTGCTCCATATATGAAAAGAAAAATAAAACAATCTCAGAAGCAATAAAAATTAATGGAAAGGTATTCATCTTGTGGCTATTCAATATCTCTTTACTCCTCTTATGTAAGCAACTGATAAATTAAATGACACCAAGTTTATCAGTTGAAAAGGAATCTGAATAGCTTTGTAGTTCAAAAACAGGATAACATTTTTTCTTTAAACAGTATCACAGCCTAATGCTATCTGCACAAAACAAGGGCCTGCATTTATAATAGAGGCATAATCCAGCATAAGTTAAAGGATGAAACACCTCCTCACTGATAAAAATGTAAATTGCTACGTGCTGATTCTTTGCTTACATAAAGTTTCAATCTTTTTTTACACAGGAATATATTTTGGTTGAACCAAGACAGGCTGCTAGGTGGTATGCTCATGGAAGGAGCCTTGTGCTGCAGGAGCTCTGCTGAAAACAACATTCACAACCATTGCTGGCTCACCATCAAAAAAATGTCCAAAAGATGGTTCCACAATGATTGAAAACAAGGATTTTCCATCTTTTGAGTTTCAGTTCCATCAGTGTAGCATCACCTTAGGCAGCCTTAATTTTTTCCAGGTTTTCAGCCAGCAAATATTAGAAGACAAACAAACAAAACTTCCCCTGATTTTCATCCTCACATTAGCAATGTCATTTGAGCACTTGACTTTGCACACAGTCTTTCAGCTTAGACAGCACTGTTCCCTGATCACTGCTGCCATTCACCATCCTTGGGCTTGTGACAGGATCAGAGCTGGCTTGATCCTTTCCTGACACAGGCATGCTCTGTATCTGATCTAATTTGAAGTCACAGACTGGGCACTGATAAAATGAAGGACATATTCCAGTGTCAGGGTCTACTCTGGAAGGATCCCCCAGAAATTTCTTTACTTCAAGAATCCCATGCAAGTTAGAAAAATCTGAGTCTCAATATATTGTTATAGTAGGTTCAACATGCTTAGAAACACTCTCAGACATAGTAGCTCATAGGAGAGAAAGCAAATTTCTTTACTGCTAGATTCTCTTAATCTCTAAAATGAGGGAGGTGATTGTGCCCCAGGACTCTGCTCTTATGTGACTTCTTCTGGAGTACTTCATCCAGCTCTGGAGCCCCAGTACAGAAAGAACAGACCCCTCTTGCACTGAGTGCAGAGGAAGACACCAATCTGATTAGAGGGATGGAGCACTTCTCCTTTGAGGAAAGGTTGAGAGAATTGTGATTTTTCAGCCAGGAAAAGAGAAGGCTTTTGGGTGACCTAATTGCAGCCTTGCAGTACCTGAAGGAACCTATGAGAAAGATTGAGAGGGATCTCTTACAAGACCATGGACAAAGGGAAATTGCTTCAAATTGTCAAATTGTCAGACCAGATATTGGGAAGAAATTATTTACTCTGAGGGTGGCCAAGCACTGGAACAGGCTGTTCAAAGAAATGGTGGACATCCCATCCCTGGAAGTGCTCCAGGCCAGGCTGGATGGAGCTCTGAGCAACCTGGTCTGGTGGAAGGTGTCCCTGCCCACGGCAGGGGGGTTGGGACTGAGTGATCTTAAAGGCCCCTTCCAACCCAAGCTGTTCTGTGATTCTATGACTCTGTGGGACTGGTCACTGGACCTCCTTATCTCCAGCCATATCTGTGACCTTTCTGAGACAGTGGCAGTCTGCACAGATGTCACAGTGATGCTACAGACAGTGGGAACAGTGTAATGGTAAAAACAACCAAGGCCCATTATCCAAGACCATCTCTTGGTTTAGTCAATTGCTATGGATTTAGCCCATGTAATGCACCCCCTCATATCGTTACTTCCACAAAGATGAAATTATTTTTTTTTTGGTTCTGAAGTTAAGAAACAAGAACTGGTTCAGTTCCTCTCTCTGTTGAAATTTAATGAGATTTCTACTACTACTCTGCTTGCAATAAGCTTGTCATTACATCAGAGAAGAATTTTTCTTGTAGGAAATGCACATGAATTTCAAGTGGCATGACCTTATCTAGTGCAGAGCAGCATCTTATGACCAGGCTTGGTGAAAAACAGTATTTAATTATAAATTTTAAGGTTACAGAAAGATGAAGGACAGAACGGTTCTGAGGAACAGGATGGTCTTCAGCTAGCTAATAAAGGGTTTGTTTCAGTTATCTAAGCATAGTGCATAGGAAATGTTTTGTAACCCAAAATTCTGGTGGAAGGTATGAAAGGGTCTCTAGGAGACCTGAGTTGCTCTGCAGCAGCAGGTAGTGGTGACACTGAATATCCTAAATGATGGACACTTATGTTTAGGCATCTGTGTCTCTCAGACAGTGTCCTTTAACTCCATAGTGTGAAGCAGATAACAATGAAATCAAGACTCTGATAGCTAAAATCAGTAAACTTCAAAATGGAAATAAGCCCTCATGTCATGGCTGAGACAAGGAAATGACATGTAACAAAGGATGGCTTAAATTCTCCCCTCACCTCTATTTCTTACAAGATAAAGAGCATTTTCAAAAGCAGGATAATTTGCTGCTGTCTGACATCATGGAAAAATCATTGCATGGAATTCCAAAATCACTGCTAGTGTTAAATCAGATTAAATTATTAGTCCTGCCCTCAGATTGCACTTATGCTTGCTCTGAGGCAATCCCCATTTCTTTTGTGTATTTACAACAACTGATTAATTAAACATCTCTAAAAGCACAGTTAAGCAATCCCTCCTGTACTTAAGTAACCATCCTAAAAGTTTTAATAATATGCATGTACATAGTTCATTTACACACTCTGTCTTCCTATTTCCCCTTTTATACCAAAAGGTCTTCATAAATACAGCTTTTGATCTCTAAAAACCTCATCTTTTCAAGAAAGAGCTCATTAGTCACAAATGTAGAAAAAGTAACAAAAGCCCAATTCCATAAAGGTTAAAGCTCTTCCAGTTCAACTCTTCTTTTTTTATATTCTTTTAATTAAGAAGCTGTTCCTATTCATCCATCAAATAAGCTTTTATCTTACAGTCCATAATGAATTAAGACATTACCTGGCAATTCCTTAACTACAGCAGCCCATTTAAGCACTAACAAAAAATCCACACTGGCATAAACTGTTTTACTCAGACCTCTAACATAGAAAATTTATTGAGTATTAGTTTGTGTTGGTGTTATTTGCTACCTTTTTTTTTTAATTTATTTTTTTAATGAGGCTCTGGTTTTATCCTAATATAGGTAATGGAAATATCTGAAATCTCAGCAGCATATTTGGATTAGAAAATTCCTGTTCTATCTCTGTGTATATATAGATATATGTATACATGTATAGACCTGCAAGTGACTCATGGGACAAACCATTGCAGATCCCCACAAGGGCATCCAATTGATCAGGGGTCATCATACTGTTGATTGAGACTGTTCAGGTGGACAGAGTGTTACTATATCCTGCAGCCTTCTAGCATCCTCATCACAAAACCTTGTGGAAAGTGGCAAGACAGTTAGTTCTTGACCACCTGTGTATATCCCCCTGACAATATCAGGGGCAACATTTCTCCCTGAGGCCAATTCTTGATGCATTTGGCAACATTTTAGTTGTAGAGCATAATAAACTGAAACTTCTCTAGGATCAGGACTGTGAAATTGATCTGCTATATTCCCACTGTGCCACCAGCTGCTCATCTCACCACATCATCTATGATGTGAGCTAGCAGGCACTGAGGGTCTGGGATGCCAGGTAAAACAGTGTTTGGTCCTCTTCCCTGGCTGAGAAGCAAACCTTTTCCATGCACTGTACATAGCAGCTGTGAAACTCCAGTTTATCTCTGTGGTCACATCTTTTGAATAAATTTTTTACCAGATACAATTCTGCTCAAAACCAGGTGCTGTTTTTGGTGGTGTGGCCCAAGATAGGATGCCAGCAAGTCACAGAGGTTTGACTACGAGTCCATTTAAAGACTTGTTTTAATCACTGTTTTATGTCAGTATCTCTGTAAGGGAGACTGGAGGTATTCAGTAAAATACAAAGTTTATAATAGTTACACAGCAAAAAAACAAAATGTAGTGCTAAGCCAGGTAACAAAACAGGTAACTCTGTCTCCCTTTGCCACTAGGAAATGTTATATGGTTAATCTGATGTTTTGCAATTGTCACTTCATTATTTAAAAAAAAATGTTTTCCTTTCTAACAGAAGCCAGGGAAGATGTCACTCTGGAATGATTGACTTCTGGTAGTGGGGAAGAAAAAACCCCCAATAGTAAGGTTGATGTGGGACCAAAGATATAGGAACCTTATAGATAATGAGATCTGAGTCTTGGGGTCTCCTTTATAGTTAAGAGAAACAGGCATGATTGGTACAGTCAATCTCATGCTAAAGCAGACTTCCATAATAAATCAGATTAATTGTGGCCTTGACATACTTATTCTGACTTCTTTAGCTTTAAAGGAAAACTGAATACCTAGCTCTAGACCCAGCATTGCTTTATAGACATGGGAAGCCAAATAAGTTAAACACACTCCAGTGATCTGGATATGATTTCACAAAATAGGAGGTTCATGAATTATTAATATACACCTATACTTATAGGGAGTCAGAAAACTGTTTTATTTTGGCATAAACATCATTAATACACACTGACTAATTTGAAAAATATGTGCTCATATTATTATACCTCATTCAGATTAAATTTATATTTCCCCATAACACCATAGCATTAAAAACAGATGTTCATGCACACAGAACCATTATTCAGGTGGCACATTAAACTTTGTTGATCTGGAATTTACTAATAGTTATGAAATGAATTATGGGAAGAGACCATGTGCTCTTGCAAGGAATGGCAGTCATCACAACAAACCTTTGAGTGCTTGCAATGCATTTTAGACATCTAGAGCCTCACCAGTGCTAACTGTGCCAGACTACCTTCATATGGGTAGAGAATAACTTTAAAGGTTGAGTCATCTAAACCATTTCAGAATGTGTCATGTAGAGGAGCAAGAAGACCTCTTTGAGCCATCATTCTTATTAAGCAGCAACTGTCAGGAATTTGAAAGCCCTGCACGCCCATTTCTTCTACATTGTAGTTCTAGAAGATTATGCCCCATAACAGTGTTAACTGTACATTTTTGAGCATCATCATTTGCCTCAAAACCCCAAAAAATTATAAAAGAGAAACAAGATAGAAAGATTTTCTATTCCTTTATTAAACAAACAAACAAACAAACACAACAGAAAACAAACCCCCAATTTGAAGGAATTTAATGTTTCTCACAGTGTTTTCTGATATTTCTTCCTTGGGAACTTCTATATGTACTGATTATTTTGGCTAATTCCTTAAAGATAGCTGAAAAGATATGTGACAGTGAATTCCACTTGGACATTAAGATGGAGGTATTAAATATGATTCCTGTCTCAATCACTGCCTTAACTGCTTGTGGGGTTTTGCATATATGAAGTTTTTTGCCAGAAAACAAACAGGTAAGAAAATAAGAACGAAAAAAAATGAAAAGATGAATACTAGTATCAACTTATTTTTTCAAAAGAGGAAGAAATCCTCACCAGGAACAGTTCAGAAAAGTCACTTTATGTAGCCATTGCTAATACTATTAGGTATATTTAATTCAGTCAAAAATTATCCTGTGTTACAGTTAAGGTTTAAAATGCTTTGATTAGAGGTGTGACACATTCAAGATGAAACAGTGGAAACTTGAGACTTGAACAGTTAATGTTGTCAATGTATATTCTGAATGTATTTCCATGCAGTGTGCATCATGTCCAATGAAAAGAAAGGTCTGGTCTTTATGTTTGTTGGGCACTCTTGGCACAAAAAGAAGACATGCAAGAACCTGCTGATTTGACGTAGGAAATTTTACAGAAACACAGAATGTTAAAGAAATAAATGAAATTATGCTAAGGAAAAAAAAATCACCCTGCAGGAGTTTATGTAAACATCCATAAGCTCCTGCTAAGTTTCTGTGCACTCCTGGGAAATTGTATTGACTTCATAAATAATAATGAAGAGTAGGTAAGAGTCTTTTATTTCTCTAAATTATAAAAGGTATATAAAAGATATTATGGTATTCAACATTGAGAGAATAATTTCTTTTTTCAGAAAGGTAAGGAAAGAAGACCCACTCAGAGTCATATTCTATTGTAAAACAGGAGCAAATCCAAGATTTCACTATGACTATACTAGTAAATTACCATTTATGAAATTTATTTCAGCTGCAAACAGAAAGAAATCCCGGTGTTGTAACTGCCAGTCCAATAAGAAAATAGCTTTAACAAAATCTAAATAGGATTTGTAATTCTTATCGTGTAAATCCACCAGTTTATATATAGGTGGGGGTTTTTTTAATACATTCAATCCTAAAAAGCAGAAAATGTTTTAATAAAAATACAATTTGCATTTAGGGGGGAAAGAGGGGTATTTAAAAATGTTGAAAATTCTAAAGGATTTTGCCACAAACAAACAATCAAACTAATAAACCTCCTCTGAATATTTCTCCTGACGTATAAATAGGAACTAAACTATTGGGATTTAAATTGTATCCATCACAGAATAATAATATTGCTCATTACATGTAGCTTCAGATATTTGCTATGGGAAAAAGTTAATTGAAAGTTTTCAGAAGTTTTGTTAGGTATTATCACACTAAAGAAATTGTTCTGTAATAGTGAGCTTTTTGACCATTTGCAATTATACTCATTCTGCTTTTACCTGAACATGGAATGCTCTTTCAGTGTTCATTTGAAAACCGAAGGCTTATATAAAAATATTTTTTCTATTTTTGTATTTTAATGATTTTCATCCAAGAATCCCCTGGCAGCTTAAAATATTTATTGAATAAGTCTGTCTATCATATACGAAAGGTTCTGTCTTATAAATGTGTAAACTGAAGCAAACAGACTGAATGGCAGAGGCAGGCACTGAAGTCTGAGCTCCAGACTGTTTTCAGCTAGAGCAGCACTGAGGCATGTTTATCATTATAAGCACGTAATTAAGTGTTATTACAGTTAATTCAGTAGCTTATGTTCTGATTGCACTGGAAATTCATGCAAAAGTTCCTTAACTGTTGTTTCAGTTTGAAGTGAGGAAAGTGGTACAGAGACTGATGGAGAATGTGGTGGATTCAGACCTCGAGTAACTTGCAGCAGCTAAGAGACTTCATTTCAATGCTCTCCAAAATGCTAGCCATGGGTGCACACAGAAACTGACCTCAGGTTTTTCAGTTAAAATTCCAAGTTCAGGATAGTCTGCAAATTTTACAGAGGTCGAGAGGCCTTAGAGGTAAGAAAACAGGGACAATGAAATTACTAGATGAAAATTGAAATATCATGATCTGCATATGGACCCCTAGGGTAAAGATCCCAGATCTCTCTCTCTAAGGAGTGTGAAGGTTTGAAAGTTTTCTAAGTACTTTTCAAACTACTGACACACTTCCAGATGCTCCTCAAATTATGCTGTTGTTAAGATCCAAATGACTGTATTTGCACTAGACTAGACCACACTAATAGAGTATTTTACTTGGAAGGGACCTATGAGCATCATCTATGATCATGGAAATATTTAAGTTGGAAAAGATCCTTAAAACCATCCAGTCCACCTGTAAATCTAACACTAAGATGTCCAGTACTAAACCATGTTCCTAAGCACCATATCTACACATCTTTTAAATGGGATTTTGTGATTCTGTGATCTCCAGGGATGTGATCAGACACTTCCCTGGGCAGCTCTTCCAATGCTTGACAATCCTTTCAATTTCACTCCTTCCTAGCTTGGTGTTGTCTTCAGACTTCATGTATGTGTCCTCAACCCCCTCATCTAGATCACTGATGAGGATAATAAAGAGAACTGTCCCCAACACAGTCCTGGGGAAAACCACTTGTGACTGGACACCAATTCATTATAATCTGGGATTCTGTGATTCATCAGCACTCTCTGGGCCTGGACATCCAGACAGATTTTTTTGGGGTTTTTTTGTTGTTTTTTTTTACCCAGAAAAGGTACACTGAAGTCCAAATGCAGCTGCATATTTAAATTATTTTGTCATGAAAGAACTGGAATGATGTTGGTCTCCATCATCCTTTCCATTTTTTTTTTTTTTTTTCTCTCCACAAATTCTTAAACTTTGAGGTCTTGTCTTTTGTGGGTAAGTATCATTTGTGTCTGCATCTTACACTATTTTTTGCACATTTAGTTACAGAATTCCATCTCTGGTAATCAAGGATCTGAATAAATTCCCTTATCTTTGTATTCATAAAGGAGGTAAAGAAAGAAAGGGAGAGATTCCAGCCTGTAATTAAAATGTCACCTTCACAGACACGCCACATCAAACTATTTATGGTTATAGTCAAAAGTCCCTAAAAATTGCTATTTCTTTACTTCTGTGTTGGCAAATAAAAGCAGTCTGTGGCACAGAGGGCAAATGCTGTGGAATAGTTTTATTGGCAGAGAGAAGCACATTCTGCCTAAAGCACATGGTCATGTCCATGCACACTGGTAGCAAACATGTACCTTGAGCAGGTTTGTGTTGCGCTGGCTTGTGCTGCCCTGTGAGGAAGGTCAGGGCATTGGGAGAGCAGGTTTATTGTCACAGGCCAAAGCTGTGCCAGGGGACATGCTGGATGATCATGTACACAGCCCACTTCCATCAGATTGTGGTTTAGAGACACATCTTTTCCTTACTGCGTTCCTGCAGCTGAATTTTGAGAGTGAGGAAAAATTCAATTAATAGACAGGTAAAAGACAATAAACACTACATTACTAAGTAGTGATCTGGAGAGGGAAAGAAGAGAAAAGAGAGAGGAGCTACATCACCAGCCAGCTTGTGTGTGTTGCATATAAAATATTATCTGTGTTAGGGAAATTGAGAAGAGGAAGAGTGGGTGCCCACTTAATGGCATCTGGGGATATTCCAGATGCAGTAAATTGAGTTATTGCATCCAAAAGTACAGAGAAAATGAGATAAATAACAGGAACTGATAGATGATTTTAAGCAGTTTGTACATGTTTATCAGACAGCTTCAGATTTTAGAAGATTTTTGAGAAAGTTACCCAGGGTATGTTTTTCTGACTGCATTAAAGATGAAGAGATGCCTTTCAGTTCCATTTCTTAAAGTAATGAGATTTACTGCTTTGCCAATTAGGTAATCTAGAAGCCTGTGAAAAGTTTAGTTTCTTGTGATATATTTTAGAAAATCTTCTTTTAAACCTATGACTCACTGGACAAGTTAGATGTCTTTTCCTGTAACAACAGCCATAATCTAAATGCTTTGTCTGGAATCCCATCAATACTGTACAGTTGGCCAGCAAATTATTCTTGTTGCATTAAATTACATTTCTGTTTTCCTGGGCTGCCTCTTCAAATTTTCGTGACACTTCAATTCATTAAGCAGATGGAGACGGAACTTGTGACTGAAATGTTTTGTTCAATAAGATGTAAGTTCATTCCCCGCAAACCAGTGTAATCCAGTGTGCTCAGAGGAGGGTGGTTTCACTTCAGCACCTCTCCTAATAACCGCTTGAATGCTCCCTTAGAGAAATGCATTTCTGGCAAACCATGCACCGTCGATTAAATATCTTTACTTAACGCCGCCCTTCCCTTGGTAGATGCGAAGAGGCTGAAACTGGAAAGTTGTTGATTATGATGATATTGGACAATTAATTATGCATTGTAATAACCTTTGACCCAAGCAAAGACTTCCTTTTTCATTTAATCAGCTGAAATGAAAAGTGATCAAATAATTACATGTTCTTGTCTTCCAATCAAGCTGTAGGAAGAGATGTTCAGAGGAAATCAAGCAGAATCTTAAAAAGTAACAATAATAATGAAAAAAAAAATCAGAAGGAGAAATAATCCTATTGAAAGTAATAATTAGATTATTTTTTCACTTACTTCAGTAGTATCTAAATAAATGAAGCCCTCCTGAGATGGGTTCTGTACTCAGCTTCATGTCTCTGCCACTAGGACACGAGAAGTTTTTCCTGACCTCTGTGTTCATACCTGGGTTGATAGCACCCATCATTTGTGAATAATTCTGTATCTTATTCTTCAGAGGCTGTTTCTTTTCTCATTATTTCACACAGGGGGAGGAAAGTGTCTCATGAAGCCGTCTCTGCACAGGTGAAAAAAAGGAATAAAAATGAAATAAAAAATCAAGAATGCAGTGTGATACATAAAATACCACAGAAGAATAATTTGTCATTATTGTTATATCCCTCACTCATTAAAAAAATGTTATCCTCTGAAAAATAATAGTATCAGCTCTAGACTTCAGTAATTTTTGGATCCTGGGAATCCAAAGAAAATGATCCTTTTTATCTTACACTTCATGGAGTAAAACTATTTAATTTAACAAAATGCCAAAACTGAGATGAGGATTCTGTATGGTCTTGGAGGTGGCTGTTGAATTTATTTTTTTTTTTTTGTGCACAGTCCATAACAGTGAGTCAGCCCTTCTCTGGTTAAACCAACTATCTCATGCTGAGGCTCCTGAGCAGTAGGAACCCGTGTCTTCAGCAGTGGGGTGGGTGGAACATAGATTGGCATTCTTGGGTCACCTGTCTCTCTTCTTGCAGCTCTGGGGTAGCTCTGCTTGTCTCTTTATCTGAAAGGTGAATATTTGACTGTTTATTCCCTTATTGCTCTTCAAATTGTCATCTGAGCTGTTGCTACAGGTGCCTCTCCTTCATTTACCAGAGCAATGCAGGTACCTTGACCACTGATATTTAAATTAAATACTTAATACTGGTGATTTATTCACCAGCCAGTGTCACATGTCTGCTCTGCTTTGAAAAGTTGGACCTCTGTGTGTTCTGATTCAACTATCTGTGTCTACAAAGTGGAAAAATTCAGAGTAGAGAATAATAAACATAAATCTGCCTATTTTAAAGGTAAATTATTAAACCAAAAATAGATATCATTTAAAATTATTAAAGCAGCATAGGAAGAACTATAAGATTTTTACTTGTAAATTGGATAGAATTTGCTAAAATAGATCTCTTTTGTAATTAGGTGAATTAACTTGGCTATATTAATTTCTGAGAACTTCAAATGTGAAGCCTTATTTTTTTTATTGTTATATTGCACATATATATTGTAAATATTTTATTTTTTATTGTTCTCAGTAAATATACAAGAATTCAATACTATTGAAATGCCTCTTCAATTCAGTGAGTGCTCATTATTAGTCCTAGTATTACCTCTCCTTCCTATCTTTAAAAGTTTTCTCTGATGTTAAAACATTTTCAGAGAGGTCCTAGAGTATGTTTTGTTTTATTTTGAACACTCTAATAATAGCAACTGTATTATATTCAGTGTGTAGCACACTATTTATTTGACTTCACATAAATGCATTTCTTTCTTTAATAAAATCCTCCTGCAGATATGAAAATTTCCTTATTCTTTCTAGGAGCCTTGACGGGATATGCAATGTATAGTGCTGGGGTGGGATGGAGCACATTTTCCTCTCATGAATATCACTTTTGATCACATCATTAAGCACACAGGCCTGCCATACAGATGAGCGTGGTGTTTGTGGATATTAATGAGCATCTTCTCTTGCATCTGACTTTGATTGAACTTTTCATCACCTCTCCTGTTTGGAGAGCTTTGCATCAATTCCAGTTAAATCCTTGCAGAACTCATTTACTTTCTTTTACATGACTGACCTTTCTCACACATGACTGGCTGTCACAAGCTGAAGAGACTGGTAGGTCTGGGTTTCTGAATCCTGAGCCATTTAATTGCATCAAGCGGCATTTTTCTGTAGGCTAGGAAAGACTGCCCAATTACTTAGCTTATTACATGCTTTAAAATTGATCCTGAGAGGTCAGATACTGACTTTTCTGAAGCTCTTCGGGGTTTTTGGCTGCAGTTTGGGCCTGTTTTTTTGGTGAGGAGGAGGTGTTTGCATTTTTCCCTATCCACGACTTAATATTAAAAATATTCACAAGTAATTACTAATTCAGACAATATTCAGCTTAGATGCCCAGAACACCTTTCTGTCTTTAGGAAGTACAAAGGAATTCACCTCCATCAGTGGTTAATAGCCCTTACTTACACCACTTGGTCTTATATTCACTGGCTTTTCTAAATCAGTGCACACTGTTCCCCTTTAAAATCAGATAGATTTTCTCATGATGAATGAAGTCAGATTAACACTGCCAGTATACTTTTCATTGCAGAAAAGCCAATTTGGCCATATATTTTATTAGCTCTGAAAGAATATAATTTGTACCTTGATAGTCTAAAATAAAATGAATTCTTTTAGGAATATTAATGTGTCCAATATATGCAAATTCCAGGTTTTGGGGTGGGGTGTTTTGTGGTTTTATTGTGGTTGTTGTTTATTTGTTAGTTGTTGATTTTTAGTTTTGGCTTGGATTTTTTATTTTTTTACGTATTTTGGGGGAGGATTCTGTTTGTTTTGTTTTTCCTTTTTTGGTTCTTTTTCATGTCATATTTAAATTAGGATTCATTTGACATAAGAGACTGTTTCCAGAATTTAAACATCTAATCTAATCTACTATTCACAATCCCTCTAATGCTTGTGCAGAGAAACAGACCCCTAGAGGTTAATTTGTCCTAATCATCTTGGATATCATAGGTTTTGATTAGTAGCTCCTGATAGTCACTGTTCCTCATCAAAGGAGCCCAAATGAGCACCTTAAATTGGATGTCTAAATTCTAATATTTAACACTGGGCAATGCAGGCTCCACCCCACGGGCTGTGAGTTACAGATTATCTTCCAGTTTTTCTGTACCAGGTTTTTCAAAATCTGAGACACATAAACCATGTAAAGTTTCTCCAGAGGCTTCTCCTCAGTGTCCTTCATGCTACCGATCAATCTGGTAACTTTGTAATCTTCAAAAGATATAACCACACTTTTTATAAATCAGGCTCTACATTAATTTCCTGTGTGAGTTACTATTGAAACCTAAAGATGAGGACAGTTTTTAACTGCTGCCAAAGAAATTTCTGTCACAATAACTGATTAGGCACACCTCAACATCAGATTTTTTTTTTTTTTTTTTCTGTTTGCATTAGTGTAAATGGGAATAAAAATGCAAAGATCTCTGGAAGACATTTATGTGCAGCCTCAGTGTGATAGTAGAGATAATTCCTTTTTATTTTCCACAGTTTCAAGGGAACAGAAATTAAAAACAGTGAGATTCAGCTGGATTACTCGTCAACTAATCATCAAAATAGTTCAACTGGAAGAGCAGTTATTGGACAATATCCAGGCAAGTAAATTCCTCATCTACATCTTAATTTCTTACCAGAAACCTATGGGGACATGTGCAGAACATTAAAAACCTCAAACACATTCAAAAATTTTCTCAGTTTCTGTCTCCAGATAATGGACATTTTGTCACTCTCCATGTCACAAGTAAAATTAAAGCCAGCATTGAAGAAAATACTGTAGGGTGTATGTATGTTTAAAGAAAATAATAAACTGTTGCATGTGACCTGAAGAAGACATTAAGGTTTACACATTTTATCTTTCAGATATAAGTCAAAGAGAAATAACTTCATATTTTACTGAAACTATTTTATCTATGTTTTCAATGAGAAAAAATACTTATTCAGTATTTTCTTAAAATAAACCATAAAACCACAATGTATTTGTACTTGTATTTTTTTTAATATATTTACAGAGGGAGGGTTAAGCTGTTTACAAAATGGTCTGTAAAAACTAAACACCAATTGTTACAGAAAGAAACAGAAACATTTTGGTCACAAATTATTTGAAATCGTTCTTCAGTCTTAACCTGAAGATGATTAATTTCCTCTAGTATTTGATTTACTGGGATTATGCTGTGATATAAATGACAAAAACTATACAAGTAGGTGGGATACAGGTGATCTTTGGAGACAATCAGATTTTTGTAGAAATGGACACTTTTCACAGCGTTACAGGACGGTTGGGGCTGGAAGGGACCTGTGGGAACCTCCAGCCCACCCCGCTGCTAAAGCAGGTCCACCCACAGCAGGTTGCACAGGGTCACACCCAGGGGGGTTTTCAATACCCCAGAGAAGGAGACTCCACAGCCTGTCTGGCAGCCTGTGCAGTGCCCTGCCAGCTTCCCAGTAAAGATTTTCCCCATATCCAGATGGAGCTTCCTGTGTTTCTGTTTGTGCCCATCTCCCTTTTTCCTGTCACTGGGCACCACAAAGAGTCTGACCTATGGAAAAGTTCAGTTCTCACATGACAGTTAACAACTATCTTTAATGCCACAGCTGGCATCAAGGAGCTCCTGGGGAACATATTCTTCTCTTCATGAGTCTCTGCTTTAAAAGTCACCGAGTTCTGTGGTGTTTGCTATACTAAACTCCTGTTTTTAACACTGACCTTTTTTTCCTGCAGGTACTATGTGTGGCACTGTGATTCCTTGACATTGGAAACTTCCCATGTGACCCATAAACAGGGCAAACATTTGAAGAACTGCCACTTATGAGCACAAAGCTGGGGTCAGATGCCCCCCTGTCATAGATGCACCATGACTCTGAATTCAGTGGTTTACCTACCTGCAAGGGATTTGGCATTTCCTTTTCTATCATATTAACCTTAAAAGTAAATGCAACAGGGGAAAAATAACCTTGAAGCTCAGGTTTTGCAAAAGTCCAATAAATTTCTAAGGGTTAGTACATCTGGAAAAAACTCACTGCTTCTCCTGGGAGAGAAAGTGAGAAGACAACTGGTTTCCAAGGTTAGACACTGGAAAAATTACTGCCAAAGGCCATTATAAAAAATCCCAGATCATTGGTATTTTTGTGGACATTTTTTGGGGTTGGTTTGGGATTTATTTATTTATTTATTTTCAAAAATATAGCTATTTGTATTGTCTCTTGGCACAAGCTAGTAATTCTGCAGTGTTGTGGCCATTAATTTTTGAAGATGTCGCCTTCTCATGCAGAATCTTTAGGAGACTTAATTGCATTAATTGTTCCTGTACCTCTTAATTCCATGTGATTGCTGCCAATGGACAAACACAGGGACAGGTTTACCAAAGGTGCTATAGAATATCACTGGAGATGTCTCAAACAGGACTGGACAGGACCTGGGCAGCCAGATCTTCTGTGGAATTTATCTGTTCTGAGTTGAGATGACATCTTGAAGGACACTTCCACCCTAAATTGTCCTGTAATTGTGGGGTAATTGTGGAACAGTGAATTACCCACAAAAGTAAAGATGAGACTAAGAATATCCAAATCATCAGGACCAGTCTCCAAGGAAGAAGATGAGAGGAAATCTTTCAAACCCTTGGTCCTAGGCTTTAAGCAAGTACTTGTGCAAGAATTTAGTTGCATCATTAATAATAGAAAATTCTCTCCCTTTCCTGTCTTCTCCAAATTGAAACTATTTTGTGGCCAGGACAGTATAAAGCAACTTCAGAGAGCTTTACATTAAACATTCCCTGATATTCAGGACTGCTAAATTTTTTGGGATTTGCTGATATTTAGAATTTGTTACCCTATTCCTGGGCCACTGATTTACTACTCTAGTGTAAAAGAATGTCATATTTACCTCTCTTGGATAGTACCATCTGTCAGGGAGAGACATGAAGCTCTCAATTCCCAGTGAACAGACATGTAGCTCTCCTGGATTAATTGTTTGGTGAGATGCTTTCCTGTCTGCCAGATCATTCCTGTTCCCTATCACAAAGTAAAACTTTCAATTCTATGAATTTTTCACTTAAATTAATTGTTCAGAATTAGCTATCATCATTTATAGAGATGAGTATTTGCCATTATTGATTATATAGTTTTTGACTGCCTGTGTCTAAATTACCTGCTCTGTATTATATTCCTGAGGCCAAGCAATTTTTTTTTCTTTTTTTAAGAATAGCGACTTCTAAAATAAGGCAGATCAAGGAATTTGGCTGGAGTTCATTACTGAGTTATTACCAGAGAGAGAAAGAACCAAATATTTAGACTCTCAGACCATTTTTTCTAGCCACAAATCCCCTTAGCCAAGAACAGATTAATTTTTAGTAGTTTCTTTCTCCTATGGCATAGATGGTTCAGGTTTAACTGGCGCTACTCTGAAAGATGGCAATGCCGAAATGAGAAAGTTCTTCTGCTCTCTTCTAGGACAGCTCAGGGTAATGTGGGCTTGTATCATCAAATGTCTGCACTGTACATCTACAAACAAACCTCAAGGTTTTATTTGTTATATGGGTTTTATAAAGACAGGGAAACAACGATACACAGTCTTCTACCAGTGCTCTATGGCTGTTTTGCTACCCAGCAAGGAGATATCTCAGAGAACAAGGCGCACTGTGACTTTCCCTCTCAAGGTTTTCCTTTTAGTTAATTCCTACAGACACTGGCTCAGTGTTGTAGGGGAAGTGCAGATGGTAAATTCACACCTGTCCAATACTTTGCACCTTGTCAGAACTTGCCAAGGCATGGATTCTCTGGGACTGACAGTATTATTAAACATCTTCTGGCAGAGGCTTCAGAAGTCAGCACTCAGCTCAGATATGCCATGAAGAGTTGTAACATGTTTTTTTGAGAACATAAAAAAAAAGTAAGACTTTTCCGCTGTGATACAGACCTAAAGAAGGACAAAGAACCCCAAGAGAAATGCTTTGTTTTTGGAAACAACATCTGGTAATATAGCCTTCTATGAGAAAAATCCCACACCTAACCCACTTTTCTGAAAGAATGAGTGAAAAATATCTCTCTGTTCAAGATTTTGAATATAATGTAAGCCTTGAAATTTGTTAATTTTGATTAAGCCTCAACAAATCGAAAGATCAGTGAACTTATTTCAAGAGAATTGTCCCTATGCCTTCAATATCACAGTCACACAGCCTTAATTTAATTAGAATGGCATCTGGAATCACCATGTTAGTATCACAAGGATTGTTTTGGCTTTATAAGATTATCCAGAAAATCAGAATGAGATTAAGTATGTCACCAACACACATAATCAGTTCTGCATTGATTATGAAGGGAGCAAACATCTTTCCTACCCAACAGCTTCACTCACCAATAAAAAGTGCCTGGGAGAAATTTGGTGTTATATCAGAGAAACACCATTTCATAAGTGAGATTTTAATAGCACTGAAGAGAATGGCAGCAACAGAAATAAGTGGAAAGACTTGCTCCTTTATGGTTTACAGTTTCACTCTTTCTCCCCTGCTTATGGCTAATGAAAGTGGAAGCTACACAACAGTTCTTAAAATTACCTAGCAATAGAAACTACTTTTGCTGGTCTCAGGAGCCAGGGAGATTGCTATTGTGTTTTATGCACTTTATTACTTTAGAGATCTTATTTTGGCCTGTTAAAGGTCTTGGCAAATCTTTAGTGACCTTCCTGACCAGCTGTGTGCATCAACTTCAGGATAATTTCATGTATTCTATTAATAGCCACAGAATCTCACGATTCAAGACTATAGGGCAAAGCTCTGTGCTCTTAGGAATGCGGGGTTGATTTTTCAAGCTGATGAGATGTGAAGCCTCAAAATGCATGTCTTCCTCTCAACTCATTATGGAGGGAAGGAATTGTTTTAGGGCTTTGCAGGACTTCATAGAAGCATGGAATAGTTTGAGTTGAAAGCCATCTTAAAGATTGTTGGGTTCCAACCTCACTCTGTGGGTGGGAATACATTCCACTAGACCAGATTGCTCAAAGCCCCATCCAAGATGGCCTTGAACAGTTCCAGGGATGGAGCATTCACAGCTTCACTGGTCAACCTGTTCCAGGGCCTCACCACAGTTTCAGCAAAAAATTTCCTCCTAATTTTCTTCCAAAATGTCAGCTGGTGTAAACCAAACTTGGACAAAATAAAACGTACTGTAGCATTCCCCAGATATCTGCTTGCAGAGAGGTGTCTAGGAAATAATACAGTCCTTTGCATGTTAAGTTAGTTGGGTTAATTAATCTCAGAGTAAGGGATTCTATTGTTTCTATTCTCTTCTTTCCCTCTCTTTTGCCACTCTCCTCCGCACCAAGAGCACTGAGTTTAATCATCTTGATTCTTTCAGCCACACTAGAGAGCTGATACTCCATCCACTTTCTGCTCTGATCCCTGGAAACCCACAGTGCTTCTGAGGGAAACATCTCTGTTCTGTGGAGGGAAGCAGCACTGTGATATGAGCAGGACTCAGAGCTGCACACTGACATTAAGGTGTTTGAGGTGGGAAATAATGAGATCCTGAGGGATGAGACATGAAGAGCAGGAGCTCAGTCTTTCCTGCAGGACTGTCTCTCTCTCTCTCCTTTCACCCTGTCATCCTTCTCGTTTCTTTGGATCACTGGCTTCAGTTTCCGGGATGACCTCTCTCTGAATAAATCCATCATCCCACTATTATTTTCTTCTGCATAAAACAAATAAAAGCAAAGACAAATGCTTTGAAGAAGGGCTTATGTTCAGTCTTGAGAGAGACTTAGTGTTCAAATACTATAGCTTTGATTATTGGAGCAATGAAAATAACACCTGTTTGTCTAAAAAGAATGATGTATATTAAACAGATGAGAAACTAGAATTCTCTATTCTTTGAGATTATCATAAACATCTACTTAAAACAGAATGGATTTACCTGAGTAATTATAAGATTTGACTCTAAAATATCTCAGAGAATTGGACAAAAGTAATTTCTGGATTGATATATTCACTTTAATAAAACAGCAAGTTTAATGCATGAATATCTTAGAGAAAACTGAAACAATTTTTTTTTCAACGACATAAACCTGTTGTTAAAGCTGTTTTTTAATTAAATTGGACTCAAGTGCATTTGTGCAGAAATGAACAGAACTGAGCATTTTAACTCTGAACACTCAAAATAACTAAAATTATATCTAAGGTAATTTTTTTTTTTCTCTTGCGATAAAAATTGTGCTTAGAGCCAGGAAAAAAATATCTAAAGAATTCAATTTGTTTAATTTTATTTCCACGTCTATATGAGCTCTAATTTTCTATTTCTTTCTAGCCTCATCAATGTGACTGCAATGCTCCAGGTAGAGAAAGTCAGGGAGGAACATATTCAAAGACAATTCACCTGGCTCTCCTGCATGTCAAGAGGAGTTTCAAGTCTAGGGTGGACTTTCACATTCACTTTCAACTGCAGTAGGATCTAGAAGGGTCTAGCAGATGGCAGGAAATCAAAACAATGTTTTGTTGATTTGATACATCAGATCAGAGATCGGACAATTTTTTGTTATTAGCTTTAATAAGTAGATTTAATCACGAGATAATCTGTCCCTTTAATGGTACAATGACTAAAAATGTACCTCCCATTCACTTACAGAGTTTTCCAATCTTCAACATACTTTTACTCTTAACACAACCTATTTTAGTCGTGAAAAAAAGAAAAAAAACCAAACAGATCACCTCTTTCTGATATGTTGAAAGTGTTCCCATCCTCTTCTTCCCAGGTGCTCCTTATTTCAATTTCTATACAGGTTTTCAACCCTCTGTTGACATTTGCCACACAAAACAGATGACACAGCATTTGCAGAGCCTGGGGAATCAAGAACCTCTCAGTCTGCATCACAGTTTGACAGAACAGACACTTCCTTCATCCATTCCTGATTCAGCACCCCAGCCTTGCTGCCTGCCACAGGCTCTCCTGGCCTCAGCTCAATCACTGATTTCTATGGCTGAGTTCAAGCTGAAGGGTTTGGAGTTGTCCAGTGAAAGCTGTTCTGTATCACTCGTTTAACATCTTTCTGCATATGTTTTTGATTTTGCTTTTTCAATTGATCCCCAGCTGTGTTTACCTTTCACAAGTAGAGTTATTTGGGAAATTAATGTGCTTGAACACCACCAAGTTTACTCCTTCAGGTTTTATTCTAGGAGTAACATTGTTAATGTGTGGCTGTTGGAGGTGGTGCTTTGCCAATCTGAGTGTGTGACTCACCACTTGAATTTTGCAGTGAGGTTGAAATACAAAATGTAATCACAGGGTGTGTTGTACTGGACTAGAAAATTTAGACCATGCTACTGTGATTTTAAGTAGGTGCTGATACAACTGACCTTGACTCATGTATGTATTTAATCCCATTTCTATAGGAGATCATAGAATCATAGAACACCCTGAGTTGGAAGGGGCACACAAGGAGCATCCTGTCCAGCTCCTGGCTCTGCACAGGGCAGCTGCAAGAATCCCATGACGTGCCTGAGTGAGTTGTCCAAATGCTGCTTGAACTCTGTCAGGCTGGGGCTGTGACCACTTCCCACAGGGGAGTGTCTTCCAGTGGCCAACCACTCTCTGGGGGAAGAACTTTTTCCTTATTTCCTTTTTTCCAACCTAAACCTGCCCTGACACAGCTTCACGCCACTGAGATATCCCTGTACCCCTACACTCCACAATCAAACTGTGATTTGCCAAATGACCACTGGCTTCAGCAGGGCTCAGACTCCATCCCTAAAGAATGTAAATTAGGACACCAACGTGCAGTTACACAGATGGCAGAGCAAATAAAGAAAGCAACTTACAATTTTACAGAGGAACAAAAAAGCCTTTAATTGAAAACAAAGAAAATAAAGACAATCCAGAATGAACTTATAATTGAAGTTTAATTGTCACTTTACATAAATGTAAAAATCCATAAGAAGAAGTTTAAGAGCAAGCAATCACAGTTAAAACCACAACATAAGCATCTGGATATTTCATATTATGGATAAAATGTTAATATATGATCTAAACATCACCTCTAATGTTTTCTAAACAAAGATAAATTAACAGGATCAATTTTCCATAGCAAATATTCTCCACCTAACAGGATAATCTTTGAACACTAATAAAATAAACCACAAATCATATTTACTCTTGGGCTTACCTTCTTGCTGTAATTTAGCCTAGCTTGAGACAATATGGCAAACTCTATTAGCAAAAGCATAATTTACTTTTTTTTCTCCAAAGAATTACTTTTCTTTTAAGGTGTTTTTTGCATAGATAAATTAACTCTCAGAGTAAATGAATTAATGATAATTAATATTTACTCGTTAAATTAACTAATTTAATTAAATAATTTACTTAATCTGAGTTTCCCCTAATGCATTAATTCAGTACTATGAGCATTCATGCATTAGAAGTTACAATTCTGTATCTCTTTCAGGCCAATATTTATTCCTGGAAGTGCATGGATATATTATCAACTCTGTACATGATTAGAACATACTGTACATATATGGTAATTCATGGCCTAAGATGATTTCCTGAATTAAGATCCCTGTTCCAGAATGATCACAAGTTCTGCTAATGGTGGAAGGGCTATTCTAAATATATTTGATTTTTACTCAAAATCTATTTGGAGAGCACTTAGTATGAATTTTAAGGGCTAGGAGAAGGGAAGAGAAATGGAAATTCCATTCCACAGAAAAACATTACTTTCTCAGTAGTTAAAGGTCATCTAGAAAACTTGCTGAATAAATAAAAACCCTTGCTGTGAAGAACTCTGTATACATTTACCCAGCCACAAGTGACTGAAGAGACATCTTTGGAGGTTTTCTTCTCTTGGGTAGAGATTCCTACTCTTCAGCTAGTCAGTTGCTCCAACTGAACCTTTTCCCTGAGATCTGGGCAGTCAATCAAGTCTTACCTGAAAGAAAATTAATGTGAATAGCAATAGTTTTTTGAGTACAACTGCGGCTTTTATCTAGGCAAACTGCCAGAAAACTGGGAAGGTCGGAAAAGCAGGTGAGCAGAGACATGGCTAAACTGTACTGGCCAAACTTTCACAGTAAAAAAAATGAATTGAAAATCAATGAAATGAGCTGATGCTTTGGTTTCAAATGGGAAAAAAAATGTGTACAGATTTTCTCCACCCAGATGCCAAGTCTGAATTCTTAGTGAAGCCACATAGCAAATAAATCACCAAGCGACAGCAATTTTGCATGCCTTACTCAGAAGATGGAACCATCTGTTTCCACTGATGGTGTTTTATGGTTGATTGTGTGTCTTAGAAAAGAAAACAAAAACCCAAGGAAACCAACCCCAAAACCAATTACAAAATCTCCTAGAGTTTAGATGATTAAGGGATTGGAATACCCTTCATATGAGTAGAAGCTGAGAGAGCTGGGACGTTCAGCTTGGAAAATTGAAGGTTCAGAAGGGTTTTATCTCTCTGTGTAAACACCTGTATGGAGAAAACGAAGATGGGGGAGGCAGACTTCCAGGGGAAACCAAGTGATACAACAAGAAGTAATTGATGAAAAAAACAAAACCAAAACCAAAACATCAAAAAAACCCAATAACAACAACAAAAACCCCAACAACAAAAAACTAAGCCTATATCAAATTCCAGCTGAGCACAATAAATCACTTTTTAACTGAAAGAGTGACAACACTGTCACAGGTTGACTGGTCACTGCAGATTTTTCCTCAGGGCACTGTCCTGCACAATCTGCTTTAGTTGACCCTACTTGAGCAGGACGTTTGGATTCTTGATCTCAAGAGGTCCCTTCCAATGTCCATGGTTCTTTGGTTCTGTGATTCCGTCAATTAGCTGTAACTTACAATATGGCAACTTCTGTGTAGCTTTAAAGTTGTAAAATTTATAGCTGCTTCCACAGAATTATTTTTCATGAAATATCTTACTTTTGTCATCCTGATAGAAAACACAATAAAGTTAAATGGGTGGACTTTCATTTCCATTCCTAAAAATGTCATGTCAGGGGTATGTCAGGATTCCTGGAAATCCTGATGCTTGAAAGACATCTCAAGGGACTAAAATCTTTGGGTTCTCTATTCCAGCTCTTCTTTTGTGGAGGAATGAGGTCAAGAAGGCAATACTGTGAAACCTTTCTCCTTACCTTCAGATGCAGATACAGACAAGCAGTATTCTCATAATGTTTATATCTCTGTTGCCAAGACTAATCTGTATAACTGAGAAAAAATGTAGACATCTGAATTAAAAGGTCAGTGACTTCAGCTTGCCTTTCCAGTAAATGGCAGAAATAATCACCCAGAAGATGGCTAAGGTCACAGTCCCCTTCAGAGGGGGAAATTATTTCATCATCCTCTGTTGCTGAATTAACATTACTGTGCCCCAAAACCACCTTGCTGAGGGTGCCCTCCATCCCACTGTCCACATTACTGACAAAGATGTCAAACTGTGCCGGTCCCAGCACTGACTCCAAGGGAACTGCTCTTGTCCATTTGGCCCCTGATCCATTGACCACAACCCCTTGAGTGTGACCATCCAGACAATTCCTCATTCACCAAGTGGTCCATCTGTCCTGTCCACATGTGTCCAGTTTAGAGACAAGCTGGTTGTGCAGGGCAGGGTCAGACACCAATAAGAGCCCGGAACACGCAAACAGAAAAAACAAATGGGGAGAATGATGCTAGTGGCCTGGCTGTACATGAATGCCAGAAAAGGTGTTCACTGGTTTATTTCTCCTCTCTACATGATTTTTCTTACATAATATATTGAGTTTAAGAGCTTAAGTTTCTGCAGTCACTGCCTGACTGATGCTTCCTCTGATTAATACTAAACACAGAGGTAGATCCCTGTCCACAGTGGAAGGAAGAAAAACTATTTTAAGACTTCTGTTTGAATCCATCATCATCCAGGGGTAGTGCATCATATATCATTGCATGCACAAGGCACTAGGAGTCACATATGGGTGAAGGCTGATGTCTGATAAATCTCACCTCAGCAACATCAGTGCATCCAAAAAGGAACAGAGCAGTGGTTACTCATTCTGCAATCGTGGTGCAAAATGTATAATCCTAATTCTCTGCCTTTGTGACCTTGTAACCCAAGATGATGGACAATCCACCAGCAGGCCCATTTTCTCTTCTTAGGAAAACTGCAACAGCTGTCTCCAAAGCAACCTCCAGGAACCAGGTAGTAATATGTCTTCAGTCATACCTTCACCAAGGAAATGACAGTATTCTGGACAGGCTAAGAAAGAGGCCATCTGTTACTCCTCCTGATGAAATCTTTTGTGTGGAGGCATTTTTTTTACCTTGCAAGTTGGCCTCAGAGGTGTAAAGCATCTCTACCATGCTTCTGTCTGTCACTGAGGCATTGCTTCAGCTACTAACCCTCCTCTCCTCCTCACATTACATCAGTTTATATTTCAGTCTTTTCTTTTCTTTTCTTTTTTCTTTTCTTTTCTTTTCTTTTCTTTTCTTTTCTTTTCTTTTCTTTTCTTTTCTTTTC
>JAYDZK010000113.1:145911390-145928115 GCA_034509185.1 Euphonia xanthogaster | reverse complement strand
CACTTGCTGTGGAGAGGCTTTTTTCTAACATAGTTAAAGTGGTTTTTCTAAGCCACTGCAGAGCTATTCACCCCATTCACGCAATTAAGGTATTTCACCCCAATTAAGCTGACTAATTACTAGATTTGAAGAGACATTACACTGACCCTATAAAACAGATTCCTCTCTCACAGAAACACTGAGTAGGTAAGGTTGAAGGCCCTGTGCCCATACCTCGTTCTGGTGAATAACTGTTCTCTTTTTTTCTCCCAGGAAGCCTTTTACTGACTTGCTGCTGCCTTTCACTGCCATGAGCAGTTGTGAGGGGTCAGTGAAAATCCTGGGAAGATCAGACACTTGCACTTGGCAGTGAAAGCATAGCTGTACAGGCTGCCCTGAACTCCTGCAGAAGCCTGGTTCACAAATTGGAGCTTGCTATTAGCAAAGCCTGACTCTTAACCATTTCAAGCTCAATGGGAGGTAGTGGCCACTAAGGCATCCCTGCAGATCACACTTTCATACAGGGAGGGAATGGAAGTGATCCAGAGCACGTCAGCCTCAATTGGCTCACCACTTTTCAAACTGAGCTGGGCTAGGATCTGACTGGCAGATCAAACCAGCTCTGTGCACATGAACTGCATCAGGGGAATGGCCTATGGGACTCCAGCAACCAAAATAAACTAGAGGAGAAATTTAGCAAAGTAGCTTTGCTGGCAATCAAAACTATTTGCCTCTGCTATTTGGCAAACTTTGTGAGCACAGAATTCAGGTGGGAGGCTATTTTTCATCTTCAGCCTCAAGTCAGACCTGCTGCTCAGTCTGTAGTGCTGGCATTTTTAAAGTGTAGCCTTTCTGGAGGGCAATGAGCAGTTGTGTTTCCCTTGGCTGAAAAAGACTTTGAACAGCAAAGGGCTGCCTGGCAACAGGATTGCTCCAAGCTGGCTGCGTGATGTCAGCCAGGGATGTGTGTGACATCACCAGCAGCTGCCAGCCCTGAGATTATTGCAGCCATGTGATGATCACCCACTTGGATTCACAGCAAACAGCTCATTCATGCTCAGCTGCTGCTTTCTTCCTCAGGAAACAAAAAAGGCTCTTTGATACAATGGTGGCATGGGGAATATCATCAGACTGCAAAAAAAAGAAAAAAAAAAAAGAAAGAACATTTAGCTCCATAATGGTTTTTGAACAATGGTTTGGAAAATTACTCCCCTTAAGTGCCAATCAAAATTCATCATGAAAGACATGATGAGGGAGCCCATCCTAGCACTACTGACAGCCAAAAGGTGCTTCATAGAATCTCCTAGACATTGCAAATAGGGTGGCTGTGTGCAGGTGGAAAGGGAAAAGGATAAATATGGCTTATTTAAAGCTGCCTGCCCTCAAAATGTAGCAGAGCAATTAGTGCTGAGGCTCCAACAGCAACAAACCAGAGTTTGTGGTCAGAGCTGAGGCTGTGGTTGCAGTTAAACCCTGTCCAGATCCACAGAGCTGTTTGTGTTCATGACCATGAAGAATTAGGTTTCTACTACACACAGATTTTGTGATGGTATTTGAGGAAGTTTATTTATTTATTTATTTCTATTGAACAGCACTGGAATAGCTTGTTCTGGAATAAGCACTGCTGCAGAAATAAATTAGTGCAATAGATCACACAAACCTGATGATGTATAAGGTCCCTTCCAACCAAAACCACTATGATTCTAAAGAAGTTCTCCCTATAAAGTAAGCCTCTAGAGGTGTGTGTTCTTCATTAGAGGGCACCACTCATATCTGGAGCTCTTTTGCTATTTTTTGTCAGAGCACTTATTCAGCATTATTAAAGCCAGCATATAAATTGCCCCATCAAAACTTTTGATGTTTTCTGGAATGCAATTTTGAATTTTCTGGTTATTGTATATGTATATGTGTGCATACGTATGTGCAATCATTTGGCAGGGGACCTTTCCCCTTTATATTTCAGTTTTGTTGCAGTTTTATCTCTATAGGTTTGCATCAAAGAAGGCCAGGTTGTATATCAACTGGCTTTTATCTATCTGTTTTGCTTTTTCTTCATTATTTACCCATCTGAATTATTGCTTTATTTTTAAATCTCCAAATTAAAAATGTATTTTTCCAATTATTTGGGGATTTTTTTTTTGTTTTACCCTAGCTTTTTTTTTCTCCTTAATCTCTGGGGGTTTTTTGCAATAACAAGTCTTATGCTCATTCAGTTTGAGACTTTTTGGATTTTTTAACTAAGAGCTCAAGACATTTTAATGTCAGATTCATGAGATTAATTTAAATGGAAAAGGAAAAGATTAAAAATATTTTACCTGTGATAATGATAACAAAACATGAAACATTATTTTCAGAACATCTTGAAACAATGATGAAGGGTGGTTAATCATTATATAATGATTTGGCTGCACTTGGCTGCAGGTTTGACTGGATTTTTAAAAGCTCCAAAAGATAAAATAAAACCAGAAAGCAGTGATATCAGAAATGTTATATTTTAAATTATTTGCTACCTGCAGACTTGCATCACATTATTCAATTCCATATAAAAAAATACAAGTTTTACTGAATGATGTCCACAATAATTTCCCTCTCTGGCCATTTCATTCAAAGTATTGATAAATAGAACAGGTCAAACATTTTTCAGGAAAACAAATTTTTAATTTATAAAATATACTTTTTACATATTTAATTTGGCTTGCAGAATTTACTTTTATTTTTTACCAAAAAAGAAATCTAGAAGTAGAATTGTCTTAAATTTCAGCTCATCTGAAAAGTCCTAGAGTTTCTCTGAGAGAGAATCTTCCCATGCTTGAAATAAATTATGATAAAACAAGAGACAAGGTGACCAAACGAGCTACCTTTCCCTGCTGAGGGGGGGGGAGGCACAGATTACATAATTCATCTGCACTAATGGAAGTGGATCATTAAATGATAGCAGTTAAAATTTCCAATTAGATTTATGTGGAAAAACCCACACCAACTCACAACATTCCAGAATTACAAAATTACAAAATCTGGTCCACCCTCCCTGCTCAAAGAGGGTCATCCCGGAGCATCCAGACAGTTTTGGAATATCTTCAGTGAGAAAGCCTTCACAGCCTTCCTGGGCCACCTGTAGCAGTTCTTGAGCACCTGCAAGGTGAAAAAAAAAAGGGTTTTCTATGTTCAGATATCTTGTTCCCATTGCCCCTTGACCTGTCACTGCACGCCATTGCGAAGTGTCCGATCTCACTCTCATTCCCTTCTGCACAATATTTTTCCAGATTGTAAAGATTTCCACCTGTTTCTGCAAGATCAGGTGCCTCACTTCCACCCCAGTTCTGGGCTGAAATAAAGATGTTTAACAGGTAAAGCAAGAGCTGTGCATGTAACATACAAAAAATAAGCAATTAATTACTTCTCATCTTCAGGAAAGCAAGGCTTCATCATGCATTATGGTTACTTAGGAGGACAGACACCATAAGCCCAAATGTCACCCCATTCCTCTGTCTTCCACCTCTCTTCAGTTTATGTGTTGAATATGCCAAATGGAATGGCATATCCCTTGTGCCACTTGGGATCAGCTGTCCTGGCTGTGTCCCCTCCCAATTCCTTTTGTACCCCCAGCGTCTGGGGCAGGGCAGTGCTTTCAGATGGTGGTTGTGATTTTTAAGGACTGTGAGGAGAACTCTTCCTGCTATGGTCAGATCTCAAAACTGTTACAGTCTCACACATTCTGTGAGGTCTGGAGGCACAGCAATATGAGAGGCCCTGTCACTGGAGACTTCCAGGGTGTTGCAATGAAAAGAAGAACAGGACAAGTTTGTACCTATTTTTACTTGTCATTAAAAAGATGATGATCACAATAATCCCATGACAGTAGCAATGGTTATTACAGGATGTTTCAGGCAAAGCTTATTTGAAGCCATATATAAATATTGTTCTTAAAACATGTACATTCAAAAAAACTAGAGTTAATTTAGCTCCCATAATGCTTTTTCTTTTCAGTGATTATACTCAAATTCTGATATTTTTGATCCTTGGATCTTAAAGCTCCTTGAAGAGGAATCAAGGTTTATCTTAGAGTCATAGAATCATGGAATGGCCTGCATTGGAAGGGATCTTAAGTATTATGTAGTTCCAACACCCTGCCATAGACAAGGGCACCTTCCACTAGACCAGGATTCTCAGAGCCCCATTCAGCCTGGTCTAGAGCACTTCCAGGAATGAGGCATCCACAGCTTCTCTGGCAGCCTGTTCCAGGGCCCCATCATTCTCAAAATAAAGAATTTAATCTTAATATCTAATCTAAACTTACTCCTTTCTGCCCTTGTAAATAGTCTCTCTCAATCTTTCCTGTAGGCTCACTTCAGGTACTGGAAAGCCACAATTAGGTCTCTCCAAGGCTTTCACTTTTCCAGGCTGCACAGTCCCAATTCCCTCAACCTTTCCTCATAGGAGAGACTCTCCATGCCACTGGTGTCCCTCTTTATTGTGGTAATGCAGGAAGAGGGATGACATGGATAAAGTCACTTCATTAACTGTTAAGACATCATTCTTGTGACCAAACAGTCTGTCCCTTTTCAAAATAATTTATGCCTGACCTATACCTATTTCATATAATTTCATAAATAGTCATTTCACAAGAACCTCATTAGTCTGTAAAGGATGCTAAAAGGAAAAAATCACAGGACATATTAAGCATTCATTTTCTCTATCCTGTAGAGGAGACAGCTGGCAAGGAAGTGTTTTGATAAATCATGAAACCTAATGAATATATATATAAAAAAAACAGATATTAGTTACAAGTCACTGTCATGTAAATAATCCATTTGTTTCATAAATATTGTCCTAATTGTCAGAAAGACAGCATGAGGCAAAACCCAATGTGATTAGACCAAGATGTAAACAAGAATATAAAAGATTGATCAAAAACTTTTAAAAGTTACCCAGAATCTAATAATCTGTGGATGTGGCTTGCTCTGGGAGGAAGTGAAAATAACAAAAAAAAAAGATCAGAGAGGAAAAATATAGTGATCTTTAAATGGTAAGACGCTGAAGAAAAATAATGTTATTTCATGGCAGAGAAAGTGAGCAATCATCATTCATTGTAAAATGAAACATGAATTGTCTTAAGAATGATAATAAGGAATTAGAGACAAAGGAAAAAGGGAAAGGCAAGGATATTAAATAATTGCCATCAGCCAACATAACTGGGGAGAGGGGTGAAGAACTGATTAGTCCTTTTTTCAGTTGTGGAAAGGTAGGATCCTTTGCAAATGGTGAAGTGACAAATAATGGAGTGAAAACAAACAAAGAAACATACACCTTAAGGGAAATGAAGTTTTTAAAAAAACTGAATACTGGATTAAAATGAGAATCACATGATCTTTCTATCCGTGTCAAAAGCCTTTGGAATATGTCAGCTACTTGAACTGACTTATGGTGAGAATACAAAATGAGAGACCACTTATTTTAACTAATGAAGATTATTCCAGAAATTATGTAGAAGGATATTTCCAAATATAACATTGATTGGCTGGCATGACCAGTCAAATATTCATGATTAACAACATGATGAATTTACCCAACATTTATTAGATGGCAAGGTATTTATATATTTTTAATATATTTTACTTTTATGATGAGAAGACAGCACCAGCTCTGTACTCAGCAGCTACTGGGTAAGGTGCTGAGTTGCTGTGGAACATGTGATTTAATGTCTCTGTGTGAGACCTTGACGAGAGTGGTGTTTAGCCATGCCTTGATAGGAACTTTAGAGGCTTCAATTTCTGCCCTAATTCTCTTCCTTCCTTTTGCATTATGCTTCTTAGAACATGGACTCCCTGTTGCTATGCAAAACATCTTAGCAGTTAGCTACAGTTTTCCTGGATGCTACTGAACTCAAATAATTAATCATAGTAAAATGATATCCAAAAAGTTAATGAGGAAGAAAGGCTGAATCAGGAAGGCAGATAGGAATCTGTCTTTTGAATTAAAATTTCTAGGAGAGGTCAAACACAAGTAAAACAAGGAAAAAAAAGAAAGGAAAAATGCTAAAAATGTCCTTTAAATGTGCCATGAAATATACAGCTCCCAAAGAGAAAATGAAGAGAATGCCATCTTGGTGTGCTGTGGGAGGGTAGCACAGCTCTTAGGAGGTGGCATTATTGCTGTGAAAGGAGCTTGGTTTACCTCACCCAGAGCACTTTCTGCAGCTTGGCTGCAATACCTCAGCAAGAACGTAATCGCCCTTGAGCTAGGAAGAAGCAGAGCAGCAAGAATAATATCCTTGGAGATGTGTCATAGAGAAAGGTTAAAGGAGTTTAGTTTAGTGCAATATAAAAGGAGACTTTGTAACAAATCTGTTGAAGTTTCTCCTGCTATTAACAAGCTACCAGGCATGATTTGAGAATTAAAAATTCACAGAAGAATAAAGCTCCTTAGAATGGCTGAATATAATACTTAGCCTGTTAAAACACACAACACGCAAGAGACCAGATGCTCATCTGGGGAAGCTTGAGGTCAGACTATGAATTGCATCAAATTACACTAATTTACACCTGCTGAGGATCTATCTTGAAATTAATTTGCCCCCAGAACATTCTTGCACATATTAAACCTTTTCATTTTGGTAAATAGAATAGCTTACTAAAATGGATAAATAATTCCTTCAAAGTGACACACTGAGTAAGTATCAAGAGGTTTTTTTTCTTTTGTTTTGTTTTATTTCTCCCTTGTTGTCATGTTTCCATTTCTCCTGCTTTCATTCAAAGTCTGCTAAGGAGTACAATTGGGAGAGATCAGAATAGGGCTCTTTGATCAATCAGGTTTCAGACAGAAGTTGTGGGGAGACTTTTCTCCTCTCCATGAAGCAGTTCAAGCGTTTGGGGATCTTCTCAATGTCAGGTTCAATTTTGTTTATTTCTTTATCTTAGTGAAGTACTTGCATGGGGAAAAATATTTACTGCTGCCCTTAGATCACATTTTCAACTGTGTTCTTACTTGACATGTTTTCCAAATTTAAGGTTAATCTGGGCTGACATAGACTTGGTTACAAAATAAGGCCTCTATATTTTCATTACAATATGTTTGATAGTGGTTAAGCTGGATGCCATACTTCTCCAACATGTATAATTTGAAAAAGTTACTATATAGTAATTATTTCATTCTTTTTCAGGAAATGTCCTTGAAGAGACCTGGACCTAGACCAACACTCAGGTATTTTTTTCTACCAAATCTTGAACTGAATGGCAGTCAAGAAATGATAAAAGTGTGGACAATGAACAAAATGCTATGGAAACAACCCACGATTACTCTAAAAGAAAACAGAGAAAGTAAACACATCAGAATCCAACAAGAACCTGAAAAGTTACTCTGTGAGATATTTCAAATCACCCTGTACAAATATGTTAATAATTTATCTGGATTCTGCTACTCAGAACTGGCTATGAACATTCAGCAAATTCTACTAGAAATGAGTCCAAGGCAGCATTTGAGCCCTTGAAAGTCTCTGTATATTGTGAAGAATGGACAATGTGTCATGGCCTGTATCTATCAATGTTAGTTCAGAACTGAAGCTTCTCTAGGTACTGGAGATCAGCACACTCTGGATGTCCTGGGCTTTATACTTCAGGTGAAAGATTAACACTTACTTTAGTGGACAGTTACTGAAGATCTGCAGTCCATATAGTTCTAGACATTTCCAAATCCCTTTGTCACTCTGCCAGACAAAGACAGAAGTCAACGTTTCTATTCACTTTATCCAGCAAAACATGCAGTCAGAATCATTGATCAAGTTTAGGATTTCAGTGTGGGTGTTCAGAGCAGTTTTAAAATCTTCCCAGTTCTGGTGGTTTACATTGACTAAGGGAAAATTCAGTAAAATATTTGGGATCTATGCAAGGAAGGGCTGAGGTCGTTTGGCTTGTTCAGCCTGGAGGAGGCTGAGGGACCTCATTGCAGTTACAACTTTCTCATGAGGGGAAAAGGAGGGGCAGACACTTCTCTCATCTGCCGTGAGCAGTGACAGGAGTCAAGGGAATGGCCTGAAGTTGTGTCCAGGTAGGCTTAGGTTGGATATTAGGAAAAGGTTCTTCCCTCAGAGGGTGGTTGGGCAGTGGAACGGGTTTCCCAGGGAAGTGGTCACAGCACCAAGCCTGACAGAGTGCAGGAAGCATTTGGACAATGCTCTCAACCACAGGGGGGGATTGTTGGGATGTCCTGCACAGGGCCAGGAGTTGGACTTGAAGACCCTTGTGGGTCTCTTTTGACTCAGGGTATTCTGTGATTCTATGAATCTGTCTGGGGATTCACTCATTACGCAGAGTACAAGAAGCTGCAGAGTACGAGAAGAGTCACAGAGACTGTAGTGTACCTACAGTCAAAGCTACACTCTCTCACCTGGAATTTAAACCAGGCACTCAATTCATGTTGTTAGCAAAGGAAAAAATACCATCAGTGGAGGCAAAGTACCCTCATCTTTTGCCTCCATTAAACATACTCCTGCTAACTCTTTTTTATTTTTTTTTTTAATTGCAACAAATGCATTTCGATTTACATACTATATGGCACGAGAAAGGGAGGAAGAACTTGCTGGTCAAAATAATCACTCTTATTTTTTTGCTCATTGATGGGCAATTGCAGCTTACTTTTGACTTAATAGGATTATATGGTTTACCTCTCAGAGTTTTTTCTTCTTATTAGTGAGACAATCAAAAGCAGCTGTTTATTTCAAAACAGGACAGAAAAAAACAAGCAAAAAACCAGAAGATGAGGCTGAATCACAGATGAGCACATCAACAACCAGCACATCTTGTACGTAATTTGAAATGTTTCCTATCCTAAAAAATTAAACTAGTGATGCAGATGGAAAATAAATGAATCCACTGGCCTTGAATACTCACAGGCAACAATGAAGAAGAGTAAATTTTTATTTTTTCTCTGAATAAGCTGCATAGACCAACCATGCATTGCTAACCATATTTACAGAGCTGATATGTTCAAAGTACGTCCTGTTGGGAAGCAGAGCATGTGGAATATGACCGTTTGCTTTATGAAATTCAAGGAAAAGCAGCAATAGGTTGTGCAAAAGATAAATCAAATTCAGAGAATTCTATTAGTAGTGTTGGAAAAATGTACACAGCTTTTAAATGTGTACCAACTAAGGAAAATAATCACTTGGAGTTAATTGACTCTAGCTGAACACCTGGGGCATATGATCAGTTCACAGCATTTATTTAATTCTTTTAGGTTCCCTCCAGTTTCCTCCTTACTTGCAGACAAAAATAAAGCTGAAAAGACAATGATGTCTATGTTATTTATATGAGAAATTCATACAAAAATATTCCATTCTAGCATTCATACATGGTAATAGAGCTGGGGTGCCAAACTTGACATAAGGAAAATTTCCTGCTCTTCTGAAATCTCTGTTTGTTTGTTGTGGTTGTTTTGTTTTCTCATGTTTTGTTTTACTTATGTCTTCTGAAATATATTTCAAAGAAAAATCCATATGTACTTTGTCATTTTTCTAAAATCTTCTTCATCTAAAGGTGCTTCCAACCATTCTTATTCACTGGGTACTGTGATGATGGGAAGGAATAATCTTTCACACCAAACTGACTCTAAGACACAATTCTCTAAGCGGTTGAGGCAGTGAGGAACCTACAGAAAGGGATAGAATCTGACAGAAATAGTAATATAAAATGCTCACATGTAGCCCAGATGTACACTGGCAGTTCCTGCTTATGTATCACTTTACTATTCTGATCATTCTCATGGCAGGTAATTACAGACAAGTGGCTTTATGTATAAATCAGAATAACTGATTTGGAGCCATCACATATAACTGCGGAAACCTTTCAGTCTGCTCAAATCAGATTTTGGTGTCAGGCCCATTCCTGTTGCCTGGAAGAAAAAGCAGCAGAAAAAATTTAGAGGAATATTTAAATGTGCCCTAATCTAGTTACTCTTATGGTTACACTCCTTTTCTCTTCCTTTCTCAACTGATCTTCATCATGACTCTTAGTTGCATTGTTCCATTGTGCTAGATCCAAAATGGATAATAATTGTGAAAGAGAGAGAATCCACGTCCACTGTGGGGACCTCTGAGATAACTCCAAAGGGGCTTAAGGTCAGAACTGTAGTGCTTAATTTAGTGGTTTGTCAGAGGACAGCATCTTCAGCCTGGTGTTATCACTTATCTAGGTTTTCAGGAATAAAATCTACAAATCTATGATACTGACCCTGGAAATCTTCTAGTTAATTGCTGACACTATCATCTGGATGATGCTTCCCAGGTATTTTGGTGCATCTTTCCCATTACAATTTGCCATCCTCTTGAAGTAGGTAGTCCAACCTAACCACTTTTTGATCAAGATAGAGCTGTGGGCCCTTCTTTTTCACAGGGTACCACCCAGTAATTAAAAATACTCATCTTCAATGAATGAAACCCTGAATCAAATTTAAATTATTTAAATCAGGGATGTTTCAATCCACCCTCCAGAATCTCAGCTGAACACACAGTTTGATCAGTGACTATGCTCAGGTATTAATTTCAGAATATCTAGCCATGTTTAAAGTAGGAAGCATAAATCTAACTATGTGCAAAACAAAAGGAGACTGAGTCTCTAATTTAATGACAGTGAAGCCCATAAAGAAAGACAAATACAATCCTGAGCTTTCCCTGAAAGTATTTGCACACAAATAGCCTATGAAAAGTCACTTGTGACCAGACATAGTCATTCAGGTATCAGACTGTCCAATATTTTTTTGCTGAAGCTGTTTCTGTTTCCATAAGTTAATAAATATTCATTAGCTGAGACTGTAGGAAAACATAACAGTAATCATTTAGCACAAAAGACTGGCTCTCTGTTCTTAAACTTGTGGGTCGCTGAAGATTATTATTTATTGACTTATTTATTCACCTATGTATTTTTACAAGGTATAGTGTTTTCAACAGGAGACAAATGGGAACAGTACACATTCAAATACCTTATACTATAAAAGTTCATGCATTGACTAAATGTGATAACTCTGGTGCCTCATCCTGGGCCTCTCACAGGGTCACAGCATCCTTCAGCATCCTCCTGCTGCAGTGTGGGGTCTTCCCCAGGCTGTAGGGGGATCTCTGCATCCCCATGGACCTCCCCAGGCTGCAGGGGATCTCTGCATCCCCACAGACCCCCATGGGCTGCAGGGGCACAGCTGCCCAACCGTGGGCTGCACCAGGGGCTGCACGGGAATTTCAACCCTGGCACCTGGAGCATGTCCTTCGCGTCTTCACTGACTTTGGTGTCTGCAGGGGGGTTTCCCTCACATGTTCTTACTCCTTCTTCTTTACCTGCTGTTGTGGAGTTCTTTTCCCCCTTCTTAAATACATTACACCAGATTCACTACCAGCATCACTGATGGCCCTGGCTAGTGGTGGGTCTGTCTTCGAGCCACCAAGAATTGGCTCTGCTGGACATGATGGAAACTTCTGGCAGCTCCTCACAGAAGTCATCCCTGCAGCCCCCCCACTATAAGCAAATAGAATTTATTATGTTTTGTTTAAATTTTTTAAACCTTCTGAATAGTAATAGTAGTAGTAGTAGTAGTAGTAGTAGTAGTAGTAATAATAATAATAATAACAATAATATATTAAAATATGTTTCTTAGCAATCAATAATGGAATTATCAATCATTATCACTTTACCATGAAAAAGATGGATCTCGACAAAGGATCTTGAAACATTTTGCAGTGGAGCTTAAAGTTATTTAATACATGTAAATGTTGCAAGATATACAGCAAAGAAAGAAAATACTATTGTGACACTTAGAAAAAGATGAAGACGTGAATACCAAAACCTTTCCATGCAAACCCAATACACTACTTAACTAAAAGGCAAAAAGTTATTTTCTTATCTAGGTATCTTCTGCTAGATATTTTATCTTTCTTCCTGTCTTTTTAGCTATTTAAATTCAGAAGAAGGCACAGTTTATGATTATTGAGAGGACTAAACTATTTGGAAGTTAAAAGCCTTCTTCCCTTTGAAAGAATTAATAAAATTTCTGTCTTCTGAAAAGCATGAGTTAGAATCCTACCTTTCCTCTGGTACTGTATAGAAGAGCTTGAGTAGAGATCACTAATTTTCCTTCCCAAGAAAATGCTTTAATCACTCCAAGGGAAATATTAAGTGTTCCCACTTCCTTTTCTTTTTATTTGTAAGGAACTCATATAATGTTCAACAGGAAGTATGTACTTTAAAGGAGTGGAGCAATGGTTGTTAATATATTTATACCTTTTATAAAATGTGCACACTTGTGGAAAGTTTTCAACATCAGAAAGGTATCAAATCTTTTTTATTGACTCATGTGGGCTTTTAATTTCACCACAGATGTTTCAGAATTGAAAACTTCTAAGAAGCATTTTGCAAAGTTGACCTCCAACAAAAATCAATGAGTTCATAGGTGGTCTCACACAAGAATCACATCAAATCAATTTTTCATCTTGCATCATATTTTCAGGACACTCATTAAGCAATTCCAGGCATATTGAAAACATATTGATCTTTACTAAATGTGTAAACAAATCCTTTGAATGTTGCTGTATTGAGCAGGCATGAACTTTAGAGAGAGATTCAGCAAAATAGAGAATAATGCAAAATTTTTGCACACAGGCAGTACCAGACAATGCCTTGTTCACCTTGCAGAATACATTTCTTTGTCACAAGGGCATGTTGCTGGCTCTTTTTTGACTTGATGTCTACCAGGACTCCAAGATCCTTGTCTGAAAAGGTGGAATATATAGTCAGTCAATCTCAGAAATCAGAGGTATTTGAATATGATATTTGCATATGATATTTACAGCATTCTTTCCCTAACATGAAAAAAAAAAAAAAAGAAAAGAAAAGAGAGAGAATGATCATTGATATTTTACAAAATCACGGAAAAGATTATTCTGGAAAATACTGAAAAACACCTGTAGGACAAATCCCTCAGTCACAGCCAGCACAGCTTAATGAGGGGAAAATCCTTCTTGTCAAACACAATTTCCTTTTGCAAAAGAGTGACCCCAGAGCTGATTGAGGAAAGCAGGAAAGCCAGTAGATGAAATATTTTTGGACTTTCACAAGTATTCTTATGAACAAAGTGTCCAGCATTCAGCTGGATAACTGTATTATGGGATGGGTGAGCAACTGGCTCGCAGGTCAGGCACAATGAGTTGCAATGAGTTGGGTGACATCAGACTGGAGACCTGTCATCAGTGGGGCTCCATCAGGCTCCATCCTTGTCCTTGTGCTCTTCAGCATCTTCATTAATGACTCTGAGGAATACTAATTGAGTTTGTTGATGACACTGATTTGGGAGGAGCTGTTGACTTCCTTAAAGGCAGAGAGGCCCTGCATAGAGACCTTGACCAGCCCTTAACAAGGACAAGTGCCAGATTTGCACCTGGGATGGGACAGCCTGGGTTGTGTGGACAGGCTGGGCAATGAGAGGCTGAAGAGCAGCTCTGTGGGATGGGACCTGGGGGTCCTGGTCAATGGCAAATTGAACATGAGTCAGCAGGTCCTGGCAGCCAGGAGGGACAACCCTGTCCTGGGGCCATCAGGCACAGCATCACCAGCCTGGCAAGGGAAGGGATTGTCCTGCTCTGCTCTGCACTGGGGCAGCCTCACCCTGAGTATTGTGTGAGGTTTGGGCACTTCAATATAAGAAAGACATTAAGCCATTAAAGAGCATGCATAGAAGTGAAACAAGGATTGTGAAGGGTCTTGAGTGGAAGTCTGAGGAGGAGCAGCTGAGGTCACTCGGTCTGTTCAGCCTGGAGAAGAGGAGACTGAGGGAATATCTCAGTCTTTGACTTCCTTATGCGGGGCTGCAGAGAAGCAGGTAATGATCTTTTCACTCTTGTGATCAGTGACAGAACTCAAGGAAATGGCCTGATGCTGAGTCAGGAAAAGGTTTAGGTTGGATATCAGGAAAAGGTTTTCAGCCTAGATGGTGTTCAGACACTGGAACAGGTGCCCCAGGGAAATGGTCCAAAAACAGCACCAAGCCTGACAGAGTTCAAGAAGCATTTTGACAATGCTCTCAGGCACATGGTGGGACTCTTGGTGTGTCCTGTGCAGGGCAAGGAGCTGAACATCCTGATGGGTCCCTTACAGCTCAGCATATTCTATGATTCTATGATAAAATAGAAAGTTCAAATTTCTATTTCACTAAATCCTCTACTTCATACTAGTTTTGGATGTCTATAAAAGCTATAATTTTCAACTTTAAAAGAGTTCCTAGAGTGCTAACTGTGCTCAAGACCTTCTTCTTCTCCAATCCTTAATTTTTGATGTTGATAAAGGTTATTTTCTACCACGAAGTACTTTTACCTTCTTCTGTAGTATCAATTTTGCTTTCCCCTGATTATGGAGAGATGAGAGTAGATGAGAAAATGGGAAAATTTCCATGATTTTGGCGTTACAGTAGAAATTTTGTACAGACTATACTGATGGGACCTACTGATTTTTTTGCTCTGACCACCTTAAATGTTGCCCAGTGTTTTGCAAACCTCACCTCTGAAGGCTTTGTACTCCCATGACCTCGAATGCACACACTATAGCAACTGCTTTAATAAGTTGATGTTTCATAAAAGACACTTATGTAGAGAAAACGCCTGTGCATTACTCACGAAGCTCTTTCTTCAATCATTCTTACAGCCCCCACCTCAATACGGAAGGGAACAATCATATGAAGTAAAGAGCAATGGATTTCTGATAAGAATTGCTTTGTACTGGTGCTGATTGGCTCTTTCTGACACCTTAAAGCTTCCCACATCAGGTAATGCCTTTCCTGAAGCCGCTGCTGGGTCTGGTTGATAAGGGTACTTGAAATGCTGGCAGCTGTGATCTTGTTAAAAAGGGTCAAAAGAAGCAATCTTAGTAACATTTCAATGGTTGGATTATTGCTACTGAAGAGAGCAGTAAATGCCACTTACAACTAAATTTTCCACTTCATCCGAGATGTGGATAACTGTTCTTCTGATACCTTTCCCCCAAGGAAAGGTCTGTAGCAGTAGGCAAAGGAAAGTAATTACATATTTAAAGGTACAGCTGTCTTAGATAAATTCAGTGTAGTGGGAAAAATATTAACACAAACCCAGGAAAAAAGAAAGGAATTACTTACAGATATTTTGTTCATTCAATATATTTTATTAAATCAGAGAAACCATGTCCAGCAGCTAAAATTATTTGCTTAAAGTCAACGAAGATGAATAAATGTGTATTTTTAGGTTTGGCATTGTTTCTTTTAACTACAGCCTTGTTAAATGCCTCAATCTTTTTTCTTGTCGTGACTGCTCAGGTAGCATAAACCTCCCTATCCACAGTATGTAACTGCATTATATTAGCATTTTCCTTTTTGTCTTTGCCTTTTCTTGGCTTTTCTAAACGAAAAAAGATGAGATGATCTCCTCTTTGACCAGCCATAGGGGGCAGAAGAGGGAATGTCCTGTCAGGATAAACAGGAGCCTTGGCTGCACAGACAGACCCAGGAGAAATCCTGCTTTTAGAAATTGCACTGTGTACTCAGGCTTGGAATCAACAAGGTTGGTCAACTACGCAGCACAGATTATTTCTGACTCTCAGAAACTGTTAAGCGTGATCCCAAATTTTTCAGATCAATTTTGAAACAACATTAGAAATTGTAAGTATTGCATTTTGTAGTGGGGATGCCCAGGATCTGAGTGGAGTTTCCACAATCAGGAGATTTACAGGAGCACAGGACTGAACAAACTCCAGACTGTTTGAAGAATTCTCAGAAGGCTTAGGAGAGAGACAAAGCCACAAATGGTCTGCTCTGAATTGCTCTGAATTCTCATATGCTTTTCTAGATATTTTCTGTATGGAAGCAGTTTCTATGCAAGAAATTTCAGCTCACTGGATCTTAATACAATTTAGGGAACAGCAACACTGGATGATGTGAGCAGAGAGTCTGTAGAGGCTAAAAGCACTGGATTGATGTGCCCTTACGTATGACACAACACAATTGTGAACACATAGGTGGGTCTGTCCCTGGCCTGTGTCTTTCTCTGAGCTGTGACATGGCCAGGGATGCTTATCTTGACAGATCAAAAGATTTTCATGCCAAGATATGGAGCCACAATCTAAATATTTGTATTTGTGTTTGCACAGGGACTTGAATCAGGAGGTCATCTTTAAGCACTTTCCAAGAATTATAGCATACTGAGCACTAGAGAGAAGGTTTTCTACAGAAGTTGGAAAATGAAATATAAAGAGCAGGTAGAAGTGCCTCCTATCTCTGTACAGAAAAGAGAATTTAGAGAACTTTCTGAAGATGGAAAACCAGAGCTCGTTAATTGTATATTCAGATCCAGGACAGGAATTGCTGTTATGGAAGCTGTTTTGCTAAAAAGCATATATTTCTTTTAATTTTTATTTTCATGCACTTACTTATATTCTATGATTTCTTTCATTTTAGTTAACAAGAATTTCTGTATTTCTGTATTATAACAAAAAGCAAGAGTAAGTGTGGATATAAATATCAAGCCCAGTTATTGGGATGGCTCTTAATAGGATTTTATATAGCAATTTTTCAATGCAAACTAGTCCATTAACTGGAACCCTGGTGAGTTCCCTTCATAGAAACATATAGTCAAATATTTTATATTGACATTTTTACTAATGACAAAATGCAACCAAATTTTAGATTAAAAAGAATGCCTGCAATATATGTATATATTTATGTATATATATTTAAATTACTGTATATTTC
>JAYDZK010000113.1:145874869-145898449 GCA_034509185.1 Euphonia xanthogaster | reverse complement strand
TTGATACATTTCAAAGCTTTAATGTGTGAGGGTTTTTTTTCTCATTTCTCCCTTCTGACACACAGATGCTCCTTTCTGGTTTTTGAGGGGTTTTTTTTTGTTGTTGTTTTTGTTTGTTTGTTTGGTTGGTTGGTTGGTTTGGTTTGGTTTTTTGTTTGTTTGTTTGTTTGTTTGTTTGTTTTTGTTTTCTGGAAGGAGTAACAAATATTTCAATTACCCACATAATTAATCATTTGAATCCCTCATATCCTTTGTAGCTGGCTCCATCTCAACAGTGTCATGCTAAAGGTACTCACTTAACTGGACCAGCGTCTATATTCCAGAAAGACTAAATTAACAGTTCCACTTTTGAGGGGGGGAGAAACAGGGAACCAAAATGGCTTCACTTAAAGCAAAAAATACCAAGGAAGCCCTAATGATTTCAGGTTTGGAATACACAAATATCATAAAGGAAAAAACATGAGCTATGTACATTTCCAAGAGTAAAAATGTGACAAACTTTTAAAAACAATCAAAACTAAATAAAAAACAAGTGTGTCCCAGACTGGCACCATAGTAGGAGATTTATCTGACACTGAGACCCAGCAGAAGGAGGATGCCTTTGAAATAGGACCAGAGATCTGAATGCCACAGGATTTATTGCCTTGTACCAATCCTGTCACAGGAAGGACATTCCCAGGAACATTAATAATTGAGAACAGCAGCTTGTATAGGTCTTCATTCACTAATGACTCCAACTACTTTCTAAACTATACTTGTGTAAGCACCCAGTGTGACACCCTTCCCTTTGCACTGACCTGTCTTGGGATACAATTTAGAATGCAGAATGCCCCTTTCATAGATCCATTTCCTTTGCATGTTCTTTCTCAGGTTGACTTCATAATTCTCATTTCCAGAGCTCTCTATATTGAATTCTGCAGCCTGGTTTTAGGGTGTGTTTGTTCCTGGATAAATGAATTGGGGACTTAGGGTTTGGTTAGTCTTGCACAATGTTCACAGCCAGAATAAATATCTCAGCTCCTTTTCCAGTCAATGGAGAGAAGCATTTCCTTCTTGGTGCAATACAGCTTCAAACAAAGTAGTTGGTAAAAATAGACCAAGAAATCACTCACTGAGAAACTTATATCTCTGCTGAAGAGAATAAGGAACAAGGATGATACGCTTAGCTGTAAATGCCTTATTTAAAATGAAGTTAGTTGAAGCCCACCTTTATTTTCTGGTCAAAAAAAAAAGCCTTGTTCCAGCTGTAGTTCCTTTCTTCTAGTAGCTTCTGCTACTACAGAGGGCCTGCAGACAGGCATAGCTGAGCTGACTCAAACTCTGGCACCACTAAAACCACAGTCACTGATTTGTCTCTCCTGACATTTGGAATGGGTTAGTCCAGGTAGGGGTCATTTCTCTTTTCATGTCTCACTGGTAAGGAAGGAAACTTTGGAATGATGTGAATCCCTGCTGGAATGCAACATAAATATCAGAAAGTGGCAGAAATTTACCTACCCTCTCATCCTTATGTGAAGAGACAAGTAAACAAAACCTGCCACAATTAATCATCTGCTTCCTAACCAGCTTTGGCCAACCTGAGAAGCCTGGGGCTGTTGCTGCCCTAATTCTGTACAAGAAGCAGATCTATATTCCTATTTACATACAAACTGGTCCTTCAAATCACTGTACTTTTTGTGTAGATGAGAAAAGGGAGCGAATCTGATCATTTAGTGACCCAGTCCCAAATTGCAGGGCAAATGATCTTTCACAGCAAATCCTGCAAGGTCCTTTCATTTCTCCCTGGAAAATTTAAATTCTTTTCACTTGAATTTAAAAATAAAATTTACCTATAAGGTCTTTACAAACTTTAGTGTAAAAAAAAAAGTCACCTATTTTTTTGTTTGTTTGTTTGCTTTGGGGTTTTTTTGAGTTTGTTAAGTTTTTTTTTGTTGTTTTGTTTTTGGGGTTTTTTGTTTTTTTTTTTTTTAATTTTTTTTTCCCAACATTCCCACAGATTGCTATTGTCAAAATGCTTGTATAAGTCTCATAATTCTCAATCCTTGATGAATATATGCCAGTGTGATAGAAAACTGAATTGAGCTGATCATAGTCTACAGTTAGATGACTGTGCATACCCTTATTCTTGTCAACCATAATTTAGCTCACAGACTGTGCCTCTCAGTCCTTGAGCCATTTTGCAGCTGCTGCTTCATTTTAAGTGCCTCTCCTGCCCAAGAGAATTCTGCAGTTGCTAAAGAACAGCTTTCTCTTACCTTCACCCATCATTGCTGCCTTTTTCTGGATGAGTTCTAAAGCACTGTTACATCCAATTGGATAAAATTATTATTTCCTTGGCTCATTCTGTTAGGCATGTTTGTTTCTTGTATCATGTTCTGACACCCTGTGTGACTCTTGGGGTGTCCCATGCAGAGCCAGGGGCTGGGCTCTATGATCCTTGTGGGTCCCTTGCAACTCAGGTTATTCTATGATTCCATTCCACTCTTCTGCCTCCTCCAGGTTGTTCTGTGGGAAATAAATGAGCATTTGTCCTTAACATAAGCACAGAACCTTACAGCATCCCCTCCCTGGCTGTTGCCACCAGGGACCGAGGGAGCTCCTGGTGGCATGTCTTCCTGCAAGTCTGAAGGGTGTCCTGATCCTACATCATATTGTTTAATGGCCCTGAACTTCAGCTTGATCTTGCCTTGATTCCATGATCATTTCATAAACACTACCAAGTTTCAAAGGAGACATCAACTTGCTCTGTATTTCACTGTGGGCTCAAATTTCCCTTATTATTCAACTTCTTGCACATTGGTTTTGTCCCTGGCTGGATCCTGCTGTTGTCTCAAAGAAGTTGTCTCAGGTTGTTTCAGTAGAGCCCATGTCTTTTCCAAATGGATCCTTGTGCATTATGTGTCCTAAAGCACCAAGATCAGAGGCTTTGTGCACTAATAAAAGGGCAATGACACCATTGAACTACCAGTGTGGCTTCCAAGGGTAGGCAATACGCAACATGAACTTCATGCTTTGCAATTAACACTATTCAACTGCACCTTAGCCATCTCCTTGTGTGGAAAAATAAGTGCAGGCAAGCGCACACACACACACACACACACACACACACACACACTCACAGACACACACAGATTGTGTCCCAGGAATTCTGTAGGGCTCACAGAGAACATTAAGACTAAATGCTAAATGGTGGAGGAGCAGAAGTCAAGCCCAGAGAGGAGTAATTCTAAAAGCATGGAAGTAAGTGAACAAGTTTTTGCTGTTTAGCCTGGGGTAGAGAGTTCTCTTCCCACTGTGGTCCCTGAAGATATTACTGCTCTATAAAAAACACAGGGAGTTTTCACTCCACTTTTAGTGATAAGCTCATTTTTCTGTCTGAGGATGGTTTTATCTAAAATGCCTTGATTTGTGTTTAATGTGAAAAATTAAGAAAACCTTATACTAAATTTTCAGTTTTCACTCATAGCAATTAGTAGCTGCATTATTAGACTAGTCAAACAAACTGAAACAGGTGTAACAATATTTTGACTGACTGCTATGACATATTTTATCATTCCACTGATAGAATGAAAGACACATAATTACTATTCTCTCTATTTCTTCATAAGAATTTCATCAGGAAATCATTCATTTCATTCTCTATAGGGAGTGGAAAAAACCTCACCAATCTAGATTGTACTTCTGGCAAATTTACACTGATTTTAAGGTACCTTGTTCTCAGATTCCAGTGTGTGCTTTGTTCAGAGTTTGAGAACTTTTCTTACTAGTTTCATTTCTGAAAACAAATGAACATTAAAGAACTGTTTGATTTTTCTTAATGAACTAATTGATTTTAGGCAATTAGATGGAGACACTAACAGAAATAACTAATCAGCTAACTGTCCAGTATTTCCTATAAACTTACCCTTAGAATTCTAGAAAAGCTTTGAATTACATTTCTTGTTGTGTTTATCTCAATATTTTTAACAATACAGTTTTCTATGCAAAAAAATGTTGAAAGAAATGACAAGGCAGGTTCTTGCAAATAAAATGTCTCTATATCTTTCAATATATATTTTTGCTTGAAACTATAACTGTTCATGAGACCCTAATTAAACCTTGTATTTCTAGGTTTACTTATCCCCTTGTCCTTTTGCTTCTCTCTTTCCAGCTTAGTCTTTGTATTACTACCACAAAACACACCAATAATCCATATAAGTATCACTTTTAAAGACCTGTTTGAATCCACTGAACAATTTGCCAGCTTAAAATTATTCAAATACTTATGCATTTTTCTGGCCTTAGAATATGCTGCTTAATACAAGCAAGATCAAATCATCTGTCGAGCTACAACCAGTCTTTTTTGTGGGGTCCTATCCAAATTTAATGATTCGCTGGTTTCCTGTGCTTCAAACAAAAGCAGGTAATGATCAAACTCTTTTCACTGCTTCAAAAGCAGTACAACTACTTTTCCTGACCTTAATCAGGATTGAATTATCTCTTCAAACACCTTAGTCCAAGGAACATGTAGCTGATGTATAATGAGTTTAAGACTTCCTGGATTACAGACTGAACATCACAAACCTAAGTAAAGTGAGAAGGATCTGTAGGATCTCATTCATTTTTAGAAATATCTGCAGTCTAAAATTTTGGAAGTCTGAGATGTGGCACCCTTGGGATACAAATAAACACTCACCTCAATATGCTCTCAGAGGAGCATATATTTATAATTTCTAATATTAATATGCTTATAATTTCTTATCATAACATAGATTGACAATTTGCCTAAGACAGTGGTGGTAGTTTCAATTCTTTATCCAAAGAGACTGATATACAGATGTTTATCTATTATATATATCTATAAAATAAAGAAACACATGTTTATGATATGTATGCATATATATGAAAAGAATACTTCATCAGGTCAACTTTAAGGCAATTGAATTGACCACATCAGAGATAAAAATGTAAGATTATTTTAATAATGGCAGATAGTATCAGAGGAGCATTTCTTGTATTTAAAAAGATTTTAAAAGATCAAAAAAATAAAGGATTTTCCAAACAAAAAATGAAAAGCATTTGTTATAGTGCTATAGAGGCAAATATTAATCAAGGTATGAAAGGTGGAGTGCAGACAATAACTGATACACAAAGAATTAGTGGAGCTCAGTGAGTTGTGTTGAAACATTACTGAATACAAAGTCCTCCAATATTACTTAAGCCAAATATTATGTTTTCTGAAAATATAAAAAGGACAGGAAACAGGATGGAGAAAAATCTGAAAATAACATTTCTTATATAAAAATAAAACTTTTACATATGGTTAAATAAAAGAGCAATGATTTCTGATTTCCAGAACATCTTGACTCTGAAGCTCTTCAGAAGTTATAGCATAAAGAAAGACAATATCTCGATTTAATGAATCTTTTGATATGATTTAGAAAGGAATTTTTATGAAAAAGATTCTTTATGCTGAGTGAAGGCTTTTGGCCATGAAAATGTTTATAATAAAATTATTTGGATGAACTCATCTTGAAACTGCAGAATGCTAATCAGAAATGTGACTGTTCTATGATTCACTTCCTTGTGGAATGGAATGGTTAATACTTGCAGTGACACTTCTTATGTACAATAATGCTTTGTATTCCCTTTTTTTTTTTTAAAATACAGTAGTATTTTTTGTATTCTCTCCAGGCAGAAAATATAACTGTAGCACAGAAAATAATTGGTACATTATTCACGTTAGCCCTTTGGGACTGATTTTCATTCTCTTTTAAATGTTACTGTTTAGCTAGGTTGCTTTTGAAACCAAAACAAAATTTAAAAAAAAAAGAACTATCTGCATTTTAAAAGTAGACTGCTGAGATGGAAACTCATGTATCCCCCAGACAGAGAGGAGACTTGCTAGGTCTATAACCAAAATGTTATTGACAACCTTTTCTTTAAATGACAGTGAAATACAACGAGAGTCATTATGCTTATTCTGTTTAGGTACAATTACATTTTGTTTATATTTAAAACACCATTTCTCCTTGACTTTCAAAAACATCACCAATTCATAAAGAGTGCTCAACAGTTAAATTAGGATCTTCTAGAGAAACATTATATCAGGACATAAATAATCCACAGAGGATTTTTATCTGCAAGTGCTGGAGACACAGCCCAAATGTTGTGTCATCCTGGATCTGTGAATTACGAATAGGAAGGAAATGGTTAATGATCAGTAGCAGACTTGTTTACAATGACTTGCTGAGGATGTGAAACCTAGTGCAAAACAGCTCAGGAAAAGGACCAAAGATTGTAAAATGAGGGTTTAAGATAGATCATGGGGGCAAGCTCGTGAAAACAAGAGACAAAAAGAAAATGGTGCCAGTGTGAGCAGGTTGATGGTCAGATTGCTTTTCTGGCTGAGCACTGTGCCTTATCAAGTGGGTCTAGCCTGCATTGTCATTAAATTTTAAATGCAACTGTCTTCCATGGGCATGAATTTTCTGTTTTGAGTGAAGTAAATCCATGCAGAATTCAAATAGGTCCAGCCAACAAGAAGCAAAGATCTGAGAATAGCAGCTGGAAGAGACCAGCTTCTGAGCTGAGGACTGCACAGAGTGCATCATCCTTGATGGATGCACATTTTAAACAACACTTTCAGATTGACAAAGGGGTTTAGAATCAGAATTTAACTACCCTGGCTGATGTTCCTGCAAGTGTTGGTTGTGATTAGATAGGTGTAAATAAAGGAATTGTCTTGGTGTGGGTGTAAGTATGCTCAGCCTCGACCCTGTCTGCATCTGGAGCCACCTCCTAGAAGGGCAGCAAGGGGGGTGTGGTGAAGCAAAGGTTTATCAGTTCAGTCTCAGTCCCTGGAAAGAATATGGAGCAAATCCTCAGTCCCCCAGGATCATGTGCAGAGACACAAAGAACAAGGTGCCTGGGAATTGCAAGTTGATTTGGCAAGAATTACATGTTTAGGCTGAAGAACAGAAGGCTCAAAGGGCATCTAATGGCTGTCTGCTCTGAGCTAATGAGGGGTTACAGGGGAGCTGTGCTCAGAGGAGAATGTCAAAACATGGACAAAGATTGCCCAGAGAGGCTTTTGAGAATATTTGGAATATTCTTTGTGATCTTCAGCACCTTTTTTAAAGGCGCTATAGCAGCTTGACCTTACTTTGGAATTGATCCTAGAGTAAGGATGTAATTAGAATTTCCAGAGGCATCCTCAAATCTGCATTTTTGATGATTATATGATCACACTTGATTGATGGGAACTGTGCTTTTTTGGTGGTGTCCCTGCCCATGTCAGGAGTGTTGGAATGAGATGATCTTTCATGTTCCTTCTAGCCACCAGAACCAGAACTCTGTACAGCTAGAAAGAAAAGTGCAGGAAGCCTGTTGTGGCTCTCATGATTCACCTACCTCGTAGATGAAGTCTGACCCAAGTTTCTGGTATTTCAACTTGTTTAACAAATGAATAGGCAATAGAAAATGTCTCCCTTAATTTCTACTATAATTACATTAACTAACCTTACCTTGGAGGATCTTTGTGTCCAAGCGTACTGAATCATGCAGCCTAAAATAATTTTTATGTTTTTTCATAGGTCAGATCTAAACTGTAATTGTGGCAGAAAATAAGTGGTATCTGCCTACTATTTACCTCTTGTTTTAGGAGATAATAAACACTTGCTAACTATTTGGCACATTCTGAAATCACTAATGTTGTCATTATACTATTGACATCTCAGAGCCAAAATTAGGCTCACCCAGAAGGGATATGGGAGCAGCTGTACAAAGCCTGCTACTCCTAATCCACTGCATATCCCAGTATATCCCATTTGCAAAGGAAACACTCTCCTGATTACACAAGGTAGTGCCAAAGTCCACGGCAAGCATCATCTTTCTAAAAAGCTTTTAAATTTCTAGAAATCTCATGAGGAAAAAATGGTTTATTACACTAAGCAGAAATTTTTTATATTTCCACACAGTGTTTCTGTATTTTCTATGCCCCAAAGGCTGCTACCACGTACCAATCAAACCAAACTATTGAAAAAATGAATCAGTTTGATCAGCAACTGGATCTTAAAGAGGTTGGACGGGAGAATGTAACACAAAAGGTACCTGTGAATTTAGTTTTACCGTGAGACTTCAAAGGACAAGGGCATTTGGATCCAGAATATGACACCATTATTGCAAAAAATAGATAATATGCTGAATGTCTATAACTAAAAAAACCCATATTTCATTTATGCAAGGTTAATGCAATCTCAGTTGTAACTTTATGGGAGTTTGGATCTTTGGGGGATTTCTCACAGCCCTCTGCTGCTCAGGTCCTTTGTTTATTACTGATGTTTTTTGGTTCAGTTTTTTCTTTTTTTTTTTTCTTTTTTGCTTTGTTTTCTATACTCATAAGGCACGTTTTTAAAGTCTTACAGGCACTATGCAAAGCAACTTTCTTCTACCAAGATACTTTATCACACATGTCATGGATGCTTGACTCTCACGCTACATATCTTTTCACTTCTGGCTTCCAAACTGTGCCAATTTGTGTTGTCACTTACTTAGGTTAAATACAAGGAAAACATTCTGTGTTACAAGGTCAGTGTTTTCTCAGTTCCTTTCCTGGAAACACTCTGCTTACTTTGTTTTGGAGCTGACAGCACTCTTTGTGTATTCATTGCAATTTCTGTTGAGGAAAAAATGTAGGAATTTCTGTCTTCAGGCTAGACTGTGGATTTGAATGAAGAACAATTTACATAAATGAATTATCTAATGATTTCAAATCTGCAATTTTCTGACTCTGACATGTTCTGAACTCTAGTAGAGGATATGCTCCTGATCACATCTAAAATGTCCCTTGAAAGACTGGGCTTTCAGAGGAACAGAAAAGGAAAATATATAGCTACTAGAACCCTCTCAGGACTTATGTGCACTTAGGAAATAGCTTCTATAAGGCAGGTACTCCTGAAAACCCTTAAGATCCAAATGAACCAAAGTCAGCTGAGCAGAGCCATATATTATTCTGCATGGCACAGAGCTGAAATATGCATATTTTCTTTCACAGAGATGCCTCATGCCCACAGAATCTTGGCAGACTTCTAGAAGAGATACACATTAAAATGTTAGCAGGATTAGGCCATGAAGGCACAGCTTTTCAGAGGTATTGTTTCTGTCAAAAAAAAACAAACAGAGAAGCTTAGAAGGGCAAGCAGGAGGGGGAAAAGTTACAAATTATTTTCATCCACACAAACCTGCTGTCTTTTTGAAAGAAACTGAGATATGCTTGAAATGTTGCAAGGATTTTACTCAATTTTTGATATGAAAAAGTTTGAAGCTTCATGCAATACAAAACAGAGGGAGAAGAAGGTGAAAGGATATAAAGGATAGCAAAAAAAAAAAAAGAATCTGTTTCTATGTTAAACTTTGGAGCAAAGTATTATTACACTGTGCAACAGTCATTGCAGAAATTCATCAAATGTGAACATGTTCCCAAAACTTTCCAGTGAAATAATAAATGCTACACATTACATGCATCACAGAAACTGAGGAGCAAAGAGATTTGGGACCCAGCGAAGGGAATTATGAAATTATATCTATTAAAAATTTATGGGAAAATATCTCTTGTCAAACAATGGACGAAAGCAGTATAAAATTGAAATAATTGTGAGAAAATAAACTATTTAATGACAAAAGACCTAAGAAGAACAGTTATAATCTTGGGATACTACATGTTCATCTTGACCCATTCAGTTATTGCTATTTGTCTGGAGACTTTGACTCAGGCTTTTCTGTGTGTCCAATCATATAAAAAAAAAAAATGCTTTTTCCACTGCTTCCTGGTTGCTGCTTTCTAGGGGTGATGGCATCAATAATAGCCATAAATTTGATTCAGTAATATTAGGGTATCCATTTTATCCCTGAGCATAGCCAATGGATGTGTTGCTATTTTTCAGTTATCACTATTCTTTGAATCCACAAATTCTGTAAAATAAAGACATTTCTATTACATTTGCAGCATGCCCTGAAACAAAAGGATATAGCATAATCCCAGTAGTGGAAATAGAAAGGTTGTTTATGCGTCAAAAGCATGTTGAAATATGAAAGTAAATATCAATAAATAATGGAAAATGGTTTAATTTTTTTTTTTTCAGAATTTCCAACGCAATTCAAGGCATCTCCAGTGTTGCAAACTTGGGATTTGAGCATGCAAATCTTAAACAATAAGTAACACTTGCTCTCATTTTTAATAATGTAAAAATATGTTAATCCTCTCCTAATATACTTACCATTTTTCCTTAAGACATAGATATTGTATTCAGGATATGATGATCAAAGCATCCATTTTTAAATTTCATTATTAACTCAAAGTATAGACTGAGTTTCTCTGGGTTTGGGAGTTTTTTAGTAGCAGCAGAAATTTTGGTTCTTGTTCCAGATGTAATAATATGATGTAATTTTATGGCCAAGGGCTTGCAAAAATAGATATGATTGTCACTGCTAAAATATAGTGGGGTGAACCAGCAACCAGAGTTGAGCTATTCATCCTGATGAGTTCATCAGAATATCTCTGTACATTGCTGGAGCCAGGATTTCCCCTAATGTCCCTCAGATGTGAGCAAAAATGTCATGTAGATAAAAGGAGATCTCTGTGTTTCTGATATGGTGATTTGAAAGGTCTTTATAGGAAATGTCTGATAAGCCTTCATTAATGTAACTCTAAGCACATGAAATAAAAACCCAGTACCTAATTTCAGAAAAAAGTACAAGTGTGAAGGAATCCATGTAGTTATTGCAGATCTGCTTCCTTATAAATCTCTGAAGTAGCCACCTTTTTGTTCTCTACTTTTAAATAAACAGCATGTCCAATTGTATAGATAATTATAAAGCAGTCATACTTTCATGAGGCTTTATTTTCTTGTTCATATATATGAAAGATTATAGTCTGAAAGACAACTAATTATCTAGCCTAAAACTTAAATAAGTATATTGTAAAATAAAAATATATTATTCCTATTTTGTAGAAGGGCTTTTATATAAACTGGATGTTTTAAAGAACAAATGGTGTAAAAAGCAAACATTCACTCACAAGAAAAAAACTGACTAATTAGTGAAGAGCATGAAATTATAGGGTCTGAAACCTAAATGGTGGGGTTGCTTCCAGCAAAAAAAAAATTGCAGTCTGGCTGAAATGAAAAGAAGCAGGATCTGTCTCGATTTCTGACAACACCCTGTCATGAAAATGAAGAAAAAAATTTCAGCTTAATTTTTTTTCTTTTTTTTTTCCTTGCCCTTTCCTTACCTTATCTAGAGAATTAATCTGATCTGGCAGCTCTAGATTACACTATAATACTAAAATATGTTAATCACTCCAGCATTTATCAAGAATTTAGAAATTCAGACAAAATCTGATTTCCTTTAAAGTACTGACATAACTGAAAGGAAGATACTTCTCGGTAACATTGCGTGAAATGACAAGAGGCAATGAGCATAAACTGAAATACATAGAATTCCATTTAATCAGAAGGAAAAAGCAGTTTTTAACTGTTAGTTGAGTGAAACACTGGAACAGCCAGCAGAGGGAGGCTGTGAAGTCTCCATCCTTAGGGACTTAATCTCCAACTAGATACAAACCTGGCCTACTTTCTTTAGCCATCCTCCAGTGATGTCTTCACACTGGTTCTGTATTTGTTTTTTATCTTAAAATTTCATCTAAATACCCTTTCATTACTTGTTCACCTGATAGAACTGAGGTATCCATCTCGGGCTTGAACTGAACAGCTTTCAAGGGATGAGATTGAAATTTAGGCTTGAAGCTCAGCTAAAACTCGGGGCTTAACTTTCCAGCTCCCTGATGGTCAAAGCATGGTGTTAATAATGCCAGAGGTGTGGGTTTGATCTCCCTATGGGCCATTCACTTGGGAGTTAGACTTGATGATCGTTGTGGGTTCTTTCCAACTCAGAATATTCTGTGATTCTACTCTTCTGTAAATTGAATGATCCTTGATCCACAATTATATATCAGTAGTAATTTTTTGTGTTGCTTTGTAGGTTATTTAAAGAAGTAGCTTGATACAATAATATGAATTTAGATTCAGAAAAATATACATACACAGCACAGCCATCACTTTTTGTAAGCATTATAACAGCCTACCTACTATGAGAAAGGTATTTTTCATTTTTGATCACCGTAGTAAAATGACAGCTTTGAACTTAACTAGTAAAATTTGATAGTGGTGTCAACTTCCTTTTTACATTTCCTCTAAGAATGCCCTAACTAAGAGTGGGAGAGCAAACACAAACACACATCACACTGTTTCTGCTTTTGAGATCCCTTTGTCAAAAAGATGCCCCCCCTAAGGTTTGATGAGGAAAGTGAAGGCTGCAGACTGTGATGGCTTGTTGTTTGTTTGGGGTTTTTTTTGTGCAGCTTGCTCTTTTCTTTATAAGAGTGAAATATGTTGGGTGGATGGGTTGTTGCTGTGCTAATCACCACCAGCTGCTTGTCACTGTCACACAGCTACAGGTGCAGCAGCTTTGCTGCTGAGCTCTAGGCCTTCAATCTGCTCTTCCAAAACAGCTCAGCAACAAAAACTTTTTTTTCCTCTTCTTCGTAAATATTCAAGGAACTCATCTGAAAGGCTTTTTAATGCAAAACACATTATCCTCTTCAATCTCTCAGGATTTTTTTACTCGGGAAAAAAGTATAGTAAGTTAAACAATAGTGGTGACTGGATAAGAAATGACAATCACTGTGTGTCCTGTTTGAGAAATAGGTTCCTTTGCATGTTATTTCTTGTCTCTCAATAGGGGTTCTGACAGAGGAAATTGAAGCAATATTTAAAGAACACATTCAATCTCTCTCTTCATCCTAAAGGACCATAGCAAGGCACCAAAATGGTAATCATGAGTAAGGAAAGTAACTGCAAATCAGCAGGTAGATTAATAGAAGATAAAAATAGTTGCATACACTACCAGATTATTCCTCCAAGGAATATGATGCTAAAATATTCTGTTAGTATTTCTTCTGGCCAACCAATGAAAGAAAACATTATTTGCTTTCTGTGCAGGGAAAAGAGATGCTAATATCTAGTTTTATCCAAATAATATACAATGCAAAGTATATATGCAATCCACTTTGTCATATGTAGCAATTTTGGGTGTGTTGCTGGCAAGTACTATCCCATTCCAGCTGAGAAAAAGATGTCTATTAATGTCTACATTAGTCACCATCTTGTCATTCCAAACTGTCTGCTTCTAAACAGCTTTATTTAGGTTGTCTGCATAAGTTTGGCTAGTTGTGGTAGGTGTTATTGGATAAATATTTCTCAAAGTTATAACTTAATGACAGTGTCTACTGTCCTGGTTTTTGTTGAGATACTTTTCTTCTTCGTAGCTGGTACAGTGCTGTGTTTTGAATTTAGTATGAGAATGTTGGTAGCACATTGATGTTTTGACTGCCATTCAGTAACGTTTACTCTAAATCAAGGACTTTCAGTGTCTCATGCTCTGCCAGAAGTGTTCAAGAAGCCATGAGGTAGTATGGCCATAAAAGGTGACCTGACCTAGCCAAAGGGATATTGCACACAGGAGAATCTCATACCAGTAAATAAATTGGTGGGAGTTTTAGGAAATGTCTGGGAGCCACCAAGTACTGATCTGGCACCAGCTGGGCATTGGTCAGTGGGTAGTGAGCAACAGTATTTTGCATCACTCGTTTGTCCTGAGTTTCACATCTTCTCTCTCCCCTATTAATTTCTAGCATTAGTACTATATTTTCATTATTATAATTTTATTTACATGTTTAATTAGTTTACTATTAGTATGTTGTTGTTGTTGTTTCAATTATTAACCTGTTTGGAATTCACAAAATCTATATCTTATTTTGGATTCTCCTCACCACTGAGGGGTGCAGAAGAGGTTGTGTGGTACCTAGATGCCAGCTGGGGTTTATCTATGACATCTACACAATAAAATCTTTCACAATTAGAATCACTGGATTTGAGGGTTTGGAAGGGACCTTTAAGATCATCTAGTTCCAAACATCCCTACCCTGGGCAGGGACTAGAGCAGGTTGCTCAAGTCCTTAACCCACCTGGCTTTGAACTTTGCCAGGACTGTGACATCCACAACCTCCCCAAGCAACCCGTTCCAGTGTCTCACCACCCTCACTGTAAAGAATTTATTCCCAATATCTAACCTAAATTTCCTGTCTTTCAGTTTGTACTCATTGCTCTGTGTCCTACCACTATAGTTTCTGATGAAGATTCACTCTCTGACCTCCCTGTAGGCCCCCTTCAGATACTGGAAGGTTATTACGAGTTCTCAATGCAACCTTCTCTGCTCAACACTAGCAGCACTTATTATGTTGCCAACAATTGAATTTCCATCCTGTTTACTTGTTGTTACCAACTATATTCTTAAGCATAAAACTACGTCTTTGTTGTTATTTTTTTCCCAGAAGAAATAAAATTTAGGGGCTTAGTAGATCAAATGAGGACTAAGTGCTAGTTTTTTGTTTGTTTGTTGGTTCTTTATCTGGAAGAAGGTAACATTGATGTGTTGAAAATGCCTGTGAAATCACAGCATGTGCAGTACCAGATTCCCTGGAAGCAAGATACTATTTAATGAGCAAAAGAAAGAGCACCTATTTTGCAATCTAATTTATAAAGACCTTAAATGCTCAATAAGCTCTCTTACCCACAGCAGTGGAGGAGTCAGTGGGGGAAGAAGACACACGCCAAATAAACAACTAACCAATAAACAAAAGATTATGAATGATAATCATAAAAGGAGCATTTGTGTAGTCCTAAAGTAAAAGGCAATATGAAATGATGGTTGTCATATTATATCAGAGACTGCCTTACTCTTTGTTTTGCATTTTTGGTGGCAGTGTTTTGCTGTGTTTTGTCTCCTGGACATGCTTTTAAAATAAATTATCAAACTCTTTCTAACAGTAGTGTAATTCACTTAGTTGAATGCCAGACTTTTCTTTCAGGAATCCTGACAACACTAATCAGAATGAGAAGCAGACTAGACCTACAGGATCATCAGCTGCCACTGAAGATAGGATAAAAAAACCCCACAGCTCAAATGAATAGTCTTTTTCTTTCTTTCTTTCTTTCTTTCTTTCTTTCTTTCTTTCTTTCTTTCTTTCTTTCTTTCTTTCTTTCTTTCTGAAAACAAAGCAGAGGCATTGATAGAACAGAGACGGGAAGAAAAATCAACAATAAGCCAAAGTATTTTGAGAAATTAATAGTGTGTGGAAAGTCTCATTTTAAGGAAAAAATCATAACAGCAAGAAATTCAGTCTAGGATCTAAAATTCTTTCATCCATCTGTCACTAATTAAAAAGACTGTCAAAGAACATATGGTCTGGAAACTACAGGGAGTTAAAAAAGAAAACCAAAGGAGCTGCACTAAAAGTGCACTTAAATAACAGTTTTCAGTAAGTGCCTGACAAATTCCCAGAAAGGTAGCTAAAGGACAGGAGGGTGACTTGGAATGAAGGACCACAAAGAATTCAACTACTATTATGAGTTTCTTTCTTCTTTCGTATACTGCAGGTCTCAGAAGTGATAAAAAACTTCCCTTGGAAAACACAATGGAGACAGGCTGAGGGAAGCCAGACTCCTTCTGTTAGTATGTGTGCCAATGTTTTTCCATGAACATCATCGTTTTATAATTGCTTTTGTTGATCATCTCTTCTTGTAAATTTTGCTGGCTGCTGTATTAAAAAATCATTATTGACTTTTTCTATGCCTTTACGCTGAGTTCATTATTAAAGAACTTAGTTTTCAAGAATTTAAAGCCTCTTACTTTTTCAATAATAATGGTCTCTAATCTCTTAAGATTGAACAGCAAAATGAGAGAAGAGAATGCAATATTTTGGTTTAATAAATAACATTATGTGAAAAGTATTTCATTTGGAATTTTAGATGAATGTTTTTTATTGCCACCACTTATTGTAGACAGAATCTAGTTCAGTAGTCACATATCACTTTTTCTTTCTTTAGCATTTTGCATAATGGTGTGCATCCTTTAACAGCATAATCATACCTTCCTCATAATTCAATCTTATTGCATTTTGAGTTTTATAGGGGGAGTATTACATTACTCTGCAATTTATCTTTTCTGCTTTTCCTCCTCAGAGAAATCTTCCACCCCTTATCAGCCCTTCTTCCATGTTCATCCATATTCCTGGCAATTCTCCTTTTTCTCTGGCAGAAATTTTTTTTGGGGGGGGAATGAAACATGGAATATTCAAGTAGTTAGTCCGCAGGACATGCATCTTTATCAAAAATTTTTTTAAAACCCACTCAACCCTCAAAACTCACTATTTTTTCTAACCATAACTCTTCATCTGGAAAAGTCCTTTAAATTAAGTTCCCGGGTTTAAAACCAAATGAATGGATGCTTGAAAAACTAAGAGCAATCACCTTATTCAATTAAAAGCATTTCTTTTTCTTACTAATGCTGAAAAACTATTGACTTTATAGGCTTTTTGCTGGTTAAAACATATAAAAGATCATTTTAGAATCAAAAGATTTTTAAATGTTACAAAAATATACTATGTTTGGTACACAAATGCTTCTTCAAAATTTAATTCATGAAATGTGATGACTTGCACTTTTTTTTTTTTCTTTTTTCTTTTTTTTCATTTTAGGAATTGCTTTCAAAATCTCCAGAAATCTAAACTGTGAACACTACTTGCAGTTGAGCACATCCATATGTAGCAGATCCTTTCTTATATGTTCTCAATTATCCATCATTCACAGATTGCTGGAAGCTGAGGAAGTTTATATAATAGGGGAGTGAGAAGGGAAGATGGCACATACATTTCCTCTGTTCTTATGCACTTCCGTAGGCATTTGCTGCTGGTAAAGAACATTTCAAGACAAGACAAAACTTTATGATCTGGTTCAACAGAGGTGTGACTTTCCCCTGCTGCTCTTCTCCCTAGATAGATACCACAGACCTGAAAAATACCAAGTTCACAACTCACTAGTCTTGAATAAGAACATGGAAAAATACCCGTGGGCTTTGTCCAAGATATCATCCCCTCAAATTCTCGAAACCTCAAAAATGTACATTTTTGACAAAGATAATTTCTAGTTTCTGTCTTTTACTCTGCCTGTACTTCCTAGAGTCCTTCAGGATCTCCACCATCCATACAGCCTGAGACCCTCACATGGCTTCCCATCTATCTAGATTGGTATAATAGAAAAAAAGAGGGAGGGAAGGAGGAAGAACACTTTTGTTTAATGTCTCTAGTCTAGTACCTCCATTTCCATTTACTGGTTCTGCTTAGCAGAAAGATGTGTCAGCGAAGGTGGCCAGATTACACACAGACCACAGTGTGGAATGCAGAAATGTACTCTCCCTGCTATGGCATGCTGGTTTTAGCTAGGATGGAGTTAATTTTCTTCCCAGTAGCAAGCACAGGCCTGTGCTTTGGATTTGTGCTGGAAAGAGTGTTGATAATTCTGGGTTGTTTTTGTCTGCGGTGCTTACAGAGCATCAAGGCTTTTTCTGCTCTTTACCCCACCCCACCAGGGAGGAGGCTGGGTCTGCACAGGAGCTGGGAGGGGACACAGCCAGGACAGCTGACCCCAACTGACCCAAGGAATATTCCAGACCACAGGGGGTCATGCTCAGCATATAAAGCTGAGGGAGAAGAAGCAGTAGAGGGATATTTGGAGTGGTGGCATGTGTTTTCCCAAGTCTCCCTTATGTGAAATAAGGCCCTGCTGTCCTGACGCCTGAGCACCTGCCTGCCCATCCAAATTAGTCAGTTAATTCTTTGTTTTGCTTCTTTTAATATGCATGTCTTTACCTATAAAACTGTCTTTTTCTGAACCCATGAGTTTTCTCAATTTAATGTTTGACTCTGCCCCACATCCTACAGGGGGAAAGTCAGTGTGTGGCTGCGTGGGACTGACTTCTCAGCCAGGGTTCAACCACAACATATAGAAATGTACTAGTGCCCCCACTTTGATCCTAGAAATAGTTTTTTTATTCCATAGTCAAATCTTGATTTTCTCTTCGTTTTCACTGGTGTGAATTACAGATCCCAATACAGTGATAATGAAGACTACCCTCTTAAAAACACCCTGTGTAAAATGACCATCTGCTTAAACTTCCCAAGGTAATCTTTACTTCTTACATTTCACTCTGAAATTTTGAATAGCTTGTGTTTGTATTTCTTTATTCCCTCACTTCAAGGTGCTTTTTACAGACCAAGGATTTTGCTTGCCACTTGCCTCTGAACCCTGCTCATGGTCAAGCACTCCAAATTCATAATCCGAATTTTTTCCTAATAACATATAAATTGCTTTCTGGAATTCAACAGATTGCTTGAGAGCTTGGTCCTCTGCACCTCATCAAAAGACAATTTTATCTTGTATTTGAAAAATTAGTAAGATTCTGAATCCTTGCTGAGATTTTTGAAAGTGAGACCTTTTGGCTTTTGTGTGATGTGTTCAGCCTTGAAGAACTAAGGTCTGAATTCTTTTCTTTCTTCAAGTGTACTTCAAAACAGAGCAGTGCCTATGAATCATAGTTCAAGCACCCTGATTACTGAAATAAAACAATCACACATCAGATTACAATTAATTTAAACTAATTTTTACTGGCTGGGTTACAGGAAAGGAGGAATTCTGCCATTTTTTACTCATTTAAGTATGCTTTTAAGCCCTGCTGTGATATTTTTAACATCAAAATAGAAAAGGCAGGGAAGAAATGGACAGAAAGAAGAAAAATTGAGAAAAAGTCTAGAATGTAAATAAAAATCTTTAGAATTATAAACCAATATATATGAATTATGGGTTTTTTTTGTTGTTGGGGTTTTTTGTGCTTGTTTGCTTTTTGTTTGCTGGGTTTTTTTTCAAATCTCCAAGTCTTCTGGGTTTTATATTGGTTATTGTCACAGTAAATGATTAATTAAACAATTGAATGGGAAAGTTTCCACCCAACCATTAAGATAAACATATAAGAAACATGAGGAAATCAGTGCCCTTTGTTCAGACATTTGTGACCAGAGAAAGGATTCAAGGGGAAGTACCATCAACAGATGAGTGAAAAGTCAGTGATTTTTGGACTGAAATCAACCCCTATAAAGCTGTGGGATTAAAAAAGGTACATCCAAGGCTGCTGAGAGACCTAGCCATTGTCCTCTGTCAACAGGTTGGGGAGATTTGGGAAGATTCCTGGTGGATGCAGAAAAGGACCTATAACCCACCTTTCCCAAAAATTCACACAATCCAGAAGACTAAAGGACAATTACACAAGTGCCAGGGAAAGTCATGGAGTGAATCCTTTTGAAACATCTTTCTGGAGATATAAAAATCAGAGCTGTAACAATTTGCATGAATATATCATGGGTAAATCTTGCATGACCAACCAGATTGCTTCCTGTTGATAAGCCGTCTATGTTTGTGGCCAAGGGAGGCGTGGTGGACATCATTTGCTTTGATTTCTGAGAGTCTGTTTCTCAAACTTTTCTGCTTATTCAAGTGAATATATCTGGGCAACCAGCTGGATAAAGCACAGGTGAGATGTCAGAGAACAGTTGTTGGTCTCAGAGAACAGTTGTTAAGGGACCACATTCAACCTATAGAATGGTTACGAGCAGCATAGATGTCTGTCTTGGGATCTTGGATCTTTGCTGTTTAACTCCAGTGGAGTTAGAGGAAAGGTGACTATTCTGTGATAGTTAAGAAAGGATAAAACCTGTTGAACAGCAGATGGGAGTGAGGAATGAGAAAAACCTCAGAGAAGCTGCTCTGCAGACACCAAGGTTAGTGAAGAAGGTGGCAGAGGAGGTGTTCCGGGCTTAGTGAGAAGGGCTGGGGTAAGCCAAGATCAGAACCCACTCATGCTGTGGTGTTTCATACTTTAAATTTTCTCCCTTTTCAAAAATTATGCATTTTTCATGTCAATGGTTACCTCAATTTACAAGGATTACAACGATCTTGCTAAAATTATTTCAATTGTCAGTAGAAAATATAATCTATAAAGAACAGACAAATGTCTATTTATAATAAGAAGTCTACATCCATCTAGTTACCATACCTTAAACTCCTGCTATTTTATTTCCAGTAAGAAGGAATTTCTCTTCTCTAGATAGAACTAGAGAGTGTCATTGCTGTTGTCATTGTTATCCACTCTTGAAAGAGTGAAACTGCAATTGTAACTGTGGAATAACAAAGGGAACATTTTCATTGACAGAGCAGGGTGTTGCAGGATACTGATCATTGGCAGAAGACACATGATTTGGCAGCTGGTCTGTTTGACTGGTTTTGCTGCTTCATTTTCATAGTGTTTACATATCCAATTGCTTTTTTGGTGGAAAATTACCAGCAAACTGGGATGGAGTTCTGGCTGATTTAAAGAGGTGTGACTGGAATGAAATCACTAATGATTCAATCCATCAATTATAAAGATGGCCTTCTTTAATCTCTGTTTCTCTTTATTTTTCATGGGAGAAAAGCTGCTAGTCCCCAAAAGGTTATTGTCTCTTCAAGACCTGATTCTGAAATACAGATCATCAGCTCACATACAAATGTTTTACAATAATCATAAAACAAAGTTAATTTCCAGAATCTCCTAATCACCATGGTAACACACTCAGGCAAGCACAACTAAGAAATGGAGGTACCCTGAAAGATTTTGTCTAAAAAGCAAAAGGTCATTCACACTCTGACTATAAAAAGGATTTTTGTGGATATTTTCATGGACTGTTTTCAAGCCTACCTTTTCTTCCATGAAATGGCACTGGAACCAGCATGTACTAGAAAATAAAAAGGTAGCCATTCCATTTCAAATATCCCACTAGTATTAGGTTCCAAAATTTTACATGTAAAGTAGAATCTATCTTCTTCTTCCAGAAGCAGACCCATAGAGCTAAGGCCACATTCTTTGAAGAGAGAATGCTGAAATTACCCATGTCAAATAGAACCTTGTAATGCTAAACAAATCCTTTTAATTTGTTTGGAAAGTGGAAAAAAAAAACAAACAAAAACCAACAAAAACAAAACCAGGAAGTTATTTGTCATGTATTTGACACTTTCTGCTTCATCTTCTGAGGCTACACTTATTGTACTTGCAACTCTGTGAGGCACAGCTTGCATCCCAGTCTCGTGGCCTCTAAGTGTGTCTCTGTTTTCTGAAAGATTGCCAGTGGAGTGGTCTTCAAAATTTTTCAGCAATATTGTGTGACTCATCTGAACAGAACACTTGCCAAAAGTTGCCAATGTGCCTTTGATAAAGAAACTCTCATTTTGCTATGAGAAATAATGCAGTGTGTGCAAACAAACCTGACTTTACTATGATGAGTTAGCTGATTGTTGTATAAGCCTTCACAAGTCTTTACATTTTTGTTTTGTTTGGGTGGGTTTTTTAACCCTGCAGACTACTTTCCATGACAAATAGCTGAAAAATTTTTATGGAGATTTGTGGTTTTGTTTTTTGTTTTTTTTTTTATTTCTCTCAGCATTAAATGGTATAGCCCAGTAAATGTAGAAGGCTGGGAATAAAAAGGCATAAGATTCTTGAACAGTCTCTTCCCTCTTGGGTCACTTTCATCAGCATCTTTTCTACAAGACAATGGTGTCACAGCAGCGGTGAGGTGAACTCTCAGATAATCTCTGGGCATTAGAAATTTTCAGGTCATTTTTCCATTTCTTTAGAGTGTGGGTTGGAGAAGGAGGTTTGTCATTTATGATTTACAGACAGCTGAGCACCATACATGTTAACTTATGGCAAGTGATTTTATATATTACAAAATACTGAATGCACAATTCCTGCTAAAAAATGGATCTTGCACAATTGTAAATTATTGATAACATGTTTTCTGTTTTCTGCTACATTTGCACCCCATCCACATCTTGCCAAAAGCCAAATACACCTATTTGAGAGCTAACAAAATAGTACAAAGTTAATGACTGCAGCAGTTGCTATGCAGCTGGACCTCCCCAGATTGCATATACTCAGCAAACTTGCTCAGGACACTACTGTGTTCTTTTTTGGTGTTAATTGTTCTGAGTAAAGTACAGAGAGCAAAATATTCCTCATGGAAACAAAGCAAAAAAAAAAAAAAAAAAATGCATGACAAGCCTATTGTTTTGCAGCTGTACAAAGTACTTCTATAATTTGTCCTACATTGTCTTTTCTCTGCCACTTCATGACCATCTTTAGTACCTGTATGTCTTCTACTACTTGTATTCCTCTACCCCTTCTATATTTGCTTCACTGCAATCTCCTACAAACTCTCAGTGCTTCACCACTGTAATCATTATAGGGAGGGCTGGCAAAGAGTGGCCCTTTCATCCTTTCTATGCTACTGCTCTGCCTCAGCCATGGAGTTCACATTAGAGATTGAGAAGGACAATGTGAGCACAGAAAGCACAATGCCCATTCTCAAAACTACCTTTATTTCCTCAGCTTTCTCCCAGGAAATAAGTTTATTCAGTGAAATATTTGGGATTTAATAAGGATTTTTCTTTCTTCTTCTTCAGATTGTGAACACAGACAAGAGTTTTAGTTTTGAGGATAAACCAAAAAACAGCTCATAAAAATGCTTTACACTTTTAGGTATGTTTAGTTTTCCTGAATCTGTCACCTACCTAGCACAGCATCAAATATCAGATAAACTGAATCAAATGTCAAACAGCAAACTGACTCCAAATTTCCCCTCTCCCCACTCTTTCCTCCTAGGCAGACTTGCACAATTAGTCATTTCAGATCTGCCAGAAAGAAAAAAAAATCTGTGTCTATGGACAATGAAATTGTGACAGAATTAATAAAAATAATGTGATTTTCATAACTATTGTGTTTAAAATGAGGAAAAAACCCCTATAATTGCATGCAGGAAAAGTAATTCAAAAACTGTGACTCATTAGTCAGGAAGAAAGCATGGAAAAAAGCTCTGAAACAAACACTGAGAAAGTAGACAGGGAACAAGACAATGATTCTTGTATTTGTTAACAGATAGAGACAGTAGTGGAGCTACACCACGAGGCAGTCCAAATTTATTTCAGATGGGGGGAAGTAAATGTTTTCAATCTGACCAGGTGACTCCTGAGTCCTACTGAACTCTACACTGACCTTCTTCAACTCTCTTCCCTTTATGTACTACAGCCAAAGAACACAAAATATGTGTTGACAGCTTTTAGCAGCCACAGTTCTGCTGTGGTAGAACTGAGTAATTCCACTGCAGGAAAAAAAAAAAGATTATTGAAATGGGCTTTTTACAATTGCCTGAAAAAATGCAATCTCACTTCAAAGAAATTATAGAATGAAATAAGGCATGTGGTTCCAGGCAGCTGCACATGGACAGACTGGAGAACACAAGAAAATACTGAACAATATTAAAGAAATCACCCATCATGGACTGCTGCCAGTGCATGTTCCACCTTCAGGTACAAGGCTTTAGCTACAATAAATAGAATGTTTATCTTCCTGCACACAAGATAGCAACCTTTCAATAGATTCAGTTAAACTCCATCTGAAAATTCAGTTCAGCTCAGTTCTGTCCTCTTTCTATTCTATTCTATTCTATTCTATTCTATTCTATTCTATTCTATTCTATTCTATTCTATTCTATTCTATTCT
>JAYDZK010000113.1:145855747-145866015 GCA_034509185.1 Euphonia xanthogaster | reverse complement strand
AGAAAGAAAGAAAGAAAGAAAGAAAGAAAGAAAGAAAGAAAGAAAGAAAGAAAGAAAGAAAAGAAAGAAAGAAAGAAGGAAAGAGAAATAAAGAAAGAGGAAAAGAAAGAAAGAATAGTTGCCTGTAGCCAACTAGAAGTGAAGCAAAGGATGATTTCCCTAACGGTTTTGGAAATTTGCTTCAGCTTTAACCTTTAGTACTCTTTGGCTTGTGCCTTTGGAGCCACCCCTGAGCCTTGTCTGATACTGCTTTCTAGCAGGAACAACTGCTGTTTAAAATGTGAGTAGAATATCAGTGCCCTGAGCATGGAAACAGTCACAGTCTGCAACAACAAAAGCCTGACCCACTAAAATTTCACTCAAGGGCTTCAAAGAAAATTATCAATGCTTAAAAAAAGCATATCCTTAAATCTGTCTTATAAACCTTGGCCTAAGATAAGCAGGTACAAAAGAAGGGCAGTCATTCCTGAGCCAAGGCATAGACTTACTACTTTATTTAAATGTCCTCAGTCCTACAATATTCATCTAATAATTCCCTACTTCATCCTCTTAGGGATAACAATGTTTTCTCTACTTTTTATCCTTAATCTTTACTGTCTCCTGTCTCCTTCTTAGTGAATATTCACATGGCAGCTAACACAATGGAACCTCATCCTCAACAGACAGATTTTCTATTAAAAGAAGAGAGAAAGGGAAAGAAAAAAAAAATATTTCACAAGAAGACAGCCATGCAAATCCTTCTTAATTTCTATGGAGTGCATCAGGCTATCATACAGATATTATACATACATACACATAGAAATAAAAACTGATTGAAAACTGGTTGAGAAAAGCAGCTGACTATGCTGAATTTTATAAAAATCTGTCAACCTAGTTGGCTGCTCATAGTGTACCAGGATCACTTGTGATGCCTTTGCAGACTCTGAGCTGTCATTCAGGCAGAGACTGGGTGAAGATGCTGATGCCTTAGGAATAAATTCAAATTATTACTGTGATGAGGATGTGACCATTCCCATGCTCTCTTTGATAATGCTGCAGATATTGCAGTGACACACATTATCTTCCCAGCTGCTAACACATCTCAAGAGACAGAAGGGGAGGGGGAAAAGTCCAACCCCATGCATAGCATTTTATCTAGAAAATGAAGTTTTCCTTGCATTATTCTCAGCCAAACGAGTAGGCAGCCTGACTTTCACAGGAAATATCTTGTCCTCCTGCAGACATGTGTCTGTAACAACAATGTGCTAAAGATTAAAGGTTAGGTTTTGCTCTTGTTCTTCCAATGGGAAATGCTTTATTCATCATTCAGTCCCACAGGGGTAAAGCACATTGAAAGGGAACATCCTCTAATGGAGGGAGAAAAGGATGTCATGTCACTCTAGGCATGCCCTTAGGAAATCATTTTGCCTCATAGGAGATCCAAAGATGTCACTGAGTGCCAGAGGACATGCCTGTTATGTATTTTGCCTAATCTAATAGGGCTTTTATCTGATGTGTCTTGAGATCTCCCTTCTCCTGTTAAATAAAAAGGTAGAAATTCCATAGTTGTGTCAACGTGCTGTGAGCATGCATGAACAGGCCTGCCCTGGGAATACAAAGCGCTTCTGAGGAGGTTTATGAACAATTCTCTGAGCAGCCTGGTCTAGAGCAAGATATCCCAACCTATGGCAGAGGTGTTGGAACTGGATGGTCTTTAAGGTTCCTTTCCAACCCAAACCATTCTGTGATTCTTTGATTATTTTGGGCCCTTTGTAGTGTTTATTGGGGGTGGAGCAGACCTGCTAAAGCATGTTTAGGGACCCCACTGTGATCTTCTCTTCTATCACAGAGACATTCCTAAAGGAGTTGTTGGACTACCATGTCCAAAAGACTGAGTTAATCACCATGAGTACAAAATACATAAGAAAACACACAAATAAATGTGAAAATGCCCTTGCCCATGGAAATCTAAGTCTATGGGGTAGCCTAGAGTTACAAACTTCATGAGTAAAAGCACATGCTAAAAAATCACTAGATAGGGAAATGGGAACTTTCATCAACTAGTAGAAATCCAGAATTTATCTTTTGAAAATGAAAGTATTAGAGTAACAAACTTTAGTGAAGGCTTTATAAATTTGTGGTGTTTTTTCAATTCTCACCAACATTCAAAGATGTCATAATCTGAAAATATGCTGAAAGGTTGGAGTAAAGTCTTTCCCCATTTTTCCTTCTGAAGTTTCCATCTGTAATGACCTCTAACATTTCCTCATTTTCTGCTTCTTCTATGTCCATTCTGAAAGAAGTAACAGTCCTTGCAGTGATGTTAAAAACCCCACAAAACCAAAACTAGACAAAGAAAGAACACCATCAAAAAAAAAGAAAAAGACAAAAGGAAAAAAACCCAAGCAATCAATCCACCAAAAGCATACTGCACAAAAAATTTAAAACCACTTTCTCAACTTTCCGCCCCCCCCCGGTTGTCAGGACCTTAGAACTCCTTGTGGAAGAACATTTAATAAATATATATAAATCTAAAAATAAGGCTGATAACAAGCAATGTGTTTTTCAATGACTTTACCAACCTAACAGAAAAATTATACTGTTATAGCATTGTGAAAAAAAAAAAAAAACAAACCAAACCTGCCTATGTGCAGAGGAAGAAGTTAAAAAATGAGTGTTGAAAAGTACACAGTGCTGATGCTTTTAATTTATGGGCCCAGACACCACTATATCAAAGTAAACAACATCCTTTATGACTTTTAAACATGCACACTATTTCAGGTTGGATTCCAATGAGTGTGAAGAGGATGACATTATTTTCCGGGCTGCTCCACATCATTAAAGAAAACAATACTCAGAAACATCTTTCAGCAGCTTTGCTTTCTAGCTTTCACTAGTGCACGGGCCTCTCGTCAATCAATAAAGAAAGCAGCAGGGAATTTGTCACTTGTGAAAGAAAAGAACAGACTAAAACAAAAACAAGGAAAAATGAGAAAGGGATGGTAAGAGAAAAACAAAAAAGACTCTAAGATTGCTTAAAGAAGTGTAAATGGTTTTCCCCTGCCATACTAACGATAATTCACAGCTGGGTCTCTAGAACAGAAAAAAAATTCAATGAACCAGGACAAACAAATTCCCTGTGGATGCCTTTGATGATTCCAATAATCTTTTGATGATTGAATTGATAAAGGTAGTATCATTGCTGAAATCATTGTTTTTTAGACTTCTGTGAAGCATTAGATTTTGTAGTATATAGTATATTTTTCTTAGTAAACTAAAATTATAATGAATCAACATGGTCGATATTAAATGGATGGGAATGTGATTACACCATGCATCAAAGGATGAATGCATTTGTTTAGCTTTTCACAGGCAGAGCTTTTACTGATTATCTGAGGAGATGCAGACTGAGTCTAATCATGTCCTGAGCTATAGGTGCCTATGATCTTCAGCTGCTGAATTTCCTGCCTATAGTCAGTGATCCTGAACTGTAATTCTTAGGTAAAGTACTATGTCTCCTTTCCTGTATGCAGTCCAGGAAAGAAAAACTAGGACATCCTCATAGAGATTTGCTAGAAGCTCTGGAAATATGCCATTCCATTGCAGAGCCAGGTCTTTACACTTTTTGATGATTTAGAGATTTTGTAGATACAAGAATGTCAGGGGGATTTAAGCCCATTGTTGTGGTTTAACCCCAGCCAGTAACTGAGCCACTCACTCTCTAACAGTGGGATGGGGATAAAAATATGTTCTCAATAATTTCCACGAGGCCTTAACCTCTGTGTAATGAGTTGGGAAGTGAACTGTCCCTTGGGCATACAGGAACTCTTACATGGCCAAGGTGGGAGCGGTACTGAGGTGAAAGGTGAGAGAGCGTATAATCAATCATCCCCTGACAGCTTTGGAACATTCCCCACCTTAATCAAAGCCTGAGTGTAACAATACTATCATACCTGGAGTTTTGGAACCTCTGGTCCCATATGTACAGGAATTTCTGAAAAAATTTACAAGTATTTTAGAAACTCCAGTGATAATCAACCTGAGGATAGAAGTTTTATGTATCACTTAACCCCATCAATTTGTGGTCCTATAAAAAGTGGCCCTAAGTGAGGCTCTCAAGGTCTCCTGAACTACAGGATGCAGTGCCAGGACCTCCCTCTGAGCGGGACAACTCTCAAAACTCACAAACCCTTGAACTGGAAATACTTAGTGGGCCATCACCCAAAGCTGATGATGGGGTCTCAGCTGATATCCCAAGTCCTTGAAGCTCATTAATCCCAAACCTGTTTAGAGATGCAAAGGCCCCTGACATGAAAATTTCTCTGAACTTTAGGGGATTTTTTTCCCAATATATCTTTGTACCTTCTTCATGTCTGTATGTGAATTGATGTAAATACCTTATAGCATGCATGGCATAAATATTGCCCTCCCAGATCTAAAAATGTCACTGTTGTAATTGTAGTAAATTCTGTTGATCATCTTATAAAAATTATCTTAGTCAATTGATTAAGTGCTGATAAATCCTTTAGACAGAAACCACTGGTCAAGTCTGAGTTTAAGTTTAAAAATAGGGTGAAACTTGTGACTCAGTGGAAGGTTCTCCTTTACCCTCTCCCCTTTTCACCCTCACACCTTCCATCCTTACCCTTAGTATCTCCAGCCTCCACATCAATCATTTTAAATTTATTCTTATCTGATTTTCCTCTATATGTTTCATTCATGTAGGGTGAAGAGTGAACCTTGACATTGAGCTCTGTTGTCCTTTTACAGATTTTTATCAGACCTAGTTTTCCTGATACCTTTGCTGGAGATTTCTTTAAGCAGACTAAATAACTCATTTGCAACACGGTAGCGTAGTCAGCAAGATGCTAAACCAGGATTCATGACAGTGTGTTTAGTTTGGGGCAATATTTGGAAAAAATAAAAGAAAATCACAGATGTGCTAACATATTCCACAGCAACTGCAAGAAAATAGATCTCACTGAAGGATAAGAAGCAACATCTGCAGTAATGAATAAGGATTAAATTAATACTGTAGCATATCCAGTGTAAAGCAGTTGCCATTCATGTTTTGGTACTTCGCCTATCATGTGAAAACATCAGGAGGTACATCCTTTCTACAGGTGTGAGGCAGCAGTAACCATAAAATGATTAAGAAAAAGTCAAAACTAGATTTTAGTCCTTTTTCATTCCATACTGACAATAAAAAACAAACAAGATCTGTGACACCCCTTATTTACCCAACTCCATTTCAAGATCTTCCACTGGGCATATCCTGTAACATTCTGGCAAACCACCTAGAACTCTTCCACTGAAAGTCAACCTCTCCCAGAAAAGTGTCTTGGGTATATTGTGAAATGGAGCTACAAATATGTTCTGTATTACAGGAACAGAACAATTGAGTCCAAGGAAGCAGATGAAAACCAGGGAAAGAAGAAAAGAAAAGTCCATTTAAAAACAATCTTCCCATATTAATTCGCTCTTCTTTTAGTCCCATATGCACTGAAATTAAGAGGAGTCCCCAGATTATGTATGTATGTATGTATGTATGTATGTATTTATCATATGTGTTAATAGCTTTCATTGTTGAGAATTAATGATTACTGGATAGCAGTATCAATGAATGTTTACATGTAATCTAAAGAATTATGCATATGTCTGTGTCAAAAGTGTAATTCTGTGGAAATTTTCTACCTTGTTTTTATGGGTTTGGCCTAGAGCCAGTTTATTATAATTTCTTATCACATTCTATCCCACCAGCTGAATCATCATCTTATCAAATCTCAGGCTACAGCTGTAAAGGAACAAATTCCCTCCAAGAAAATGTGATTGTTCTTTTCCTAGTCTTTTATTCTTGTAACATCTCAAGGTTAAAGATGCACATTGTAACAGTGGAGAATCATCTTTGTGTCTCTTTTACTACAATCTGCTTGCCAATGATCACTAATAAAAATGTTAAAAAAAAGATATATGGTTTTATAGCTGAAAATAATGAAGATCTTGAGCAGGTAAGGCTTGCCTGTAACAGAGACAATTACTTAAAATATTTAGTGAAAACATATCAAACATTAAAATTCCAGTGAATAACCCCAAATAACACAGGTTCATGAGAGGCTTGCTTGGTTTATGGATCTTAAAATATCTTAAGCAAAAAGTTTTACTTTTTAATAATTATAGAAAAATCTAGTAATTGAGTCCTGTGAATACAAGTAGCAAAAGAATAATTTGTTGATTCACCAATAACTCAAGAATAAAAGTGAAAGTTACAGCTAAAAATACTATTACTTAGAAAAAATCAAATAGAAAGGAAGTACTTTCTTAAAATTAAATAATTTAGAAAAAAAAATCATTTTGCCAGTTTTGATACAATACTGGTCAAAGGATATTTTGAAGAAACATAATATTTAATATAAAGTGTTAAATCCTAAACATTTCTGTTGCAGAATGGAATTTATTTTATTTTGCTTCAGAGCATACATGAAAAACAAAATGTCAATCTCAAGATATTTCTATAACTATTTAAATTCCCTCACACTGAATTTTAAGATACAGAGGCCAGTTTTGTGCAAAAGATATCTGCTATGTAATATCAGTAGTTTAAGGAAGAGATTTGCATAAAAACTTTTAGAAGCAAAGATGAAGACAAATATGGGACCTTCTGTTCTCTGAGCACTTTTTCATTTTAATATATTACACTGCAGGGGAATGAGTCTTCCTACAGCAGTTACAGGATTATAAAGAAGTTGGCTTTTGGATCTCTGTTTTGGAGACATGGCAGAAAGTGTGAGCATGGACAAGGAGAAGAAATCCCATCTCCTTTTTGTTTGCTGGGGTTTCTTGCACTTCCAGACCCCTTCTACCATCTTGTCTGTTTGGCCTTGAGCAATAAACACGGAGTATAGATGAGAAAGTGTGCAGCTGAAGGAGGTTAATAATTGTCCATAAATCTTTTCAAGAGGGAAAACACTGGATTTTAGGGAGGAAGGACTGTAAGTTCCTAACAGATTATTTGAGCAACCCACCTCTAGGAGAGACACAGCTTCACAAATCACTCAGCTGGTGCAGAAGCTGAACTTGAGTGTTGCCCATTTCTCCTACTGACCTTTATCAGAAAAATAAGTTTCTACTATTTGCAATCATCATGACTGCTACATGTTTTGACAAGACCAACTACTTTCCACAGCCTTCACCTACATATGATTTAAGTAGCATTCGTCAGCTGGAAAGTTTTTATTAATACTCAAGTGACACCAGGCACAATCTTTCAGGGTCCAAATTCAGGCTCTTAGGCACCTTGACACAGTTCTAATAATCCTATTTTTATTACACTGCTTAGGTAGAAAAAACAAGACATACTTTTCTTCCCCATAAAACCAATTGCCATCCAACCTAGATGTGCTCTTGTAATTAGATGTAGAGCACCAGTACACCTCACAGTGCCTCTCAGAGTAACCCTGCTGATGTTGGTGGTACAGTTTGAATTTATACAGGCTCATCTGAGCTCTAAGTGTGGCACTAAATAACTAAGCTTCTTCAGCTCTTAAGGAAAGCTCTACTGTTCAAATCAGGAAGGATATAGAAATGTGAACATATTGGAAAAGGCTGAAGTGGAAATAAAATACAGAAAAAACAGGTGTTATTTAAAGGCACAAGAGGAAAATCATCAGTTCTGTACAGAACACTGAAGATAAACAGTCATGCTGGTAATTTTGATTTGACCTCAAGACATTTATAGAATACCAGCTGTAAAAAAACAAAAACAAAACGAAATGAAACAAAACAAAACAAAACAAAACAAAAAAAAACCAGAAAAACAAACAAATAAGAAAAACACCAAAAATATCACCAAAAAATAAAATCAAAAGTCTTCATCCACTGTTGACTTGTTTGACACATTTTCTGGGGCAATTGTGTATTGTTTGCCATCATGGCATTAGTTTTCTTAACTTTCTCTAAGCTATATCTTTAACATTTCAATGTGTCACAAGGCAAAACAAAACAGGTGATTTGAATCTATTCTAGCTTTCTGTTTAAGGGCTAGGAAAGTGCAGACCATCTATTACAAGTAATTCCTGTTTTAAGGTCTCTCTCTTCCTGATTTGGGGTTAGATTCACTTCATTTCACTGTAATCAATTGGAACCCACATACTTAAGCTAAGCTACCAGACAAAACTCAGAACATGCTGGAGACAGTTGTCACATGTTCAGTGGGTCTATCTCCTCATAGGGTCGCATTTCATACCTGCAGGGAAAGACCACAGAGTATACTTGAACCAGGCATCCAGTTTTTGGATGGCAGAAGTTGGGTGAAAATATCTACTCTCCATTTCCAGTTTTAATTGTGACTTCATGATGTTCATAAACATGAAACTGTGAGAGGCAAATGCTAGGTTACATCTAACAGCTCTTGAGTTCATTTGTGCTGGGCCTTGTGGTTGCCATCCCCAGTGCTGCTCTAACACATAAACTATAATTCTGGTTTAGTCCAGATTAGTGTCATGAATCTAAATGTAACTGAAGAGAAAATGAAGGTTGAGGATGGGTAGGATCTGTCCAGAGGACTTGCACTCCCTTTTTCCCTATGCTTTTAATATATTCTTGAAAGGCCATTTTATTGTCCTGTCTTTTAATCTGAATGGAAAAAAAAACCCCACCAAAAAAAACCCCAAAACACAAACCAAAACCCTTAGTAAGATCCCTTTGCTTCTTTGCTTGTCTTGCCATTTACATGTAGACAAAATATACTCATTTAATTCTTGGACCAAAAATGAAGCACACATAGAAAGTAGCATTGATCCATTCAAGTATTCAATAAAAAGGCACCTAAGCATTTTTAAATATTGAAAAGAATCTGAAAGCTTTTGTAGTGCTATCCAAAGAGGGATGAAACATCATATTTCATGTGATATTCCATATGAAAATTCACTATGAAAAAGAACAATAGACTAAACAATGTAAAGAAGAAAAGAAAACCTTGAACATTTCAAGCCTTCAAATGTAATGAGAAAGCAGCAGCCAAAACCATCCCCTCCAACCTTTCACCTTCAGAGGTGAGAAAGGAAAGAAGCTGCAAAGGAAGAAGCAAGTTGCTTGTGTTTCCTTAGATTTAATGGCATTCGGTATGATTTTTAAGAATACTGAAAAATAAATGTAATTTTGGAAATTATTTTTTTCACAAAAAATATTTACAAGAACAAAGAGAAAATAAAAAATATATGTTGTTAGATGGGTATGTAGAGATTAGTCTCTCAATTAAATCATTTTTTAGTGTTTGAGTTCTTGATCTGCATGCAAAGTGTCAAACAACCTCTCATTGCCCCTGATTATTTCAAGAGTTGACAGTGCCTTTCCAGAGAGAACAAAAAAGAAGTAAAATTTGAGTCTTTGATAACATTTATTTTCCTCTGATCACTGAAAGCAATTGCTTTAATGATACTATTTTCAGATAGATGGTTGATGTGTTGATTATAAATATTCCATGAAAATGGTTGTATTTCAGTATTGAAATATAGCCTCTGTGAAAAGTTCAGTCTATAAAAGATGGTTTAGAGGAGTGTATCAAATATCAAAGTCTGTTTTCTCATTGCTCTGCATGTTGCTGGATAATTGATGAAAGGAAACACAAAGAACAGTTACCCAGATATTTTTTTTTCTCCTGTGTTACAGAGGATAACTATTTCTCTATCTTTCTCTGGGATTTCTGCTGGGACTATTATAATTTTGCTCATGGGATGCCATCATACTCCCTGGAAGAAAAACTTTACTTTTGGTAGCATAATTTGACTAATAATGTTTTGGGTAAAGCAATGCAAGGGTATGAAAACTCTACACAAGCTGAGGCTTGAGGATTGAAGATAAGAACATCTATCAATCTGATCTTAGAAACACCATTTATGATGCAGAAGCTGCTTAACATTTTAGTCACCTTTAAATCAGGGCTCTTATATATGATTTTCATGGTCTGTGAAGCCAACAAAATAACAGCAAAACTTGACACAAAGGCCCTGGATATTTTTTGCTTCCATTTTATGTATTTAGTAGATCTTTTTATCCTTTTGTTTTCTCAGAGCCATTTTGTGGATGTCTATACTGCTTGAACTATAGGAGTAATGTAGGGGTGTTTCATACTGACTGTGCTTTTCCTCTTTATAAGTTAAAAAAAAAACACCAAAAAGACAGGATATGTAGTTAAGTCTACTAAATAAGATAGTAAAAGATAATTCAGTAACTAAAAACATATTTCCTGAAGAGCTAGAATTCTGTCCTAAGCAAGACATTTTTTAGTTCTT
>JAYDZK010000113.1:145827488-145843693 GCA_034509185.1 Euphonia xanthogaster | reverse complement strand
CCCAAGTAACCATTACCTGTGATGGGGCCCTGCTCTCCTGGAGATGGCAGAACTCCTGCCTGCCCATGGGAAGCAGGAAATTTTCCTCTTGTTTTGATTTGGTTGTGAGCTTGGCTTTTGCTTTCCCTATTAAACTGTCTTTATTTCTACCCATGAGTTTTCCAGCTTTTACCCTTCTGATTCTTTCCCTGATCCCACTGGTGGAGAATGTGGCTGACTGGGGCTTGGCTGCTGGTTAAGGTTAAACCATGACACTTAATAGCAAACAGTATCCAATGATTTGCAAGCTCTATGATCCAAAGACAGATACTTCGGTAGAATACTCCTATCTGTTAGAGGATTTTTCTTTTTTTTTCTAATATCTGCACAAACTGTACATTGCTTCCTAAGATTCTGCATGCAAAATCCATGCTATGTTAGCAGAAGACAGAACGCTCTAACTCAGGCAAATATAAAAAATGTATGAGATAAGCATTGAATTGAGGTCATTCCTACAATTCTAGCAGTTTCCAAGCATGTGACTCATCTACAAGTTATAAGGCACCTGTAGTAACTGCTGGTCTTGGCAAAATGCAGCACAGTTCTGAGGCACGTTTATGTTCACACACACACCAGGGTATGGATGTGAGAGTTACTGAGGTCCATTCATCTCCCTCTTTAGGAAATGCTAAATGCTTTTACCTCATTTATGTCTCATATTCATCAACACAGAATTTGAAGGCTGTAAACAATATCCGTTCTGAAGATCATCAGTGCCTGTAGCCTCAGGTTTGATCTCTTCTTATTTTCTGCAGACAAATTATTAGGCTGTGACGAGGTCTGCTTAGTTTGACCTCAGGTTAAGCTTAGTTTGACCTCAGGTTAAGCTTAATCCAAAAAATGTGGGAAAGTGCTGGACACTGATTGAGAAGTTGCTAAATGTGACAAACAACAGTGTGAGAAGCTGAAAAAAAGAAAAAGAAAACTGCATGAAATTTCACAGTGGTGATGTCCTAGGTGACTTTATGATGCTTGTATCTTTAATATTCTGTTCTGTTTATGGTGGATATTAAGTTCTGAACCTTTAAGACTGGTTCTAAGAGCAAAGAGGGGGAGAAGGAGCCCGCGGTTTGTTTGCAGAAACTGCACTCACTCCTCCACATTCCTTCTCCTGGACTGTGCTGTCTACAGCATGGACAGCAGGAGAGAGCTCTCCTTTGATTTTAGTTAGTTTTTTTAGCTAGCTAGGCAGAGAAGTTCCCTGAACCATGGCTTTTCTTTTTCTTGGAACTGATCAGCCTTGCCCTGGCCAGAAGACCCAGAAGAGCACTGGGAGCTGACACCTGTGGCCCACTGGGGCCCAGGACATGGCAGCTTCCAGCAAGGGACGGACTGATAAGAGACTGAGCAAGCCGAGCTACACCCCACGAAAAGGACTTTCTGATTTTGCCATCTCTTCAGAACAGCAAGATGTTTTGTTTAATATTATTCATTTTTTATGCTTCTGAATAATTTACTTACTAAATAAACAGGTTGTTCCCACTTTTCTGCAAGGCAGTCTTTTCCCAAACCAGTTGGGGGAGGGGATGCTTGAATCTGCTTTCTAGAGGGACCACTTTGGAAGTTTCCTCCCAAATTTGCCCTAAACCATGACAGGTGATTAATGATAGAATCATAGAATGGTTTGGGCTGGAAGGGACCTTAAAGTCATCTAGTTCCAAACCTCATGCCATGGACAGGAACACCTTCCACTATGCTAGGTTTCTCAAAACTTCATCTAACCAGGCCCTGAATACTTCCAGGGATGGGGTATCCACAGCTTCTCTTGGCTACTTGTGCCAGTGTCTCACCACTCTCACAGTGAATAATTTCCTCCTAATATCTAATTTAAATTTACCCTCCTTCATCTTAAAGCCATTCCCTGAGAGGCACATCTGAGAGGCAAATCAAGCATCATGGTATCACTGGGCTGATCATGGTGTAAAATACAGAGCTCCAGCATTTCAGAACCCATCTGTCCATGCCTTCAAAATGTACTTATTTTCTTCTTTTCTTCGGCATTTAAGACCAATGAGGATACTTTATTCTGAGCAATGGATCATGCATTAAAGTTAACCATCTTAGCTGACCTAGCTGCATCTTTGCTCTGGAGGCAGTGGAGTAATATAAGAACCAAAGAACAATCCTTCCAAGATAATAGGACCAATACAGAGGTGATAAATCATCAACTGAATGCTCTTCTTACATTGCACACACCAGAATTATGGACACAATGGGATGCAAGGTGAAACTAGGCTGTTTGTATATGCGTGTGTGTATACAAATACATATACAGGAGATACACACCCTCTTCGGTATTTCAAATTGAATCCATTTCTTCTTTTTTATTACACAGAATATATGGACACCAGTCTTCATGAAACACATAATGGGTATTATTCATTGGAGATCACAGTAAATTTAAAGTTCTTTTCCTTCAAGTTTTGTGTTAAAATCAATTTAACTATTTATATTCTACTACTACTACCAGGCTTGGATTATACATCACATTTCAGGTCATACTCATGAAGCAACTGTGTTGCAAGGCATTAGCCTCAAGCTGCAGCAGCTGCTTAAAGCTGAGGAGTTATGACGAAAATTGGTATAGGATTACTTTTCCTTCTGACTGCCCCCAACAAGTCTCTGCAATTTATTTGCAAATCACTTTCATGTTCCCTGTCTTGAGACTGGAAATTCTGCCAGCTACTCTTCAACATGTCTAGTAATATCAGAAACTTTTTACAGCCCTATATTTGGTCTCCTATAAAGGCTGCATGGAAGCAGCAATAGCTCAGAGACTAATTTTTAGGGTGGCTCTACTTCCTTATTATTAAGAACTTTAGGCTAATCTTGTGTGTACTGTACATAAAAAAAAATATGAATATAAAAAACCACTTGTAGCTTAGGGATAGCAGGTGACCAGCAATTCTTGGTGTATTGAAATAAACTTCAAAAATTATTCTCAATATCACTGCAGACAATACCTTTTCTTTTAGTGCAGTGGAAAGAAAGTAGAGATTACACCATTTGTGGTCTCCGTTTGGCCTTGGAATAGTGTATTCCTGCTTTGCTATAAGGAAAACACAAAAAAATGGCAACATGCTAAGGATTATGACACTGGAAGTGTTTTGAGTGACTGAATTGTATCAAGAGATCTCTATTTATCTCTTACTCAAAAAAATAACTTTCATTCTATATTAATAAAGTCGTTTGTGTGCTGTCCATGATTTCTGGCCCACCAACAAAAGAACTGTGAGTACAAGTAATTTTAAAGTCATATACTTTTCTTTCTGCAATTTCAGTAGTAATCAAACTTATGTCTTAGTCTTGAGCAAACAGCCTTGACCCCAGCAGCATTTTAAATGAACCCTACAGCAAATATGACCATAATTATAGTAAAATAACAACTTTACAAGAAAATGAACTTCGGAGTTTGGCTGTCCAAGCCTTACTGTGCTATCCATATCTATCTTCATTAGTCTGAAAACCTCCTTGCAACATCAAGGACAACTTAGGAGAGGGAGGCTACTAAATCATTTACATTACAAAAATGTTATGGCACTGTGCCTTTGAACACACAAAAGAGCCTGGGAAGAATTTTAGACATGTGTGTCTGTATATATAAACACAGAGGTTTAACTTTAACTGTGTGATCATAATATTTTCCTGAACACTATAGTTCTATAGTGTAGAATGATAAAAGCAACACAATGTCAGTTAGGTGTCAACTGTAAAGGAATATATTTGAGATAAGTGCATTTTGTAGCCTGAAAGAACTTCCATTCTGTTTTATCTGAATACTATTAGAAAGAATAATTAAAAAAAAAACCAAAACAACAAAACAAAATGAGCTCTCTTCGTGGCCTGGAATTAGTCATTGGAAATAGAGTACATCCTCACCAGTTAGAGCATGTGCTTTTTGAAGCCTGATTACACAAGAGAATGACTATGAAATGGAAATATTAAAACAGTGCAATTGTGATATTTTTGTTGATTTTTCCATGGTTCTGAATTCCAAGTCAATGCTGCTGAAGAGGATTGTGTTACCTGTCACTGTACAATCTAGCTTTTGCATACCACTCATGAAATATTGAAAAAGAAGACAAAAACACCAGTGTTTATTGGCACAACAGATCCATTTGCTGAAAGTATAAATATTGATGACCAGTTCATGGCTAACACTGAGACAAAGTATGTCTCTGAAACAATATAGTTTTGTGCTTTGAGAAGATGGGGCTGTCTTCTCAACAGAGACTGTTCCTAAACCCAGACACTGAAATGTGTGCAGACACATCTTGAACTCTACCCAGAAAGGTACCTCTTCAAAGAAAATGCCACAGGTTTGGGAATTTGCTCACACAACTGGGCAATGTTTTTTAAACTGCAATATATGAGCTCTTGGCTTTGAAACCATGTGGATTATATATACATGCACACAAGTTAATTACTAGGCAGTGGGCTGTGTTCTCTAGCAGTTTGTACATTTGTTACTGTTATTTGCTGTTTCTATTATAACAAAACACAGAGTCTGCATCTGAAAGGAATACCATGCTAGGTAATAGCTATGCATAATAACAGGCTGCTTCAGAGAATTTGCAATTAAAGAATTAGATAGCAGAGTACAAAATTATGATACTTAAAACTGTACTTTTCTGAAAAATGTACAACTTTTAAAGTTGTTTTAATCCTTACCAAAAAATTCCGTTGTTTCATCATTTGTTTGTTTCTTTCTTTGCACTTTTATTTCAGAGGTCTTGGAGAAAATTATTTTTCTAAGAGAAATGTAGGGTTTTTTTTCTTTTTTTTCCCACTCGAGCTGCTGCAACAAAAGGTGACTTAGTTTCAGTGTAGATTCTCAATTAAATTTTCTAAATGTAGGATTCATAGAATCAAATAATGTCTTAGGTGAGTAGGGCCTTAAAAACCATGGACAGGGAGGCCATTCACTAGATCAGTCAGCTCAGAGCCCCATCCAATTTGGACTTGAAGACTTCCAGGGATGGGGTGTTCACAACTTCTCCATGTAACTTGTTCCAGTTCTTCATCACCCTCTGAGTGAAGAATTTCTTCCTAAAATTTTGTCTAAAACCTACTCTCTGTCAATTTAAAACCAGTGCCCCTTGTTCTTAAATTCTGCTTGTATAAAAATCCCTCTCCTTCCTTTTAATAAACCCCCTTAATGTATGTTGTGGTTCCAGCCAAGGCCAGGTTAATTTTTGCAGTAGCTGGGAGGGGGTATGGCTAAAATACAATTATTCTATAACATTCACATAATTGAGGGGATGGGATATAGGGACTCTCACCTTCTAGACGAGGAAGCTCCTTCCAGTCAATAAAATATGGTGGGAGAAGCTGTCTGGCATTGTTTGTTGTCACAGGCCTTCTGTGTAAATAATTTCTTTTTCTTATACATTTTGTTATTAATATTGTTGGTGTTATTGTTCATTTGCTTATCTTATTGCACTTCCAGTAATTTTTTCTTATCTTTGCCTTTTGTGCTTCAAGTTGGATGGAGTAACAGCTTGTGGTTTTAGCTACAGTACTAAACTGGAAAATACCATAGAAAATACTGGAAAATACTAAACAAAGACACTTCCAAGGTACTGAAAGGCTTCAATGGGGTTTTCCCACAGCCTTCTCTTCCCCAGGCTGAAGAATCCCAGCTTTCTCAGCCTGTCTCCACCACAGAGGTCCTCTAGTCCTCTGAGCATCTCTGTGGCCTCCTCTGGACTAACCCTAACAAGTCCTGATCTTTCTTGTTTTGAGGATCCCAAATGTGGACGCAGTACTCCAGGTGAGGTCTCATAAGAGAGAAATCATGTGCTGCTAAAGGTACCTTTGGATACTTAAGACATTTAAATTAAGCTGGAAGAAAATATTCAACACCTACAAATGAATTATGTCCTTCTGCAACAGCAGCTTGCAGCCAGTCAGGATACAGAGTATTTTATAAGGTACTGGCTGTGTATCTTTAAGAAGCTGAATGGCTGAGGTACCTGTCTGTGTCTGTTGTAAGCTACTCTTGAACTACTTAATACAATCAATAGAGCTTATTGAGCTTTTCATATCACCCACAGGTAGTCAAATAGAACATGATTTGTATACTAAACTATCTAATGCTATTTGGCATGCCTTATGCATCTTATCTACTCCCCAAAGTGTGATCCAGAAGGATGTGTGTCTCCTGAACTTCGTGTGCTGGATCTGTGGTTCCTGCTGCAGATTTCTGAGGGCACATTAAGATAACAGAATTGAGCCCATGTTAGCTCAATACTTGAATGGATTTTCCACCTGTGCATACTGCCATACATCCACTGACTGAAAGGGAGTTTGGAGGCACCTAATACCTTTACAGATACCCAAATTTAGAGATCAGCCACAATCCCTCCCTTTTTGTCTCATCCAAATCTTTAACATCAAAACTAACTGGGATTATCCAAAATACAGCAAAGACCTCCATTTTAGTTTAAAACACATTAAAAAAAAAAAAAGAAATCAAATCCCAACAAGTTTCTTTTTATGCCATAGGCAGATACTTAGAATACTATTTTCAGACAAAGCAGATTAACATTTTATTCACTTCAGATATTCAAATCAGTGTAACTTCTTTCCTGAAGCATGTTCTTACTAGCGCTCTGTAGAGTGCTGTGAGATCTAAGAAGGAAAAAGAGGGTTTTGGTACCCTCCTGTTTATGCTGTTGTAAATAAAATTGAATGAGACACAGAGATAAGGAGTACACCTTAACCGTATCCAACTGTCTCAGCTTTCAAGCAGAGGAAAACTGCTATGACTTCTGTCTGTGAACAGCTTCTCTAGTTTATATTTTACATCCACTTGATATGTATAAATAATTATTTGGTAGATCACCTAAACACATCAGGTCTTGTTTACTGAGAGCTTCTGCCCTCTAGTTTTAGATTGGCATTTTAACATCAGCACTTCCCAGAGTGTTCTCTAAATGACATAGCATTCTTGCTTCCCCCCACATCCTCTTCCTTCTCTAAGGCAGGAAGCATACTCATTGCAGAGCTTTTAAAGCTGTATGTATGTTCATTAGTTCTTTGGCCAATATGTCCTTAAATACTTCTGTCTTTTTGTTTGCTTTTATTTTGAAAAGAGCACAGGAATTTTGCTCTCTTTCCTTTATTCAGATACTACATTTCTTTAAAAGTATGCTTTGGCTGATGTTAGCAACAAAGCCTAAAATCTAAAAAATTGACAGTTCTAATATTTAGTACTTTAGAAATGAATGAAGAATTAAAATAAATAAATTTTTTTTAAGAACATACTAAAACAAGTCCTGTGTGGAGAGTTTAAACCCTCAGACTTTTCATATTCAAGTGACTATTTTAATCACTTGGAGAAAGAGAACTTTTCTTTATTTCTGTCTTCCCACCACCTGTCCCAATTTTCTGCAGAATAATATTGCAGTCACTGAGGGCTTAAGTATGGTCTGTCTTTGGAAAACTTATAAGCCGGTGGTTAGAAAACATTCCAGACATCAGAGAATTTAAAATCTGAAACCCTTTGATATGAGGCTGGAATTAAATCAGAGTCCTGTAACCACTCAGGTGTTAGAAAAACATGTGGGTGGTTTTGTTGCCTTCATAGAGAGCAAAAATTGAAAAAGAGACCAGATGATATCCTTTTCATGCAATCTGTCCATTTTGAACAATTCCAGACATTATCAAAATATTTCTAAATTACTGAATCCCTCAAGTATTTTCAAAAGCAAAATCTAGTTTCTGGATCCTTTTCAGTTTAGAGGTATACAGCTCTGTCAATACTGAAACAGTGTGGATGTAACTCTTAATATCTAGGAAATTTTCATCTTGAGGATGTGAATTAATACTTACGTTATAGAAGATTTGCAATTAGAAAGTAGAATATAGAATGTAAATAAACTAATTTCCTTGTCTTTTGATTGTATTTTTCTTGATTTCTCATTTTGTCTTGGCATTTTGTCCCAAACACCACAATGATAAGATTAGATAATTAAATGGTGTCATATTAATGGTGCCTGCAGTAATTTAATCTTGAAAATGCCTGTCAACAAATGGATTGTCCAAGGAAGTCTGTATATAAATCTATTTCTGTCAATACAGTTAAATTGGGAGGGTGAACTTGATGATCACTGCAAGTGATTCATTGAAACTGTTATCTTGTGAGTGTATCATGGATTTACCTCTCTGATGGTGCTTTAGACATCTTGATGTCTTGGATCCTGCAGATGAAGATTTGGTCTAGGGACTTAAGAGTATTGATTTGACAAATCTTAAAATCTGTCCCTTATTGATGTAGTTCAGTGAGGGGAAGTTTCTGCTTGGGATCCAAGAATCTTCTGTTGTGTGAGCTCACTTCTTCCCCTTGCCAAATACAACCTGGCAGATGCTCGTTGCCTCAGGAACTGACTAATGTACCAGATGAAGACTGAATGTGGCAGCATGTCAGCTACAAGGAGAAGAAAAATAGAAAAGGAAATGATTTGGAATAAATAATAATTTTCTTTCAATTGTATAGGAGAATGTGGCAGAGAATGAACAAATAGACATATTGTAAGGCAAAAGAGAATAAAGGAAATTAGCTTTGATATTCCCATGTCAGTAATAATTTTCTGGAATATTTTATTGTTGTTTTGAACTCAGATGGGAATGTCTGACAGAAAACTCAGGTAAGAGAGAGAAGCATGCCGGCTCTGGGAATCTGCATACTCCACAACTGTTGAAGGATGCCCCTAAAAATGCTCAAATGTTTTTTTGTTAAAAATGCAGAGCATTGACCTATGTTTGCTCCTGTGCATGGCAAGAAGCTCAGTGTTGCTGTGGCTGTGTTTATTCTGACATCTAAGAGATTATACATGTCAAGCTACAGTGACCATATACTTGGGAAAGCCATACTTCTGTTTTAGAAGCATATTGTTTTATGAGAAGGAGGTTCTCTAAGCAAGACAAGTGTTTAAAACTCGATGCTTCACGCAGAAGAGGAAAGCAAGACCGTGTCTTCCAATGTTTGCAGAATGTTATCAACCATCTTTACCTTGCAGTGCAGCCGACTGTACAGACCAATAGATTATCATTATCCAAAGACTCAACAAGCAGTGAATTAATTACTCTGTAGGAGAGAGTTCCTAGGGAGATTTACATACTGAATTAGCAAATTCACTGATCTGCCAATCCAGCATGTTCTGCATTTAAATTCATTAGGCAGGGTTTCTTTCTTTGTATTTATACTTTCAAAGTGAATGATTATGGCTATGTTAGATGTGAAAATTTTTGTAAGCTAAGAAAGAGAATTTTGCTCTAGGAAGTAGAGAACAGGACTGAGAGCAAAAAATATTGATTTTTTCCTACCTGAAATAAACACCTCCATTAGAGTTTCTTGTTAAGGTTTTACTTGCTTCTTACAAAGTCCAAAAAAAATTCTCTAACTGTCTGTCCAAAAAAGTAGTAGACTGAAAGAGGGAAGGGGCTCTCTGGGAAACACACAGTAACTTCTTGGTTTCTTTGTAGATGAATACTTTTACACAGTGACAAGGGGAGGCACTTAGTAATTTCGTCATGCTCTTTCACGGGCATCTTCAGTAAAGGAAACTGCATCTGGATTTGCAAAATAGGACTAACTTTGTGTATTGGGTTGATCTGGGCTGTCAGAGAGGTGCTCACCAAACTGCTCTATCACTCTACCTTCTTGCAGGACAGAGGGGAAAAAAACACAATGAAAAAGCTGATGGGTCAAGACAAAGACAAGGAAATCACTCACCCAATTTCTGTCACAGGGAAATCCCACTTGACTTGAGAGGATGAATTTATTTCCAAGTAATAATATAGTAGGTTAGTGAGAAACAAGAATAAAATTAAAATCACTTTCCCCTCACTCTACCCTTCTCCACATGATCAAATTCTCTCCCAGCTCACCGACCTTGTCCCCTCCAAGCAGTGCAGAGGGAAAGAGAAGATGAGTTAGAGACAGGTTATAGCATTTAATCCATGCTGTTCCTTCTTCCTCACGCTTTTCTACTGTTGGGGTTCTTGCTAAGGGAGACTCTCCTGCACAAACTGTTCCAGCACTGGCACTTCCCATTTCTGCAGTTCTTCACAAAGCACTCCAGTATGGGCCCATTCCAGAGTGTGCAGTCCTTCACTTATTTGACACATTTGTCCTTTCGGTCTATTAATCTTTTAGCATCACTGTTTCTTCTTCCTGAACCTCAGTGATACAGTCCATTGGAGATCAAGCCCATCAAAGGATGTAAAACAGAGAGATTTGCATAAATTCTTTGCCTGAAAAAGCCACTAAGCCAAAGGGTTCTGCAACTTGGAAATACAGGTGTGAGATATATTACTGTATGCCCAGTTCATATATCTTTACTGAGTACCCGTACTGCCTAATGCCCTTAGCTGGTGTCTCTGTACAGTGTTGTTCCATTGTCTTCTGGTTTGGGAAAAGACAGATTTGTGTGGCAGAAGGAAAAGAAAGTAAATGTGTCAGAGTGAGTCTGCACTGACATACTTTTTCATGATAGGTCAGTGTTTGTAATGTATTTTTTGCCTGGTTTATGATACAGGTTCAGTCTGTTCAGGGTTTAGAAAGAGAGGACACAGATGCTGCAGTTTTTGAGCTAGAAATCCAGGATAATAATTTAAGCCCATATAAGCTCCAAAAAATAAACAGTAATTGTGGTATGGCAAAAGGTGTCAGTTTTGCAAGCAGTCACATGGATAGTGAAACTAGATAAGACAGAAAGCAAAAGTCACAATAGAAAGTCTGATTACACACATCTGCTTTCTCCCTTTCCATATGCTAATGGTAATTGCAGTATGTTTAGATGTGAAAATCTCGAGACAAGTAGAAAAGGCTGGGCTAGATCTTTTGATATTGCAAGCCATCAAGGGGCTCTGATATATTTTACCAACTCAAAGGCTACCTCACAATCTTCATCTTTCACTCTAATATTGAGCACTTTTGTGACAAAAATCAGTTCTCACTCTTACCATGCATCAAATGATGTAGTGACTAAATGGTACAGGAATGGAAAGGTTAAAAGCAAAATATAGTTTTGAGGATTCTGCTATGTGTCTATGCGTCATTGAGAGATGTCCAATGCATAGCTGACTTATTTTCAAGAAATTAATATCCCATGGGAGGCAAGGAGAATAACAGATGAAGATCAAGATGTGATGTCAAGATGAATTGTTTATAAAATATCATGTCATGTTAAGTGTTTATGCAATTCAAACATACAGAGAAAAGAAAGAAAAAATGCTGAGATAATTTCTTAACACAAAAGAAAATAGGACATACAGATATAAAAGGTGGAGGATTGGAAGGTTATTGCTCCTTTCCCTTGCAATACCTGGAGAAAGGTCTGGCTAAATTTTTTAGCTAAATGAACAAGAGTATGGAAAGATGTTTGGCATCCAGCACAAAGCATAAGATGCAATACAAACTTGTCTTCAATCCCAAATAATCATCTGCATCTGAATTTACATATTTTTCACTGTTTAATGAAGTGAAAAGAGAATAATTTATTGGATACTTTCAGCTTGAGATATCGAGATCACAAAATCATCACAGAATCACAGAATGGTTTAGGTTGGAAGGGACCTTAAAGAAGATCTTGTTCCAACCCCTCTACTGTGGGCAGGGACACCTTCCAGGGTGCTCAACTCCCCGTCCAACCTGGCCTGAACATTGTCAGGGACAGCTTCTCTGGGCTGCCCATTCCAGTGCTTCACCTCTCTCTGAACAAAGAATTTCTTCCCAATATCTATTCTAAAACCTGCTCTCTGTCAGTTTGAAATCACTGCCCCTTGTCCTGTCACTAAATGCTCTTGTACAGAAATATTCTCCGTCTTTCTTGTGGGCTCTCTTTGGGTACAAAAATACCCTGATCAATTCACTTTGAGCTCTTTCCTAGACTGAACAATCCCACTTCTCTTAGACTTTTCTTGTAGAGATCTGCTCCATCTCTCTTATCATCATGGTGGTCCATGCTCATATTTGATCAAGAGCAGCCCTGCTGTGAAGGACTTTGGGATTCTGGTGGATGAGAGGCTGGACATGAGCTGGCAATGTGCACTCTCAGGCCAGAAAGGCAAATGTGTCTTGGGCTGCAACAGAAGCAGTGTGGCCAGAAAAGAGAGCCAAGTCCAGCCTTTTTAGTCTTTTGAACCTTCAAATAAAAATGTCTATACAATGCCAATAAAGTCAGCTGCTGTATTCCTCTGCCACAAGCTAGTATTCCAATTCCTACACAAGCTACCTCTCTTGTGAAGTCTTCTGACCACTAAACCTGATGGCATGAGAGATATTAAAAGCTGTGCTGGGAGCTGACAAATTAATGTCCACTTCTGTCCTTTTCTAATTCAGGTTAATTATCCAGGACTGGTGTATTTCAAATGCATGGCATTCATCTTGTCTCATTTTAGCCATCTTTAAATTAGGTGGTGAAGTCATTAATCTAGTTTCCATACATAATCAGTAGAGGGTATGAGAGCTTCCATCAGAAAGTGATTCATGTCTGTCTGGGATGTCTTTTTCAGGAAATACTTCCTGTTCTCCATTGACTATAGAGAGAAGCTTAGGCAGCAAGGTAAGGAACAGCTGCCAGTTTCTGAATGCTTAAATCAGGGGGCTAAATCTGCACACCACTTTGAAGGTTAGGCTGTACCACTGTACCTTGCTAAGTGGGGTGTGTGACAGTGACAGTGAGCATATTGCAGTTCTGTAGAAAACTGTGAAATTAGTCCAAATGGTGGTTTAATAGCAACTTGAATTCCTAGCTGGTTGTTGATTTACACAATTTTTTCTCTACTGTGTCAGTACAAATAGCTTTTTGTTTGTTATCCCAAATATGCCACTCTCACACCTCATCCTCTGAGAAATTGTATCCCCTCTGGTGTCCATCCCTTTACTCCTGCACTTTTCCTGCAATAACTGAATCTCACCAGAGCATTATGATATCATTGTTGAGATCAATAAATTCAGTTGAATGGCACATTAACTTTCTTGTGAACTGAATATTAAGCAAATAGTTGTATTAGCTGCATTTGACAGTAACGGATAATGTAGATATTTGCATAATTGGTAGCTAAGTGATGCCATTATAATCTGCTCTGCTCTGCTCAGTCCTGCTTTTATATAATAAAAGCAGAGTCAAACCCAACACTCCACATATAATTTGAGTAAAACCACTCCTGTAAGTGCTCCCAAGACTGTTTTTTACACAGAGCACTGTGCATGGGGTATTTATCTTTGCACATAAGCATAAGATTTGCTCCCCTCAAGTTGGTGTCCAGTTCCTTTCCTGAAGAAAAACCACTAAAAGGCAGATGCAAATTCATGTTGTTTATCTCCAATTAACAGGGGATCAAGCACAAGTGTCACATGTCTTGTCCCTGGAGGGCTGCCTTCAGGACAATGTTTGGGAAGATCCAGAGGAGCGAATACCTGCAGGCTTTCTCCTCTGTGTCTGCATCTCTCTTGCACTGGAGAGCCAAAAAGCAGACACAGAACTCCATGCACAGCCTCAACACTGATGAGCAGAGGGGAAGTAAGAGGCTGAATTAAATTTTGAGTAGATGCTCTTCCTGAGAGCAAGGATGAAAGAAACACTGAGAGAAAAAGAAATCAGAGGAGAAATGAATCATCAAAGGTATTCTGAGCTGTTTCAACCTTAGAAGAGGCAACTTGGTTGAGCAAATAGAGAAGATGGACTAAAAAACACCACCATGACAAAAAACTATGATGTATTCCAACATTTGGTCAAAATTATTTATTATGCTTGCTGCCATCCATTAAATGTTCTGCTTTTCAAGAGGGAAAATAGTATATACAGTTAGTGGATTCACATGAAAACTACAACCATATTTTGGATTTTATGCTAACCTGGGTAAGCTCAATAAGTCAGTGAATTAACTTCCTGTGAAGATATAGGGAAAGTGAACCTTTCCCCTAGCTGCTGGTGCTACTGGCTAGGTTTTATTATTATTACACCTATACAGGATGGGGCAAGAGAGCAAAACTGCACATTAGACATTTAATCAACACTGTAAACCTAAATCCAACATTTCAATCACAGCAGGATCCATCTAAGCACCCTCCCACCCAGATGAATTATTAGAGGAATCTGATTTATGAAATTTCAATACTCACATTCATTATGGTTAAAGAAATCCAACAGCTGAAACTACCAGAGTAGAATTAAAATGTAATATAAACATCAGCCCAAATATTGCATAGCTTTAATAATGACATTAATTTTGCTAATAAATAAAGATGACTGAAAATAAGATTCCAGTTTCAAATGAAATTTTAATATTTTAGAGTTTGAGATTTATTTTCTATCCTGAACCAAGGAAAAAAGTAACAAATTTGAGTTTGATATGAAAATAAAATTTATCTTGCAGATATTTTCATTTCTTTCCTTCTCCCCCCTCCTTTTCTCATTTTTCTCCTCTTTATTTTGCATTTTAGAAAGAAGTAAAGGAAAGAATGGAGCAAAGGAAGAAGGAAAAAATGGAGAGGGGAAAGAGCTAAAGAGAGAGAATGGAAAGAAGAAAGAGAATCAGAAAGAAGAAGAAAAAGAGAGAGAAAGAGGAATCATTATTGCAAATTTTATTAGTTTCATTCATCATTTTTTCTATTCAAAGTATAAGTACACAGATAAAAATGTTAAAACAGTTTATGTGCTTCATTAGCTCACATTTACACACTGTATTTTGGGGTTATAAGCAGAAACAAATTATTTGGGACTAAAGCACAATGGATTTGCTTAAAACATTCAGACATCCAGCATCTTTTCAAAATCTATATCACCAGGATAATTTTTTATGGAAAAAAAATATCTAGTCATTTTGGCTGCTAATGTGAAATAATATTGGGATGGATAAAAGCTATGTATTAGTACATTTGAGACTCTTTTTCTGTGACAGTTATGAAGGAGCTTATGCACACACACATATCCATTTATCAATAAATCCAAGTTTCCTTTGCATAGAAAAGTGTTATGCAACTTCATGACCACCTGGAGTTCAAGGTTTCAGGTAACTGTTTTATTATTGCCCTCTTTACTTTGGGGTGCTAGTTGCCAGACTGCTCATGTGGTCCTCAGTAAACAACAGACCAGAGTAAAGTATTAATCAAATTTGTGGATTTTTTTTTTCACAAATCCCCTTTTAATTTTAAATATATGTGCAAGCCTCTCCTTTGTGTACAGAGGGAGATTATTCATATTGATATGTATTTCTGGGGACCAGAGTTGGAAACCTAACAGTTTTTAAATTAGACATTTTAATTAGATTAAATTAATGGTGTTGTTCATCTAGGTACAGCTATATAGAATACTTCTGGAAAAAAAAAAAAAAAGATAGGTCTTTGTTCTATTTGCATTGCACTGGCCTTTGATATAGATATCACATTCCCAGAGGCTACAAATCAGCACAATGCACTTCTGCTGTTCTGTCATTTATAACCTAACATGCTGATTCACTTCATGTACTGTCCTGCTATACTTATATGCACCTGCATAGTTTGTAGTCCCATTTCTTGACTAAATTTAGAAAACAGTTTGTGTTATGATTTTTAACAGATATATTCTTATTTAAACTCAGTATTTCAATCAACTTAGAACTTTTAGTTAATCCTTTGCATATTTTATACCATTCAATGCCTTTTTATACTGCACACAAGAGATCTGTGATATTAAGAAAGCAAAATAATTGTTTCTATCAGTTAACAATGTTATAGTTAAATGCCAGCTAAACTATTGAGAGATACTGCTTAGTGCTGCGGGGATAATCTAAACTGAAATACTAGAAAATGCTGTTCTCACCTATTCTTCACTGACAGATTCGTTCTTTTGCAAAATAGATCCGTTATGATCCTGATTCAAACTGAATGGCCTTACCTTCATCAAATGAAGGTTGGAGATTTTAAAAGCTGTCCTAGGATGACGTTATGATGCTTGTATCTCCATTCATATGTGCTGTTTATGCTGGATATTATGTTCTGTGCCTTGAAGACTGGCTCTGAAGAGTGAAAGTTTTATTTTGGTTTCTTATCAGCCGCTCCCCCACGGCTGGTGGGACATATAGATGGGACAGTACATTGTGCTGCTTTTGCTTTTTGCCCTGCTTTTCGCTTTGCTCTCGCTCTTGCTTCTGCTTTGCTCCTGCTTTGCTCTTGC
>JAYDZK010000113.1:145805142-145827388 GCA_034509185.1 Euphonia xanthogaster | reverse complement strand
TAGAAGCAGCCCTGGTCCATGTGCAGTGGTGAGAGCACTGGGCATGGAAGGAAGATGTCACGATGGCAAATGTTCTCCGGGTGGTGCCCCGGGTGACATGGAAACACACGAGGTTTCAACTGTGTTTCCAGGGGAAGCCCATGGCGCAAGAGGGACTCCTCTCTTCTTGATGAACTGAGAATTGATTATCTGAAGAGTGGTGATGGACTGAGAGTTAGTGATTGGAGGGGTGGTAACTGAATTGAGAATCCAAGGTTTTGTCCTACTATGATATATTGGGAATTTGGTGGGGGGGGGGGGAGGAATGCTTTTGGAAGGTTTTCATCCTGAAGTCTGTGTGTTTCTCTTATATATTGTAGGTTAATAAAGTTTTTTTTTGCTTTTTGTTCGTAAGCTGGAGCCTGCTTTGCTCTATTCCTGGTCACATCTCACAGTAGACACTAAGGAGAATGTATTTTCATGGGGGCACTGGCATTGTGCCAGGGTCAAACCATGACAAAAGCAAACTGGTAGGAATAGGTAAACACAGAGAGATGAAATAGAAACCAATATGAGTCAAACCTATCAGAAACCTGCAGGGTCTTTTTAGGATTATGACCCAATTAATAGCCCAAACGCCTCAAGCAGAGTTGCATCCATAGTAAGTGAGCTCTAGCACTAATGTCATATCTACATCTTCACTCTCTGAGCTCCTCTCTGGGTTTGCATATGAACTTCCATAACATACCATTATACACTTTTTGCTTCAATAGTTTTTCAAGCACACTTTATCTGGTTTGTCTGGCATCATAAATATATGGGTGCTTAAGGATAATTATTATAGCTTAATATGTTTGTTTACTAAATACTTTTATTACAAGATGATGAAGGGGAAAAGACCTGCCAATGAAATACAATAATAGGTTAAATTCAAGCCAAGTCTCTAATAAAATAAAAGAGCATTTTATAGCCATTCACTGCTTTGGTCCAGCTGGTATGAATTGAGATAACTCCGTTGATGCCAATTTATAGCAGATAATGAGCAATTTCAGTCTTTCAAGCAAAGAAGAAAGAGAAATGAGATGTGGAAAATGAAGGAAAGATGACTTTTAGGATGTAATATGTCAGAAAAAAAGAAAGGCAAAGTCCAGGAACTTGATACAGATGACAGTGGCATCTGTCAGTAAAAAGTTCTTACACAGTTTCAAGGTGCCCTAGCAAGGTGCTGTGGTGAGTGCCAGCAACAGAACACCCAGGGGTAGCTGTCATTTATGAAAAAGTATTCCTATCCCAAATAAGAAACAAAGACCATATGTTATTACATCTACAAAGGACTTCTCTGCATGGGCAGATGTATGGATATGTGTGTTTGTGTTATTCCTGTTTAAGGGCAGAGATTTTGGAGAACTGCATAACTTTTTCCAGACTGAGAACACAACTTGAATGGAAACTTGCCATAAAACACTCAACTAATATTAAATAACATAGGTTTTAGTTTAATGTAAATATTCTAATCTGAACCACTTGAGAATATGAAATGCTGTCTCTAGATTGGGCAGCTGCTTTCCAGATTGATAACATTTTAAAATCTGTGCATGAAAGGGAGGAACAAGGAATTGGTAAGGTCAATTTGAATCTTCAACATTTCCTTTTGATACACTGGTGGAACGAAAGACTGCTGAAATATAAAAACACATCAAAATCTATTTTTTGCATTTTGTTGTGTTTTTTTCCCTAATCATTATTTATTTTCAAAGCATACTTGCAAATACTTGTGCTAATTGCAAATAGTTTCTAACTAAATACTAAAATATGTCTGTGTTCATGAGTCCTGTAATTGTCCCACCACTGTATTGTCATTGTGTGTGATGGAAATTATAAGTGAAGACAACAAAGTACTTCAAGCAGTTATTAGAAATTCAAAGAAAATTTGTCTTTGATTATTACAGGGAATTGCAAGTCATCTATGGCCATGGATTTCCAGTGATAAAATTTTCCCTGGGCAGGTCTTATTATCCTTCATATTAAGTTTAATAACGATCTGTGAGTACTAAGTTATGAGATTTATTTGATTTAGGTGGACTTCCTAATTCACTTAGACTTATGTACTCATTGGTCATTAGAATATTTCACAGTGGATGAGGCTCAGTCTGGCACTTAGCAATTTTAGAACATATTACCAGGGTAATGAATATTATTTCTATTTCAGCCCTGTCTTTTTTCCCATTCATTATGACTTCACCTGTCATGATCTGTCTGATGTTGCTTTTTCCGCAGTGACCCCACCCACAGCTGGCAGCTTCATGGCCAAGGAGGGGAAAACCTTTGTGTTGTAATACAACACATTTAAAACTTCTTAGTCCAGCTTTTTAAAGGTAATTACTAGTACATAACAAAAAAAACCAAATTAGGTTTTGTGTTAACTTCACTTGTGCAATTTAGAGTTTTTACAAGGTGATTTGCACAAAAATAGAATATCTGCTTTATACTAGAATTGGATTCAAAAGATCCGAAATCAACAAACCTTGTTACCCAGTCATCTCCTGAGTACTCATAATATGTTTCAGGAAGCTCAGAGATATGGCAGAGATTGAGAAAAAGTGATTATTTATCTAAAATACCATAACAGAAATGGATGTCTTCATCATTTTCCACTTATTTTCTTTTTGATACTTTCTTATAACATCAGGAAACATCTAGCAAAGTAATCAAACATTTCCTTTATCACTGTTTGCTCTTAAATAATACATCTTGAATAGAAAAAACAGCCACATCTAGCAAAAATTGTGAAAATGATCTGGAGCTTAAAGAACATAAGTGGTATAAACAACTATGCAAGGAAAAATATATCAAAGGAAATTCTCCAACAAGACAGAATATTGAAAATAGCACATAGAAAATATACATGTGCTATGACAAACTGAATTTTACATTTTGATGGATACTAGTTGAACAAAAATCAGTTTAAAAAACCTTAAAGCAAGAAAAAAAAGAGAATCAGATCACAAATAATTTATTAAAAGCATGAAGGAGAACCCAGATCAAATCCCAAAGCAGGTTTTCTCTAATTAATTTAATTAGACATGTTCATGACAAAGGAAATATGGATTTCATTACTTGAGGGCAGTGAAGGCTTAATTTCATATCCGGTGAAGTCAGTGAAACCTTTGTTATTACCCTAATTTGGAGTTTATCTTGATAAACTACATAAGCTTTTTTCCTTACAGAAAGACTCAAACTCTTGGTTCTTTAACAGTGTGTAGGAAGATTAAGCTCTGGCAAAAAGGGTTGGAAACAATTTGGTCCAAGCAGAGGGAAATCTCACAACATGGCCGGAGGGCAGCAGCAGGAGGTGTTACCTTTTCAGTGTCTACAGCTCCGCAGTGCTACACCAGGCATGTCATTAGGAGATTTAAAGTGTTTCCACATCCATTTGCAACGTGTGATATCTTCAAGCTATGTATGCATTTTATTTCAGGATTTTTCCAGCCAGGGATTGATTCTCTTTTCTTAAATACCTAAGGCAGAAGTCCATGGTAATGCAAACTCTCCTCACATTTTTATTCTTATTTTTTAGAGAAAGGAAAAAAAAATCCACAAACCAAAACAAAAGCTCTGCAAAATCCCTAAACCCCCCAAATAAAAAATAACCCACAAGGTTTAAAACATTCATCAAAGTCAAGGAATCAAAATTTCTATTGAACAGTAATGGGGTATAAAAAAAGGTATTAAAAGATCAGGAAAACAGGAGTGCCCACCTGGAAAGCAGAATAATAATATTCCCAATGACACGGCTCCCCATTCCCAAAGTATATAGTCCCAATCCTCCTGCTGTACACAAGGATAAGGTGAAAAATTTTATTTATGAAAAGAGTTTTTATAGGTCAAAATTAATTTTTGTCTGTAGCTTGTGGAAATAAAAGAAGGAACACTCATCAAGGTGAAAGCAGCTGTGTACTTTAGGATCAGGAATACTTGTTTAAACAAATAAGAAAACTAAACTTTCTAGCATCAGAAACAGTCAAAGTCTCTGAAACAAAATTTCCATAAAAAGAATTACTAGGAATAAACCAATCAAAGATGCAAATAAAATATGTGGGGCTCTTTTCTTCAGCATATCACATTAATGAGATGACCATTTTAGAATCAGCAGCCTTTGCTTCTGTGATATAGTGACCAGTGATATAACTTTTTCCTGTACTGCTCTGATGCCATTTCACTAATTATACTGCTCTGTTCTCCACTGCTTTTCCTGATCTTTGCATTTTTGTTGAATAAGTGTGGTTACAGAGTTATAAAGTGGAACGATATTATAATTTTATTATCATGAATTTTGCATAATTGAATAAAAGTCTGAGCTTCATACTGATAATTAATTACTCCCTGACCACTTTTTGCATTCTTTCTAATTATTTTTTTTACATTTATTTGCAAAAGAGAAGATATAATGGGTGAGTACTTCAGAGTGCTTTTCTCCTTTGCTCTGCTCTTAAAGGGATTTCCTTTCACTTCCATGGAAATTAAATGAAAGAATACTTTGCATTTCAGTGAATGGGGTTTAAAACTGTGCTCTCTATCTTTCTCTCTGTATATATATATATATATATATATATATATATATGTATATTCATTTGTAATTATAACTCTATTTAATTACATAAAATATTTTGTCCCACACAATAGAAGAAAAAAACATAAAATATTAAATACTTTCTCATTCTGTAAGAGATATCTCCCACCAGATGGCCTCTAAATACAGCTGCAAGGATTAGTAAATTCAAGCATTTATCCTTTATTTAAAAAGAAATGTGAATACTCAATATTTTTTACAAGAAGGGTAAACTGAGTCAGTGGAAAATAAGCAAAAAACAATATCAGTCTCTGACTAAAATAGAGCTGCATCAGATGTAAGACCAGTTTTAAAAGTAGTGGTTCATGTGGAATGTTTGTGAACAGGTTAATTCTGCTGTGTGTTTTCAAGATTTTTTTACCACTGCGGAGATATTTTGAGCCTCCAAATGGAGTTATTGTTATGGCAGACACAAGCACTCAATCCCTCTGCACTTGATTAAAAAGAAAAATTAGAATCTTAGCTCACATCATTGTTTTCCTGTGATTATAGAGAAAGAAGTTTCCAAAAACCAAATAAACTTCATATTTTAGTTGCATCACAAGATCTGTCTCTACTGACTAGCAAAGAAGAGCAATGAAACTCCAAGCCTATAAACCTCATTTACATGTCTTGAATTAATTAAGATCTACCCAGAGAAAGACACAGAAGGTGTAACTCAAGGGACAGCTAAATTAAATAAACAGCTGATAATTTTCAGATACTGATCCTCATGATAAAAATATTCACAGACTTTGTGACAGAGGGTAAAATTCAACCATACAACCCATTTTAAATCTCCAATCTTTTATTCATCTATTTTGTATATTCTCTGGGATATAATGGTCAGTGTAAATCAATGTAACTCTCAATTTCTGTGAAGTTATCCTAATTATAATTTACATCAGTTGAATGATATAAACTATTTTAATAAATAAAGTAAAATAATATATTCAAATAATTTTGGTCGCCATAGTTTTTTATGATACTTTCTTTGATTGGATCCACCTGCCTAAAATTTTCTTTGTATATCAAATCCAAACTCAGTGTTTAGATACAACTTTCAATTGATCCTGAATAGCTAAAATCTAAATCAAGACCAGGTGTGGGATTCATTCTCTCCAGATTTAAAAGGGGAATGTTTAGGATCCCAGGAAAAGCCAACATTTGTCCCTCTCTGAGAGAATAGAGAGCACAGTTCTGTCAAATTGTGACAAAACCTATCTAAAAATAAGAGCCTGAAACTGATGGGATAAATTCTACCCACTGAGGGGGAATCAGCTGCAAGAATTGACAGGGTAGAGATGTGTTTCTAAGCTCACTATCTAAATTCAAAATAAAGTCAAGGAAGAATTGGCACTTCAAATATTTGTTCTATTTCACTGTGTAATGAACAGCTACAGCAGGGAGTTGTCTTGCTCCCTAAAAATACCCATTTTTCTCCACTGTCTAGTGGAGCTGGATTGACACGTGCTAGTCAGGGAGCTGGTTAGGTGTCAACATTACAGATGTCTTATATTGGTCAGATGAGACTTACCCTTAGCTCTTTATAGTTCTGGAACTAATAAATAATAATTAGCTGATTTCAGATCTGATTCATATAGTAAATCAGAAAATTTTCTGTTTTCCAGTTGTGTTGCAGAAGCTTCCCTGCAGTCATTCCTTTGTTGTGGCACCCTTGCACAGTTCCCTTAAAGTCACATGTAGAAACAGCTACTGGTGGAGTTGTGGATTTACATGGAATATTAAAAACATGTTTCCCTGACTTTCAGGAGAATCTGAACTGATAAGCAGTTATCCTGCTGGCATTTTTGAACAGGAGAGTGGAGGAGAGTTTTGTAATTACATCTGAGAACACTTTAACCATGACACACACACCTGCCCTCTAACTGAATCACACATTCTTTAAAAACTCTTGTGAGTGCAGAAGCATTTGAATGGGGGCGGGGGGAGGGGGGTGGGGGGGTGTGGATTTTGTTTATTAAATCAACACAAGTTAATTAATAACATTTTGGAAGCTGGAATTTTCAGGAAAGGAAGTAGATTTCATATATTTTATTTCAGGAAAATATGCCTGATTTAGTTTCATGCTAAGTTCAAGTGATTGATCCTTAATGTCAAATAACTACTCAGTAGTTTTCAGTGTTGCCCTTGTTTCAGCTGGAATAAAGTTAGTTTTCTCTTAGTAGCTGGTGCAGTGTTGTGGTTTGGATTTAATATGAGAACAGCATTGATAACACACTGATGTTTCAGTTGTTGCCATAGAGAGATAGACTAAGTCAGGGACTTTTCAGCATCTCCACACTCTGCCAGTGGACAGGTGCACAAGAAGCTGAGAGGGAGCATGGTCAGGATGGCTGACCCAAACTAGCCAAATTGCACATAAGAAACGTTTTCAGAGACTTTTGTATGTTGTAAGTCAGAACCTAAGAAAACAAGGAACTTCTGAGAGCAGTGGTAAATCTCTGCACATAAATGAAGTGATTAAGATGGAACTGAAGTATTTTCAGACATCAGTAAGCAATTCATGCACCTAGTAAGCAAGAGAGGTCAAGTTAGCTCAAAAACATATTTTATATTGAGAGAGTAAGCAAACAGCAAACAAACCAATCCCTTCTACCTTACATCTCTGTGAATGTTCTTTTATAGTCTCCAGGCTTTGAGTATCCACAAATCTTCAGGTCAGTTTAAATAGCACATAAGAGAATAAAAGCAGTTTAATATTCTAAAGAGGCGTGGAGAGGAGATCTGTAAGGGGATGTATTTTATTAGAACTGCACATCACATGCTCATGCTTATTTCAGTTAGCTGCTTTCTCTGAAAAATAAAATTTAAAAACAGCATTGACAAAACATCCCATTATTTGGGCTGACATCAAGGTACTTTTTTAGCAATGTTTAAATAAAGCTGCATTCACCCTATAAAAGACTGAGATAGCATACTAAACTTTTGTCTTTTTAATCTTTCTTGGAAATATGCATTGTGAATGCTGATAACAGCCCAGAAGTTTTGAATGCCCAAATGAGAGTTGGTGAAGGGTCTGGCAAACAATTTGTGTAAGGAGAGGCTGAGAGGACTGGGGTTGTTTAATCTGGAGAAAAGAAGGCTAAGGAGTGACCTTATCTCTCTTTCAAATTCCCTGAAAGGAGGTTGTGAACACCTGGGGGTTGGCCTCTTCTCCCAGTAGCAAGCGACTGGAAAACAGGAAATGGCTTTAAACTGTGCCAGGGGAGCTTTCCTGATATTCAGTATCAGGGTAATTTTTTTCACTTAAAAATTGGTCATGCGTTGGAACAGGCTGCCAAAGGAAGTGTAAAGTCACTGTGTCTGGAAGTCTTCAAAAGACACGTGGATGTGTCACTGGGCAACCTGGTTTAGTGGTAAACACAGTGGTTCTGGGTTAACAATTGGGCTTGGTGATTTTTGAGGTCTTTTCTCACCTTAAAGGTTTTATGATTTTATGAATGTCAAACTCACTCAATATATGGCATTACCTTCCAGAATCAACTTCCTCTAAGCAGTTATTGTTCTAGGAAAAAAAAACATTTAAATGCCCAGAAAATCCAGGAGAGAACACAGGGAGAACTGGCAAAATGCCACTTAAGCAAAAATATGGAATCGTTAATGGTGGCAGCACACATTGAAGCCAAATATTCAATGCCACACAGAACCAGATGAAAAATGGAACACTTCAGATACTCCTGGTTTTTACTTTTTACCGTTGTTCTCTCCTAATGAGCCAGGAAGGTAAGTTTAAAGTCTAGCTGAAGGGTCTAAGAAGCAGAAAAAAGAGGACAGTATGAAAAAGGATTTGCTATCAGGACCAGCAGCAGAGGAGCCTGCAGTTGTGCTCATTTGGCATATTTATATTTTTTTCTTATATTGTGGTTTGTAACTTCCAGTGTAGAGTATGTGGGGATTTTGAGCAACGTTTGCAACTTTTTTTCTTGGTAACTGAAGACACTGACAGACATTCATTTCAGAATCTGTCAGTTTAAAGGAGATTGCTGTCTTTGCCGCTGCTTTGCTGGCTTTCCCCTTTCATATTACCAATGCTGTCACTAAACCTGCAAAAACTTTCATCAGCAGTACATGGTTCAATTCAGGCAAAATGACTGAAAAATACTGAAAATGACTGAAAAAGACTGGTAATTAACTGATAAAATTACCAGGGTTTTTTTAAGACTGACCAGTCTTTAAAAAAAAGGTAATTTTATAGTTGGTTAGAAAGCATTTAAATAAACTAGTCTGTAGGTATTGGAGGAATGTAGCTTGTACCTGTTGAGCAGTAATGAGCAGGCAAAAATGATGGTCTTTTCTTGTGTCACAGCTCTCTCCAGGGTAGTGTGTCTGTCTTCCACCTGAGTACTCTTAGCAGCTCAACTGAGGAAGCAAAAGTTGCAGGCAATATGAATATCTTCTCAGTGTATTCTTGTCTAAGTTTTGGTTGCACTGTCAAGAAATAGCATGCTACTAATAAAAGATAAACACACACAGACATATATATAGATATAAATATGTATATATATATGATACTATTAAGAAATTTTGGAGGCACTGCAGTTTGGGGATTTAAAAGAAGTAGAAGAAACAATCCCTGGTGATTAGAAATAGTAATGTGTAAGTAGTGACCTAAATGTATAAGTCTTATGCTGACTGGTTCCTTGGGGTGCAATCTTTGACTCACCAAAGGTGCCTTATTGCCATTTAAGAGGCCATAGGGCAGCTCCTCATGGAGCTGATAGCCAGATGTGAGTGCATTGAACTAAAAACTCCATTTCTATATTATTGTAAAAGTCTAGTTTCATTGAAGCTGGGTCTTTTTACCAGCTGGCTGTCATCTTTTGATGACTGGCTGACAATGAACCAGTGATGGCAAGAGCCTTTTGGCACCATAATTAATGCATTGTGTGTATGGGGCACCCTACATCTTGCACAAAAACAAATAGGGAGACATTTTCACACTGGAAAGTAGTTGGAGTAGTCAAGTGTGAACAGATAGAATTTATATTAAAATTGCATTAAAGTGAAAATCTGTATGATAATAAATAGCTGTAATAAACACAATGGAAAAAATTCCCCTTTTCCTTACTTGCTTCAAGAACTGTGATACAAAACTGGGGGCCAGACTTGGCTTTCCCACTCCTGAGAAAAGAGAGGTGTAAGTGGAGTGACTGTAATGTTGATGTTGGGTTAATTCACTTCACTGGAATTCCCAGCTCCACTTATAATGAGTTTAGAAAAAACAGAAAAGGTTGAACAAAGGAAAAGAAAGGGTGAAGAAAAGAAAAAATGGTATCACTCACAAGTAGCAATGTCAGTACCAGTTTTAGCATCAATAGGTCCCCAAATCTCAATGTGAAAAGACCAAAGGGCTAAATAGCAAAGGATGGAAATGGACTCTATTCAAGATTCTTATTTAAGGCAGAGAACAAAGAGGTTGGTTTTAAATAACTGCATGTAACTGAAATAAAAACTGTGTTACTAAGGAGAATTTCAATTTTGCAGACATATTAAAGGTCTCACACAGACAGTAGTTAGTCATTAGAGTTCTTGAATGCATGTACATACAGGTAGGTTCTTTTTTCCTTTTTCTTCCTCACTGGAGGTGTCATGTTTAACACAAGCCAGCTCTATTTTGGACCTCATTATATGGATAAAGGTGAATTAATTGCTGGATTAGTATCTGTCTGTTGCTTAGAGACTGGTGATTATAACCTGCTTATATTTAATAAAAGAAGATAAAAGATAGTCCAAATCACTTTTATTTTGTTTCACTGATTGTAAGATGGTCCTGACCACCACTTCCTAGGAAACCACCAGCTTCCAAGCTAGTGATTAGCTTGTCTATGAATTATATGTGGCATTTCAAACAAGCTGTTTCCCAGCTAAAGAGAATTTAATGGAAAGAAGAAGGGGAAAAAAAAAGGAAATATAGTATCCAAGTATCTCTGCCCAGCCTCATCTAGTGGAAGGTGTACCTTTAGAATTAGATAATATTCAAGATCAATCGCATCCCAAACCATTCTATGGTTCTGTGATTGTATGATCTTTGAAAAATTGAGCTTTATGAACTGAGCTTTAGCTGTGACTATTTTACTATTTATTTCAGAGGTAGTGATTCAATATTTGTAAAGAAGACCATTTTTTTGTAGCTCTTAACCTGTCCTAGTGGATAAATTAGGGCAATGCATAGAAAATAAAAATCAATATCTATGAAAAGAAATAAAAGAAAAATATAATAATTGATGTAAATTAGAAATCACCAAAAGTAAATTTAGGTTCAAAAAGCTAAGCTATAAAATGAAAATTAATGGCTCAAATATAAAAGACGATGCAAATGAAAAACAAGTTCTGAGGATAAGTCTACCAGTATTATAAATATTTTTTAAGAAAACACTGAAATATTTTTCTGTGTTTGGGAAAAAGACACAACCAAAACAAAATACCTGCTATTGAACCACAGGTACAGAATAGGTAATTTTGAATTACTGGTTACTGAGGAAGTCACTATCTGTATTCATTAAAACACAATGCCTCCAAGATGTGCAGGTTTTTAGGGAATTTTTTGAGCAGATCTCTGGATATAGAATTAGATATTTATTAAGAGAATAGATATTTATTAATACAGCATTACAGAAACCTGAAGAAAACCAGTACTTTCCCAGCATTCAAAACAACGACAAAAAGAGGAGGATGACTTAGTGATTATAGGTCAGTTAAAGTAAGGGAACAGATCACTAAAATTTTTATATTAAATAGAACAATTAAAAGACAGGACTGGAATTAATAAGAGTAAAAAAAAAGCTTTCTAGAATAGAGGTTTTGTGAAAAAGATACTTAGAGGATGCTGGCTGACACAGTTAGCCACTCACAGCCTCTCCCGACAGAGCTCAACCTGCAGAGCCCAAATGCCAACTTCCTCACGTGGACACACACTACAGCACTACAGCAATCCACTGATTTTTGTGTTTTTTTTTTTTTTTATTTATTTATTTGTTTGTTTGTTTGTTTTAATTCTAGTGCAGAAAAACTTTAAACTAATTCCTGGCTGGAATTTGAGGCAGAGAAATAAAAAGTAGATATCCAGATCTAAGCTGCTAACACCAAAAGATGATGAACATTCAGAAGAAACTGCCTGGTGTTGATTTCCTACCTGCTGATGCCTTGAAAGCATGCATGGATAACTGCCTGGAAGTTAACTAAATTTTCCATTAGTCTAATACCAAATGTATGACCCTATCCATGGGTGAGTGAAACTTAATGTCCTGTGTGGAGTGAGATTTCATTAAAATTTCACATGCTCTTTTCAAATGCTTGGATTTGCAAGTAATGAAATTGAACTCTCCTTGGTTTAGTCTTTTAACTTCAAAAAAGAAAAAAGGAAGAGAAATAAAATATTGTCCAGGGAATGATAAGGGTGCCAAAAGAACAGAAGAAATTATAATACTGTTTGAGTGGGCAGGCCAAGCTCTCTGTCTGTATGTGTGGATTTCTCTCGTGTTCCCTCCTTCTGAGTCTTGTTTTGATAGTTGAAAGTTCAAGCAGTGAAACACACTGTCAGACTAAAACCATTTGTCACTGAGAGCCAGCACTGGGCTGTGTACAGATTCTGGGTCTGAGTCATGTCTTTTCTTTTGACAGGGATGTCAGTGCTATTTGTCACAGACTTGTTTATCTGCCAGATCTGCTACCCTGGGTCAGCACAGGGGAGCAGCAGCTCACTCCACTAACGCTGTCAAATTACCCTCAGCAGAAAGACACCCAAGCTGAGGCCTTCATAATTTTTAATGTCAATGAGACAGGATCAGAAGGAGCAATTTGGCAAGTACTACAGGAAGATGCAGAATGCTAAGGCATTTAAAATGGTTTTAGTCTTTGTTTCAAAGACGAGACATCAGAAATGACCATTTTGATCTTTCCTGTATTTTTATGTTTTGGCACATCTGATGAACAACTCATATTTGGCTGCTAAACTGTGCCTTTTGAGGCTGGAAACTAATCCTTTCTTTAATCTTCATGTTAACAGAGATCTGAATTGCAAATGTAGCCATAAATGGTTGGACCTGTTCCCATTATTGGGTTTACAAACATTAATGCGGGGATATTTTTTTTTAATCTAAAGATTGAAGGATTTAAGAAAGGATTTATGTAGTTCTCTTGTTCTTCAGAATATTTTGTTGCATTTCAAACATCAATTACACAAACAAGGGCAGAACACATCAGAAACATACTGTAAAGTAGTATTACAAATGCTTCATTTGAACTGGAAAGAGATTACTATGCTAGTGTTAGAAGAGTGGGGTGAAGAGTAGATAAATATTTCAGATCCAGTTTCTTGATAAGCACTATAATCACTAAGGATTAGTTTAATTTGTAAGTATACTCTAGCAACTACTCATACATTCCAAAGTTTCCCAAATACCCTGGAGTTTTAGTGCCAATAGAGTCTGAAGATTAGAAATTATGAGTGTTGAATAGTACGAGTGAAGTAGATAAAACCAAAATGACATTTCCTACCTTCTCGCACAAGTGTACTTTAATTTTGGTACCAGGTTTGAACTAGAAATATTTTAAAGTTCTAATGGCTCAGAATTTCAGAGTGGTTGTGGACTCCCCATCCCTTAAAGTGTTCAAGGCCAGGCTGGATGGGGCTCTGAGCAACCTGATCTAGTGGAAGTTGTCCCTCACACAACAGAGGGTTTGGAACTACCACATCTTTGAGGTCCCTTCCAGCATAAACCACTCCATGACTCTATGGTTTTCCTGTAATAACCTTTTATCCCATATTCCCATTTTTGGCTCACTTTGCTCTTCTTTTTTCTGGAATTACCAACAGAGACAAGTGGGAGAGGCAGGAGGTATATTACTCGAGCTAGCTGAAAGATAAGGTAGATAGATCAGATATTCCTTTCCTACAAGCCTCAAATCCTCTTTCTATGCAATGAAAAGACAGAACAGAACACTGAAGTATTCCTATTTCAATATCCCTATTTCCTCTATGGTCTTAGTATTCCCAGCAAGACTGAAGGAGCAAACTTTACTCACACTCAATGAAGTCAGTCAGACTGCACAGATGGAACTCAAGGTACAATTTTGCATAGCTCTTAGATTTGTCTCAGTTTAACAACCAAGAATTTTGGGGTTTCACTACATGTTCTTGGCAGCCAGGCTGTGAAGTGCCGGTGTTTCCTCAATTTTTTTCAGTCAGATGAATTTCTTTCAGGTCTGTGTTTTTAAAAGAACACTTGATGTTTCTATACTTGCCATTTGTTTTAATGACTGATCTTAGTTTTTCTTTAACATCTCTCCCAGTCACCCCTCTCTCTTAGGAATTCAGAAGAAAAATGCAAGTCTTATGAACTTCCAAATAAGTATGAACAAGTAACAAGATATCCCTTTTCCTACCCCAGTATGTTAACTGACTTAGGTTGAAGCACTTGTTTTCATGTGATTCGGAATGCAGCCTAGTCCCTTATCACAAGCTTCACACAAATCTGCCAGTGAGATTCATTATAAAGGAATAAAAAAATATTTAAATAGTAAAAATTTTGCACTTATTTATATGACCACTTCAGATGGGGAATTTTTTTTCCATTTTTATTAAACTGATCTTGACTGAGGTAAAGGAGGAACAAAGGATTTGGACTCTGTATGTGCCATAATGATCTGGCCTATTCAGCAATGAAGGAAAAGTTTTTGGTACACATTTTCATCTTCAACCTCAGGAAATTTCCAAATGCAAGCAAGATAAGGCATTCCAAGTAAAATTTTCCTTGGCATGAATAAGCATTTTCTGATGAATTGGGAAAAGAAAAAAAAAAACAAAAAAAAAAAAAAAAACACCCAAAACAAAACAAAAAACAGCAGCAAGAAAACAATTGCTGAAAATCTTTTCTTAGCAAACATTACTGCACTGGCCTCTAGTAAGCCAAAAATCCTGCTGAGCTTTCTTGCAGAGCAAGGAAGGGAGTACAAAAGTGGGAGATACAAAGGGGAGATACAAAGAAATCCAGTGCTGATTATCTCTTTAGTGCAGGGCAGAGCTTGCATGAGAGAATGGTAATGGATCTTCAGCCTTTTTACTTTGTTTTCAGACAGCAGCCAAGCCAACCTCAAAAGGTAATGCTAACACATATTAGGAGTGTCAGACACTTCTGAGAGCACATTCCTGGCATGAGCTGTCTCAGGAATTACAGACATTGCTGCTGACTACTTAGGACCTGTAATAGACATCACCATGTACCACAGAGGAACTATGATGATTAATAAGTCTTTTACCCAATTGTTCTTAAAATCCATGTTGATTAAATTGTGGTTTCAGTTCATAAGAGGACAGCTGGGCATGACCATTATTAGAAGAAAGAAGCATGAGGGCCTGAGGAGGTGTCAAGCTTTGCAAAGCTCTGGCTAGGACACATGGAGCTCCTTTCCTCTTTTCTGGAATGGTTCAAGGCCAGGTTGGATGGGGACCAATTTGTTCTAATGAGTGGCATCCTTGCCTATGGCAGAGGGATTGGAAACTAAATGATCTCTAAGGTCTCTTCCAACATAGTTAATTCTGTGATTCTGTGATTTAATATCAAGAATTCTGTTTTCATAAGCTCTTTTTAAGAGCAAAGACAAGCAAGACAGAAACAATTTCAACATCATTAACCTTTGCCACAGATTGGAACAGGAAGAAAAGGGGGATGATTTTCTTGAAGAAGTGTTGTGCTGAGCACTGTGGCTTTCTGATGCTCTGCCTTGTAAAGCACTCTTGGGTTTATACAAGGAGCAGTTAATGCTGTGTACTTATCCAAACAAGAAAGGTGTGGAAATGAAAAGCAGCACAATTTATTCTTTGCTGTATTTGTGTGGTATTGCACCTCTGCCAACAGAGAGGATGTGGGACATTATTCACAGCAACCACAACTAGACTGCTTGTAAGTCCAGACAGGTAAAATCATAAATGCTTTGCATAATCATTATTGAATTTCTCAGGTTTCTACTGAATCAAAGATCTCAGTGTTACACTTGTTTACTCCACATGGATGAGTTCACATTCAGAAGTCAGCTATTTTTAATAGCATTATTCTGTGGCTCAGGGATGGACTGAGATGATTTGGGTCCTCTCTGAGCATCCTCAGTGCTTAGGAGATGCTCCAAATTTGCAACACCTGCTGCTTCAGCTGGTCTTCCAGTTCTCATGTTGTAGTTCTAGACTGTCCAGAACTCTTTGTTGCCATCTTCAGCCAACAATTGTAAATCCTATGCCATCTTCTGAGAATATTGTTAATAAAATTAATAAATTGTGTAAGGACAATTGAAAAAAAAAAGTCAGAGAGGTCACAAAAGACAGCCAACACATTAACTGCAGTTGTGTGACACTCTAATGTAACAAAATCAATAAGGTACAAAACCTGAGTACTCATTTTATAAGCAAACTCTTCCTTGTAATTAAACCAATAGAGCAGAGAAACTCAGCTATGGTGATCTGTGACCGTGGATGCACAGGTACTGGGGATGTCAGTCAGCTGTACACAGCTGCAGAAAGCATTTCTGAATGAGGGCTCTGATGCTTCTTAACAACAAGCTTCTGCTTGCCAAAGCCACTATGCCTAGCAAATCCCTGCTAGAAGAAAAATCCTTTATGTGAACTCAGTATATGTTTTCACTCACATACTGATTTGAAGGGTAAGAAATACCCACAAGGAGGAAACCTGAACTGTTCTAAAATACTGCTGAACTATTTACACCCATTCATCACAGACATAAGCAAGTACTCAAGGATGAAGACTGCCCTCACTAAGAACAGAGAGAGGGCTCAAATGAATAACAGTGTTGGTAGAGACAGTAAAGGTTCCCTTCTTCCAACTCCCTGCCATGGGCAGGGACACTTTCCACCAGATCAGGTTGCGCCAAGCCCCATCCAACCTGGCCTTGGACGCTTCCAGGGATGGGACATCCCCATCTTCTCTGGGTAACCTGTGCCAGGGCCTCACCACACTCACAGTAAAGAATATCTTCCTAATATCCAAATGAACTATCATAAAGTTTTCTCCTCCGTGAATGACAGCCTAAACTTTTCTAATATCTGTTTCTGCTTTAATAGGAATGGGGGAATTTTCTGGCAAGAAGACCCAAGATCATGATTATGTCTCTATATCAGGTCAAGGAAATTAATTTGGAAATGCCAAGACCTGTTTATTGTACCTGTTATATAAATCTCTTGGTATCAATTGAGTTCACCTGGAATGAATGTCAGTCATAAAAACAAAGCTATTAAGGATGTCTTTGTTATACTGTCAAAAGTAAGACTGTTCTGACTGAAAAACAGGCTCATAATACAAAGTCTTTTCTTTGTTAATATTCAATCTTTTGATGAAGGGACTTGTTTGGAAACCTGTTCTAATTTAAGGAATGAATCTATGAATTTAAGGAATGAATTTTTAGCTTTCATTTATTGTCCTAACAATGAAAAGCAAAGAATTTCCATAGAATGTTGACTATAAGCTGTTTAAGGACATCAAGCTTCAATTTAGAAACCATCTCATATTTAGTTACGTTTTCCAGGTCACAAAATATTTGCATGACCTGTATAAGCCCTGTCGGCCTGTTCTTGTGTTTAAACTGCACTACAGACTACAGTCTCTGAAGTCCCAAGGGAAAAACAGAGGGTTTGCCTGGCAGAAAGAGAACAGGATAAAGGCTTTACAAAGTTAAGTATTTCTGTGGAGGTTTTAATAATTGATTCCTTAAGAGTCTGAATCAATATCTCTTCCATATTATTTCTTAACTATTAATGAATTGCAAAATAATAACTGACATCATGTTTATAACCTTAAAGCATAGCTCCGAAAATGGCTTTTTAAAACATATACAGTATAAAATACAGTTATGCTGGTATAAAGAAGACCTCTATGCACTCTAAAGAAGGAAGTACTGAGGGTTTTTCTGTTTATTTGTTTTGTCTTGTTTTGTTTTTTAAATTTTCTTAACCAAATGCATAATTTAATTGTGGTAGCTATTTTCAGAATACACCATATTACTCTAGAAAGGGCTTGTAAAATTCATGGAGGACTAGATAATTAAAGAAATATTGAACATATTTGGCCCAAGAATTTCCTAAATTTCAGGCTGCTAACAGGCAGGGTGCCAGTCAGGAGTAGGAGTTATTCCCTATTTCCCCATGTCCTCTACTTTTTCTTTATTCAGCCACTCTTTCTAGAGAGAGAGTGTCTTGTTCACATTTCTGGATCAGAAGAAATACACCTTACGCAAAGATACAAGAATTTATGGTTACTGGAATAGACACTGACGTTGTGTAATCAAATACAATAGTTGCTACAGGATAGTTTTGATGACACAATATTTTAGCTAGTAAAAGAGTTAAGACTGATAAAATCTTTCTAGGATCTATACATTCTTCTGTGGTATTATGCTCACCTCTGCAGTGTTCATTTGCCTCTAAAGGTTATCACTTTCAGTCCCTCTCTAAAAGAAAATTCTCTTTCATTCTTCCAGTGACTCACCCAGTACTTCATTGCTTTCCAGTACAGCAGTAGACTTGTTATCCTGTTTTCTTCCTTTCTCTGAAACCTCTTTCACCTGACTCATACCTGTTTATTTATATGTTTGCTTATGCCTTTGGTCTCCAGTGTCTGGCCACCATGATTTGTTTGTAAAGCCGTACTAATTGTGTCCTCTTGTTCCTGTCCTTGCCTAAACCCTACATTTTTATTCTGGGGCTATGAGGTAGTTCTTCAGCCTGTGAAGAGTACTTGTTTTAGTACTTATCCATGCACAATAGGCAGTACACCACACAAAGCTAAACTAAAGCTTAAACAAATTTAGATGGCACTTACTTGATGGCTGGACAATTGTCACAAGTGAAAGAAGCTAAAATCAGCACAAGCTAAGCCAAGTCCAGACAAGCCATGCAGTCTTGGCTTTCTCTATTTCTATTTTCTTCCCTGTAAGACTAAAATTACTTTGTTTGGATCAATACAGATATCTTGCTTGTGCAGTTGGACTGCTTATGCTGTTCAACAATGCATGCCTTTGGAATTGTTTTCATTGTTTTCCAATGAAGTGCATTTAAATGGCAGCACAGATTCTCTTATTATCCACATGACATAAATCAGAAGCAGTTCTACTATGTCAAGCGAAATCTGCTCTGAGCAAGTGCTGAAAGTGTGACCGCATAATTTAAAATTAATATGTTCAACATAAGCTCTGTTTGTATTCCCTGGTTTCTATTCACTAAACATTGCTTTGTTATTTAGAATATGAGCCATATCTCTCAAGGATAATGCTTTATTCTCTAAAACAGTAAACATATTGACCACTGCTAAGAATCTTGTAAGACAATTTGCACTACATTAGCAGGCCATGAATCTCCCCAAGAATCCATAATACAAAGCAGAAGTTTAAGCAAGAACATGGCATGGTATTGATTTCTTGGGAAGCGATATACGCAAATACGTGTTTTCACACAAAGATACATGTGCACATGCAGACACATACATAGAGCTGCAAGAACAGCATGCATTGCACAAAACACATCATTGGATACTTGGCTGAGTTGTGTTTCTCTAAGATTTGGCACTAATTCCACTTGTATGAAATATTGATTCTTAATTCAAAAAAATATGGGCTTCAGATTGCCAGCCTAATTATTATTCTTTTCCTCTTCTCAGGTGATTGTCATCTTTGACTTTCCACATTTTCCTGCAGCTTGTAATATTTTCATGATGTTTTCTTTCCCTCGGAGGATGCTGCATTGCCAGTTACTAACTGTTCTCCAACTGAGTTACAAGGATTTTCATGGCATTCACTTGTTCTTGAGGCAAGTTCAGCCCACAGCCACTCAGAACAAGCTGATACTGACATTCGCCAGTGACATACTGGGGTAAAAGGAGCCAAGACTGATGATTTCAAAGGATTGGCCCTTTCCTTATGAAGTATTAACAGCATTTTTGGACCTGTACTAAGGCAGAGGTCTTCCTACAACATTTGGTGTTCATTATTCACCTTGAGTTCTGTGATCAACACCAAGAAAAAATTTATTTGAGGTGGGAGAACTTATGTTTTATTTTTGCAAATATTAAAAAAATATCCATTTATTATTTTTGAAGATACTGTATACTGTGGACAATTTTGGAGTGCACTGTGCACAAGTTTCGTTTTAGAGAATTTGAGTAATTTTTATTAATTTTCTTTCTCTCATCTTCCATGTTTGTCTGGAAACAATGAAACAAAATCTGCAGAAATCCCAAACAAAATCCACTTACTCTTATTTTTTTTTTGTTTTAAAATGGAAGACAAATTATTTGAAATGTACAAAGCTGGAGAATTTTAGTAACTGGTTCACTCTGCATTGTTTAAAATTTCTTCATGATTATGACCTTCAGTTGATCTGAGATATACCTTAAATGAAATTAAAAGCTTAAGGTTATTTAAATGTTCAAATTTTCTTTCTTTATAAGTTATTCCTCTGGTAATACCCATGCAGGAAACCTGGGAAAAAAGATGATGAGATTTGCTCATATTTTACTTAAATGAACTCAGAACAGGTCCCCTTATTTCTTTTAAAAAATCCCAACCAACCAAAAAAAAAAGATTTAAAACTAAGCAATTCTGTAAGTGCTATTAAATTTGAGGTATACTTTCCACAAGTCTTACAAATTTTATAAAAGACATTTTTTTCTACCACAATCATCAGGTTTTGCCAAGTGTCTGAGAAACCCACTAGTTCCTTCCCTGATGCTCTGCTCTGCTCTGCATCTGACTTCTCATAGCTTGAAACAATAATACAGCTTTCACACTCAATTTCTAGTACAACTAATCTTTTTGTTACACTGCTCAGGAGAAAGAAGTGAGAACAGGTTCCAATGATCTTCACTGAAATACAATGCCAGACTCTGGTCTTTGCTTTACTTTTTTTTTTTTTTTATTCTACGGGTTTTAGTAATGACTAATAAATGGTGCCTGTTATGGCATGGATTCCATGCTTTAGAACTTCACAAGAATTAATTAATTAATTCATTTCATTCAATTACAGAACATCTTTACTGTTTTCCCTAAAAACCATTGACTCCAGGAGCTGCTTGAGCACTCCTTATATTTGTGCTTTCATATTATCTTGGTTCACCAGCTTGAATTGAGCCTTCTCAGATTCCTAGGCAGGCCACACTGAGATAATTTATAGGATACATAGCCATGAAAAAAAAATCCAAACCACCCTGCTTGGAAGTAAATATTGAGGTGATGTCCTCGAGATCATCCACACAAGGAAAAGTAGATCTTTCAACAGAATCTAAACATTAAGGATCTTCCTGCAGCCTGGTTTCACTCTAAACAATAAGACAGGAACAGCTGACAAGTCAGCTTTCTGTATGATCACAAATTGAGTCTTAATCCCACACATAGATGTCCTGAATGTTCACAGCTGGGATTATGCAAGGGAAATGGAAGGGCTGCACAAAGTCAGCATCAGCCTCTCCTGTGCCATTTGCAGGATGCCAAAAGTAGCCAACTGCAGTTCCAATTTTAAATCAAATTAAGTAGCACCTTTTTACAATCACAATGAAATTCTCTCCAAGCATTTCAGGTATCTGAATAACATTCTCGATTATACCTACACAAAGCTATAATGAGAATGAGTTAGGCTTGTATCTATTGCAATCATCTTCAGAATGGATTCCATTTAATGCCATCTTCTATTCTCATTACAACCTTTGTCAGGCAAAGCCATCAGAATTTTAATGGCCAGTAAAACCTGTTTAAAAACTAGAAACTCTTAATGGATTTACAAACAGACTTTCATCTTTATATTCTTTTAAATTCTGGACTCATCTCACTCCTTTCTCCTTAGAGAGTTCAGGAGACACAAACAGGGGACAATAGAGAAGGCAAAACCAGAGCACCACCCATTTTAGAAGGAAAGCTAGGATAACTGAAATGAAAAACCATAGGAATGAGGATCCAGAAGTCACATTCCTTGAGATCTGTGTAGACCTTGGATAAACTTAAATTGACATTAAAAAAAATAATAAAATAAAATTTCTGAAACAACAGAGGGCAATAGTCAAAACTGACCTGACATTCTGAGTAACTAAATTTTTGTCAGCTCTTTGATGTATATGTGGATTGCTTATCCAAAGAAAGAAACAGACTATTCCTGGCTTGTGCTTAATTTATCTCCAGTAGAAACCAAGGCATCAACAAAGGGTTGATGATCTACTAATCACAGGTCCAGTGATACAAGATGAACCAGAACATACATGCTATTTTTTGGACAGCTCTTTTCCTTCAAAATGACATCTCATTGAATCTTGGCATGTCTCTTTAAAATTGAAATATCCACAGGAAAGAAATCTCCAAATAAAATTTTGCAACTAATTTCTGGGTTTACCACTGGAAAAATAAATATTTGTGTATTGGTATACAGGCTTCAGAGATCATGGGTTAGGGCAGCTCAAACTGATATGTCTACAAAGCTCAGTGCAGCACTGTGTGGACACAAGTTTGTGGCAGGATATGAATTGCAGTTGTGTAGTTCTGCATCCGAGTTAACCCATTTTCTTATTGAACAAATGAGAATTTATTCAATAGAAACAGAACTTATTTAAGTGTGTCTCTGTCTTAAGCTGATATAGTCATAGGAATAAATAA
>JAYDZK010000113.1:145725869-145805042 GCA_034509185.1 Euphonia xanthogaster | reverse complement strand
AGTCATAGGAATAAATAAGTACTTGAAGATGTTACTTGAAAAAATAATATTAATACTACTTGAAGAAATTACTTGAAGATGTGCATCTAAAACTGCCTAGATAAAATGTGTGAATTTCAAAGCCCATGTTTAACTCCTTTTTTGGTGCTATAGAACCAAATTAGGTAGTTTGACCTTCCATTACTGCTCTGCCCTATGCACAGTGAGAGGCTGCTGACCTTTTTTCTGCCAGGGAACACCTCTTATGTGCAGCTTTGTGTCCCTCATGACCTTCATCTCTTTCTTTACAGACCTGGTGCCCAGTCTGTACTGGTGCATGGGGTCAGTTCTCCTTTGGAGCAGGACTTGGCTCTTCCCTTTGTGGAACTTCAGAAGGGTCTGCCAGCCCATTTCTCCAGCCTGACAAGGTCCTTCTGAATGGCAGCACAAGCATCTGGTGAACAAACCACTGCTCCCAGCTTTGTGTTGTCTGCAATCCAGCCTCCCCTTGTGTTAGGACCCTTGTAGTTTTAACATCACCAATTAAAATTAGTGATTCTAGAAAATATCAGATGTCCAGCCAAAACCCAGTGATTATTACATCCTTGAAAAAAAATATACAAGATGGGGTAGTTTGGCTACAGCAGAAAAGCCTGGGCTTTTCAGCAGTTTTTTTAAATTTCAGGCCAGCTTCCAGAAGAAAAATGCTTTATTATTCTGACATTTCACAAAATAAGTCTGAGATATTTTTGAGCAAAACATGTTGATCATAGCAGTCAGTTGTTTTTTGGAAAAGACCTGTCACCTGGAAAAAACAGCAACTGCATTTTTTTTTATTTTTACTAATTCATCTATAAATGTCAGAGGGATAAAAAAAATAACCACTGCACCAAAAGTCTTCTCCAATTATGGACAAATTGCTCCTTTATTCTTCTTAAATCTGGGGTTGCAACATTCCCAGTGCAAAAGCTAAAGTAAGTATATTTGAGCCTGTATCCTGTGAGCATTCAATCAAGTTATTGGTAATTAAATACATTAATTTACTCATTCAGCTATGGTTTATTGATCAAGAACCTTCTTGTAGCTATCAGATGGCCCTTATTCCTCGAAGTGTTTTTAGAACATATATATCTTTGAAGAAAAAAAAAAATCCAATTAACCCAAAGAAGCACTTAAAAAGGAAAAGGCTGTTGGGTTGGTGTGCCCAGGGTTTGGGGGGGTTGGGCTGCAGGAGTAGCCTCTGTGAGATGTCAGAAACTTCTCCCTATGGCTGATAGAGCCAGCTCCAAGACTGACCCACTGCTGGCTGAGGCTGAGGCCATCAGTGGTGGTGGTGATGCCTCTGGGGTAACATGTTTAAAAGGGGAAGAAAATCCTGCTGTGAAACAGCAGCTGGGAGAAAGCAGTGAGAGCATGTGAGAGAAACAGCTCGACAGACACCCAGGTGAGGGCACAAGGAGATGCTCCAGGTGCCAGAACTGAGGTTCTCCTGCAGCCTCTGGTGCAGCCCATGGAGAAGCTGCTGTGCCCCTGCAGGCCATGGGGGTCCATGGGGAGCAGAGATCCCCCTGCAGTCCCTGCAGGACCCCATGCTGGAGCAGGGGGATGCCCAAGGGAGGCTGTGATCCTGTGGGAAGCTCATTTTGGAGCAGGGGGAGAGAGGGCAGAAGAAGGAGCAGTAAACACAGCACATGATGAACTGAGTGAAGTTGAACTGGGAAGAAGGGAGGGCTTGGGGGAAAGGTGTTTTTAAAGTTTGGTTTTATTTTTAAGCACACTCTAAGGTGATTTGTAATACATTCAAATAATTTTCCCAAATCAAGTCTTTTTCGCCCATAAAGGTAATTGGTGAGTGATCTCCCCCTGTCCTTATCTGGACCCATGAGTCTTTCATTATATTTTTTCTCCTCTGTTTCAGGTGAGGAGGGGAAGGGCAGAGGGACTTAGTGGGAACCTGGCATTCAGCCAGGGTCAACTCACAACATACACATCTACATGTTTTATGAGTGGATTTTACCTTATATATTCCATTTAGAGTTCTTTTGAAGAACAAACAGAGAGTTTGTCTGAGAACTCAAACTATCTGCTAATCAGCAAGTGTTCAATGTGCTGCCACTTCAGAGTTATAATGGAAACAGAGAATGGTCTTGGGCATTTCCATGTTCATAATTAAGTTTGAACTCCTGTTTTTATTCATATTTTTCAGAAAAAATAGAGATAGTTGTTTTTTACTCTTTGGGAGAGTATTCTGCATCTCATGTAACTGCTAATTCTGTTTATTAATTCTGATACCTTTTCAATACATTCTGTGTAAGCTAAGAAAAATAGCTTGTTTAGTCTGGTCTTTCACAGGGTTCTACTACACGTCAAAGTTGATACCAACCTTAATTTTTTTAATGACAAAGCTAGTTGCAGCTATAAACAATTAGTATGAATTCTTTTTACTACTATTCAACTGAGCCTAAAAGCAGATTGCATAGAACCTTGCACTACTGGTAAGAGACCAAGTCAGAAAAAAACCCCATAAAATAATTTCTTTAAAAGTTTCTAGAAAGTTAATTAAAAGGAAGAGAAATTACAGTCCATTTGTTACTGTTTTTTTTCTTTTTAATTAATGAATTACATCTAGTAACTAATCAGTTTTTAAACAAATTTTTTAACTCATTTCAAGAAGTCTTTTGAAAAAACTTGAAGACATACTAAATAAAAATAATCCTACTTCCAACATTGAAGAGGAAATTCTATAATACATTCTATGGACTATCAGCAAAGCAAAAGCCATTGCAGTCCTATTCTTCTGGCCTTCAAATACAAACATTAAAATACCAGTGTGACAAGAGCTATGACTGAAATTTTAACTGTAAATTTGAATCTTATGTTTTCTTATTCAATATGGGAGATCTTGTTTTTGCTCAGTGCACTTACCTCAGTAATCCTTAGGGTGGCCCAGGATCTCCTCAGCTTGTGGTTCCTGTGAGCTCCTTGGTGTCCTCTCAGGATTTGTGTGACAATGGATGGCTGTAAGACAATAAACTGAGACAGGGTGTGTGACCAACCTCCCAGCCTGCTCCACCATGAAGTACTTGATTCAGGTGCTGGAAATGTGTGAATTTAAGAACATCTCAGACTCCCCTCAAGGAAGCTCAGCCTGCGTCTTAACCTATTTTTGTGCTGCAAGGTGTGATATTCCATGTGGACAAGATGGACATTACACAGGTTTGATTATTCAGCATAAGTATTGTTGCACATTCTTCAATAACCCCTAAATTCTGACAAAATAGTTTTCTAACTAAATTAACTTCTGATAACCTATTTACAGGAAGAGAAATGTTCAAGGGACATGGTTTATCTTTATGAGCTGTAAACCTGGGCTGTAGTAAAAAAAAAAGTGAAAAACCAGGAGGTTATGGTAGATAGCAATTTTGTTAAGAGCTGATAATTATTCAAATCAATGTATATGGAAGATTCCTTCTGTTTAATTTCTTCTTTTTTTGTTAATGATGGCTTGGCATACATTGGCTTTTTTTAGATACACTCCCTTCTCTTATTATTGAATCCAACAGTTGTATATTACTGCATGCATTAAAATAAGGAAATTATTTTTCCTCATTATTAAACTGTTGGATTAAATTAACAGGTAACTTTTCAGTCATTAATAATACTTGAATATCTTGATAGCACAGTATTTAGAGATGCTTCTAAGAAAGGTTCAGTCCTCATACACACAAGCAATAATGCTGCATTGGGAATTGGAAATGAAGATAAAGTCTTACTTGCAGGTAGAGTAGTGCAAATTTCCATGGAATTCATTATAGCTACCACTACAAGTGTAGAATTTCCATTTTTTGTCTCAGCTTGTTTTCATTAACTAGATTACATTTGTTTTTAAATAGAAAGCTGCATACAAATAAGATCTGTTGATTAAATACCAATAAACTCTAGGCATGCAGGCTGGCATTTTTGTTGCTGAATTTATGCCATCTAAAAGTCAAAACTAAGCTAATCACCAAGGCTCCTTCTACAGTCCACAGAGTTTAAAGGGTGGTTCTCTTTTAAAAATTAGGATTCATTTTACATCAAGTTACTCCCTGGGGTACCCATTTCAATCAGTTGTAGAACAAGTCAAACTTAACTTACCTTATATGCCTAACTTAAAAACCAATTTCTTTGGGACTGACTTCCAGGGCAAGTGTTGATTTTGAAAGAATTGCAGATGCTAATGTCTACATCAGCAAAGCTCAGCAGTTTAACTGATGAGCAGCTGGTACCAGCCTGATGAGCGGGATGATTGCAATTCATCAAAGGACTAATGACGTTCTGTGCGAGACACCTCTGGTACTTTCTGGAGGAGAATATGAAACCTAGGAAATAGATAAATACAGCGTTTCAACATACACAAATGAACAGATTGTGCTGCAAATGCCTGAAAGCTGTGTGCAAGCTCATTGTGTGGGTGCCCACACGATCCTGAGAGCAGTTCATCCTGAGTGCCATTGCACAGCACGCAGAGGACACGCAGGGGATCAGGATCAGAAATCCACATGGAATTCTGAAAGGCAGGTCCTGATTGGCTGACCTCATCTACTTCTACAACAAAGTGATTCCCCCAGTGGATGAGGAAAATCTGTGTATGCGTCTGCCTGGACTTCAGCAAAGCCTTTGACACTTTCCCACGACATACTCCTGGAGACACTGGCTGTCAGGGCTTGAATGGGTGCACTGCTCTCTGAGTTAGGAACCCCGTGTCTTTCTAGACCATTCTGACTTTAAAATCAATGAATTGATGAACAAATGCAGTAAAGACCCGTGAAAAAACATTTTGCACTTTTTATATTTACTTGAAGAAATATATTTTAATCACTTAATGCAGAAAATTCTACTACAGCTCACATGCAATGTAAAAGGCTAATTTAAAAGTATTTCCTGTTTTTTAGCAGTAACATATTTCATTAGTATAAATATAAATTAAAGAACTCAGGCCTGGATGATCTAGACCTCACAGGACTAAGTGCTACAAAGCACCAAGAAGGATTGGTCACAGTCCTCAAATTTTATTGAGGAAAGTAAATTAATCTTACTTTCTCACAGTTTTGCTAAAGAAAAAATTAAAGTCACAATGTATCTTGGGCTGAGATGTATGCAATTTCATCACTGCTCTGTGATGAAAGCACTCTGCTGGATTGTAATATTTTTTATTTCTCAACTCTGTTTCAATGGAATATTATTTCTGTGGCTAAGCAACCAGTCTCCAGCAGAAGGAGCACTGGCAATACAACCACAGTGCCTGGAATTTTACTTTGGTGAAAGAGTTTTAAAAATTACATGTGATGCCTATTCTCTGTTACAGGACATTTTCTTCAACGCTCATTCCAGAGGAAAAGTGACACCAGTTTAACCAGGGACGTTAGCAGCTGTGTGCTGGTCCTCCCTCCTTTTCTGCCACACCTAAATTCAGTCCAGCTTTAGCTACTGGAATCTGACAGACTTGCACCACAAAAATCAGCTTTTATGAAAAAGAAATCAGTTTTTATGAACATACCTCCTATTTCTGATGCAAAACAATAACAGTAGTTTATGAGCTATATGTACTTTATGTGCTATACCAGTCTAAATGGAAAGTTGACTATTTACTGTTATCTATAAATACTATAAATACTATTTCAGGAATAAAATGATTTTTCATTCTTGTGACTGAAGCCTGAACAGTTAATGCATCTTCTACATTGACACATTAAAGTAATCACAATGACACTAAATGTGGGATGGAAGATAAGTAACAACCCTTTATTTTAGGTAGCTGGTTACTCAAAACTCACAGTCTTATTCCAATAGGACTTTTTCCCTTCCTCTTTCTTCTCAAACAATTTATCACTGGTTTTGCTGGTTTTTTGTTTTTTTTTTTTTTGTGTGTTTTTTAAAATATTATATCCTTAATGTAAAATGCTATTCTTAGCCTCCCTGTAAACAAATGACCAAGACATACATAATTGTATTCCAGAAAAACTCTACTCAGGTAAGACTTATTTTCTCTGGAAAAATAACTTTTTTTTAACTAAAATTTCACGTAAATGCAAGTTCAAGGCAATCTCAAGCTTGCAAAATTACATTTACTATCCTAAACTTGATATAGTCTAGTTTCAAACCTGCGTATGAAAGGTCTTGGTGACATGATAGATGGTTTGCTACCATCAGGGATGATTAACAGGGAGACATTCTTATCTCTGACCTCCCTGAGTCATTTGACACATCTGTCAAATTTCCAAGGCAATGTTTTCATACTGAAGTACATTCAAAGAACATGTTGGAAAGGGGTTCCAAAGGTCAACCATCTCCCTGGTGCTGTGTGGCATTTAAATGCAGCCATAAAATGATATAGACTCATGTCAACAGCCTTTCACCATGTGCAGTCCACACCACTTCACTACACATGGCACAAAACTTGTAAAGCTGGCCCGGGCCTGAGTTGACAAACAGTTTGTTGAAATTAAAGCCAAAAAGGTCAGTGATGATGCAGATGAGGAAAGAAAAGAACATTAAGAGGTTTCTACTAAGAAACAGCTCTTGTCTGAAGAATTCATATCTGTGTTTGGGCAACACAGTCTATAGTTTATTCCCCTTTATGTATTCCTGGATGATTGATATCTTACCAACCCACACTGCTGAGTAATGTCTTTTGCTGGTCACCAGCTGTCCAAAGACACTCGACAGTGCTATAGCAATGACTGTGATATTCATGTTTTTCCACTTCTTGGCTGAGCTAAAACCATGAAATCTAGTTTATAATGAAATCATTAATTGCAGATCCTGTCTGCATTGGATCTGGTGTGTCCAGGAGACATAACAAACATAATTGTCTGGTTTTATCACTGTTTGCTGTTGACATGAAATAAAATTCAGAATCTTAAGACTTACTTATGGTCCTCAAGGGAGAGAGTTTATATTTATGTTGTCTAACAGTAAAATTTGCATCCCATATGTGTGTCTATGTGCTTCAAGTGTTTCTATGGCCTTTGGAGAGGAATAGACTTTTGTGGAAAACAGAGATTGTGAGACCAATCAACTGCTCTGGTCTGATGTCAGCACTAAACTTTCTATATAACTGTGAAGTTCATGGAGTTTCATGGGATTATTCCTAAATAATACAATAAACTCCCCTAAAAGTAAAGAAACAGAATCATAAAATGGTTTGGATTGGAGGGAATCTTAGAGATCATTTAGTTCCAACCCCCCCATCATGGGCAGGGGTGCCACTCAGTAGGTGAGGCTGCTCAGGGCCCCATCCAGCCGGGTCCTGAACACTTCCAGGGATGGGGCATCCACAGCCTGTCAGGGCAATAATGAACTTGTCCGTCTCCTATTGCATCTGTTTGACCAACCATCTCTTTCATAAATACATTTTTAAAAAAAATCTTCCAATCAAAATGCTTCATTGCATTCACATTTCTCTCCCCTGGGGGAGGCTGAGCAAGAAAATTATCTACAGCTGACATGTGAGTCACTTTACTAAGGTGTTAATGGAAGATACTCCCACCTTGTGGGTGATGAGGGCTGCATAAGAATGATACAGGAGAATAGGAACTCCTTGCTTTCAATGGGCAGAGAGGAGACATTCTGAATAGGACTAGATTTATTTTATCAACCACACAGCAGTCAAAGCTGTTTCAATGAAGATACATGAAGAACTCTATCATCTTACTTTGTAGACTTATTTAACAAACAGACTGTCTTCTCTATGATTGGTGATGGCTTTACACATTAGAAACTAACTGAGATATATCATGACTGTCAAATCCTGGTATTCCTGTGGGTTTCACGTAGAGTACAATAGAACCACTTTCATTATCTTTGTGTTACAGATAATGGATAATAAACCCTCTTACAGTACCCAAAGGAAAGCCTCTTGGAGCATAGAAACACTCTTAATACATGGAATACATTTTGAACCTTTTTTTTTCTGAAAAATTGTTTGAATCAAAATGAAGATGACTTTATCTTTTAAAAGTGACACTTTTACTTTTTTCCTTCATTTTTTTTAATGGAAAGACTGCTTTAGCTACCCTACTAACAGTAACTGTGTAGTTATTCTTGCTTATCAAAGCAAATACTTTTCAGTAGTTGGAAAAGTTTAAGAGTTTCAGGTTCCAAACAAATCACTCAACGATTCCAACTATCAACAGCAAAAACTAATTTTCTACTTCCCCCTTTGAACTCTACATCTCTACATCAGTGGTTCCCCTTTGCATGTAAAATTATTCTATTTTTTGTTCTTCCAAGTGCTGAAGGATTACAGCTTTTTCTTCCCTTTTCCCACAGTCATTCTCACCTCTCTCCCACTCTCATACACCTCCCTATATCTCCTTCACTTGATTCCCATAGATCAAAATAAAAATTGACTCCAAACAGGCAACCTCCAGAGCAAGCAGCAATGTCTATGGAATGGAGCAACACCATTCAGTCATGAGACAACATTTCAGTCTGCTGAAAGTTGAAACTTTGGGCTGTCTCAGATATCACCAGAGCCTGCAAAAGACTGTTCAGAGAGATATTAAGCTTCCATAAGCTGTGTCATTTTTCTATTTTGTTTGTGGCAACCTTAGATACTTTTGGGCAACCCAAGGTGCCTGTGTTTCTTCCTAGCTTTGATTTTCCTTCTGTTGTGAAGTGACTCTGTCACACCCAAGATAGAAAAGATATTTTTGTTGAGATTTGTATGTTCTTGCAAGGCATCATTCCTTCAAGGTTTCCTGGCTGCCATGGCAGCTCTTTAGAAGGCAAATGTAGCTTTATTACCACTTTATCATGCTTTTTATCCCTATTTTATTCATTATTTTATCATATGGAGTAGTTTGTCTTGGTGGCACATGAGATATGACAGAGGAAAGGTTTGTAGGGAGTGGTTGCTATTTTCAATGACATCAATTCACACAGTTAGGGCAAGCAGACATTGAAGAGCACAGGGGTTTTACAAAACCATCTTCAGGTCACAAGAAGGAACAGCAGGTCTCAACTCCAAGAATAAACTGAGGATAAAAATTCCAGTCTAGGATAACTATGTCATCTGATTGACCTCTGAGAGAAGAATGCACCCATTCCTTGTACAACACATGGAGCTGTAGCTGCAGCATTTGTTAATCCTGCAAAAGCTTTTCATGGCAAGGTTTTGGTAGCAGGGGAGCAGCAGGATGGTTTCTGTGGGAAGCTGGAGGAGCTCAGATGCTCTGTCTGCAGGGAGAAGTGGTCCTTTCTGCAAAGACTGTTTAGTGTACTGCTTAAATAGATTTACCTGTGCATGAATATCTCATATAAAGCTTCAAACTCTCCTGGGAACATGTACCCTAAACACTTTCAAGCTCACTAGCTCAATTTGATCATGCAGTTATTGCCATAATGACAATAAGCTCATGTTTATATTAGTTGGTTCACTACAGTGTGAATTTGTAGTATTTAATACACATTTTACTGTCTGCTGTGAAATAATTAATCACTTCAGCTTTCCTTTTAAATGTCTTTCTGTTGAAGCTGTAAGGCAGTTTTATCTCCACAATAAATTTTCCTCTTGAAAAAGCAAGCTGCATCACACTTCTATCCTCCATCTCCACTGTAATCCAGCCCTACAATATGTATTTGTTCAGAGTGCACAAGTAGTTGCTTGACAGAAGGAAAACAAAGAATTTGAGACATTCAGAAAAAAAAAAAAAAAAGCAACCAAAAACAAAGGCACACAGTAGCTGAAACAGGATCAGAGGTGCAGTTTAAAAGTGTATCTTGAGAGTATGATGGACTTGTAACTAGACCTTCACCAATGACATCAAATGGTGTTCTGCCCTGCTGTGTGGCATTTCCTTTCAGCCCTTTGTGACCCCATGTCACTGGATCTACCAGGAAGATAAGGTTGCCATTAGATTCAAAGAATATACAAAAGCTGTGGAAATTACACCCACGTTCTGGACCTGCAGTGTGGAATTCAATAGTGTTTGGAAAATAGAGAATATCTACACAAAGGATTGTACACACTTAGAAGTTTAGCAGTATCTCTGTTGCTTGTATAGTCCTTCATAAAATACACAGAGACAAAACCTTTTACCTTTGGGCATCCTCTTTATTTTCTAAGGGGAAAAATATGTTTAAGCCAGTCATCTATCACTACAGGAATTGCAAAGAACAAATGTACATTGTCTTATATATTCTGCCTCTGGAATTCAAGTCTTTCAGCCTTTTGTTTGCAATCCCAAAGTGGGGTCAAGTATCTGATGCATCTCTTTCAAAAATCATAGTAGTTTTTCCATAACAATGCAGAGGATGGTGGCTTCACCCTTCTGGTTCTGTCATAGGAGATACATGTTCACGTCTGTAAATTGCTTCTCACCATTTTTATTTCATTTATCATCTAAGACTTTTTTAAAGTAGAAGAGCTGTAATAGGAGGGAATGGGATTCCCCAGCTTCCAGTCTGCCATGAGATCCTATACTCAGTATGTTTTAACATTCTCCTAAAATGTGTGCCTGCAAATTTCTTCATGCTTCAAAGTTCTCTCTTCTGCCCCTTTCCTCTCCCCTCTTCCTCCACACAGAGAGAGGGTTTCCTTGGATACTTATAAAGGTGGTTACTGTTCAAAGGTGTGCCTTTCACAGAGTCTAAAATCCTAGGAATACCCTGAAAATGGCAGTGAGATTGAGGTCTGTGGGCAAGGCATAGGGGTGTCTGAACCATAAGTTCCTCGGAGGTCTGGGGTGACAGAGAAGTCCAGCTGGTTAACACTGGCAGGTTATGTGATATAAAGCTTGTCAGAGAAGCTCAGGGGCACAAAGAAGGCAGAAAATCCCCAATGCTCCAGTCAGAGACCTGAGTCCCTGCCCTGGCCCCTGCCAGTGCTGTCCCAGGAGTGCCTCAGTCCCATGGGCCAGGAGTGGCACCCACACTGTGGGGTCACTGCCCCGAGTCACAAGACACATTATGGGATAAGAGGAAGAGCTTCCTGGGACTGTGCATGCCTTCTTAGCAGGGTAAAAAAGGTATCAAAATGGATAGGCCTGCATGATCCAAGCAGTATGGTAAAACTGAGGGACAAGGGGATAAAAATGTCATATGTTCACAAGTTCCTTGCCAGTGAGTTTGTCTGACTGTGTCTGGTAGTTTTATTGTCTTATTAAATTTATTTCTGATGTGTTTTTCTGGATGAAGGACTCTGTATTCCCCGTGTGTGCTTATGAGACCTTGGCTGACAGTCAGAAACCCCACTCAGCTGCACCCCCACTCCCTCTCCCTACAGCACACAGGCAGAAAACCCAAGTGAGGAAACTCATGGGTTGAGATACAGGGAGATCATGCCCGAGTGAGCATCACAGGTAAAACAGACTAGATCTAGGGAAATTAATTGCTGTTATCACCAATCAAATTAGATTTGACCAGTAAGAAACAAAGTAAAAACTAAAGTATCTCCATCCCCCTTTCCCATTACTACCTTCCCCCTTTGGTCCCAAGCCCTCTCCCCCCAGGGATGCTGGCTTTTGGATGGGGCTGTGGTCAGTTCCTTAATAAAATCCAGATTCTTAATGCATGAAAAGAGAGGCAAGGAAAGAACTACTGGAGTAGAAAGTAATTAGATTCTTTCTTTGATTGTAGCCGATGAAATTAAAAAGTAAGAGTACAGATATCTAACAGATAAGGATTTGGGGGGGGTTGCATGTATGATTTGGATTATTTTAATCCTATTGTCAGTTAACTGCATGGCTGGTCCTACCTTGTAGAGATATTTTAAGTATAAACTTTCTGCCAGTGTAGTTCATGGTCTCATTAGAAAAGCCCAGTGGAGGGAATCAGAAATTAATCCAAAAGTAGATGTCAATTAGAAATGCATGTGAACTGAGGTGCTGCACACTGTAGGTTTGAGTAGCACTTTATACCCTGCCATGTGCAGAGCATCATGCAGAAGCTAAACACTCAGCAGAGATGTGTACCTCCCTGTGAATCAGAACACATAAACAAGTTTACCCCAAAGTGCTTACAAATTACAGGGAAGAAAAAAAAAAAAAAAAAAAGGGAAAGAAAAAAAGAAAGAGAGAAAACAAAACCAAAAAAACCCCACAAAGAAACAAAAACAAAACAAAAAACCAACTAACAAACCTAACATAAAAACTACCTAAAAAAACCCACAACCTTTCTTTTATTTCTTCCTATTCTTTATTTTTGTGCCTGCATGTTCCAACAACCAGACTTCAGATGGCACAAACTAGAGTAAAAAAAATGAGGTTAATTCAGAAATTAATCTGGAGGGGTTTTGTTGCAGCAAGTTTGTGCAATATCTAGTGTGGATGCAGATCTTAAAATGATGGGGGAAAAAAAACAGAGACGTGTTTGACTGGAGGGTTTAGGCAGGGTGTCAAACTGGAAATCTCATGCAAGTGGTCTTAGAAAATGTATACCTGCAGGGAAACAAGATTGGTGAGGAAGAAAGACAAGTTAGCTGATCCTTAATGGATCAAGGCAAATATTCCTTCATTAGGTCCTCTACTATGGCCAATTCTTTGCTGGACAAGTGACAACTGGTGTGTAGGACTTGGGCTACAGCCAGGGCACTGACAGCTCTTAGCACTATACCAGAAAAGGATCTACTGGAAACATCAACTATTATGAAAAAAAAAAAAAAAAACTGTATGAGATTTAGGGAAAAAAAACCACCCAAACAACATTCCAGATAACTGAGAAAAAGCTTTTAATGTTAGTATTTTATAAACCAAAGTCTTATTTTCAAGCTTATAACAGTCGATTACTGAACCTCTACTCTTGGAAATATACAATTCACTCACTTCTCATTTAACACCTGCTCCACCAAAATGAGCATTTCTTTATTCCAAACCCACAGAAATTATAAACAAATAAATTCCAGGAAGAAAATTACTGCTACTAAGAAATTACTATATTTTATATCTAATGGTCTGTCTGCTCTCTAGCATACTGTTATCATTGTTAACATTAATAAAATATAATAGATCTGCCAGAAATTTTTCTTAGCATTAAAACTCTTGGTTTTCTCTCATAGCAGGATATCTCCTCATAGAGGCAAGGGGAAAAACTCCTCCTTCTGAGGCAGAAAACCTTGTCTTAAGAACATCTTTGTAAGAAATCTGTAAGAATTTGTGAATTTTGTGTGTAGTGGCAAGACAAAAACTGACAAACAAGCAAAGTTAGGCTTTGCTAGAAGTTCTGTGGCTTTTGCATCTATGGCCAGGAGTAATTTCCCCTCATAATACAGGATTCTTTACCATGAAATGAAATATATTGCAGAAAGGAAAATTCTCTCCTGTCTTTTCCTTGCTCACTTTCTATCTTTGTTCATATCACATGACTTGTTAGATCAAAGTTTCCATTTTATCTTCATATACATATTACATGAGTGTCATGTCCTGACTTTTTTGCTTCAAAAGTTAATGGGAAAAATAGCTTTTCAAGTGTCTAGGGCACATACAAATTGTGATCCCAAGAGGAAATATCCAGACATAGATGCCTGTTGGATATTCAGAAAATGAGCTATTCCTCTTTTCAAAGGGATTTGGATACCAAATCATGCATAAAATTAATGAGAATTGGGCATACTCAGCCCTAAGTGGATTGGAAAAGCTTGTCCTTAAAGTCCATACTGGTAAATAATAATGGCTTTTACCTAGGGAGTTTCTAGCTAATCTCAGCACGTACATCATAACAGCATCCTTTTCTGGGTACTTATTTTATTAGAGGAATTATTTTCTGTTGTCAAATACTACCAATATTTGAATTGTTTCTGGAGAACTAAAGGTGTTTGATTTACAGATAGCTGTTCAGAATATACTTAAATACCCAACTAACACTTGGCTCCCTAAATCCAGCACTTTGAACATTGCTTTCTAAACAGAACTTTCAAGAGACATAACTGAAGTTGAAGAAGGTCCAATAAGATACTGGTTATTCACTTCTTATCTTTGGGGACACTCTCATCCTGATAACCTACGGCTTTTGTAGGCCTGCCACTATCACTGAGGCCCTGTGCATCCTCTCTGGTACATCCTGAATGGCAAAAACATCCAGAACTGTCACTTCTCTCTTAAGGTAATCTTTCATTTGATTAATTGTTCCAAGTACTAACTATGACCTAAAGTAGCTTTTGATAGCAGAATTCTCCATGTACAAGGAATGGAAAGATGAAAACTGGCTCTAATTTAAATAAACAACTAATGAATAAATTACACAGTTAACTATTTTGAAATCTTTTTAAGCAGTATGAAAAGTTAAAGATGCCTACAAGCCAAATTATTTAAATAGAGATATAATTTTGTTCTCAGTAAATCCAAAGTAAGTCTGGGATAATTCTGTTCTTTGTGTATCTGTGCCAATAAACTGATAATGAGTGATAATTGTATGTAGTTACATAATGTATGTTGTTAAAAGCACAAGTAGAACAGTCCTATTATTTTTCTTTACATTTCTTTCCTCAACAGCTTTTAAAATAGCATTCTAATCCAAACTGTGCTGCTGCTGGCAGTGATTGGGATTATAAGAAAATGAGAGTAGCTGGGTTGTGTCACCCATTTAATACCATAGCCCATTGCTGACAATGGCCTGAAACAAGAGCTTAGAGAACAAAGGTGATATCCCAGAAAGAATGAAATTACTCAGTTCCTGGTATAACTTTTTGACTTTAAGCAATTTGTAGCTCAGTTGTTCCTGAAAGAGTGAAGAAAACAGAGCAGGTGTGGGGCAGAAAAGGGTTACAAGGTGTTCTCATCCCCAGTGTACCACTGGGAACTGAGGTCATAAGCAAGTTAAATAATTTTCCTAGTTCCCAACATAAGTCGCAGCAACCAAAGCAATTAAAGGGGAGGGCAGGACTTGGCTCGTAGCAGCTGTGAATTTTAATACTAAGAAGATTAAATTAGGTACTGGATTGCTTGAAACTCATGATAAGAAATACCAGTTAAGCAGAGTTTAAACTGCTTGCAGACATCAAAAAGTATGTATTTTAGGTGAATATAGAAATATTTAAAAAATTAGGAAGGGATTTAACTTTTCAACACTTACTCATAGTCACATCTCCAAATGTGACTTTGGGAACTGTTTTGTAGATTTAATAATTAGAAACCAACTCTAAACCATGGATATTTTGCCTCCCTCCCCAACTTTTCTCTCAGAAATACATTGTAGACTACTGAATATTTTCTTTGGCATCTTTGTCAAAATATTATTTCCTTGTAGTTGGTATGCTGATAAATATTACGGACAATAGTCCAAAGAAACAAAATATCATGACCCTAATTATATTGCTCTATTTTTTTGAAATTGGTTTGAAAGCACATCTAATAATTAGGTCACAAATATATTTTACCATGCTTTCAATATTAATGATTTTTCTTTCACCAATAGAGTTTTCAATGATAATAATATGTCTCATAATAGTTCATGCAAAAATTTTACTTTTTAAATTAACTTGGTCAAGTAAAAAAAAAAAAAAATAAAAAAGTGTTGAAACAACCAACTCCCTGTTCTTTGGGGGAAAAAAATTGTTGATGCTTACACTAGAAAAAGGCCATTCCAAGAGGTCTAATGAAATTTTTATCTCATTTGTAGAGCTATAACTGGGGAAAAAAAATAAACCAAAACCAAAAAAAACCAAACCAAACCAAACCAAACCAAACCAAACCAAACCAAAACCACACACAGATTGATTTTACTCCACAACAAGGTTTGAATTCAAAGTATTACACTTGCATGGAACTCTTCTCAGAAGTGCAGTGATGAGACAGGAGGCAACAAGACACCACAAGACATGATGCTGTGAGCAGGAAGTTGGACTATCTGACGTTTCATAACCCACATTATTGTGGAATCCTTTTCTGAAGCAAAGTTTTGTTCAGTATTCAATGAAAACAAAACCAAACAAAAAACACTCCCACAGATTATAGTACTAAATGCATGTAAAGAAAACACAGGTTTCTGACAGAAACTGCCAAAACAAAACCTAGGGGATGCATCTGCTGGAACAGAACACCCTAAGTCATGTCTCCTGTGATAAAAAAGGGAGATGAAATACCTCAACAATATTTAATCACTCTTAGCTAAAGAGCTTATTTTTGTTATTACTTATTGCTCTTGAAAAAAATTTTAAGAAAAAAGTCTTTCTGACAGTGTTTTGTGCTTCAATGTAAAACTATAATTTGGTTTGAAAAAAATGATTGTAAGCTGATTCTGATTTCTTTTTCATTAATTTTGATGGGGCAAGTGTCTGTATAGCACTATTTTAAAAAAGCATTAAATGTTGGGTTTTTAAAATTTTTTAAACTCCATCTTTGTGGACCAATACTGGCTCAGATATTAAACAGCCATTTTGAGTTTTCTATGGATATTTTGCAATAATGATGTTGTGGTCCAGTATCAAAGGAAAATTAAGTCCCAGTTTTCCCTGCTGCCCAGAATAATTTCAGAATCCACATTATTGCGGTGATTCTCCAAGACAAAAAGAGCTGAAATATAGTCCCACAGTCACAGAGCTGGTTATTCCAGAGATGAAAAGTAAATGGAATATATGGAAACATTCATTAAAATTTTTGTTGTTAGTAGTTTTGAGACAAAATGTTGGTGTCATTACTATTTAGTGTATTCAGCCATTCCACATTTATGTTCCTGTGAAAGAAAATAACAATGCATCTCTCTTTCTGAAACGTGCTCAGGAGTCTTTTGTTGCTCATAACTCAGGTACAAACAGAAGACAAGTTACACACAAGGGGATTTTTTCTTTTGCTTTTTTGTTAAAGTCTTTTTAGTGTAAGGGCCAACCTTGTGAAATATTGAGTCACTTCAATTTCTTTGACCTTAGAAGGAGATGATGTCACACATCACTTTAATACCCCCAAAGACCAGGGCTTTAATTTGGAATTTCAAGACTTTCAGAGCCCTTGGTGGTAAATCAGAAGCACCTGATAACTTTTAACATCTCTTCTGCTCTTACAATTAAAATACCAAACAACTGTTCCACACAAAAATTGTGTCTATATTAATGACCAATTAGGAACAAAAAGAACAGGAACAAGAAGAAGACTGTACTTTGGCACATGATTATTTATTCATGCAAGAAGATGATGGAACTACATTAGGGGAAAATATATTTTTTTAAATGAACAGGAGAGGGATTGTTTTACAATGATTCACATTTATCCTTGCAGTCTGCCTAGTTGGCTGTGAGGAATTGCAGAATTTCAATATTCAGTATTAAAACACTTCACTGGGGTGTCTTCAAGACTGTAAACAAATGTAGAAAGGAAGGTGCATTTGCCTAACTTCGGAGAACTGAAGTTCCGGAACCCCTCTAGAAATGTCAATGCTCTACTTATTTACAGTAGATTTACACATCATACAAAGGATTCAGCAAGGTGGGATCATGCTTACTAGTACTGACAGATCTACCTTTCCATGGATATATTTTATAACCCAGATATATCCAATCATATCCTATCAAGCCTTCATATTCTATTCTTGAGACAAAAAAAAAAAAAAAAAAAAAGCAACTGAGGATGTTTATATTCAAAGAAAGAAAAGTTTCTTTTCCCTAGATCCTGCTGAGGCCTTGGTTTTAGCTTTTTCATCCTGTAGTAAAGAGAAGAGTCCCTGCCCAGGCATAAAAATTTATGTGATTTTCTATTCTGCCAGACAACCTCTTATTCTCTGATCATTTGAATAGGCTGAGGAACACAACTTTTCTTAAAAGAAATTGTCATGGCAAAAGGGGTTTTTTTCGCTTTTGACTATATTCTAGCTTTGAAGAGAAAGATTTAAAAGTATTAGTGGAGTAAAAAAATCTGTACACTTCTGCATAAATAAGAAAATTTTTAGGTAAATCAATGTCATAATTCCCCATGGATGAAACCCTGTCCTCACTAACAGTGATTGGAACTTGGACATTAAATAAAAAATGCCACAGTTTCACATTCAAACATTGGTGATGAAAAGCAAGGACTTGAAGGGTAATTCTTTGTTTTTTATTTTTTCCAGAAAGCATTCACATTGCAAATTGCTCTGGTGTACAAAGCTATGCTGCAGTCCACAGGCAAAAATAAATATGTCAATCTCCTATGGTTTAAAAAGATGTTCAGCAGAGGACACTACAGGAATTTGGCTTCTAACTCTGCGCAGGAGCAGTGGCCTTACAGAAGCTGACCTGGTTATCCCCAATAGCACAGAGATCAGATCACGGAATTGTTCTTGTTCTGCTGGAAAAGATTGGTCCTGTCTTCCTGAGGAGGCTCTTCATGTCTCTACATTCTTCATGAATGTCCAAGTGGGGCAGCTCAGGAGGGTCACCAGGAGGCAGAAACTGAGTGACTTCAAGGGCACCTTCTCAGGGCAGTAAATGCTGATATGCACAGGCTACACTTGGACATGATCTCTTTTTTCTATTAGCTGTACTTATTAATTAGTACCTCAGAACCAGACAGCTTCAGTACAAGGGTTCACAATCTTATTTTCCATGCTAATTCTTGTTGCTTCAAATATTATGGCACTCCTAAGTGCTGTGAGCTCTACATCAGTGACAGGTACAAACTGATAAATGGTGAAGGGATTCTCTGAGAATATGGGAGTTCAGGATTTGAGACTCTTCCCACTTAAAAATGGAATTGAATTGGATCCTCCCACACATCCAAAATCACTCTTCAAACCATGAAGCTATTTTGCAAAAAGATGAAATCTGTTTTAATTCTGGAAAAGCAGAAGAAGACATTGGCTCTCAGGAAGAAAATCCTGCGCCAGCTTTGCTTCAGTTTGAGATTTCAGTTTCAGAATGGTTATTAGAGTTGTACTCCTTCCTAGTAGAGGAATATCAATTTAAAATCACCTCTGGAATCAGTGTTTCCCTTTGTCTTGCTGCAAATGGCTCTATCCTCAGGGATTGCTTCTTTGGGTGGTTTTGAGGCCCCCAAATCTCCTGACACAAGGACCCAGGCTGACAGCCACAGTGTTTTCCAGATTTCAAGAGTCACCTAAGATATCCAGACCCTATCTTCTATGATTTTTATATCTTTATGGCATCTGGCCTTCAGATTTAGTTTATTAGGATGCTCTGATCCAGTCAATCCGAGACATCTGATTTGGTACAAACCCCTGTACAAGTAAAAAGTGCAAGTAGAATTTTACACCACAGATTGTCTTCATTTAGAGTCAACAAAGATGTAAAGCTTTTTTTTTCCCTTGAAAATATTCTGCATTTCCCAGCAGTGAAATATGCACAGCCTGCATTCCCTAGTAGAGCTTGCTGATTTTATAGCTTGTTTTAACATAGAGACTATTGTGATAAAGAGCAGGGGTGATATGACATTTGAAAAGCCTCTTGAGAGAAAAGCAGCAAAGTGGATGGCACTGAAAAATCATTCTGAACCTGAGATAATTTGAGCAGCTCTACACCAGCATTGTTCCACTGCTGTCAGTGACAGGTGCTTCAGACAGCACGTTTGCTAAGTACCCAAATATATCAGTCGTTGTCTCTCTCAGGAGAGACAGTCTTATCTCTGCTAGGGCTGACCCATGGAAAGGTTATTCAGAGAAAATCATCAAGAATTATATCCTGCTGGCCACCATCACATCTCTGGTGAGTGAGAATGCCAGGGAGGATTAAGAGATCTGGACAAGCTGAAAAAGCAGCAGCCAATTCCCTTTTCAGCAATTTCTTCCCCAGAGCTGGTACCTGCATTATCCCATTGTTGTCCTCATCCTAATGTGGAAAAGGTGACAGACCTGTGGGCTGCAGGCAGTTTGAAGCACCACTGGCTTGTGCTTTTAGGTGATGAGGCTGAAGGAGCTTGGACTGCACAGGCTTCCTATGAGAGTTTGTGCAAAGGACACTTCCCTGCCTCCTGTGTTCCTCTGTCTCTCTTTTTCCCAACCAGATAATCTGTGGGACAGTGTCTTTTGTATCACCTTCTCTTGGTCTAATAACCTCCTCCAAGTTTGCAGGGACCAGAGGGGTTCTTCTCTCCCAGATAAGTGTTGCTTTTTGTGTTTCAAGAGCACATAGCACTGCAGGAACTTTCATGTAAGAGGGAGGGAGGCAGAGAGATTTTCTTGAACAAGAGCAGCTACTTCAAACTTAGCCAGAAAGAGCATTATATAACATTAAATAATTTAAAAGCTTTGGTTGTCCAATAGATAGAGAGTATTTTTTCCTCCAGTTGTGAAGCAGGACTTACGTGGTCAAATTGAGGGATGGAATTTAGCAACCAGTTTTTCAGAGGTGGTCAGGATGCTCTTACTTAAAATATAGGAACTATTCCATGAAATGAAGTAGCTAAAGTGCAATTCCATGTCATAATGTGTCAGCTTTGCTACTCCTGTACCAATGCACAGCAGGGAGGCAATAAAAAGCAGCTAAGAGGTAGTAACGTCCTAAGCCACCTCCACTGCCTGATCAGAGAATATGAGATCATATGTATTTAAATAGCATCTTAGTTGCCAGCCCTCTTGTGTTTAAAAACATTGAAACAGAAATTTTTTTTCTACCTGTATTCATCAGGGCCTGAATAGAGATGCGCTGAACTTGCAACCAACCTCCTTTATGTAAAACCTACTGTCCCTAAATAAATGAAAAATAATTTGAGCAACCAGAGTGATGCTTCTAACTTATTTTCTACTAAGGAGTCATTCAAGAAGAATTATTTTTGGCAATTATGATACCAAATCACTAATCTCCTCCTTATCACTCACTTTTCTCTCTCCCTTCTTTACGCTGACCCACATGGCAATCAGGATATAAAACACTTCTAGCCAAATAACTTTGCAGAGAAATAAGTTGATTTTTAACTTGAATTAATCTTCCAAGTAGGTTCACATCCACTGCCTGCATTGGATGTAGATGTGTGTTACTGATAGGTAAGACTTTGCAAAGGGAAGGCCTTGTAGCATGGCTCCAGCCTGTTACTTAGGCTAAGGAGAAGGGTGTGGCCCTTCACCGCAGAGAGCAGCAGGCATGACTTCCCCAGGCATCATGCTGGGAAAGGCTATGAGAAGATCAGAGAAAAGAATGATAAACAATTCTTATCTTCACTTGCTGCACCTGTTGATGTGCACATGTGGAATGCGCTATGGAGATTTGTTTACCAAAGGGTGATTTCTTGATTAGCCACTCAGTAATGGTGTTTTACATTCAATTGACCAATCTAGTCAAAGCTGAATCAAACTGTCTGCAAGGGCCATGAGTTTCTTAGAATAGTATAGTATAAGATAATAAAGTGATTGATCAGCCTTCCAGAATCATGGAGTCAATGCTAATTATTGCCCAGCTGGGACCCATACTACAACAGAAGGGAACTGTGGGAGAGTGGCTCAGCTGGAATAGGGGTAGAGAAACGTGAGAGACACGAAAAACATGAGAGACATGAAATACAGGAGAGATGAGAGAGACCTGGGAGACATGAGACACATTTTGTGCGACTGCCTCACATCCACATCCAGGTGCATGGGAGTTGGTTGGCTTGGGCTTGGTGTGCCTTAAAACCATGTAAAATGACACCCAGCTAACTGCTTAAAAACGCAAGGATTTTGGCAAAAAAGAGCTGTCTTTTGCACCTGCCTGGGGTCCCTACATTGCTCATTACCAAAACAGATATGCTTGGATATCCCCATGCACATACTGAAAGGAGACTAGGATGCCAGTAAAAAGATCACATGAAGAGGGGAGACTTAAACAGAAGTGATTTGTGCTGCTGAAACAAATGGTCCCCTTACTACATCTTTAGTTTCAAAACAGTACATGCCATTAAAAAAATAAAATATATATATATATAACTCTATATACAGTATTGGACTTGACAACCTCCAACATTAGCAAATGTCAGAGGATAGTTGATGGCTGTGGAGAATTTCTTCTACCTTGTATTATTTGCTTGACATATTTAAACAATTTAGATTTCTGCCATTTGAAAACATTTTGATTTCTGAGATATTAATTCAGGCTTTGTCTGTTTTATATGCTGTCTTTTCCCTAAAAATCCATCTTGTTTTATGGACTGTGATATTGAATGCATATGTGATAGGGAAACCAAGGACAGGACAGGAGACGGATGAAGAAGCAACAAATTTTTAATTAAAAAAAAATTAAACATATCAAAATTTCTTTTTCTTATCCCTGTAGCCAGATACATTAGTTGGTCCACTAAAATTAAATATGTTTTCCCTTACAGATTCAGATCTCCCTTTAATGTCAGTTTGTACAGTGGTTCAAGTGTAAGCAAAAACATTATTTACATTAGTGTTTACATGATGTGATAAACACACAAATCTCTACCAGTAGAGGCATCGACTACAACTTAGTATGAGTAAATAATGAGGAGGAAGAGTTGCTCCCTGATGCATTGATGTTGATTTCAAAGACACTTAATGAGACATACACCTGCCAAACACTAATGTGCAAATTAAAAGACATGGGGACTGTGCTTAAATTTCCTCCATGAAAATGTTCAGACTTCCTTGCTCATTGCTCACATATAAATATGTGCAGGTAAAAAAAAAGATGGAAGGGGATGTTTATAAAGCTGTTTGATCCAGATCTGTTCCAGTGTTGAGGATTAGGATATGATTTTTCCTCTTCAAATTAGCATCTCAGACTCTCCTTCAGGAAAAACAACTACACATTCATCAGTTTAGCATTCACTGGAAACTAGTTTCATGCTCAGCCAGATGACTTTCTTTATAGCTCTTCATTACTATTTGTTTCTTCTGATCACCTGCCAGTCTCAGTTATCAACAAAGATAATAGGTTTTATCACTGGGGTCTAGGTATCAAAATCAGCAGGACTGTAGTAATTAAGGAGAACAACTCCATTGATGCACAGACAGTTCTTTATCTCAAAACTCACAACCCCTGTGCACAGCCCCAGCTGTAACATAGCAATTTATTACTCCCCTTCACTATGGGACATTGAGGCCTTGGGACCATGGAAAAAATGCTTTCTTAATAGAACATGCACAATTTGACATTAGGATTTTATTCTGCCAGACAAGCTAATGGGTTATATAAGTGTCAGAGGTATTACCATCTACAATTATCACTAGCAGCTTGCCTAACACAGCACATTTCCCAAAGATGTGCCTTTCCACTTCACAGGGAGCCTTATGGCTGCCAATCCACAGCCAAAGTTATCATCTAATCAAACAAAGGTAAAACAGTCCTGATGATCCTGGGGACTGTTTGATTCCACTGTCAAACTTAGGTCTCCTGCATAATTTTAAACATCTTACTGCACCGTGCTTGGCCTCCTGCTGCAGGTTTCCTGCAAGCCCTCTGTCACATCTGCCAGCTCCTGCAGGTGTCTCAGGTATTCAGTGGATCAGCTGTCTCAAACCTTAATAGCTTTGTTATGCTAGAGCTTAATGCTACCTTATAGGCTGAATTTAATTATGGCAAGATTCACAGTCTAATAAATTGAGGTTGGTGCTAATGCTGGTTTTCAGAGGTCAGAGGTGAAATACAGAGTGCCAGGGACCTGAGGGAATGCAGTTTCTGATTGTTCTGGCCAGCCTGAAAACACCTTCTGTAATCTTCCTCTGCAAACTCTTTCCTTCTTTTCAGCCTGGATATTTAACTGGTTGTGTTCAGAGTCAGCCTTAATATGATGCAGCTGCCTAACTAGAGGAGGCTTAGGTGGAAACAAATAAGTTGTGAGAATGCCCTGTGGAAAATGTTATGCAGGGTATTGCCCCATTCTGTACCCTCTGCCCTGTCCAGGAGCTGCATTTTAGTCCAGCCCTTTCCCTTGGCCTTTGTCTGAGCTACACTGCAGGCATGTCCACAGCTGACCTGGCACCTTGCAGATTCTGATTTGCTCTCTTGAACTCAGAGCAGGCTCATCACATCAGGTCTAATGGAGTTACTGCTGCTCTGTGCTATTTACTGTCAGCAGAGCTGCTCTGCTGTCCTGGTCTGGGTGCTGTGGGACTGTACCCCTTGTCTCCCAGGGCACTGTCCTGCTTTCCTGGCTGATGCCTCCATCCCATGGCTCCCCTCCTCTTCCAGAGCAGCCCACTTCCACAGCTCTCTGACATAAAATGCAGAGGACTTGTCCATGTAAGGCTCTCATCAAGGAAATCATCTGATGTGTGTCACAGACTCCTACTGCAGACTAGAGCAATGTATTTGCAGAACAAACTCATGAAAGTGCTTATATCTAGTAAGAAAACAAAAGTATTTAGGATCCTACCACGTCTGTGCACTCTTCCTCGTTTCCCTGTTGCTACGTGGCAAGCAGAAATATGTAGCAGGATATAGTTTAAACAGTGTAAAAATATGAAGCAGTGATCTTGTGATATCTTTTCTGAAACCAAGCTTGTGACTTGTGGTGACACCTTGTGCTTTGCCTTTCCTCCACACAAACTCAGAGGAGAGGAAGGGAATATCACAAAGTCAAAACCTAATCTTGGAGAAAGAGGTGGGCCACTGAGAGTCTGACAGTGGCCATGAAAAGAGACATGGTGGAGCTTAGACAGGAGATTGGCAAATCTTGGCCACTGAAAATTTAAGTCCATTCCAATAGAAGTAGTCTAGTCTAATTCTGTTCTATTCAAATCTACTATAACTGTCTTAATTTAATAAAAATTTGCATTACAGTGATGGCCATTTGACCAACTGACATTTGACAGAGCAGTTTTAACATCTATTTTACATCTATAATAGCAGTGTGATGTGAGCAGAAGGTAGCATTACTTTTCCTGTCTGAAGATGTTAGACAATTCTACCTGCCTCCTTACAGTTCCCCAGACAAAGGAAAGGAGTAATTTTACTTTTGGCAGTGACTATAGAAACTGAAATGTTTGGGACAGAACTTACCCTGACAATTCTACTGTAAAATAGCAGCTATTTGTATATTTACAAATCAAATTGAATGTCTATTTCACAAGTTGCAAGTTCTCATGCCACATCTTAGCCAAGTGAAAATCTGACCCCTTTAAATGCAGATGTAATTCTTGTATCTTTTGTTCCCTCTATTATTGTGCTCCAGGAGTGATTGAGCTGCTCATTTGAGAGGAAAAAAATAGATGGAAGGAGGGGGAAGAAATGGATTGGATGTTTATTTTTCGGTGGGTGATTATCATCCTACTCTGACAGATGATTTCTATTAGGTCACTATGGTTTGTACTCTCAGATAATCCCTGCTTTTTGGGCAAGCACAAACAAAAAGAAGTGCGGGAAACAAGGATTAGGAATAATATGGGAGCTGCAAACTATCAAACCTGTTTCTTACCCTTCTCAAACAATACAGAAGATCTCTGAAGGTACATGAGCAATTGACTCTCCTGTGAGATCTCCAAACAGAAGGAAATCTCTGCTATTCTTGATAAGAAAAGGTCTTGTCCTTTAAATACAGGACTCACTGGAGTGACACTCACCTGGAAAATCCAAATTTTGACTTCATAAGTAGCTTTTTACTTCTGGGTTTGCTAGTTTAAATATTCCAAAAGGACACCATAGCAATGCCATTTTTGTCTTACAATGGCACCTTGTGTTTTGGTGGGCTATAGAGGAAAACAGCATACATCAGTCACCAGAATAGAGAACTGCCATGACTTTGCATTCTATAACTTTACAGCCATATAGGGCATGTTTTTAATGGCTCTTTTGCTTTCCACAGTAATCCATGGTCAGCACAAGGAATAATTTTTGTCAGCACTGGGTTTTCTCGTGTCTCCACTGAATCAAGGCCCCAAGCCTCTCGCTGAAAGGTGAGCTCTTTAAGACAGACTCCTGAGTTAAATCACACATTGTTTAATCCAACATGTTGTGCACCTGATGCACTCAGATAAGACTGGGACATACACATCAGTTGATCAAAGCCTTGGCTCGTTGTCTGGAGGTGATTTTTCCAGATGAATATTTCCAACTTGACATATGATAAATGGCTAAAAGCAGTAAAGGGTCAACAGGCCTGTCATAAAAATACTGGCAGTCGAACTATTCAGAGAGACAGTGATGAATTTTCAGTGAATTCCTTGGTATTTTTAAGGCCAAATCCACATGCAGCAGGTGGCATTCCCTTTGCAGCATCCAAAAGCTGGATAAGCAGTTCCAGAAGGAGAGTCCAGCATTAAACACTACCTGCTCTGAAATGTCAGTGGTCACTGTCACAAAATGGAGAGACACCAAGCTAATTTCTTACCAAGTTTGGTACAATACCATCCCTCCAGCTCAGGGGCAAAAGGAGGAGACCTTATGATGCACTGGAGCTCATCTAAGTCAGTTCTTCTTAACATCAGGATTAGAGCTGCTGCTGAGACATGCTCTTAGGAAAGTTTCTTGGAGTTTGGAGGATTTAACCCAATGATCTGATTGTTATTCTTCCTTCCAGAGTGCACTCTGCTGTCACTTACAAGGCTAATGCTCTACATTCTCATGCTGGCTTTCTCTGCAGAATCTTAAAGCATTTTACAAGCATTAGTGGATTAAGTTTCCCCCCATCTGAGGAGAGGATAGTAAGTGGTAATTATTGCAGAGTTATTTGGTTGCTATCTCTCCATGATTGGAATAGAGTCACTTTAGATGGCTTAAAGCCCTGAGCACATCTATGATGCTGTGATTCTACAGATGGGGAAAACAGAAAGAGATGTTTTCCCTGAACTGCTTCTTAAGCCTCTGGTGAGACTGGGAACAGGGTACAACCTGGCACACAGTGCCAAGCTCTGAACTCTAGCCCAGACCCTCCCCATTTCTGGGAGTGTCACCGAGAAAGTAAATTTTCTGTGCAGTCTGAGAACACTTTTACCATTTAGTAAAAGAAAGGAGAAAAAAGAAATCAACCCAATCCATGACCATTTAGGTACCTGGTTAAGATTTACTGTTTGTTATGTCTCAAGAGCTGGGACTCAAACCTAGCACTGACTTCTGCTTTTGGATTGCTGTGTTCCTGGTCTATCACATCCTCTCTGAAAAGTGTCAAACCCACATTTTGACTGGAGACTTAGCAAAGGTTGACCTTATTCTGGCCTTTCAGTACTTGAAGGGAGCTTTAAGAAAATATGGGGAGATGATTCTTAGCAGGGCTTGTTGCACTGGGTAATAATTTTAAACTGAGAAAGGCTCAATTTAGATTAGATATAGGGAAGAAGATTTTTATTATAAGGGTGGAAATATACAGGAACAGAGAGGTTGTAGATGCCCCATCCTGGGAAATATTCAAGGTCAGGTTGGGCTCTGAGGTACCTGATCAAGCAGAGAAGTTGGACTAGGTGGCCTTTTAAGGTCCCTTCAAACCCAAACTATTCCATCATTCTATGAATCAGCCTTATAAAGAAGGTCATGAGCCTCTTTCAAAAATAAATACAGCATTATCTTTTTTTTTTTTTTAACAAACGTGAATATCATGGGGTTTGGATCTCACTGGAATATCTTTTCTTACTCTTCTTTCAGGGTGTTCGCATTTTGACTTCAAAAATCTGCTTTCTCTGCAGCTACTGATTTTGTTTTGTTGCCATGTTGTAAAACACACCAGCTTTCATTACTTATCCTTTAAATCCTTTTAAACTCCTGTTCTCCAGCCTGAGAAGTCAGTAAAACTGTTGACTTCATCTCCTGGGTAATTTAGTTATTACTGAGTTGTGTTTTGTATTTCTGTCTTTGTTTATGTGTCTGAGAAACTAGAACATGATTTAACAAGATTAAAATCAATGAATGCCTGTTCAGAGACCAGTGCTTATTAGACTAGGTGTCATCTATCTTTCATCTGGAAGTTTTGTGAATGTGTGAACCTCTCTGGATACCCCTAAGATGCTAACATCTGCACAAAATGATTCTGTGAAGGCTTTATATTTCTTTCTTTATTTCTTTTCCTCTTAGTTTTCTGCTTGCTGCTGAAATCTGGTTTTCAGCTGAGAGAAAGAGGGAAGCAAGTGAGAATGAATGTCAGTCTGACAAGAATTACATCACTCTGTGTTAACAGAAACCTCTGTGGTCTGCATGGGTGTCTCTACAGTCCTGAGCAATAAATCAAATCAGAGAAAGAGAGAATGGTTTGGATAGGAAGGAACATAAAGATCATTTCACTCTGAACCCTCTGCCATGGTCAGGGACACCTTCCACTATCCCAGGTTGCTCAGAGTCCCTGGCCTTGAACACTTCCAGAGATGGAACATCCACAGCTTCTCTAGGCAACCTGTGCCAGGGCTTCATCACCCTCAAGAAGCATCATAGAATCAGAAAAAAAATTTCTGGAGGGGAGAGGAGGACAGGGGAGAGGAGGAAATGGGAGGGGAGAGGAGGAGACATTTCATTAGTATTTTATCTGACCATAAATGGGTGAGTTAAGACATATTTCACTAATGAACAGAGCAGTTTAGGTCTTGCAGTAATGGAAGGTAAATTCACTGATATCTCATGTTCAGGCTGTCTGTTAAAGATATTTTCAATTTTTGCCTCATCTTATATAGCAAATGGTATACCTTATTAAAGACACAGGTTTTATTATATATAAGGCATTTTTCTGTTCATGTAGTTAGTGATAGTAACCAAGCTGAAGTTATTAGACAGTAGATTCATTCACTCTTAAAGTCCTTTTCCATTTTCACTTCTTGCTTCACAAGCAGGTTATGCAGGATTTTGGAATTCCTCTGCTCTTTTGCTCTCAGGAAATTCTAGTTTGCATTCTTGTATTTCTATTTAAAATAGCCTCTTCTTGAGCTGTTTCAGTAAAATGCTGGAAGGGTTTATTCATCCCCATCAAATTACATTTATTTAAAATTTGAGAATAAAGAAAATACAAGCATAAATAGGGACCAAGCTGTCAACTTGACTCATCATTTACAGTTAACAGGATTAACTGGGTACAGCAACCAACGTGAAAAAACATCTCAGAGAACTGCCACAGGATAACAGGACATATTTTTATATTGACAACCTTCCCTCTCCTTGTCTTGCTCTCTCCCCATATAATTTTTGCTGTTTAATTAGGTAATATAATGTTTCTTTAGCACTGTCTCAAATTAGGCACAGAGTATTTTCTTACTTGCATGTTTCCATGGCAGTATGGTGAAAGATTCTGGTATGCATAAGGGAAGATAGATTCCTACCTACACCATACTCAGACTTTATTCTTGGAAAAAAAAGGAAAAAATCATTACTATAAATGAAACACAAGGTAGTGGAGCTGATCCACAATCTTACTTCGTGTGGACCTTCAGATATGTTTGAGATGGTAAGAACTTCTCAGTACTGCTCACCTGTGGTAGGTTTGGCATAAAATCACAGGGGTTAAAGGAATTGTTGGAGCTGGAATCAGTTAATTGCATTCTTGTTGGTCAATAACCAAGTATTACATGAAGTAAGAAAGAGGGATTCTGTTTCAAAGCATGCGATTTTACTTAAAACAAAGTATCTGGTTGAAATCAACAGAGGATGTTCCGTGATTTTAATGGGTTTTGGCACCAAACCAGACCATTTTCAGCAGGCATGATGCTCTGACATAGCTGTCAACAAATACTGCTCTTCAGTTATGTGCATGACTGACAGACTTTCTGTACTGCTGTAACTGCTTCTGCTTCAAAACATTTCTGTAAAGAAGAATGTGGGTTTCAAGCCAAAAGGCCATTCTAACACAGTATCCTTCTCTCTGAAAATGGTCTGTTTCAGAGTAGAAGGTAAGAAAAATAGACAAAAAAGAGTTAATTGTTGCAGTGAAAGGGAAATATTGCAAATATGAAGACTAACAAAGCCCTCAGACACTCCTCAACATCTGATACTTTTCCTCCTCCCCAGGATCAGGCTCAGTCAGGTCTGCACCATACAGCCTGTACCATGTTTAAAGGACTACCCATATAAGTGTGTGGATACTTTCAAAAGCAGCAGAGATAAGCCCAAAGCATTGCTACATAAAATACCACCCATTAGTAAATGCATAGATTATAGGTGTTTCTGTATTTTTGAACAAAACCTAAACAAGGCCATGCTGGGTTTTGTTCTTTGCTTTGGAGTCTTAGTAAGAATCTGAATTGAATTGTGTCTGCACACAAGGGTTGACAATATATTTTTTCCTTATGATTAAAAATCAAAACAATTTGCTTTTCTTTTAATTAAAAAAATCACAACTAGGCTAAGTGCTAAGCCATATTTAATCACCATGTTCCTTATTAGGACAGCAAATGACAGAGTGTTTGTGGCCAGATGGAGGAATTATGATGATATTCCTTCAAGCTCTCCCCATAGTGTCTCAGTGCCCCTTTGAGGAATTAATGTTTTTCTTGACTTATGACCTTGAATGTAGAAATTTCTCTACAGACTGCAGCAGTAATGTATATTCTTTGCCTTTGTTGGCTTACTGTAACTCAGATCACAGATGTCTTTCATTTTTTACCTAGGCAGTAAGTAGGGATGTACTCATTACCTGAAAAGAAAAGAATACAGGATGTCTGGAAGGCATAAAATGAGCTAAATATGAGTTAAATATCAGAAAACAGATCTTGTCAAAGAGAAGTCTTTTATGAGAACATTTTGATTTTGGTGTCTTAATATGAAATCGCTGGGTAAAGGAAACTGCCAGATGTGAAACATGTATGGGAATTACATGGTCTTAGGGTCTACAGACTGAAATTCCTCCTGTCCTAGTCCAGACTAATTAATTCCCACATTCACACATTGTGTTGCCATTTGGAGGTACCTCAACAAGATGGAGAACAGGGCTGATGGGAGCACTGTAAATTTCAACAAAATAAAAGCAAAGTCCTGCTCCTGGAGGGGAACAGACCCCTGCAGCAATACCTGCTGAGAGCTGAGAAGCTGCAAAGCAGCCTTGCAGAAAAGGTTCTGTAGTTGTGGTGGACAGCAAGTGTGGATCCAGAAATGTGTCCTTGCAGTAACAGTGCCCAGCAGTGTCCTGGGTTAGGAAGAGCATTTCCTGCAAGTCAAAGCACTGGCAAGGGCCCCCAGGAGAACTGAGTCCAGATGTGGACAAGAGAGACAGGGGCACGTGGGAGGGAATCCGGCAGATGTGCAAAAATGTGAATGGACAGGAGATCTCTTCTAGGAGGAAAGACTGAGAGAATTGGGGTTGTTCAGCCTGGAGAAGAGAAGGATCAGAGGATTCTTATTCAGGTGTGCACATACCTGAAGGGACTGTTCAGAGAGGACAGAGCCTGGCTCCCTGTAGCTATAGCCAGTGACAGGACCAGAGGCAATGGGCACAAACACAGGAGGTTCCCTCTGAACATGGGGGGACATTTTCTCCTGTGAGGGTGATTGCCACTGACACAGACTGACCAGCAAGGTTGTGGAATCTCCATCCTTGGAAATACCAAAAAGTTGTCTGAACACAGTCCTGAGCAACCCTCTGTAGGTGTTCCTGCTTGAAAGGGGAGGTTGGACCAGCTGACCTCCAGAGGTCCTGCCCAGCATGAGTGGTATTATACAATTTCATCACTATAAAGAATGTGATTTTTTGGGTTTTACCATTGATTTTCTTAAGTATTTTCAGTTAACAAGAAAGGCTTTTCCTTCTAACACCTTGATAAGGAAATAATATACCTTCTGGGCACCATTTTGTACAATCAGCTTGTATTTTTGAATCATATAGAAATGTTTTAGCACCCCATGTTTTGTGTTTTTCCTCAAAAGTACAAACCTGGCTGTTTGTAACTGCAGAAAAGGTTATTTCTTCTATTTTCCCTCTTATTTTGTTGACAATCTCCTAGTTTTCTTTGATTGGGCACTTACTGCATTCTCAGTGACATCCTGCCTTACTATTAGAAGGTCCTTCTCTTGCAGAGGTATGGCCCTTTTCAAAAAGGTGGATCTTGTCGTAGGCAGTTTTACAATATAGATAAAATTGCACACTCAAGAAAGCAGCAGGTTTAAAATAAATAGTTACAGGACTTAGCAACTGATCTGTGAGGCTGCTTGTAAGGAGCAACAATAAGCACTGGGAACACCAGCAAATTAGAGAGCTGACTCTGAAATAATGAGGAACCACACAGGGTCCAGTTGCTGAGGACTAGTGGGATTAGTCACTATAGCAGCAATGGCTATGTTAGTGAGGAAAAAAATATGCCCACACCTAGAAAAATCACTTGGATTTATGGAAATCACAAAGCTTACAGGACTCTTAGAATTTTCTCATCAATTGCAATCACTTACAACCAGCACCATTGAATCTTTCTCTGAATTTAAGAGATTGTATTAACATCCTAAAACTAATGATGTTTTATAATAAGGAATAAATTAAATCCCAGTTTTAATGATGTTTTATAACATGATAAATTTAAAGAAATAAGTGTTAATTTACATTATGAATATTCCAAGGACATTTTATTGAATGTACAAGAAATCATGATTTCACAAACACAGAAAATCTTTGATTACACACACAAAAATGTCTTGATTAAAAGAAGAGGTGAAAATGACTATTTTAGTTTAATATGCAATATGATATGGAGAAAGAACCACTGCAATATAATGAATTCAAATGGAATATTCAATGCAGGCAGCTGAAAAAGAAAGCAAAACAATTGCTGAAGTTTAAATGGCCCAGTAAATCATGGGTCATGGCCCAGTAAGTAGGGGTATTTCAATGGAGGTGAGCTCCTAAGTAGTGTGTGCATCTCCTGCTACATTTGAATGGAAATATAAGAGGTAAGGATGCACAACAAGGAAAAATATTCAATATATATTTTACTTTGTGTAATTCTGTGAATAAAATAGAAAGCATAGCATTGATAATAAAGGTGGGTAAAAGTAGTATTTGCTGAAATGCAGAATTGTTATGGCCTGAAGCTCCTCTCTTGTAAGATCTATTTTGAGAAGACTCCTGAGCAAGAAAAAGTATTAAATAAATAAATAAATAAATAATAAATGAAAAATAAATAAATAAACTCGAGTTGTGAGACTTCTTGAGTGAAAAGATCACCAGCTTTACGTGTAGAATTAAGAAGGGCAGACAAAGTTTGCAAAAATTAAAGAGTGCTTTGCTTGGTTTCAGTCCCAGAGAGAACTGTAATGATAAAATAGTTATCCAATACACAAAGCATAAACCCCATAATTAATGTCTATCCATGTGGCTCATCAAATAAACATGTCATTTTTGTCATCATACCATAACTGTTGAAAGGAATTTCTACAATAATCCACAAAAAATTAATCTTTTTACTATCCCAAGGGTAAAACAATTGGGATTCATTTACCTGGGGATAAAGGAGTATTCTGTTTAGATATATCTAGATACCAGGATGGCAGAAAAACTCTTTCAGGAAAAGGGCAAATATGTGGCAAGGAAGTATGAGTATAGTTAAGATAGAATTGAGAAGAAAGTTTTTGATGTTAATAGTAATGTGGTTTTGATACACCAGAATAATTGCAGCAGGCAGGCAGATATCCTTCTTTGTTTACAGAGCAGTCTGTAGAATGTATTACATAACATCACTGTTTGTGACAAAACAAAACAGCAATTCAATGACATGGAATGTCTCTTCCTATTCTATGCTCTTGTAATTCATCCATCTGATCAAGATAAACATATTGATGTAGCACACTGGAATATCTGCAGGGCATCTGAGAAAGTACTACACCATGTTTTACTTTCTATGGAACAAATAAAACATCAAATTGATTAATGTCACTTTTAGCAGCTGTTAAAGGGAAGTCATCCATGAACTGACCAATTTATAATGCTTATAGTAGAGTTTTTTAATAATTATATCAGATATTTACAGATAAATCTTAAGGGTATGAAAAAAAAAGGTGAAACAAATAATGGAGACATGCTTCTTCAACAGGGTATTGTAAAGTACCTTTCAATTGTTTCCCAGAGATCAGCTGCTCAATAACATGTGCAAGAGCAGGAAATTCATGCTGAATTTACTTGATAAGGGATCTTAGAGAGGAAAGTGGTAAGTCATAAAAAAACTTCTTTTGTTCAACAAGAAAATATCATCTCAACATGCTGGCAGTGAAACACTGTAACAGAAAGGACTAATATTGTCTTCAGAAGTATAAATAGCTGGACTGTCAAACAAAAATAAAGAAATTGCCTCATCTCTGTACAAGATCTGTCAAGATCCTCAACAATTCTGTGGTGCAGACTTTTAAATGATGCAGAAAAATACTCATGCAAGAAAGAGTATGGAAGGAGGGCAGTAAAAATGCTCTATAGATCATATTTTATGTTGAAAAAATGTAGGAGCTCAGTCTATCTAGCTCATTAAAGAAATTGGTTTTGGCACTCTATTGTTAATGAAGCAAGTGTCAAGAAAAACTCGTAACAGCATTCAATGAACAGTGAGACCAGTTTAAGTCTGTGCATCCCTGAACTGAAAAAAAAAAAACCAAAACCCCAACAAAAAAAAAACCTAAAGCCCAGAAATTATAATGTGTAGTTTCCAAGCAATTAGAGTAATCAGGCACAGAAACAGTTCAGAAAGGAGGACAGAGAGGTCAGAAGGACTGGTGCCAGGAGAGGTTTGAGTGCACTGGTGATTGATGTGCACTACACAGTCATGCACATTGATACAGGGTTTTACCTCCAGGTTGTCCTCAGTTAATTGGAGCTCTGTGAGTCCCTGGTGCACACTGAAGTCACTCCTTGTGCCCTGCACCAAAATTATCTATATTCTATCATTTCCTTATGAATCTTGTCTCACTAAAACATAAAACCAATGCGGAAAATATGTCACACAAACATGCTTTTTCTAGTTTTATTTTATTTCAATATTTATAAATAAATAGTTCTTGATTCATTACTGAAGGAGACCTCTAGCATTAAAAGCTTGCTGCAAGACTATAGATTCTGGTGCTCTATTCTGGAATCCAGATAACTCAAATGTAGGTGTCTTCACTGTCCAAACACGATGAAGATGAATCCTAGTACAGATAATTAATTCTCCTTTCCAGGTCTGCATCTACAGAGTACAAAACCACGACATTAGAGGGATTGCAATCAGAACACTTTATGGATTTAAGGCATGCAAATATAAATATCAAGAATTCTGTATTATGAATATGTGAGGTAAAACAGTAGGTTTTGCAATATCCATGACACTGGGTAAAAAAAAATTAAATTATTTCTTAATATTTGAACTTTATATCCTTTTGATGAAGGTTATGTGTTTTTCTTTACATTTGATGGTGTACTCTGGAACACAAAATTTTTATTATTTTTGTACTCAGGAGTCAAAGTCAATGGTTCTGGTTGATATCTGGAGTCTGCATCTCCTCCTTCTCTTACTGATCTTGCAGAGGTTTTAGATTTTGTTGGGAAGCTATAATTCTTATAGTTCATAATTCTTAAAGTTATGGTTTAAAAGCAATACCTGCAGGCATTGTTTGAGTTTCCATTGGTAACTGATGAAAGCCAAGGGAAAATGCATTTTATACAAACAAAAATATATGATAGTAATTAGTGAGTTGTGATTTTTTTGTTTGGTTGGTTTTGGTTTTCCTTAACATCACAGAGGCCATGCATCCTGTAAGTCAAAAAATTTCCTTCAAATGCTTGACTTGTTTGTTATCATTATTTTATGGTGATGGTAGTATTAATAATAATAACAAAAATAATAATTTGAAACTAGGGCTGTGCTTTTCACATGTTAAACTAAGAGGAACTCTTAGATTTCCCTGCTTTAGACAAAGAACTACATTTTGTTTTCTATCTGTCCTGTAAGCCCTTCAGACTCTATAGAGGCCCAGTTTCTTCTTTTCTCTCTCTGTATAAGAAAGAATAAATAACAGCCTATGATATACTTGAATACTGGGGTTTACTTAAGATGGAGGCAAGAGTTTCTCCCTACCTGATTTTCCAGCTCACTCTCCCTCTCCTGTGGCTCTGTGCTCACCAGACCATGACTCTCCTTCCCTGCAGGGAGGTCACTGCTGGCTCATCATGCTCAAGGAGAAAATCACCTTGGTCCAGGCTGTGCTGCTGCCTCACTCACCAGCCGCAGACGCCACTGGCTGAGGTTCCTGGGTGTCCTCAGAGATTAATCTTCATGCATCTCATCCATCTCCCAGACCTCTTCCCACTTCCAAGGTATCTATTCCAACCAGGACCTTCACCTTCTTATTTCTGGAGCCTGTTTCTTTCCCCCTCTGCTTCTTTTCAGACACATCTTTTTGTCACCACACTCCTAAGAGCTAAATAGCAACACGTGATCAACCTTCTAACTGGTGGTACTTTCTCATGTCCCAACAAGTTCAGGACAATATTGAAATTTGAACTTCCAAGAAGTTTCCAAGAGGAAATCTGAACCACAAGATATAGGATGTATGAAGTCGAAAGTTTCTTGCTGAGTAGGATCAGACTAAATGATAAAAATGACCCTAAAACCTATTTATCTATGAACATACCAGATGTTATCTCACCAGGTGTCTTTCTTTCATGATGCAAGGTCTCAGAGTAGGCAGCAGAAAATCACATCATTCTCTGATCTTTAGTAGCAATGTTTCCCACATAATTTAATTTTTTATTGATTATCAACTCCAGATTTTAAGTATTATTATTTGATTGTGTTTTCTCTCTTTTCCTAAATACTATTTTCCTTAAGTTAATTACCTCGCTTTTTCCTTAGGATAAATAAATTGTTATTTTCTTTGCCTTCTTGGTTCCTCTTGGTGACTTTTTATATCCTTTTTTTTTTTTTTTTCCTTACTGATGTTTTGAAGATCAGTTTGAGTTGCATTTCTCAGAAGTTCTGTCAGAGGTTCAGCAAAAGAACTCTAAGAAAAGAAAAAAGCATAAGGAAAGAAAAGTACATCACCAGTCTCCTAATCATGTTCTTATGTTGGAACTGATCATTATGCAGTTTTCATACTCCTTTGGAGAGTTTTCCACACAAAATTATGTTTCTATAAGCTGATTTACAGTAATATGTCCCATCAAAGAACTGTGGATTTTCAGAATGGCTGAAACTGGAGGGGACCTTTAGAGATTGCCTGGTCCAGTCACCAGCACCAGACATGGCACACTAGGTCTGTGTCACTACATTAGAGGAACAATGTCATCTCCCATGGCCTTCACCAATGGTAAATTGTACCTGACCAATCTACTGGCCTCCCATGACCTCCCACGATGGAGCAGCTGCATCAGTGGACAGGGGAAGAGGTACTGATGTCACCTGGACACTTGTATGGCCTTCAGAATGGTCCCCAACAACATTCTTGCCACATAAGTGGAGAGATAATGATTTGATGGATGGACTTTTAGATGGATAATTAACTAATTGTGAATTAATATCCAAAGTGTTGTGTCCATTCAGTGTCTGTATTGGGACCAAAACTGCTTAATGTCTGCATCCACAACATGGAGAGTGGGATTGAGCTCAGTTTCAAACTGAAAGATGGTTGGTTAAATTCGATGTTATGCAGAAATTCTTAGGATGAGGATGGTGAGGCTGTAGAACAGGCTGCCCATTGAAATTGTGGATGCCCTGTCCCCAGAAGTGTTCAAGGTCAGGTTGGACCAGGCTTCAAACAATTTAATCTAGTGAAGGAAATTCCTGCTTGTGTCAGGTGGGTTGAGGCAGATGATCTTTAAATGTCCCTTCCACCCCAAACCATCTTGTGACTCCATGATTTATTGGAAACACTCTTCCTAATGCAGCCCAGGAGATGTCTGACCTTCACTGCTGCCAGGGCACACTGCTGAATTACACACAGCCTGCTGTCCAAAAGGGCTCCTGGGATAATTTCTGTGAAGTTGCTTCCTTACTGTCTGGTGTGCAGGGTTATTCTTCCCAGAGGCAGGATTTTGCACTGTACCCATGCTGAGCTTCCTGAGGCTTCTGCCAGCCCATTTCTCCAGCCTGTTCAGCTTCCTCCTGATGGCAGCACAGCCCTCTAGTGTGTCAGCCATTCCTTGTGGGGTTACATCCTCTGCAGCCTTGGTGAGAGTAAACTAATAATGGAGAGCTCAAACAGCACAGATCCCTGGGGTACCTCTTATAACTGGCCTCCTGATGGATTTTGTGCAGCTAATCACAACCCTTTGTGCTCAGCTCTTCATCCACCTTTCAGAGCATCTCACCATTCATTCAACTTGTTCTTAGTTCATAGATTATCTAAGATAGTTGAGTGACTATGAAAAACCTTGCTGAATTCAAGATAAAAAACTTCTACTGCTGCTTTCTTGCCCACCAAGACAGATCTTGTTTTAGAAATCTATCAGGCTGGTCAGTCATGATTTTACCTTTCTAAAATTGTGTTTAATATTCCCAATCACCTTCATAATTCGAAAATGGTTTATAGCAGGATTTGCTTCATCATCCTTCCAGAGACTGAAATATACTTACAACTCAGTATTTCTACAGATCCTCATTCCTGTTATTCTTTTAAATAAGAGTGGTATGGTTTTTTTACTTCCAATCCTCAGGTACCTTCCTTGATCCTAAAGACAATCAAGATTGGCTTTCCCATTGCATGAGCCATGTTTCTTCTTGTGTGAGTTATTATACAAACTCTTCAGATGGGCTCCAGTCATGACTTTTTCTCTGAAAAATAAGAGAGCTTCCCTCACACTTAGACCCTCTAGGCATTTCTTTCTTGGTGTGCATATTTTTGGGGTGGAGCCCTTTCAACTCTGTTATTTTTTCAGCTCTTTTCCACACCACACTGCACACTTTGCTTGCCAACCCAGTCCTCCCTTTCCTCACTTCTTTGTGTGTCATGATCTCCCTTATCTCATTATATAAAACAATTTTGGATAATCTTGTTCTGCTCTCCACAGCCATGTATGCAGCTTATCATTAGTTTTGCTGCCTTGCTTAGTGCAGTTTATGAAGCACACTTTGCATTCTGTGTGCAAAGCAGAGGCAAAACGTTTGACTTTCTTTCTTATAAGACTATTGTCCTTAGAGCTTGCACGTCATCCCATAAAAGCAGCATTGAGGAGGCAAAAGGAATAAGCCACTACATATACGTGTTTTGAACTCCCCAGAATGCTGTTATTCTAGATGAAAAGTTTTGCTGACAAAGCTAAATAAGTATTCACCTAAAATACCAGTCATTGCAATGTGGGAAGAACAAAATAATTTTCTAGCAAATAAGTATTTTCTTCAGGACCCTTTCAGCAACCATTGTAAAGTTTGTCCAAATGTGTTCTATAAACAATTTTTTTTTTCAAATAAACCAGTGGTTATAGTTCTGTTGATGTTTGGGGTGAGGGGACACATATCTAGTTAGTTGGCTACTTATTTTTACTATCACCCATAAAATAAGTAATGAATTGAACATCAAAAATCCAGACTTCCAAAACCTGGAAGAAAAATAATGCCACAATCTCTGCAGGAGAATTTTTTGTGTTTATTGGTTATTTTAGTTGTGCTGAGGAACAAAGAAATAAACATGTCAGGATTAATCAGAAAATGTGCATCTATCTTTAAAAAATATACAACACAACACTCAGCACGTCAAATCTGCCGCAATTTTATTTCATGATATTAAACTTTTGCAGAATCTGCTGGTTTATTGTTCTGTTGTTCTGACAGGAATTGACATAGCTGTCTGAGAGGGAACTTGTGCATTTAGTGGGTACCCAACACTTCTGATGTAAGAAGACTTTCATAAGGTTTGCTACAAACTTGGTGCCATTTACAGCAAATTGCAGCAGCTTTATTACTGCCTCAATTTGCTTTATGTTCTGTCAGCTTTATTGTTTGGACTTCAACTCTCCCCTGTGCTCTGTTGAGTCTGCAACTTGTCCTGTGTTGGACAGAGATAGGACCTGGGAAGTTTCAATAAGGAATTTTAAGGCTGAGATTTCCTTTAAGGAACACAGTACAGGTCAAGCTGTTGACCACTTTCTAATCATCCAAAATTATTTTCCTGTACATTTCAAAGACAGGTTTTTATTATCAACTTGTCATTAGTCCTTGCTGACACATGTGACAAGCTTTACCATGCAGGCAAAGCCAGTGATGGCAGTAGAACCTCTTATGCCTCTAAAGTTGGGATTAAGCACTTTAGTTACCTAAATGATGCTTTTCTCCCAGTTTTCACCAAAGATAAGCACAATGAAATGTTGAACAATAAAAATAGGAGATTAATCTCCACCTTATCCCTAGGTCTACCTGCTTCCATTAACCCAGGAAGGCTTAGTAACTGTTGGTAATGCACATTTCTCCAAGAGCACACCCTCCTCACAAATCTGAATGCTCTTTCAGAGGAGGCCTATATAATTATTTCTGCTTTACAGCTGTCAAAGCTAAGCTGTAAGAAAGGCAAAGCAATTTTTCAAATCACAGTGCAGCCGTGTTTGTCCAGGTTAAACCATGCATTCTAATATGGCCAGTCTGTCCATCACATAGGATGTTTTCACTTTTGGGAGCTTTTCCTCTTATCTTCAGTGGCCCCCACTGAATAATGCAATTTTGGGAAATAGCTTATAAAGCATTATAATAACTGGAATAAAAACAAGTTATAAAGAAAAATTTATTGAATTAAAATTCTTCTATGTAAGAAATGCACATTTAGGTATATTTTAATTTTAAGAAATCATAGTCCTTTTAATACTTGCTATAGAAGGAACACAGATTTCTGCTTATTAAGTAAAGTCTGCTCTAATTTTCTGAGTTTGCAGACGACTAAATCAGTCGATAATAGGAACTAATTCCAAAAGGGCTGTTCTTGCTCTCTATTTTCCTTCACAATCATGCTAGCCCCATCTTTTATGTAGCTCCAGCAGTAATGCTTGTGTAAGATCAGTAATTCACTAACTGATCCAAAAGAAAACAATTATTTTTTTTACGGTTCATTTTCTGCATTAGCTTTCAGGCAGGTCAGCAAATCTGGCTAATTCATTCAGTACTGAGACAGGCAGGCACTAATAATTAAGATGCACCATGAATTTCCTGCCTGCTTATTTTTGTATTCTCCAGCAATTACCAACATAATGCCTTTGGAGGGGGCAGAAAAGATATGGAGTTAGGAAGAGAGGCTGTTGCAAATTCCCCCCTGTTCTTAGAGACCCATCAGCCTGTAGGAGAGGCTCACTTTGCTCTCAATCTGTGACACAACACATGGGCAAAATCACAAAGGGTAGTCAAGAAATATGTATTAAGCTGCCACTTAAGTAGCAAAACATCTGATCACGGAGCAAAACCAGCAATTGCAGTGCACAGAGATGCTTTCTGCTGGGCACTTAGTGCAAATGAAAAGGATGAAGATAGGTATGGTTATGACAGACTTAGACAGATGAATCTGCACTAAAGGGCCTTACTTTCAGGTTGAGAGACTCTGGTGTGTTATTATCCTACAAAATAGCGTTTTTCACTAAACTTTCCACATATTGCTCAGTTCTACTCCTGAAAAGATAATGACTGTAATGGCACACTGAGTAGCACAAACAGCATTAGAAGGTATTAGGCAAAAACATTGGTGATGGTCCCTTCTTGAGTAAGAATTTCACTGTCACAAGAATTTATAGTCTTTAATAGAGGAAAACATTGATCCATCACTTCAGCATGCTGCAAGTCAAGGGGAAGAGCTACAGACAGAAACAAATGATAAGGCAAATAATTTTATTGTAGAAATGGATTATTATATCTGACATGGTTGTTTTGTTCTTAGAGGTGCTTCTGCATGCCACTAGCATTTCCTGATGTCATTTTAGCATTTATTGTTTGTTATATACCTGCGATTTTATATTTTGCCACTTAATATATATTTACTCTTATATGAATGCAAGTCCTCTTGAGATTTCTCTCATATGTGCTTCTAGTGTAATGGAGGGTTCTCCTTTTGCCATTGTATTATTTGAAAAATGCACAACTTGGGTATTTCAAAGTTGTCCTATTATGATAAAATAAATACTACTGTAATCCACAAGTTTTCAGATGATACAAAAAAAATGACTAATACCTCTTTCCATCTAACATCTGCACCAAAAAGTATCTAATCCTCTATTTCTTACATGGAAGGATTTTAAAAAAATCAAAATCCTGATATGTTTTTATACCACAAAACGGTAGTGTGCTTTTACCTCCTGTCTGCTGATGAGGAAGTGAGGAACAAAGAGTAAACCAAAAAGAAAATTATATATTCAGTACTCTGTGTTATTTACCAAGAGGTCCATGTGCCTTTTAAAACATTAGGCACAAATTTACATGTCCCATAACTTAAAACACCTTTTGCTAAAAGGCTTATTCAAAGTTTAAGAGGAAGTCTACAGAAGTACAAGAAATTTAATCTAGGACTCATACAGGCCAAGGTACTGCTTTTTATATAAAACCAGTGTTCCCAGTACGAGCAGTCAGAGGGTGGGAACAGTTGTGTCAGCAGCAGATCAGTTTGTACTGAAGAGATGCCCCTCAGGTGACTTAACTCAGTGTTGTGATATCCTGCTCTTTGTAAGCTCAGGGATTCAAAGTTGGTTGTATGCAGCATCTCCCAGACAGGTTAATGGGTCACTTGCCAACACCCTTCAGGAACAGCCCTCCTGATACAGTGTTCAGTGTTAGTTTTAAAACACAGATTGTGCCCTAAGGGAGGTTTCATATAAAATACTAAATATGTGAGTGAGCACTCAAAGGCAGGCAGACAGAAGGAGAAGTTATATGGTCATAAACTCACAGAAGGATTTAGGTTGGAAAGAACCTTCAAAGATCTTCTCGTCCCACCCCCCACTGCTATGGCCAGAGACATCTTCCACTAGATCAGGCTGCTCAGAGCCCCATCCAGCCTGGCCTTGAGGTATTCCAGGGATGGGGCATCCACAGCTTCTCTGTACAAGCTGTTCCTGTGCTTTAACACTCTTATAGAAAATAATTGCTTCCTTATATTTAGTCTAAATCCAACATCTGTCAGTTCAAAACTCCTGTCTTTTGTCCTGTCTTGGGTGGGACTTCATTTCACAAGTGTCTTGCATTGCATCTACTTGAAAGCTGTGGGAAGAGAAATTCTCAGTGAAAAATGCCCTTCTCCATGTCACCTGCCACCCGTTCTCCTGTTTCACTTTTTGCTACAGTGAAGTTTCTTTTGTCTTGCTTTTTCTGGCTAATCTACCTGTAGAAACCCTTCTTATTATTCCTCACATGCCTTACCAAATTTATTTCCAGTTGTACCTTATCAATCCTCACGCCATCCTTACAGGCCCAGGCAGTTATGACTATGTTCTTTCCAGAATGCAAGTCTCTACTTCTGCTGTCTAAGCATTTTCATCCTGTGTTTCAGCCTCACCAGGTGGTCCTCACTTGGCTGTGCTGGGCCCCTGCCTTCCCTGACCAATTTCTTGAACATGGGAATTGAGAGCTCTTCTTGTGCTTTAAGGAAAATAACATTAAATAGTTGCCAGCTTTCTTCTTCTCCCCTGTCCCTGAAGACAGTTTCCCAGGGAGTCCAATCCACTAGTTCTTTAAAAAACTAGAAGTTCATTTTCATAAGGTTCAGGTTACATCTACACTTTTTGCCTGGTCTATATCCCTTGAGATCATGAATTCCACCAAGGCATTATCTCTCCACTGTCATAACAAGACACAGTTGGCTTAGGAAAGCAAATCTTTTTTGTGGCTGTTCACGAGAGGTTTTTATAAATTTGAACCCAACCATAATTATGCAAAAGAGTCAGAGAGATTCTTCTGATAAAAGGCAATACACTAATTAATTACATTGCATTAGGGAAGCATGGGGTGTATTTTCTGCCTTGGGAAGAAAATACTTATTTAATCTTCTGCAATACGGCATGTTTGCAAAAGTTCACATAAAGACTAAATGTCACGCTATAGGAGACAATTCTGGGAAAAAGCTGGGCACAGTTCTTTTTGACCCTCACTGACACAGAAACATCTCAGGAATCCTTTCTTGCATGCATTTTATCTCTGTCAGTCAAGAAAAGGTAATGTCAGCCCTGAATTCAGGGGTGTTGATCCTCTCAAGATAAACAAAGTGTGCCATCAGCTTTATTTCAAACACCACTCAGAAATACAGTCCTGTGGGGAGAGGCAGCACAGTGTGATGTGGAGACACACATTAGTTGTACAGAAGGCAGAACAAAGACAAAACCTTTCTATCCACATGTTCAAATTGCTTAAACTGTGCGGTCAGTTTAACAGTCTTTCATGCGGTGCATCCTCTGCCCTCTAGAAACACTTACCCATATCATTAAAATCTCTGTTTTTCCAGGCTCCTGATAAATTCTCTCTAGAGTTGTTGATCTGCTTTCTAACTTGTAGTTGTCATTCCTTCTGAAAAGTCTTTATACCTTCGTTTTTAAATTGTAAACAAGTTATCAGAAAACTTTTTTTTACCGCCTTGAGAATTGGTAAAAGACTTCACTAAAGAAATTTCACAAAGCTTTCACAGAAAACCATAATTATATCTCTCTTGAGCTTTGCAGTACTTCATTAACATGTACAAGGCATGGGAATCACCTATCTTTTTCAAATGATATGAAATCTTTTTATCTCATTCTAATAAATTGAAGTATTAAATTCAAGTGACCACTGAGCCCTATTTACTGACACATTTCCCACACATAAAAGAGATAAGAAGGGAAAACCAGGAACACTGATATGGAAAAACGCTTGATTGAATTCACCTTGGGAAGCACAAAAGAAAACATTACACAAGTAAACATTCCTTCATTTGTGTTCTTAATGCAGACAATAAGAAATCTAGAAGAGAAGCAGACAAATAAATACAAAAACCAAGGGAGAGAAGGAATACATTGGAGTAAATGGTGTCACCGTGTGTTGTCTTATTTCTTAAGATGAAAATAGTTATTTATATATTTTTTGCTTCTTATTTTCTCAGCTGTACTTCATCAATACCTTAGATGAATGTAGTAATAATTCTGTCACATTAAGGATTACAATTTGCTACTCCTTCATGGTCAAGCTGGTGAATCTTCAATATTTCCCATGGACTAAATTGCCATCTATAAATCCTTTATTTTCTTATTAATAAGTAGCATAGTTTTTTCTTTCATTTACAGTTTTATTTCTCATCTGCTGTTTCATCATTAGTGAGGCATAGAGAGCATTTTTCATATTTCAGGTGTATGTATTGGAATTCTGCTCTTTAATTGCTCCTCAGTCTTGGTGTCTTGTGAACAACACAAGGGCAACTTGGAGGGAAAAAAAAAGGACAAAATAGAAATATTTTCCCAAGTATAGAGAGGTACTTGAAAAAGGGTCATGTTCCAAGGACTCAGCATGGCCTGATGGGGATTTTCTTCAGCAAAATGCAATGAAACCTTGTCATGTTAATCCATTGTTCACAATGACAATGCCCTGAGAAGAGGGACTTATTGGTTTGGTCACCTTGTCCTGTTTGTGTACCTGTAGCATTTTAGGGGAACAAGTTAACCCCTCCTCCCAACTCCCCACAGGGCTGCACAGCCATGGTGACCCAGTGGCAGCAGGGACATCTTCCATCACACAGGCTGGGGCAGGCAGGAGGACCTGTGGCTGTCCTCAAATTGTCATCTGACCTCCAATGTTACAGAGAGCAGCTCTTATCCACTTTAGATATTGACTTGTCCACAAACACAATTGTTAATTTGCACCTCCACTGAGGTCACAAAAGTCCCTGAAGATTGAGGACATGTTAACATATGCACAGCAATGAGGATTTGAAGTACACTAAAATATAGAAATGTTTGAATAGTGCATTTTGGCTCAGTGTGCATAATGAGAAACACTGGCCAAAAACTCATTCACACCAGATTCCAGGTACATCCTCTGACTTGCTGTCATCAGGCAAGCAATGGCAAAGTAAAATCTAGTAAAAAGCAATGTATAGTTTCAGTTAATTTCTCAGCCCAAAAGAAAAAGCTGGAGTATCAGTATGAAACCCCTGTATCTTGAAAGACTGTCTATTATGCACAAACCTCCTGGCTGTAGCCAATGTTTTCATGCACAATCTTTATTATTAATATAATTACCTATATATTAAATGATTCATTTGGGTACCTCAATTGTCTTCTGAGACTCTTTTTATAAATGATAAAGATTGTTTCTAAGTGTTCATTTTGGTCTTAAGTACAAATTGTTCCTACAAAATGTAGCTTAAATGAAATGAGACAATAATTAAGTAAATGCCAGTGAGGCTGCAAGCAAATGATATTTAGGACAATTGGCACTACTGTTGTTTACATGGTGTGATAACAATAGCTTCTTCAATTGAAAAAAAGGAACAAAACCCCCAACCAAAACCCAGGCCAGAACTTCTAAACAAAATATTTCAACTATTGATGGACTGAGCACCAGCTTGTTACTAATTGGATGTCTGAGATACACAGAGATATTTTGCGTGCCAATATGACAGTATTCAGGGGGAAAAAAAATGCTAAACCAATACAAAAGCTGAGTGCTCTCCTCTAAACCCTGTATTTTGAGATGTTTCCAACACTTCCCATAAAAAACCAGCACTTTCTCTTGGCAAACATTCAGTAAAATGTAGTGATGATCTTGGTCTATTTAGAGTAGGAGGGAAAGGATGTGCAATCAAAGAGACGCAGGATTTAACAAATACAACACAAGCAGAAAAATTCTTGTTGCCTGGTAAAAGGCTTAGACTGCACAATGAAAAGTCTATGTATTTCCGTATGTAATATACACCTATTTTTGTTTTGTCTTTAAAGTGAAACTCATACTGTTGCTATGGTAGGGCCACAAAACTGTAAATTCTTAAAATAGTCCAACACAACCTTCATTCTGCCCTTGGGAATCTGAAATGACAAAGAATAATATCCAACTGCTTTTCCATTTTAGACCACTCATGCAGTAAATCAACAATTAGCTCTTAATAGCAGCAGTGGAGTTTCTTCGAGAGCCACAGACGGATGAGGTGTTCTCTCTCATTCTGGAGCTGCTCCTCAGCTCTCATCCCTTCAGCCCATTCCTGTGCCCAGCCTTCAATAGCTGGTAGAAAAATCCTGCTGTTCCCCAGTACTCCTGATTTTGTCTTGCCCCCAAGAAAACAAAGACTTTAGACCCATGTGGAGCAGCAGTTTGGATTTGTGGCTAAAACACTGCTGATGTCTGTTGCAATCTGCCTCTGAGGCAAAGTAAACCAGGTTCATTGCTAACTGACCCTTTGAGTTGGATTACAGCAAAACAACGCTAAATAACTTCTATAAAATGAATTTTATGAGAACAACTGAACTGAGAGAAAGTAACAGACTGGAAAAGGGGTGTATTGATGTTTTGGAGTGTATGATCACCCTAAGAGAGGAAAATTGGAAAGAGAAAAACAGAGAGAGATAGAAAGACATCACCAGTCACGGCTCCAGCAATGGGTGGGTGATCATGGTCCATGGTTGTAGTGTGTAGTCCTGGTCTGTCAGTGCTGAGGACCCATGCATACAGTCTTATAACTTCAGTTCTTCCAATATCTGTTCCAGGAGGAGTTCACTGCATGGGCATTCTTCTTCCTGGAAGATTCTGGAACTCGGGTAGTGTTGGTGAAGGAGTGAGCATCTGTGTGTCTGTTTGTGCCTGGACAAGTTTTCTGAATAAAGTTTGTCAATAAACCTTTTCTGCACAGTGGTAGGTCACAGTACAGGAAAGAAACTAGCATGAAAAAAAATCTGCTATGCTGCCTCTTCAGGATCCGTGGTTTAATGGTGCTTTCTTCTTTGGTTTGAAAACAGCTGGTTTAGGGCAAAATTTATCCACAAGGTCTGAATGGTTCACTACCATGACACAACAGTGTTTTGGGTATTACTGAATAGAGCTTGCTCAATGACAAGGCTTTCTTTTTTTTCCCCACTCTGCCCATGCAGGGAATAGGCTGGGGATGACCAAAAGACTTGGACCACTGACCCAAACTGTCCAAAGGTGTTTTCCATACCACATAACATCATGCCTAACAATAAAAGCTGGGGCAGAGGAAGAAGGGGAGGACAGGTGGACACTCAATTTCAGAGGTGGTTTCTACTCAGAGACTGGCTGGGCATGGACCTGTTGGTGGGAGGTGGTGAGTGATTGTTCCTGCAGCACTTTTTTTTTTTTTTTTAATGTAAATCCATCCTTCACTTATTAAACTGTCATTATCTCGACCCACAAGTTTTCTCACTTTTATTCTTAATCTCTCCCCCAACCTGTGGGGAGGCGGGAGGGAGAGGGGAGTGATCAAGTGGTTGTGTGGGTGTGTGGCTGCTGGCCAAGGCCAACCCACAGCAGACCTTTACTTCAGAGAAGTGAAGATTCAAAATGTGAATAGAATCAAAACACAGCCAAATCCCCCATAGCCACGAGAGAGTGTGAAGAGATTGCATCATACTGAGAAACATGAAGGCACACAAGGTGTTGTGAGCAGTGTGAAACCATTGATCAGTCTTGTATGATTTATTTCAGCAAGCCACATTCTCAGTGAAAGGTGTTTGCTGAGAATTTTTCTTTATGATTCCAGTCCAAAGTTCATTAAAGGTAGTGGAAAGCTTCCAATTACCATCTTGCTGCCTTAAATTATTGTCTTAGAGTACCACTTTCCAGTACCACTTTCTTCTTCCCAGCCAGAGGCAGGAAGATGTGAAATTATATAATCACAAGAACCCTCTTCCTGTGGTGGACTGTAACTAATTATCAGAGAAGAAAGGCATAGGCAGGCTTGGTAGTGGTCAAAAGGATGGTGTCAAAAGTCTGAATTTGCCACAGTTTCTTTTTGGTTTATTTAGATTTGTAAGACTTATGGGGCACTAAGCACTGAAAGCAGGTAGATCTGCAGGGTAAACAGATTAAGGGTTGTGAAATGGGCACTAACATGATCTGCTAGAAAATGAGATGTCCTTAAATGTTTTTATTTGCAGCACTGCATAAAACCAAGGTATCTGTGAAGATGCCAATAACTGAGTTTTCTGAAATACTTTTAGTGGCAGAGGAGGGAACTGGGGACATCTCATCCCAATGTAAACACCTGAAATAAATCAAATGCACTGTATCCATTCCTGACTGTAAATGTTCAATAAGGAAACTAACTTGGATGTAGAAATGTACATTGTGAAAGTTTACTTAGGGAAAATTAATTCAGCCCTGGAGGCTCAATTCATTTGCCCACACAGAGGCATTTAGTGCTGTTTGCTGTGCCTGAGGTGATCCCACAAGTCCAGATTCAGCTGTCACACCTGAAAGCCATGGTATTGAGCAGCACTATGGGATGCCTCAGACACCCACATTCCAAATGACACCAGCTGCCTGTGTTTAAGCAACTGAGACCTGATTTCCTGGGAGTCCATTGACATCCATGGAAGGATTACTTCAGGCAAACTCTGTGGCAATGCGTTATGGCTCTAAAATTATGTGTCTTGATACTATCACTATCCAACTTCCTGATCACATCATCCACACACACAGCAGAGTACCCTTAAACAGAGACAGTGCCCAAGGCAGTACAAATGACTGAATCTTTCTTTTAAAGCTTCCTTTCAGTTCAGTTTCTCTGGAAATCTCCTAAATCAGAAAAGAGTGATATCAAAATCCATTTTTCCTGTTGGATTCATAGTGTTGAAATCATCCTTCTGGATTAAAAGCAGTAACTCAGATATTTCACTTAGCCCTTTATTTGGAACATAGTGTTTCATATATGGCATTAGGATATGGGAATTGACTAACTAACTGAAACATAAGGAGAGGAATTTCAATTATCTTTCTTCCATGTTTGTATAAGTATTCAAAAATCTGTTTCATATTCCACTTACACATAGGAAAAATAATTTGAATAAATCTGTTCCCCAAATTAATATACTTTAATTAGAGCAGAATGTCGTATCAGTTTCTTTTTTTTTTTTTTTAGTATGGCACAAAATCTCATATTTAAACTTTCTATTGTTAACTACAGCTATTCTCTAAAATTATTTATTTCTACAAAATCTATCATTGTGGTGGATAAATTTAGAAAGGAAGTTATCTGAGTTCAGAAAATAATAATTTGCATGAAAAGAAGGAAATCATGAAATTGGGATGCTCGAGAAGATCAGATCACTACAGTTGTATTGCTTTTAATGGAGTTTTACTGATTTATGGGAGTGGCTCTGAAATGTCATATTTTGTTGTAAGACCAACCCAGTGCTCTACAGCATACACCTCTAATTACATATTGATACTTCACACAGGGAATATCATTACAGAGGAATGAGTCATCATTTAGCAGAAAATTGTCACATCAAGAGATACAGACAGAAAGGACAGGGTCACAGAGGGCTTCCTTTTATTTACTTCTGTACCCAAAATCAATATTTGCTCCCAGAGTGACTTTGTACAGTTCTGGCCCATTTTTCCATTTCACCTTCAGTGCAGAACCAGGTCCTGCATTTCTTGGGTGATGAAGAGAGAGGAACAGGTAATTGCAAGCACACAGGGACCCTTTTGCAGTGGAGCATCGGGGACAGGGCTCCAGGTGTGCTGCACAACAGCATGGTGCCCAGTTCCTCAGGGTTACCAGGAGCCTGTTACACCCACACTATCTTTAGAGCAGCTCAGCTGGAAAGAATCCATCAGCTTTGATCCAAAAGGGTGTCTCCCCAGGGCATCTCATGTTTGGAATGGTGTTCATCTGTGCTGCAGCCCTGGGGGTGCACAGGAGGGGTTTGGTACATCACCACTGGCAAAGAGATGAGGACACAGTTACACTCCTACATGCACGGGAGCGTGCCCTGATGCTCAGATAAATGTAATGCAGCCTGTTTACATTCTATTTTTACAATATCAATACCTCACCTTGTAAAACTGAAACAAGAAAACATCTGAAGTGCCCTGAATTAATCTGACCTCAAGACATTTAAAAGATGTGCTGCTCCACTCCACATCCATAACCAGACCTATTAAAGTAAAATAAAACCTATAAACAGGCAACACAAAATGAATTCCATGATTATTTTGTACAAAATCTCATATGCAGCAGTATTTCTCCTAGTAAAACCATACCAATAATTCTATGGAACTACTGTTTTAAAACAGAAAGCCCATGATAATCTGCATAAAAGGATTTAGACATGTAATTACTTCCTTAGACTTATTTTGCACTATGAAAGTGATTGCATCACATACTTTAGGAAAATATAGGTTCTGATCTCTTTGATTGCTAACCCCTTTAAGAATTTGGTGCAGCTGTGTGACTGAGAAATTACTATTTAATTCTAGCAAAAGGATATTTTCCCTCTCTTTGGTCAAAAGTGTCAATGTACCACAATGAGAAACATATGAACTATTAATCTTTCATTTACACTGGATAATACAGCTGCCTGGATAATGCATTTTATCTTTCTCTGACTTTTTAATGACGTTTCCAATTGATAAGATGTTACTTTCCTTCCAACATTTCTGATGAACTGAAATTCATGCATCTGGATCTGTATGATTTTGTTTATTTCTCTTTGGGACAGAGTAGAGATAAAAGAAATCTAGAAAGGACTACATAAAACATTCTTTTGCTGTCAAGAATGACCAGATCCTCTGAATAATCATTTCTACTGAAGTAAGATATGATTGCAAGCCATCTAAGTTAGCAAGAAAAATAAAGTATTAAAAATAACACACCTATTCAGAGAATAAGATTCTGATCTGAGGCTTTATTTATTTCTTTCTTATAGGGTGTTTGTTACAGAGAATATTTCTATAAGTATATAGTGATGTTCCTTGAGCACACTTGGATGCAAATATCAAAGGTTCAAGCTATGTGTAAGACAACCTCTATTCAATCTCTTTGAAACAACAGTGAAATGCCAGATTTAATAGCAACATAGTCATAAGGAGCATAGGGCGAAAGCCTTGAAGGTATTTAACCAGACATACATGAACATGAACATTAAAGTTCATAGTGAAGTTGCAAAGAAACATGAACCTCCTCTGCTGCTTAGCAAAAGCAGGCACATCTCCTGAATTGCACAGATCTCCCTTCAGCTGCAGCCACAGAAACCGGTTTTTTCAGGATGGGATTGGGAACATCAATTAACAAAAGTAGTATAGATATTATTTTAGGTTTTTACAGTTTGTTTGTTTGTTTGCTTGTTTGCATGCATGTTTTTTAATATTTAGTCTTTTTTCCCCTTCCTTTTTTTTTTTTTTAAAGTTTAGATTGTTCTGAATTTCTGTGCAACATCTAAGTATTGGCAAACTGATAAAATGTTTTGACTGTAGGGGCAACTTCTCTGAAAAGGTCATTTTAAAACAAAGTTTCCCTTTGTCTTTCTTCAATCCCCTAGCCCAACTCCATATTTATCATGAACTATAAGAAAGGTCTTAGAGAAGTTTTTTCTCCTCCTGTATCTGGAGTATTGTGTGCTATTCTAGTGTGTTTAGAATTAAAATATCTTGTCCTTAATTTAATGTCTTATTAGGTATTTGAGGTGGTTCTAAATGTCAGCCCAGAACTCAAAGAACATTATTGACCTGGGAGCATTGTCCATGTGCATGTCTTCCACTGCACGCAGTTTTGGGAAAGTGATGTGCTGGCTGCCGGGTGAGGATATAATTATCAAAAAGGACTAGGAGGACAGGGGTTGTCTGTTCTCTGCTCATGGTGACTATCTCATGGTCTGGTTTTAGCTACTAAAGTAGATAAGAGATTCCTAAGTGAAACTTCTCTCCAAATACCATAAGGTGGATCTTCACTCCAAAATAAAGAGGCTTAAGTCAAAGCACATCCTGCTCACCATGAGCAGCTACTAACGTTCAACCAACAAATCAAGACATTGTAACTTTTTGTGCCAGAACTCACAAACTGAAAACTCCCAAATGCAGGGAGAGGGAACAAGCTTCCCTTTTGCAATGGCCTGCTCTAGGGATGGAGAATATGCTTTCCTTCCTCATGCTGTCACTTTGCTTTTCCCTCACATTCATCTTAACTCTTCAACCTCATCCTCTTTATTCTGTGGATCTCTTGCTCTGATCAGCTGAGTCATGTCCTCATCAGCTTGTCAACACCTCCATCCCTTTTGGAAGTAAGTAAATACTTATTCTTGACATATATAAATAGCAGGAGTTATGGAAATCTGTTTCTTACAGATTGTTCTTACAGGATCATGAATCTCAGCTGCACCACTGTACCTGTCAGAACAAAAAATGCAGATGAAATACTCTGGAATTAGCAGCTTTGGGACCCCAGACTGGACCAAACAGCACAGAACACCTCGTGGCATGTGGGAATGGACAGACCAAACGGTTGCTTCTCCCTTAGCAAACCAACTTCTCCTTAACTTGGATGTTCCTACACTGCCCAGAAATCACAGCAGCAGCTGCCACAGTCCTGTCTCATACTGAGTGGAAGAAAATGGGGATGCCTTATAACTCTGCATGGTGATTCTCCTCTCCTGAAACACAAACGCAGTTTTCAGGTTCTTAGATGGAGGATTTGGCTGCACACAGGTAACAGACATCAGCCCAAAAACTTTAAAAGGCAACCCAGTGTGATGTTACTCAAAGTTAGGGGGAGGAAGGGGGGACATCCTGTTGTTTTAACCTACAGAAGGTGAAAGCAAAGCCCTCTGAGGATATCTTAATATGAGTTCAGCAGGGAGAAGACTATTTTCTGAAAGAAAGAACATTTTCTTGGCATTCTTGGAACAAACAAAGTACTTGGGGGAAACTGTGTCTGCCAAAAGTGATCAAATCACTCTGCTTTCAGAGACAAGCAAACTGTTACTGACAAAGCTTCAGGAAGAGCGTGCTGGAACTCAGTAGCACCCTAGGCCTGATGGCTAAATTTCCTACCACATCCCTGCCAAGCAGATCTTCACAGTCAAATGAATAATAAAACAGACTAAGAATTTAGAGATGTTATGCACCAAAACAGCATGAATTCTAGTGATGCTTAAACTTTGAGCATAAGCTGCTTTGCTGATTACTTGAGTGCTACTTGAAACAAATCCCCACACAGTCAGCACAGAGAGTCTAATCCATGCCCTTCCATAATATTTTTGGTGAGAGGAACTTATGGAGATAGGCAGAGAAGGATTGCACAATCCTGGTTAAAGGTCTATCCTGCATGGGCCAGACACGGTTGCTGTAGCAGAGGTGCCAACAAAAATGTCAGATATCTGCAGATTCAGATTCCCAAAATCATAAACACACTGCAGAGGTCACTTGCCCATCCCATTTGGACGTGAAGACTTCATGCCAGGAAAATTAGAAAAATCTTTAAACAAACGGTCCTTTTCAGGAGCTTCTCCAGCCTTGCTGTTTGAAGTTTAAAGTACTGTTTAAAGTACTGTTTAAAGTACTGTTTAATGTTTCAGTACTTATTAGCACTCAATTTTGTCCTCTTGTACAAATTGTACAAGTTTCAATTTTCTTATTTTCGGTCATAAGAAGCAGAAAACTTACAAATACTGTTTAATTATTTGTTAGGTACAGGTAGGATTCACCACACCTGACTTCACTGGACTGGGAAGATTTAAAACAGTTTTGTAGATTCCTATTCTGATTAAGCTCATAAGAGTATTCAGATAGGTGGCTTTCTTTAGTAAGTTGAACTACTCTTTGGAAATGCCTAGGCAAAAAACTAGGTAAGTTACATAAACCAGGTGTCTAACTTTAAAATGCAAGAAATTCAGGTGAAATGCAGATTTTCTGAAGGATGTGAAATCTGCATAGTGCAGCCCTGCTGCTGCTTGAATAAGAGCTTGCAAGCAATATTAGCTCAGACATGTCACCAACCTGGTAAATCAGTGGTGGCTTTGTCACCTGAGACAATACTATTATAGGCCAATACACTAAATATGCCAGTTTATTGATGAAATATTAGGGGTGTTTAACACACTGTGTATTATAGACATGTTCTAAGAGATGAGATCCGTTATAGGTAAAAATTTAATTTAATATAGAATATTTTTATAATAGTATTGAATAAATCTCCAGTACTTCAGGCTCAAAGCCCATCAAACTCCATGGATATTACTAGATAGAATATAGGACAGTATTTATTAGATAAAATGGGAAAAGGATAAAATCTGAGTCTCTCTGTATGGAAGAGCCACACCTGACAGCAGATGAGAATGACAGCATCACCCCCTTCCTCCCATCACCCCATGCAAATGATGGTTCTGCATCAGCAACTTGTCTGAAACTGCGTGGTGAGAGCAGCAAAACTTCCTCTGCATATTCTTCATGTATGGGATGGATGAGATATTTCATTTCATACATCATTTACTGTTGGCTGCAGTTATTTCACAAAGACCTATTTTGACTTTGCTAGAAACATGAAAAAGAGTTTCCAAGTTTGGAAATTTCTGCAAACAACAAGCTGAACTGCAACTCCAACTGATGTGAGTCATCAGAGACCCCTTGACTTCAACAGCATTGTATATTTATGTTATTTGTCTACTGGGTGTAGTTTTGAAATCAAGTGAAGCTGTGTCAACATGGTAGGAGTGAAGTTGGGAATAACACTATTTTTCAACCTGGAACTGAGTTTTATAGAAAGATATTTTACATTTGATATTTCAACCAGTATAGACTTACCAATGAATATTTTCACACCTTTCCACTGCTTTTGTCTGTCTCTGAGAAATCTTGTCTCACCAACTCAGTAACATGGTCCTTCAAAACTTTCTCTAAATTATCTGCTATCTAGAGCAAGAGAGATTACAGTTGAGTGTAATGAGATTAAACTTGGTCCAAATACTGATTAGAAACTTTCAGAAGCCATTTAGAGCAGTTTATCATTGATAAGCAGTTATTTTTTATACCCATTCCGAAAATGCACTTCCTTATATTTGAGACAAAAAAAAATCAATATTCAATGTACTCTTTCTTTTCCTCCATTAGTCTTTTTATTTGAATCATAGGAAAAATAGGCTGCAATTCACAGTGTATATGAGGGATTAACTCTTTTCTTAGTCTTGGCAAGGACTAAGACAGAAAGTAGTACCTGATCCACTCCTGTACCATAGAAATAATTTTCTGGGAAAATGTTTTGACCTCTTCTTTCCCCAGTACACAGACATATATAAATACTATGATATTTGAATAGAAATTAGAATGTATTTGGATAGAAGTTAGTAATAATTAAAAGAAATTGATGTATTTTTTAATGTCTACATTAAAAATAAGTTAACACTATGGCCTGCAAGAGTTGCATGATGTGACCTGCTATATTCTACCATGTCACTGGTCTTAATATCTCATGTGGCACCTCCCATTTTTTGGTTTCCTAATATAACACTTTTAAATGTATTTTAACATCAGAAATTAATGGCAATTTTAAAAAGAACCTGAAATTTTTCCTGTCATCTCCCTTCTTCAAGCTAAAGTGTTTGAGAGGACAAAAAAAAGGTGATTAGTTTTGGAACAGCACAAAATTCTAGTCCAGTTTAATTCTCTCATTCATGATGAGCCTTTTTACATTCTTCTTCCATTCATTTTGAACAGAGAGCTGCAAAAATAAAAGTCTGGTCAGTCAGGGTCCAAATCTTTTTTATCATGATTGTGGATGAATTTACAAGCATGAAATGCTGTGTGAAACAGAAAACAGAGAACAGAGAGCACATTGCAAATCCTCCATCTGCCTGGGCTGGAAATAAGGACATTACAGAGCTCATCTGCAGACGGATGTTGCTATTTAATGCCATTTCCAACAAACCATTCATTAAATTCATAGCTGCACCTGATACCCATTCATGTGTTCCTGCTTACAAGTTCCCTCAAAATAGGCTGTTCTGCAACTTTTGGAAGCTTTACACATTAGATTACAAGAAATGGAGGCTGGATGCTGTAAGGGGGAAATAAACTGTGGATTTCTGAGACCATGGTGAACACTTAATGATATATTTAACATCTGAAATAGAAGGGGCGTGCAATCTTCTAAGTAGCTTTGAACTTTCCACTTTCAAACAAACTTTGGTGCAGATCCAGGAACACAGAGATAACAAGCAGAAGAAATGCTCTTTGTAAATAGGCAGCACTCTTATTCAGGAATGTGGAAAAGGCTGCAGTCTAACCTGCCATATGCAAGGAATTAGAGCAGTCATCAGAGAACCTGTACTCCTACAGGTCTGTACAAATCTCAGTAATTTCAGCCTAATGGCTTCAACAGATCTTTTTTCATTTTGGATGCTTTTAATTGTGTTAAGAGTATTTCCAGATCAGATATTATTCAAATTGGAAAAAACCTTCTGGCTTTTACCAAATAACTTGATCAATCCACAGTAACACAGGTACTAAAATAGTAATAGTACAATGACAGAGTGAAGACTTATTAAAATAAAATCTCCCCTTTTTGGGCCTTTGGACAGAACTAAAGAAAGCATTAAAGCTTATTATACATGTAAAGTTTTGAATGTTGGAATCAAAGTAAATAATGATAGTACAAATAAATAATGTCTGAAAGCAAAGATCAAACAATATAAATTCTGTCTTCCCTGTTGTGTTCAAAGATTTCACCTCACTCTTCATCTGTATAGAACCTTTCTGCAAATTGACAAGAGCTTGAGTATAGTCAATTATAAATGAGAAATACTTGGCTTTAGGATATATCATTTTGGGTATATAAAAATCAGACATTTTCAGGTCATTGAGCTGATATAGTGCTCCAACATATATTACTTATCAGCGATCATTGTGTAAAACCTCATATTGTACCTTGTGTAAAATGAGATAGAATTTCCCATGCGAAGGGATACTTTCTTAAATTTCTTTCTCCAGCTGTATTTCCACCTGTTTATTGTCTTCCCTTCCCTGTCTCCACTGAAATCTGTATTTTTTTCACCTGTAGTCATACATTTGACAAATAAGCAAATTTTTCCAAGTGCAAAAGGGATTTTAATTTTTTTCACATTCTCTGTAGGGACCATCTTCCTAATCTCCTTTGAGACCCCACTGACAGGCCAAAATTATTGCAGAAATTAGCTGTTTTAAGTGGTAAGTGGCATCAGACCTCAGTGTGCAACACCTTTGACCTTGGTCCCATGTATCCACTGAGCAACAAGGTGATGAACTCTAACTCTTCTCTTTTTACACAGTTACTGAAGCTTTACTTGTGGGTAAGATCCTCATAGCCTAAAATCACATATTGAAGTGTCCTGGCTGTGACACATTTGTGTGTAGATCTTCCAGTAATATTGACACTTCTTTCTTGTAATTTTTGTTCCTTCTGCCCAGGGTCAGAGAAAATGTCAGAAGAACATAGGACAGCCATTCCTAGAAAAATCTGGAATCACAGCATGGACAGCTGTGGAGCGTAAGGTCTGTTGTCTGAAGTCCCTCAAAGGGAATGCCAAGGATCACAAAAATTCAGTGACTTCACCAATGTAGTGCTGAAAATTGTTCTGGCTGTGCTGCTATGGCACTGACACCCAAATCATATACAGCCTAATGTCTTATTTGATATAATAATGAGACCTCAAAAGTAGCAGCTGAACACAAAAATTAAGATTACAGTCTCAGAAATATATGCTGACAATTGTGATTTATCATGGTTGTGATCACTTTTACATGCTCTTAATCTGGACAGTTCAGCTGCTGGTGCCTCCCCAGGACAGGAGGAAAGGACCTTCAAAGGGTCATACTCATAGGCCAAGGAGACCTGGCTGAATATCTGACTCAAGAGAAATCAGTGAGATCTCCTGATGTCCCTAGTGACTTTGCTGTGGAGGTGACATCAATGAAAATTGCTAATTCCTTTGTCAGCAAAAATCCATATTTTGTCAAGGTCAGTAAGGGCACAGAGATACACCTTTTTAGTGAGGACCTTACAGTTTCTTCTTCTGTGATTATTCTTTAAATGTCTTATCATTACACTAATTATGCCTTGACATTCTTGTTTGATATCTATTCTTTGCACCAGAATATTGGAAAGGGGAGGGTATTGTACCTTCCCAAGGAGAGCAAGATCTGCAAGGCTGGGTAGTGGAGAGCTGTACACAAATCAGGTTCAAGCTTAAGGCTTGCATTCAGCAGAACCAAAGAGCATTCACCTGAGATGCCTAATTTACAGGCCTGTCTGCTCTGGGTCCCTTATTAAAGTTATCACCTTTAACAGCTGCTTGACTTTCTCCATAGGCATGGGGACAGCAGAGTATCTCTTCTCAGGTTAAATGACACAGTTAAATGCCTGAGAAATACCCAAAGGTGCCAGTGGCACCACTTATCTCAGATTCTTACATAATTCCCTTTAGGCATCAGGGCTTCCTTCGCTGCTGCTGATTCATATCTCACTTGAAGTGTGTCCTGGTGGGTGGCTGTAGGGACATTTTGTTCTTAGTGCCTTCCTTCCTCCTCCCCCTCCCCATCACACTTGAATTCTCTGGTAATTCAGCTGAGATATCTCTTCGTAGTGGCATCTTCCCAGGGACAGAACATGCTGTACACATTTGCAATATATTTAATAGAAATCAACATTCACCCGTATCATTACAGCAGTTCTAGGAGCAGGCTTTAAATGAAATGCTGAATCCCAAATATACCAACCGGCTTCACCCTGTGTCTTACATCACAAATTCCTTTAGCAGCTGGGAGAAAAAGATATAAGATCTGATTCTGTCACTCATACCAGATTTCTCTTGCCCTTCAAACTGAAAATTCTAGTCATAAATAGGTGTGGATTCATATGTGACTATGAATATCTGTGCAAATGCAGCTAATACAATTCGCCCATTCTCCACCTAAGTGCTAAAACCTCAAAAAAGTTGAGGGCTCACACTTCTAGAAATATATTCTTTCTCAAAGAATATCTTATGTGACACATGATGCTCAGTAAGTTTTATTATTTTGTGTTAACCTATGGTGTTTGTAAACATGATTTCCCTCTTGCTGGTATAGAAGTATGAGGCACAGAAAACTGAAAAGGAATTCCAGTTGCCAGCAAAAATCATTAGTCAGACTGAAACCAACACTTATACAGACATCTTCACTATTGCTGGCAAAATGATATCCTCTTAGAGTAGTGCTTAGAGACCTCCAGCAGTAGGTGAGTTGTTATTCTGGTCATTACTGGACATGCCTATAATATGAATCCCTCCATAAAAAAGTTAATGATCTAATTGACAAGAGTCAGTCAGAAAAATGAATGGCAAGTCATGCTAAGGTCCAGGAGGTAGACAAATGCCAAAACCACAGTGTAAAATAAAAGGAAGATGCTCCAAATGCAACAGAGACCAAGTGTTTATGTCAGATTCTGTTCTAAAGATTGTTGAGGCTGGATAGCTCCTGCTCCTCTATTTCTGGGAGCTATTTTCTATAAATGCCTTAGACCCTCCTGCTCTCTGACACTACATCACCAGCTTTTAGGTGGAGGTGCACCTGGAGCATCTGGGCACTTACCTAAGGCCATCTGGAAATTTAAATGCCTAAACCACCTAAGGGCCCCTTTGGCCAGCCTTGCTCAGATCAGGGCTCAGACATTCCTGCCACACTCAGCAGAGGATGCAGCAATACCTGCAACTTTGAAAAAATCTCTGCCTGTCAGGGAGCAGCAAGGTCTTAGGCCCCTCCCTTAGGCACATGGAGCTGAGAGCCAGGAGTGGCCTCAGCACATGGGATCTGTCCCTGCACATGCTGATGACAGGGTCCAGGAGCAGTGCCAGACACAGAAGGGAGTGAACCAGGTCTGGGGTCCATCCAGTGAGACCAGTCAGGAGCTAAAGGAGATGGAGCCAGAAAAAGGAATGAGGACAAGACCAAGGGTGCATCCAAGATACAGGGACAAAGGCACTGCTGGAGGTGAGTTCCAAGGCACACACAAGGAATTTACCCAGGAGAAAGCTGCCTGCTCTATGGGCTGGAAGCCCATGAAAGAGCCAGTGGCAAAGCTGCAGAGGTGGAGCAACAATACAGGAAAATCCAAACTTGGGCTGACCAGGCCATGCTTAAAGAGTTGTTTGAAAATGTTTCTGGTCCCATGGTGTAGGTGATGGATCTAGGCAAGGTTGGCCATTGAGCCCTACTTAGTGTTCATTACTGAATTGTTACCGTGAGGTTAGGAAGCAGACAACCAAGTCTTCTTCTGTGTTGAATTAAGAAACAGTGTCTTAAATAACTGGAATTATCACCTTCTGAAGGAACTAACATTCTCCAGAAAGTTAATCTTAAATTGCTAAAATCCAGAACCTGAGATTTGTGCTGTCTTTGGCATAACAGCCCAGTATTTACAGCATTCTTGAGGGGCTAGGAAACCTGCTGTCAGAGACTTGTCTTAATTGGAAAGGAGATAAGATCTTTGCATTGGGAGACACTCTAACCCATATTTTATCCACTGCTGGGAGATGTTGGATCAGTCTTACGGCATTTTTTGCATAAATTCATCTTCTGAGATCAGAGCTAAGACACCAGTAAAAGATGAACTTTGGGAGAGTTTGGTTTCACCAATATGATTACAGTGTTTTATTTGGAGGGTTTGCTTGTCCTGATTGTTGTGCTCATGGTAGAGCAGCAGAGAAGGAGGGTTTGTGCTTTTCTTGATCTGGCTGCTGCATTTGATGTTGAGATGCTTTCACATCAGGAAAGAATGTTGTATCTTCTCTATACACCATCATGACTGCAACTCAGAGGCAACAGACATTTTCATAGAAAACCATGTAGACTTTTTTGTAGCTCAATATGTCCTTAGGAGTCTTAGCTTGACACAAAGATTTAATGTGCTGGTTTTGCATTGGAGCCATTCACAGAAGTGACTTTCTAAGAGAAGCTGCTAGCAGTTTTCTCTGTGTCTGACAAAAAAAAAAAATAAAAAATCAGTAATTAGCTTTGAGAACTGACAATGTGTTAAACCACTGAGAAAGCTGGACACACCTCTATGAAAGACCTGTTAAAGACAAAAAATCCTGGGAAGCTCTCTTTTCCTTCTGGCCTTGAGCAGGTAACAAGGCTGGCCCGGCACCCATCTGTCACTGTCATATTTTCTGGAAAAATCCCTTCTCCAGGATTTCTTCTCCTGGAAAGCTGAGGAGCCTTAGAGAAAAATGAAAACAATAATTATCTGATCCTCTTCTCCTGTGTTTTGCTGCCTTGGAATGTGGTTTGGATATTGTTTACCAACTGGTCACTGTTTGATTGGTTTCATGTGAATTGTTTTAACTTAATGACCAATCATGGTCCAGCTGTATTGAGGCTCTGGAGAGTCATGAGTTTTCAATTAGTACCTTGTTAAGCCTTCTGTAAGCATCCTTTCTCTATTCTTTAGTATAGTTTTAGTATAATATGATATGATATAATGCCAATCATATCATAAAATAGTAAATTAGGCTTCTAAAAACATGGAGTCAGATTCTCAATTCCTCCTTCGTCCTGGGGACCCAGCAAATACCACACCCATCTTGACTGGGCCCCATCAGCTGTGGGCAGGGGAAAGGAAGCCATTGGTCCCTGGTGCTGCAGCTGAGCCCTGGCCTGCCTGCTGAGATCTGAGCCACTTCCTCCCCACCCAGCCCAGCCCAGCCCAGCCCCAGCTCCAGCTGCAAGCCACCAACCATGGCCAGGGTCACGTAACCCTCTGTAGGCCCCATGTGAGATATTCACTTTTTCAGTGCACAGATGAGATTTTCAGATCTTCAATCCTCCCTCGGGTGAGAGAAAAGGACAGATTGAGAACACGAAGAAGAACAACATGAAGACACCAAGGTCAGTGAAGAAAGTCAAGCCTCAGATGGGATGGATGAGGAGATGCCTTGATCTTGGGGAAGAAATTCTCTTGTAAAGCTATTGATACATCAGACTCTTTTCCCCTGTACCTTGTAAAAGTATGGGTAGATGAAGTTTTCAAATTGTAGGTATGAGCAAAGGCATCTATGCTGAAGCAAGCAGGTGTTGAAGTAGCTGCGATCCCATGAGAAGTTTGAACAGAGAGAGAGAGAAGAATGATGAAGACCATTTGCCTTCAGGGAAAGAAGAAGACCTCTGTTCCCAGAGGTGGTCTCAGAGATACATAAAGAGAACCTTTGCTTTTGAACAGCTCATCCTTAGAATAGAACCCCATAAATTGACATGGCCCAAAAGCACAGCTGTGGAAAAGCTGGGAAAGATGGGAGGGACTTCATTGCAGATTCTTGGGTGGCTGTTATTTGTGGAAATTGAAAGCCATGAGAGAACTGTTTTCTTATGGAAAAGTCTCCATAAAGTGACAAGAGGGACTCCCCTCCCTAAGTGAACTGAAGAAGAACTATTCTAGAGGGGATAAGCTTACTGAATTGTTTCTGTACGTTATTTGTGGGAAAGAAAAGTTTGTGGGGGGGAGGAGAAGTGTTCTAAAGGATTTATTCTGATTCTTATAATTCTTTATTTTAGTTACCGTTAATGAACTTTTCTTTACACCCTTTTTAAAGTATTGAGCCTGCTTTATCTTCCTCCTAAACCTGTCTCACAGTGGGAAATGAGTAAGTATATTCTAGTGAGTGCACTGGTGTTTAGCCAGCACTAGAACCCACCACACTGATTGGTGCGTTGGCGGGGAAATCTCAAATTGGCAAACAAAAAACCACTACAATAAATGGGTGTTTCTGCCCAGTTTTGAACTGAAATCACCACACTTAAAAAAGAACCTGTCTCACAAAGATATGTGTCAGCAAGGATATTTTTGTGTGTGTGATTCTTTCACTTTTTTCATATATGAAAGTGGAAATTTGAATTTCCTTATTTTTTATCAATCTCATTTTCCTTTGTTTTCAGATAAAACAGAACTTCACAACACAAAAGTTTTGTCTATGCTTTTGTTATGCTCTTTTTAGAAAGACAATCAAGGTCTTTCTACACAGTGTTTTGCTTACTGTAGGATTTTGGCCCAAACACACAGACTAAACCTTTTTCTCCTCTGCTCCTTGGCTTCATGTTTTAGTCCCTCTGTAAAAGAGAGATACAGCTCAGGATTTGGATATCCTATTTAAACATTCCTGTAGATTCATTCCCCCTCCTTCTCAGCTTGGACTTTAAGTGTTCTGCCACAGGAATTATATATCTAAACACCTTTATGGATCTCAGCACAGATGAGATCTTGAAATAAATGATGTCATTTATTTCAAAAATATAGCCACCTATTAATCTGAAGACAAATGTAGACATTAGTGTCTTGTTTTTGTTCTAAATTGGTTATTTAATATACATCTGTACTATAGCATGTTTATCAGAGTTTAGTGACGAATCTGAAATTGTTTCATCTTACAACAGGAATCTACTTCTGTTTACACCAGTATTACTCCAGTATGATTGTATTCCTTAAGTCAGTTGTTCCTGACTTCCACCCTGACAAATGAGAGGAGGATCAGGCTGGGATGTTTATTGCTACATTTCACTACAATTGCCTTTAAACCTTTGCAGTAGGTCTACATCCAGGACTGTTGTCTTCAACTGATTAAGATTAAATCACAGGTACAAACTAAAAATTAGCCATCATAAAATATGTTAGGGAATTTATGAAAGTCTTTTCTACACGGAAAGCAATGTCTAAGAAATAGTGTATTATATCTGCTGCTCTAATATGTTGAATTCCTTGTATTTAATTTTGTCCTAGATTTACCTGCACAGATGTTACAACTATTTGTTGGAGGACAAATGGCAGGATGTGGGAGGAAGGTGTAGGAAAAGGAAACAATTTACATTAGAAAGCATCATTCTTTCTCCTCTTTCCATTAGAGGCTTGTAGAATTCCTTTGCCTCAGGGAATTTGGTGTTGCCCATACCTGTGAATGCACACAGGTGTTCACACGCTTGGCTGATGCCCATTAGAGCAAAACAGGTTTGTATTTGGCAAATTTCCTGCTCTGAATGGAATGGAAATTGGCACAATTTCATTTCCTAGTGTAGACACGGGTTAAAGTTGCTGGCAGCTCTAAGAGCTGTTATTCCCCTCTGCATATTCACTCACAAGGGTGTGAGATGAAGTTTCTGACTCTAGTAACAAAGCTTCCCATGAGACTGCACTAGCAAGAGAAGGAAATTGAGGTAGTGAGATTTGGAGATAGGATAACCTGTGGGATGCAAATTCCAGGGCTTTCTTTCTGCCTTTTTCAGAAGCTCTGATTCTTTCATAGCATGCTAAGTATTGCACCTAGAGGATGATGCACTTTGAAAAAACTGGTTGCAGGGTTGTTTGTTTGTTATAAATATAATATTTTTAATTTCAAGAAATCTATTTTTCCTGTAATTTCCAAATTAAAAATTTTGTGAGGTACATCTGACCGGGCTTGGGATAATTTTCTATGTGGATTTCCCATGTTTTTCCAATAAAGTCCAAGTTCTGAAACTTGTGACTTTTTAATGAAACAGTGGAGAAAAGGATATGTTAGAAAAGTTATAATCCTCAATTACTGTTTAGGAATATGTTTCCAAGTGGTAATCCTAAATACATGGAAAGGAATACAAAAGGAAGATGAGTGAATGGTAGGACCAATGGAATCAAAATACAAAGTAGGGGATAGAGAAAGTGTTTTACCCATCTGTATGGCATCAGTGGCGTCAGGCATAGAGCTTCTGGCTGTAAAAATAGAAGTGGAGTTGTTTATTTTTCTTTGGTTTTTAGATTTGATTTGTTGATGTTGTTGTTTGCTTATTTTTTGAGGGGGTTGGGAGGAATTTTTTTTTGTTTAGTAGTTTTTATGATTGGTGTCCTTTTTTTCGGTGAAACTACAGTCTGTAAATTCCAATTCTCTTCCAAACCCTAGTGCAACTGGACAAATACATGGAAATATTTGTGCACAGTATCTGCCATATTAAAACCTGAATTCCAAATGGATCCCCTGTGTTTTATGAAAAGTTATTCGTATCAGTAAAACAGCTGATGAATCCTTTTCTTCCCTGGAATGTATGCCAGGGTGTGTGTCGAATTTTGTCCTTTGCCTTATTTCTCCTAATCCTACAATTTCACCTCATTATGTGTTCTGATAGAAATGCTTCCATCACAGCCAGCCTAACATAGTTTCTAGTGAATGGACTGCAAATTAACTCCAGCTTTGCTCAGTTCGATGAAATAAAGTCTATTAAGTGATGATGGTTTCACTTTCTCACAGATTCAATTCTTATGTCTTTTAAATCATTCATACTTTTCCAGGTAAAAGGTGCATTTGTTATAATTTAATACCTCTTCATCATAGCTTTAGGAAATTAAATTCATAAATTTTCACCTGTTAAAGGTCTATTTTTCACCTGTTAAAGGTCTATTTTTAAAGTATCCTTTTATAAGTTTTCATTAAACATATACATATTTTTATATCTCTGTACAAGGTGTTGACTGTGTGAACAGGAGGTGATTAATATCTCAGAGCAGTGCTGCGGAGGCAGCCTGTTCTGACCTTTATTTGGTCATTCCATAACTAGAGATAAAGCTGTGAATTGTGCACCTGGGAAAGCCTTCATACAGAAGGGAACAAAGAACAAATTACAAGAGCCATATTCTCAGTGGATGTAAATTTAGTCCTTCATATCACTGCCACCATCTCAATTTACTCCAGCTGCGAATTTGGAAGAAATTAGTAAATGTTTGTTGGACGGCTTTTTAAGGTCTGGTCAGTGCCTTTTAAAATCTCATGAGACTAATACTTCTGCAAAAGACTCACCCTAAATCATATGCAGTTATGATTAGTGTCTCAAGAGAGATCTGTGAAGTTAAATGAGTGTATGAATTAGCCTTGGTGCAATGTAAAGTCAAGTAAATTGATTGATTCAGAACTATACAGGTTCGAAAAGAACCTGCTTAATGAAAAGTCACTCTGCTATTGTACCTTACAGTGTAACTTCAGCATCTACTAAAACAGGAGCAGACAACTGTTTGGAGGGGAAAACTTGATGTGTCTAGAAATAATGGAATGCTTGACATGTCTAGAAATAATGGAATGCTTCTCTGTTTGCCTGTACAACCTAGGACACCAAAGAGATGAGGGTGAGGACTTGGATTCCTCTGAAAAATCAATCTTTTTAAGAAAACTGTTTTGTTGACACCTAAGGAATAATGAAACATTTGCTATTCTAGCTCTTCTGCTCCACCCACCCAGATATTTTGCAGGTACAAGTAAGGGGAGACCTCAGCTGAACTTATGGGGGTATCATTTTTTTCAGGTGGAGTTACATTACCAGTGATTAAGCAGAGTCAGGCTTCTGAAAAGCTAGAGAGTAAAAATAAAAACAGAATATGTTTCTAAGCTAATATTTAAAGTTATTTGCTTAGGTTCATCAGACCAACTACAATTAAAGACTATAAATAAGGATGAAGGAAAATTATATAGATGATCTTTCAGGAAAGCATAGCTGTATTGCTGAGAGAAAAGCTTTGAACCACTGAACTGCAGAAGCAATTGAAATCTCTGGTTCAGCTATTATACTATATACAGGTTGCTGCTTGTGGTTTCAGACTAATAAAATAAAACTTGCTGTGTTATTGCTTTTTTTTTGTTTTCCTTGTAGAAATTTTGTCTGAAAGGAAAGGTTACACTTTTTTTTTTTTTTTTTAAGTGGGCTATGCCTTGTTTGGAGTGGAAGGACATAAAATAAAAACCATACGTTGATAGATGTTTTCTTTTGAAAGCTAGAGCACAGAATAGTAATATTTAGGATAACACTGGGAGTGTTTGGAATGATGCAGTTGTCAGCTCCTGTAGGCAAGTTTGTCTTCAGTACTCCTCAGCCTTCTGCAACTAGGTAAGCATAGCTTTCTAAACCATTTTAATGAAATTTTATAGTGAATTTAGTGATTGCAGCAGCAATGCAATGAATTCTGAAAAGTTGATCTGGATAAACATACAGATTTAATGAACCTGTAAACTCATCCAGACTTTGAGCACCAGGAGAATCTATATCTCCTTAACTGAAACATAAGTGTTTGGTAGCAAATCTATTTTTAAAACCAGAGTTGTGTATTTTGGGGTGAAGTACTAGTTCTGTACAGATTTCCCTTTGATTTTTGACTGCCTCCATGTGGTTCAGTACCTTTCCTGGTAATTAGTTGTAATGGTTATATTTCAAGTTACTCTTTTTCCACCACAAAACAAACATTATTTAGTAGCACACTAAATGTAACCTGCCCCTCTTCTTTCAATTTTAAACTGCCTTTTCTCTCTTTTTTATTTGTTTTTTAATCACTTTTAAAGAGAGGATATCTTGTACCATATATCTGTACCGTGCCCAATGTAATTGCCTCTGAGTTTGTCTGAAGTTTCTGTAATAAATGTGTAATTAATATTGTGTTCTTTCAGATGTATGGCACACAAACCTCATTTCCAAAGTGGGCTGAACAGGAGGAATAAATATAATACTTCAGCATATATTTCTCTTCTTTTGGCACCCAAACCATCACATGAGTACTGGAACAAATGGAATTTGGGTTTCCCAGGGCTTCCTGTATGTTGGTTGCATAAAGATGCCTGACCAATTCTTTGGGACGTTCAAACTCTGCTGCGTTGCAGCAAATAAAGGCTGAACTCCCAAGCTCTTCCCAATGGCATATTCCTAAAGCCTATTCCATGATATTTCCAGAAGACAGTGTCATTGCTGTCAGTGCATTTCCCAGTAACAAATCAGGTTTCATTTGGATTGTGGATTCCAAGAATAGTTCTGGGGGCGATGAGAATGACAGAGAAAGTGCACAGTGAGACCATACATAGTATTCTTCGAGAACTATTCTGATAACCATGCAGCCCGTGACCCCCTAGTTCTGAGTCAACCTTGCAAAGACCAGAGCTCCATTTTTTTAACTCTGAATTTTCTCTCACTGATCATTGTTTTTAAATTGAAGTGGAGATTCTGGAAATATTTTGGCATTTTACTTTCAAATTGAGGTTCTGAAGCCATGCATCTATTTCGTCCGCAGCTAGGTACAAGCACCCTAAATGGAAAAATTCCATTTACTTTTCTTTTTTTTTTGCAATTTCTTAAAACAGATATTTCTATTATTAAAGCCCTGTACAGAAATAAAATATAAAAAAGTGAAATAATTTTTCTCCTGCCTTTTTTATCTTTGTAACTATGAAATTGTTGGGCTTTTGTTGGCTGATAGAATGGACTGCTGTCCTTCTCTTAGATGTAGGACCATAGCAGCTTATCATTTTCAGTACTAATTTCAGGTTGTACCCTCTGATTCTCTGTTAGCTCAGAGTCTGCACCAGTGCTTTTATTATTCTCACTGCAGAGCATTTCTGCTGCCTTGAGGACCCCAGTAAGATCTCAGTAGATCATTGCAGAGAAATTGAAGCTGAAATAGGAAGAGGCAAAAGCCAGCCAGCCTAAGACATGCTGTGCCAAATGCATCACACCCCAGAAACTGCATAGTCCTTGGACAGTCCTGAAATTGAGTAAAAAAAACCCCAAATACAAAGTGGAAAACTATAAACTCAAGTAATAAAAACAATGTGATTTATGACTGACCCTGTTCCAACCCCTAAACTGACAGAGGATGGGAAAAGGGGAGAATGTCATCTAAACTATGCAGAGAGGTCAAAAAATGGGAAATGATAAAGGAAAAGGTGGAGATGGGAGATAATAACACTGGTTGCTTTTTCACACGAAGGATGAATTCTGCTGTGCTCTGCAGTGTCTCAGCCCATGTGTAGTTTCCTCCTGCTTGTCTAGATGACCTGTCAGATGGGGACTCAAAATGCTAAGGACACAGTAATTAATGGGTGTCTCTGATCCTTTGATTAATTATAGATCAAAAATGACCAATCTTTACTGAGCCTATTACTTGTTATTTACAATTTTGCGCTCCTGAAAAAATGCTCAGGAAATGCTCTCATCTTCTCATGGCTTTTTGTTAACTTTTCTGTAGCAAGACTTAGTGGTGCAAAATTGCATCATCTTGAAATAGCTTTTTGGAGCTAAGGGTTATCCATTAGAACTATTCCTAAGAAATCATTTTAGTAGAAGTCTGCAGGTCTGGTAGAAAAGTAGGCACTAAATTTCAAAAACTGGAATTTAAGATTTGTCAGCTGTATAAGATAGGGTTCAGCTCTGGATCATCTGGCTATTAAATCACTCATACAAAAGAGAGCCTCCAGACTAATAGTAGACACTGAAAACAGGTCTACATAACTCAAATGGATTCAAAGGAAAAAAAAATCCTCTGAGAAAATGTAAGTAGAAAAGCTGGTGAAAAAAATAAAATGTAATACACACAATTTATTGAATAAGCATTCTGTGAAATACTTCCCTGTTGACTTTATTTGTAGTCTTAATTAGACCCCATTAAAATGATGTTTGAGCCCCTAAGAAAATAAATTAAAATTATTACTTTGACTATTTGATAATTAGGCTACTGTTTGTTTAGTTAACAGCATTGTGGAAGCAAAGCAATGCCCTGAACCTTGTAGAGATATACTTAGGATCCTGATAGGTCTCTTTTGCCAAATTTGCAGTGCATTACCCTTTGAGATAATAAGATGTCCTTTTTTGTTCTGTGCACACAAGTTGAACGTCAGTAGTTTGGCCCATTAGCAGCTTACAAGGAAATCCATAATACCCAGCAAGTTCATTCAGAGATAATGATTAAAATATGATAGGTTATTCTGAGTAAGCAGTGTTTCTGGATTTATAGTATACACATTCTATTATGCTCCAAGAAATACTTAGATTTTTTATAAAAATCCTATACAAAAATTGCAAATCATTGTTTTCCTTTACAAGTTAAAAAAAAAATAAGTGGTAATGTAAAGAAGGTTTTTCTTTCCTTATATGTGATGCATAAATGTCAGTTTGCAATAGTTTCTAGGATACCAGCTATATATGTGAAAACTTCATTACCAGAAATAAGAAAGAACAGCCTTCTTTGAAGCCCACATACAAATGTCCAATCACCAGCACCTACCAGCTTGACTTACTCTATGAAAAACTGGATTATTCATTAGGATGATCACCTTCCATCCTAGCAATCAAGTACATTTTGATTAAACATTCTAATACTGAACCTTGATACAGACACCTTAAGATTAATTAGGTAAACAAAAAAAAAGGTATGTATATTTTTAATGGATTTTCTATATTTAATTATGTGGTATGTATGCATACCACTAATATATCCTTCAGCTACTGTGAGTTCTTGAAGCACTTGGGTAAGAAGATCACAGGATAAATCGGGTATGAAGCGGCCTCAGGAGGTCTCTAGCCCAAACTCCTTCTCCAAGGGGGTCAGGAATGGGGTCAGGTTGCTCAGGGCTCTACTCCATTGAGTCTTGAAAACCTTTGAGGATGGAGGTAGTGCAGTCTCCGTAGTCCACCTGATGTACAGCCTGACTGAACCTAAGGAAAAACTTTTCTCATTGTATCCAATCCGGATTTTTTTTTCATCTCTAGGTCTGCTGTCTCTCAGCCCTCCAACAAACACAACAGTGAAAAGTGTGGGTCCATCTTCTTGGTGATGTCCCCACAGTGTGCTGGGGGCTGCTGGGAGGTGCCCCCCAATGCCATCTCTTCCTCAGGCTGAGCAAGCCTCTGGTCCTCAGCCTCTGCTCACAGATTGAGTGTTCCAGTCCCAGCATCTCTGTGGCCTCTGCTGAGCTTCCTACACTTTATTGATGTTAGATCAAAGATTCTGGAAGTCAAATTTCTCTTGACTTCAAAAGGGCTGAAGCAAGACCACTCACTGTGTGAATATTTTTGGGCTCTGTTGCCACCTCTTTATCCTGAGGTCATGTTTTAGGGTTGAGGCTACAGACTGTACATTTTTACTGTTCAAATCATAAAAGAAGGTAGGATCACAAAAGAGGGACTCAAAAGTTCATACACCAAGAACTAGTGCATTCAAAAGAGATAAAGAATGGTTTAGTTTGTGTAGGCATTTTCTGTATTCTTGCAATATCATTTCCATATTCACAAATACATGCAGAATTTTCATTCATCTGGTCCCCATGAAATATTTTTTGGACCCTCCAAGTTATCTGTGGAATTCAATAGAATAATCCAGTTTTTTTTTCACTGACAGCTAAAAAAAATAACACAGTTTGCACCATACCTGCCTTGAAGAGCAAAGCCCCATATTCATTTGTGTGGAGAGAGTAATCACTGTGAAGGTAAAGTGTATGCAATTTCCAAATGCCAAATCCTATAGAGACAAAAATACTACTTTGCTTTGGGCTTTTCAGCTAGCTGAGGCCTTCTCGTATGACAGGCCATAATCAATAAATCATGTGCCAGTTTTGTTGATTCTGTGTGTCAGGTCATATCTCTTATTTCAGTTTCTAGTTTCTTACAGAATATTCACTTGTGTTCTATTGTCACATCTTTCCTCCTCCTCAGCAACAATTTAACAGCTGTTATTTTTAGGCTATAGAATTTGCAACCCACCTGCCCCTCTCTTCTCAAAAAACCTTATACCATTGTCCAGCTTCAAAGCATGGACACGGAAAGAGGCAAGTCCTCTGTCTGAACTCTGTCATATACCAAGGAGCCCAAATTCTCTTTGTGCACACCTTGCCCATGATTGGCAAAGAGATGGCATGATGACAGCTTGTCATGACTGATCAGTAATAAAGATTTCAGAAATTAAAAAAAAAAAGGTCTTTGTGGTAGGAAGATGCTTATTTCTCACCTACATAAAAAAATATTTGCTCAAATCAGGCAATTTGACATCTCTAGCCTAAGGAGATGTCTGATTTGGCAACTTCCTGGCACAGACTGCTTAGCCAGAGCAGGAATTACCAGAATTATTTTATCTATTGGAAATCTTGGCTGTGTGGGTCACTCCAGAACAAGTCTGCATTCAGCAGATTGCTAAAAACCATTTAAACTCCTCCATGGGCTGCACTACTATTGCCTCTGTTCTAACCTTTGTGCTCACTCTTCCCTCCCATGTAACTTCTGCAAAGTCTGTCTCCCCTGTTCCTCATTTCTCATGGAAGGGACACTAATTGCTTACAACTCCGTGGTGTTTTGAATATTGATCAATACTTCTCTGGTTTCAGAATCAGTAGACACACAGGTAGCCTCATACTGCAGTTCCTTTTGTAACTAGGGACTTTGAAATTATTTGGCATGTCTATAAACAACAATAATATTTTACTTTGCTGACACTTTTTTTTTTTTTTTTTCCCACTGTGAATGAACATTTAAACTTGGAGCAGAGACCTTTTCTGGATCTTTCAAGAACTGTCTTTGATACCACGTTCTCAGCTGATGAATTACATTGACACGTTTACCTCCAGTCCTCCAAAGTGACTATGATGACTCAACTTGCAGATGACAAACTGATTTGTGGCCACCTGGCCATTTCTTCCATCTTTCTTCACCCTCACTGTTTTGTTTGGGTTTTGGGATTTTGTTGTGTTCCTTTTTTTCCCTCTGTACTGTTTAGAGTTCTTGTTACATACAGCCTGTCCGCCTCCATCTCTTCACCCTCCTCTTCTATACCTCATCAAATTCTTCTTCAAGCTTTTTTCTGCACTGGGTTTAACTACAGGCTCCCATCAGTCAAGAAATTGAGTTTTGAAGCTCCAGCAACTATCACAGTTGGCTCATCTCTTAATGTTTGGCTTTTCTGATGTGTCCTCTTAAGCAGAAAGAAATGGTACATTTATTTTTTGAATGCTGATAAACAAGAGGTTATTTTTGTCTTTTTTTTTTCTTTCTTGCTGAATTCTGTTCCTTTGGTGCAGACAAGATTCTTTTCAATGTCTCAAAGCAATGTTAGAGTATCTGTGCTGATAGTAAAGGGATTTTGCTCTTATTTTACCACAGTTTGGTTTAATTATTTTTCATTAAATAAAATGGTCACAGTAGTTTGGGCAAATAGGGTTAGTATAATGTGGAATTTCTTGAATGTGTTCCCATTTTCCAAAAAAAACATTATTGTGTATGCCTATGTTATATAAAGAGCTTGTCAAAGTGTGGACATTTTTCTTGCAATAACATGTCAGACTCACCTTGCCTAAATTAACACAATTTACCCAACACTTCTGGATGCAACGCCTTTTGAATTAGCAGGAAGTTCAGGACCTCTGCATGGTTCTGGCCAGTGTGACATTGGATTCAGGGCAGATCTGCATTGTTCTGGAGCAGCAGCTGGTGCTCACATTAAGTACCTCTAAAATACAAAAGTGGCACCAGGTGCCACCGTAGGGACATAAATTTCTCCCCATCACATTGTCTTGCATGTCTGTTTATGTAAATTTGCCATCTGGTCTCCCATTATATTTGAGGGGAGTTTAGAAGTGTGGTCAATACAGTAGCCACAACTTATGATGAGATTCCCTACATAAAAAGGTATTTCAGCAGGATCCTCAGCTTGATTGTCTCTGCTGGTCACAGTGCTGTTCCCTCCAATGGGAATGACTGTGACTTTTTCTCGTGGAAGGACCTACTCTGTGAACTCTGAAATTTATTCAGATGGCTCCCACCTAGGCTGAGGCTACAGCTGGTGAGAGCTTTCCAAACCCATGTAAAGTGTGACTGTTGACAGACATTGTTCAGGGAGAAGAAGATATGAAGAAGATCACAGAAATAAAGGAAAAGGGCTTTCCAATGAAAATTCTTGTCACTTCATCCGGTCTTTTTTTTTTTTTTTGGCATTCCTATTTTTTTCTGCCTTGTGATGCTTCCCTGTTTAGCTGATGATAATAACTAAGACACAGAAGACCACCTTGCACTACCTTGCAAAATGCTCTTGCCCAATACTTCAAGATGATTTAGCAGCACAGGAGTTCCCAACCTACTTGTGGTTGCTGCTGAATTTTATGGTGTAAAAGGCCTCAGACTGAGGAATATTCCCTTCAAGTTTTATTAGCTCTAGGTGTGGAAAGAAGGAACATTTTCACCTGAGGATAATTTCCTGTGCCCACATTTGACAGGTGTCTGCTGGTTTTAATTTTGGTTTTTTTTTCTAAAAGATTTCAGGAACATCCCCATACCACATGTGTTTTCTCACTGCATAAATCAGTTTATATTGTTAAAACAGTTATTTACTCCCTACATTCCCAAAATGGACCAAACAAGCAAAGAGAACATTTTTTTTTTGGTTTAGGTGCTAAATAAACAGCAATCAACGTGAAGGGTTGAATCCTCTTCCTCATAAAATAACTTCCCAAATGATGAGCACCCCGCAGCTGTAAGGATTAGAAACACAGGCCAAGCAACCAGCATCTCATTTAATTATAGCTGAAGGCCTGCAAGCAGCCATAAACTGCAAGCCAAATAGAGTGATGTATGTCATTAGGGTCACATATATGAAATAAGAACTTTTCTTCTTTTTTTTTTTTTATCCCCTAGAAGAGATATCCATATACTTCACATTTTATGCTGTATGAAAAAAAAAATCAGGTTTATTTGCACTTTTAGATTAAAAAGGAGATCCATCTAGCTATTTTGATATACATACAAAATATATAACTGTTCCTAGAGCATGAGACAATATTGAATGAATGTGACTCAGACAATCAGACAATTCCTATAGAGACAATAGAAAGCAGAGCCTAAAGTTTTAGGATTCTATCAGTTTACCTGACAGAAAAGCTATGATTTTGCTGGCAGTGTTCACTGGGTGGCTTGTGCTATAAAGTACAGACTCATCTAAAGAGGCAGAATTTACAATTTAAAAAAGTTAGTGGCCACAATTGGTGAAAAAATTTCTGAAGGCATTTCTTTCTAAGAGAAAATTTGAATTGTGTTGTTAAGATCTGAAAATTTAAAATATTGTAAATTTATAAAAAATATTCCAAGAAGTTAGAATTTGAAAATTATCAAAGAACAAATTTGTGCAGTGTTTGAGGTGGAGAAGTAAGAGTTATACAATAAAACAATATATTGCAGCATAAGTTCCTTCCTATAAGTGTTCAAAGCCAGGTTGGATGGGGCTTTTAACAGCCTGGTCTAGTGGAAGGTCCCTGGCCATTACAGGGGGGTTGTAACAAGGTTATGTTTAAGGTCTTTTCCTACCCAGATTAGTCTATAAAATATTTCTAATATTAGATCTCACTCCTTAATTATAATCATATTCTTAAGTAATTGAAAGGAGCTTAAAGCTCATGATTCAGCTGAAACAATAGAAGACAAATTTGCTTTTCAAGGATACTTCATTATCACTCTATTTTGAGGATTCTGCAGGTGATTCTTTAAAGGGAAGGTTCTTTAAAAACTTGTCCTTAGTAATTCCTGAACATTTGACTTGTTCAGTGGGTCCTTTCTGGATCTCTTCCCTTTTTACCCAAATTGTTAGGTGCCTGTAAAGTATAGATCCTGACATTATGGAAAACATAATACACGTCTAAAATTAGATGCTCAGAGTAATTTGGGACAGTTCTACAGCAATGTTCTGCAGTAATTAAGTTTTCTACATTAAGTCTGTCTTTTAATTATGATATAATGAACTAGAGATGACTTTTTTGTTCTTTCTTTTTTGAGCTTCCATTACACAAAATATGATCCTGTAACCTCCCTCCCATTTCTATTCATCCTGTAAACATCAGACTGTAGAATGTCTCTTTTCAGAATGCCTCTTTTCTGTGGAATAAACAAGATGACATTTTCAATGATGAGCAGTAAATTGTAATTTTTTTTGCCATTAACATGACGAGAAAACAATCTGAGATCATTATAATATTCCAGAGTTGCAAAAAAAAATTTTGGGAAATGGTATCCTAATATTCTTTCACTAACACAAATGAAAACTTTACAATTGAGAGAATTTTATTTTACTATATTTAAAACTACTGTAAGAAAGAGATCTTGTATGTCCATGGGAATGACCAAACTATAAACTGATTTATGGCTAACATTTCTGAAATGACAGAGAGTAAAAAAAAAAGAAAGTCATTAAATATATTAGGAATTAGAATTTGGAATGAAAAATGTTTTAATTTGTGAGTATGCATCAGTTCAAAGATATTAAAAAATACAATTATCATAAAATCATAGAATGGTTTTGGTTAGAAGGGAATTTAAAGGTCTTCTAGTACCAATCTCACTGTGTGGCAGGGAAACTGGGCAGCACAGTGACTAAGTTTTATACAACAGCCTCCTAGACAGATCTCACTAAATTCAGAGGTCTCTAAAGAACAAAATAAGGGAAAAGTGAAGTAGCTCTGAGTGTCTATTCAGACCTATCTTTCTTCTGAGAAGATACAGCAAGTCAGCCAATGGAAAACACAGCCAAATTACTGGGTCTAAAAGCTTAAAATTTCTGGAATGTACAGTTCTGCAACAAAAATCTACTCCAGTATCTGGAGCCCAGCTCCCCATGGTGTGTATCAGTAACAACTCGTCCAGAAGAGTGAGAAAGTTTCACTCTTCCCCCTAAAACACGTCAGCAGTGGCACTCCCTTTGTTCAGCTCTATGTCATAGTTCATAGTTTGGCTTTTCCTCTCTGGCTCTGTATTCCCTATTTCCCTGAACCTAGGTAAGTAAAGTAACAGGACTCCCTTCAAAACTTTTTTTTTTTTTTTTTTTTTTTTACTTGCAGGATAGCACATGAAAAAATGTACCCTAAAGAGTAAACAGGGCAGTGCAATCTCCCAGCATGCACAGATAACTTATGTTACCTAAAGACATCCTAAAGCATTATTCATCTTCCGGACTGAGCACTTGGAAAGTCTGCTCAGCAATATTCTCACCAGGGACAGCTGCACAGCCAGACATTTGTGCATTTCCACCGTCTGCAAAGCTGAGCCTGCAACCTGGTTGTTGATATATTTCCCAAATAAGTAGGAGCCCTGCCTTCAGTGAGCAATTTGGTCTTACTGCTCAGTCCAGTACCTCTTGTTTTCTGTGCTGTTTGTGGCTGTGCTGGATTCCTGTAGTGTAGATTGTGGATAACAAAACCTGGCAACACTCACTGAATAGCAATGACCCCTGAGCCTGCCTCCTGAGATAAGCTGCTGAGAGAAAAGCCAGTGGGGTCAGAGGATGAGCGAGTAAGGAAGACCCTGGCACTGTGGTTTCGTGTTTAGGCAGAAAATTTGGGACAGAGCAGGGCAGGTTTCCAGTCAGGCATGTGTCTAAGTCCCATTAGACCTTAAGTGCCTTGTTCAATCCAAACCTTAATTAGAAACTGTCTTTACCAAATGTCAAAATGTTCCTTTTCCCTTCATAAAACATTAACAACCACTAGAGATGGAGAAAATGGGCTTCATAATTCCCCTCTGTCAACATGTCAGGACTCCAGTCCACATGATTTCCTCTGCACTGACTTGCAGTGGGACTTGCATGCAGAGCACAAATGAGGTAAATAGAGTCTCTGGTTTCGTTTTGTTTTGTTTTTTTTTTTTTAATAATGCTGAACACCACTTCTGGTGGTGTTCTTCAGTAAGAAATCTAAAATACTTGAAAAGGAAATGTTACTACCTGCATCAAACACAATGAAAATAACAAGTTCTCCTGAGACTCTCTCTGAATCTTATGAATTGCTTGTGGAAATAATATTAAGCACCTCTGCCTCTATAAACATGGCCTTATGTTACAGCAATTTTACTGTAATAACAGTGTCAAGAAAAAACACTGTAATTTCCTAAAATAGATTTGCTGATATTAATGTGCTGGTTTTTTTCTAAACAATACAGCCTTGAAGGCATTGGCAGAAGGAATTTACTCAAAGGGGAGTGTGCTGCTCGAGGACTTCACTCAGGTGAAAGCACTCCTTGTATTAGACCTTCAGTTGATTTAAATTGAAACAGCTCCTTTGAAATTATTTTCCCTGTCTAATTACGTGGCCCAGGTGGTTAATATTTCCAAGACCACCCAATAATGTGGGTTAACTCACCACCAGCCTCACTGACTCTAACAGGAGCTGCAGCTGGTTGCTGCTCCAAGAAATACAGCTTTTTTAACTGCTTCATATGGAATAGCAAAGTGCAGAAACAATGAAAATTTAATTCAGGGACAACTTTCAGAGATAATTACTGTGTAATGCAAAAGACAGTGATCCATTTGACCATAGGATGAATAACATATTAAAATGTTTTTACTGTCTTAAATGTGACAAAAAGAGTATTCAAGAGAAAGATGCCCTTTACAGTAATGTAGCACTGTTTCCAATGTTTCTTTTGAATTAGGGGAAAAGGAAGATTTTAAAGCAGTTATAATAAAAGACCTGCTAAATATAGATCTGAACAGCTTTTTTTTTTTCTTTTCAGAGCATAAATTTTTCACCAACAATGGTGTTATAGACATTTTAAAGTGACTTTGATAATTTGACCTTAATTCACTGAATAATTTCAGCCAGGGTTTCGTGACAGAATAAAAACACAGTTCACAGCTGAATTCACAAAAGTACCAGAGCAGACTTTGTTTCTTCTTTATCTGGTAAATGAATGCCCTGTGTAGGACCAGTCCTAGTTCTTCCTAAATGGTCTGGAGCTCTCCTACCACTACCTCAAGAAGAGAGATCCAACAATTCTGTTTTTTCTGTTTTTTGGGTTTTTTTTTTGTTTTTGTTTTTTGTTTTTTTGTTTTTTTTAATGTTTCTAGCT
>JAYDZK010000113.1:145704672-145725769 GCA_034509185.1 Euphonia xanthogaster | reverse complement strand
TCTTTTTTTTTGGGTTTTTTTTTTTTTTTTTTTTTTTTTTTTTTTTTTTTTTTTGTTTTAATGTTTCTAGCTCTTCGTCTTGAAACTGCTCTTTTGCATGAAATATTTCCTGGAAGGGACTGGTATCTGGGCAGTTTGTACTTAAAGATGGTGTTTTGACCACTACCAGGCACTGCAGAATTAACAGTAAAACAGACATACAAAGCAGGACAGCTCTGACAGGACAGACCAAGAAGAACTTAAACAGAGTCCTTAAACCTCTCCAGTTTATGAATTTGGGTCTATTTGGAACAGCACTGTGCAAGTCCTCTGTCTAAGCACAGAACTCGAAACAACCTTTCTTGTGTCCTCATAAAACCTTCCCAAGTGTCTGTGTGTCCCTCAATCTCTCCTAATGACTCTGTCCCACTTGCTATGAAATATTTAAATCCTAATTGAGTCAGAATCTTATGCAACTTCATTGTCACTTGAGATCATGAGGTTGACTTCACTCCCAGAAAAAAATGAGTAGAGGACTGGATTTCTCACTTTGTTATTAAAGTATCTTAAAAAGAACACCATGGACCATCACTAGCACATTACAGTTTACTTTTTCTTCTCCTGATTTTTATTTAAAATGTTTATCTATGAACTACTGAACTTTCAGCTATACAAAATATTTTTCCTCATTCAAGTATCACAGGTTTGGCAGGAGAAAAACACTGATGCATGCATACATGCACTTTAGTTTATTGGTGACATGAAACTTTTGGTTTATTGTTTTGGCTTAGCACTGAAATGATAAAGTATTGTTTTCATTATCCCACTGAGATTAGTCTTTTTAATTTAAGAGGACTTCCTTAATTAAAAAGAAATTACTCTTCATTACAATTTAATATATTAAGCCTTTTTTCTGACCTTTGATTCTTCAACATGTTCGCAAAAGATGACTGTCTGGCTCCTTTGAGAGACTCACCTTGAAATTGAAATCTGTAGCTGGCCCTGACTCTCCTCAATCACACTACACTGTCAGTCACTTGTGAATGAAACAGTCCCTTGTTTGGCTTGTCCTCAGGCTATGGAATGAACTCCTGCAGGATCCTCAGCCTGTCACAAGCATCACTACTCCCATTCCTAGCTGAAAGAGCAAAACTTACTGTCTCTGATGAGCAAATAAACCAGAAGAGAGAAGGAGAATGGAAAAAAAAAGGAAAAGGAAAAGGAAAAGGAAAAGGAAAAGGAAAAGGAAAAGGAAAAGGAAAAGAGAAAAGGAAAAGGAAAAGATACACAAACTTATTTTTCCTTGGGATAATATTAGAGTGGAACAAACCTCACATAGGAGAGTTGTGGCACTTAGTGCGCAAGTGGAAGAGGCCCAGATGTCTGTGTCTTTGCAGAACAATTGTAAAATGGTTCCTGGTTTGTTTGGAGAATGTATGTTACTAAAAAGTCAATGTTTGTGCTGCAACAGACCAGCCTGATCTTATTTTTTGAAAACTTGCTGTTTCATATGGTGCAAATAATCATAGAATCAAATGGCATCTACTTATAATTTTATTGTAGTTGCTTCTTTAATACTTGCCAGTTTTTCCATAATAACATCAGGTATAATTAGTATGTAACCATCAGGCATAAGTAACTAAAATTAAATCAAAATGAAAATTAAAAAAAATAAAATAAAAAAGCTGAACTTGCAAATCCATCTCTTCAGCCACCTGTTGAACTATTTGATAACAGCATGGGTGAATTTATGTCAGTAACATGTTAGTCTATAGTCTGTAATTGTTACGTAATTACAGAGTAGTTATTTGCTTATTTGGACTCTGCAAAAAAAAATACCTTTCTGATAAAACATTGAAGGAGACTTGTGTAGATTTTGGTTTTGAAAATCATTCTTAGAGCTGTTGGGAGAAAGAAAACAAGATGTAATGCAGTTATTGAAATTAGAAACTGTCCATCAGTTGCTACATATTTATGGTGATGATAAAAGAGAAGATGCAAATAAAAAATAAAAAATCAATGCAAAGATTTATTGAAATCCTACAAAAGTAAACAGGCACTTCTCAATTTCCTCTGGATTCAAGGCAGCTCTGGGATGAGAAACAGAAAGTCACAGTGTCAAGACAGTGCTTTGTTTCAGCTGTTTCTCTAAAGCATGGCCTTACCTTTCTTTTTCCCTATCCCTTCCACTTCCCTTTCACCTTCACTTCCATTTCCTTTCATTCTCTTTCCTCCCTTGACCTTTTTTTTTCCTCTTCCCTTTGCTTCTCCCTTTCCTTTTGGTTTTCCCCTTCCCTTCCCTTTCCCCTTGCCGTACCATTACCTTAAACTTTCTCCTTTGCCTTTTTCTCTTCTTCAATGAATCAGAGAAACAAAAAAAAATGCTATTTGATAATCAGATAAACATCTGACTGGCATGAAATGCATGAGCCACTGGATCTCGGGAGAAGAAAGCCCCAGATGAAAGGATTCACTCAAAAATTGCATATCTCAGATGACAGTAAATCTTGGATAAGTGAGTTGGTACATTGCATTCCAGGAAGACAGTTGTGCAACAACTTTAAAACTGTGATATTAAGGTAGTTCTAAAACACTTTCCCTAAGATTTTTTTCTCTCTGTATCCTTTTTTTTTTTTTTTTTGTTGGGGGTGGGCATTTCTGAGGTATTTGCAGAGGATGCAACATGAATTAAACCACTCTTTAGCATGTCTGCCTGAGCTTCTGCAGTGATGTGGGTCAGTCTGGAGTACAAGTGCAGGCTGGGAGGAAAATGGATTGAGAGCACTCCCAGGGAAAAAGACTTGTAGGCGTTGGTTGATGTGAAGTTCAAAATGACCCATCAAGGTGCATTTGGCAGCTCAGAAGGCCAAAAGTGTCCTGGGCTGCACCCAAAGCCCCGTGGGCAGCAGGTGAGAGAGGGATTTCTGTTCTTCTGCTCTGGTGAGACCCCACCTGCAGTGCTGCATCCAGCTCTGGGGTCCCAGCACAGGAAGGACATGGAACTGCTGGAGTGAGTCTAGAGGAGGCCACAAAGGTGAGCAGAGGGCTGGAGAACCTCTCCTGTGACAATCTGAGGGTCGGGGCTTTTCAGTCTGGAAAAGAGAATACTCCAGGGAAGTCTAATAACACCTTCAGTGCCTAAAAGGACTGCAAGAAAGGTGGAGAGGGACTTTTTGCAAGGACATGGAGTGATAAGACAAGGGAGAAAGGCTTTAAACTGAAGGATATTAGGTTTAGATAGATATGAGGAATTCTGTATGGTGAGGGGGTTGAGGCACTGGAACAGGTTTCCCAGGGAAGCTGTGGATGTCCCATCCCCAGAAGTGTTCAGGGCCAGGTTGGATGGGGCTTCAAGCAACCTGGTCAAAAAAAAAGGTGTCCCTGCCCATGGCAGGGAGATTGGAGCTGCATGATCTAGGAGGTCTTTTCCAATCCAAATCTGTTCCTTGGTTCTATGATTCTATGATAAATATTTGTAAATCTGCACTTGATGACTTTTACTATTAGGATCTGAGTAGTACACATCAATTAAGAGAGGAAAATGTCATCTCAGTCTGGTGAAAACCCGTTAGAGACATGCTATCTTACCTGGAACTGGTCCTTAATGGTGAAACTTGTAATGTTTCAACATTCTTATAACATCTGATGACTGATTTGCCAGATTATTTTCCTACTTTCTCATAAGAAATGGAACAGATAAAACAAGAAGAAAAAAAAACAAAAGCAGGATAGATAAAATAATTCCCTTAACGTTAAATAGAAAATTCTGAAATAGAATGAAAACTGGAATACAGTTTGGAAGCTAATGAATAATTCTTTAAGTTAGCTCCAGAATCTGATGTGCCTGTGAATGGGTGTTATGAATTAGATTCAAGCTCCCTTTAGGAGTGAAATGATTTCTTGGTAGGGAGAATTTTGTGTCTAGAGCTAGGCTTTATGCTGGAAGGTGAAGAAAATTAAAGAGGAACATGAAATAAGCCACCTTTGGAATTGGAATCACTGTAAAACAGTGTCTTTTTCTCCTATTTCACAGAATCACTGAAGGGCTGGGGCTGGAAGGGTCCTCTGGAATTCATGGGGTTTAATTCACATGTCCAAAGAGGAATCTGCTGGTGCAGGTTGCTCAGAGCCACATCTGCTTGGGTTTTCAATATCTCAAAATATAAAGACTCTGCAACCTCTTTGAGTCACCCATGCTACTTCTTGCTTCCTTTCACTCCCCTTATCAGAATCAGCTCCAGGTGTGTTTTGGCTTTTCTAATCCCACCCATACATCCTCCTTGTATAGTCTCTGTATTTTACCCTCAGGTAGTTCCCTGTTTCTTGCATGCTCCCATTTATTCTTTGAGTTTGCTTGGAGATTCTTGTTCACCCATGCAGGCTTCCTGCCATATTTGCCTGATTTTCTGTTTCCCACAATCGAGTCTTGAGTTTGGTGGTGATATTTGAAAATCAACCAACTCTCCTGGACCTGCTTCTCTTCAGGACTGTTTTTGATGGGATTCTTCCAAGCAGAACACTGCAGCTGCCAAAGTCTGCTTCTCTAAAGTCCAGGACCATGGTCCTGATTGGGATTTTTTTTTTATTTCCCAGTTTTCTCCTCTCCAGATACTGAGCTAAACCATGTAATGGCCATTGTTTGCAAGTATGAGGTCAGGCAGTGTTTCCTCCCTCATCACCTCCTCGATTGTCTGTACCAAGAAGTTTTCATTCTCCATGAAAATTTCTGGGTTTGTTTTGCTCTGCTGTTTTGGTCTACCCACAGACACTAGAGGAGTCAAAATTCCCCACGAGGACCAGGGCCTAAACGTGTGCGACTTCTTCCAGCCACCAAGAAGATTGAATTGATACAAAAGAAGATGAACACCAAACATATTAAATTGTACAGTGTGTAATACTGACATGACATATGAAAAAATTGAGATATTTTTGTTATTTTATAATTGTTATTATTGTGTTTGATCATAACAAACAGACAAAAAAATCAGAATTTCAGTTTTGACCTTATAATTAAATTTCTACACAGCTGCAGAATTTTATTTTGAACATTTTTTATACTGTAATATACAGTCACAAATAGAGAAAGAAAAACATTTTTATATTAATGGAAAAGTGTTCTATAGTGTGGGTGATGGTATGAGAAGTCAACATGAAACATTTTCTTCAAATACTGTTATTGAAAAAAAAATATAGAATTGTTTGGATTTTATTAAATATGAGCTTTTAAGAAAAAAAAAATTGAAAAGTTAAAATAGTTGAAAAGAAAAATTCAATTTGTATTCAGCCACAATTGTGCAGAAGTCTAATCACTGGTGACCAACACTGTCATTGTATTACTTCACAGTGGTCATTTAATTGTGCCCCACCGAGTGAAAAATAGAGTTAAGATAAGGAAGAAAACAGAAGACAAACAATTTCATGTTCTTGTGTGGTACTACCAGACTGCGTCAATGAACATGGTATGAATGCCAAATAGGGGCTGGTTGTTTTCCATCCTGAGACCACACACAGACATTTACTCAATGTTGTTACATTTCATGGCATGCTCTGGAATTTTCTGGCTCTTGGAGATGACACAGTCAAATCAGCCCTTCTTTGGGTCTGCTCTCAAAATCTTCTTTCAAAAAGAGCCCTGCATGCAACACTGAAATCTGTCTGTGTCTCCAATAAATAAGGGCTAGAGCAAATAAATTCTGAGGTCAAAATATTGCCCAGAGAGAAATCTTTTCTGGGAAAAAAGAAGAAAAAAAAGAGTGAGAAGACAAACAAACAAAGTCATCCTAATATTTATCTGAAACAGGTCTTATGACTTCAAGTGAAATCTTCCCTCAGATCCAACACAGAAGTTCTTTGTCCTCTGTCTTTGCTGAGCTAACACTGACAAACATTATCTATAAATTTCAGAATGTCCAAACCAATCACGCCTGAAACAAGGACCCTTGAGAAGTCCAATTTATTTTCTAAATGTATCACTTGTGAAGATGATTTATGTTAAAATGCATTTAAATAAGAAACTAGACATTTTATTTCTAGAGAGTGAGGCATTTAGGTTCTACAACAGTCTCACACTGATTTTCACATCTCAACACATTAGAAAAGCCTGAAAAAATGTCTTACTGATGGCTTGCTTCCCAAACTTACCCAGAACTAGACTGCTGAATAATTAGGAATAAAATGTTAAGGATATGGGTGATGAAGAGGTAGGCAAGAGCTTCTTCAAGTAAGGATGTCCAAAAAAAACTGTATTAATTATGAAACATTACAGAGATTTCTGATTATGTTTTAAAATTAGCTTATCAATGTATTAAACTTGAGTAGAAAAGAATGAAATGTCAGTCTTTCTCAGGTGAGTTTTATACACACCAGGCTTTACAGTTTGACCTGTATGTCCTTGAAAATTTGAACAAATCTGGCTTTGCTACGGCCAGGGTTGAGCATGAGGCTCAAAAAGGATTCAAGTCTCAGTTTATCTTAGAGAATCACTGTGAAAATTGCTGGCAGAGGTCAGGTATCCATGAATCACTGAACAGAACAGATCTCTTGGTACTTATTCCAAGTAATGCATCACAATCTTCAGCAAAGGTCCAACAAAGAGAAGCCATAACAAGCCCAACAGGTCTGAAATATACTTTCATTGAGCTGTCTGGGCTGCTCTCCTGTGCTTTTTCTTGAATGTTCTTCTGTGGCAGCACAAAAAGATAAAACCATGAAAGTTAAAATTTTGCTGTATAGGCAGGAGTGCTTTTAGGGAGAAGATATAAATCCAAAGCTAACAGTATATTTAATTTTTCAGCCTCCTAAATTTAACATTGATCATGCTATTAACCATTTAGTTCACAAGTAATTCCCAATCCACACAAGATTTGCTTTCCCAGAGACATATATTTTTTTCCTGAAACTTAAGATCTTGTTTGTGGTTAAAAATAAACAGCAACTGCCCAAAAAGGAAAAAAAAAAGTTTTATAATGAATCACCTATGATACTATGAAAACAAAGAAAGGAAGAAAACAACCCAAGGATAGGCTTTCACATATCATTTTTATGATGAAGGAAAAAAAAAACAAAATTCACACCACTGAGTTAAAAGGCTGCCAGCTCATTTAAACCTCCAATATCTTAGATCAGCTCTGCACAGGAACCACAGTTGAGTTGCAGGCTGTTATTTGCTCCATTTTTAAATGTTATTTAAAGCTGCCTACGACTGGAGCTCTAACTCCCAGAGATTTAAAAGAAGGAGCATGAAACAGCTGTTCATTCTTCCATTTCCAAGAAACACATTTCAGATGATCCATGCTTTCATTTAAAGTTGAAAGGCCCAGAATAAATATGCCTTGTAGGCTAACCAAAAGTTAATTTGCTATCAGTTGCCAAGGCAGCCACTTGCCAATGCTCCCAGTTTTAGCAAAATGCTGGGCAGAAACTGTAGCAAAAAGGGGAAGTAGGATTCATGAATAGCATTACCTCAGAGAAAAGCACCATTTCTAAACAGACTTTGCTTCTAATCCATCAATAAGGAACTAAGTTCTAAAAACACCTTGGAATTACATTTATATGCAATTGTGTGGAACAAATCTAATTATATTCACAATTATAAGACTTATTTATAGCAGAGACAAACTGCTAAAATGCATAATGTCAACCATAGCAAAAAGAGTTAGAAATAAATTCAAAGACTACAGGAGAAACATTTTATCTGAAGTTAAAATGCAAGGAAGGAAGAAAACACAGATTTTCCAAACACTGTTTAGAAGGAGGTTCTTTTGGGTGGCTTTTTTTCCTTTTTTTTTTTTTTTTTTGAAAGGTTTCTGAATTATTTTGTTTAGAAAAAAGAAAACTTCTCCAGATATTTGTGTGGAGGAATTATGCCACTGAAGGAAGAATTATACCACAGAGTTGGATAAACAGACCACAAGAAATCGAGCAAGGTCTGTCCAGTCTCTGGTCAAAAGCACATGGCCAGAAGGCATCACAGGAAGGAGTAACACAGACTTTGCCATGCTGGAAGGACACGCACTGCTTTGTCTCAGAATGTCAGCCTAAAGGCTGATCTAAACTACTGTTGCTGACTTTGTACTTAAAGAGATGGAAAGAATTTGCTCCAAAGGCACCTTGCTTACTTTAGGCATCTGTTACAGGAGGAAATTATTATTTTAAAAATATTTCTGTAACCTCATTAAGGAATTTGCCCATGGAATTTGCTTACACTGAAAGCTTAAATTGTAAGTACTTACGATAAATCAGTGAAAGTTGTATCCTTTGCATGCACTGAGGAGCCAATCTCTTGAGATATGAAGTTTCAGAACATAAGCCAGAATACCTGTCTGGTCTCAACTTTAAGTCACTTGGTGGAGTCCTTCCAAAGCCATGTTTAACCATTCATATTCTCCTAAAGTTTCTTACCACCAATACCTTTTACAGCAATGTATCTGTAGTATTTTGGAAGGCTCTTAGGAAGGTCACAGGGGAGAAACAATTAATTTCTTTTATGACCTTGATAACACGGAAAATCCTGTTTTATGAGTAGTCCCTAAGACCTGTCTAACCTTCCTAAACACTTGTGCCCTGAGGGGAATGGGGGAATTCTTGCTTGCCATGGCAAATAATCTTTTCATATCCTGATGGCCAATATACGCCTCAACAAAAATCCCAAAACACAGGGAATTATCTCTGACAAAAGCTCCTAATCCAGGAGTTCTTTCATCTATTGCAGAAAGCCACTTAAACCTGACAGGGTGCCTGCAGCACACCAACCAAACATGGTTTACAATTAGTTGTTGATTTCCACAGTGGTTTCCTGGGCACTGGGTCCATAAACTCATCATTTTAAGTGCTACCTAAGACAACCCTGCAGTCCCAAAGTAACCCCACATGCTGTGGCTGCTGGCAGTCCCTGAATAGGAGGGAGAAATCCACATGTGTGCTGAACTCCAGATCACTTCCAAAGCACAACTTAGAAACAGATGTTCCCCATAAGCACCATTATGAAATCCTCAGCAGCCAAATGTTGTTTCAGCCTAAGCTTGCTGAAATAAAAAATCCACGCTGAGTAAGCAAAGCCTCTTGTTCTACAAAGCTTGAGAAATTACCATAACACCTGATGTGATGTCACCTCTCCAAAACCAAGTTTATCCAACAGTACAGATCAGGACCAGAGACACCTGCACTAGTGTGGCGTGACGTATTGTGACAGTGTAATATTGTGTAGTGTAGATATTTTAATTTTTGCCTACACTGGCTATTTTTCACTGCTTGCAAAACTCATTTTTCCCATTCTCTTGGATTCACACAGAACATTTCATTTCTGACAAAGACACAGAAAAAGTCATAAAGAGTATACTTTACAGTTTTTCTTTTGTGATGTATGTTTTCAGGAATAAATATGCACTTTGCAACACTGCTGAGAAAGCATTTGAACCACTAAGAGAAATAGGGTGGTCCTAGCTGATTATTCAGTGTAAATAAAGGTAACACATCCAGAATCTGTACAAGCCTCTTTCAGTCTAATAAACCACTTGCAGTAGAATTGACAGTAAAGAAAAAAAGATGGGGTGTTTCATGGGCAACAGAATTGTGGCTTGTGGTGTGTAGCTGGACCAGGATGAAATGTCATGACCTGGTAGAAGTAAAAGCATGAGGTTCTCTGGGTAAAAAGGAGGAAGTCAGCTCCAGAAATCCTATTGAGGGTAAAAATAGTTGTCAACCCTGGAATGTGATGGTGTATTCAGCTTTACAGGAACACAGCTATATTACCTACTTCCTCCAAGACAATGTCATCCTCCCTTTGTTGAATGAAGTGTATAATGAATCTTACAGAGATTATGTTATGTGCCTGATTATGGTAGTATGGCCATCACTAACACAAAACACTGACTCCTAGTGTGCTTGAAGTGAACCTGAAATAAGAATATATTGCTGAAGTTATGCCTGGCTCTTAGTCCAGTTCTCCAGATGGTTTAAGTCCACAAAGTTGAAGCAGAAGTTGAATTTAGAAAATAAAACTGAATGGAAAGCACCAAAACAGTAATTTGGATGCAAACTCGAGATGGATATTGAGCATTTTTTACACAGATTCTACTTCATTTCAAATATTACAGCTTCTAAATACCTATAATTGGGAAATTATGAAAGAGAGAAAAGAATGATAGTTTATGTGTAACCGTTACAGAACAATGATAGACCATTAATTGAAGTGCTAATTACCTTTCATAAGTGTTTTATGAGCAGATAGCTTCAAATATACAGCTACGAGCAGCACTCGGAGCATTATTTCCATCAAAGCTTCTAGGCTGAATTACACCATCGTTTTTAGGTGCTCTATCTCCCTTCAAACAGCCTGCACATTTAGATACTTGTTTCCATGGAGCAATCTCTCATTTTTATCTTGCATTTACTTCTCCACAATGGAGAAACTCTTTCCTGCCTCTGCTATTCATATTTTTTGGAAGTCTACTCTGTAGTGCTGCTGTGATGTAGAACTTTAGCTGAAGGAGAAGAAGCTGCCCTGGCTGAGAATTTCACAAAAATACAAAAAATCCAAAAAGAGTGAATCTACCCTCAGAAGTGTTTGGATTCCAATGAGGTTCCATGACTCATCCAATGAAGGAAAGACACCTGTGAAGGTACTTAAAATTCTTCATGAGAATAAAGATGGGAAACTCAAGACTGAAATAAATGTCTTCCTTGAAAATGAAAGAAAGTATGAATATGATTAAAACTATTTACAAAACAAGTCCATCCTAGAAAGAGAATTTATTTGAAATCTCAGAGGTTATTTTTTAACTCTGTATACTTCTTTATTGATAGAAATGAATGCTACATATTTATTGTAAATTAATTTACACTTTGCACTGGTTCATTATCTCTTCTCTTGTGCCTGCTGCCACACATTGCACTCTTTGAGACTAGAATTTTGGCAAGTGGTGATTTTTGCCTCTTATTACCTTTTTTGGTGGTCTTCATCCCAAAGCCTTTGATTTGAATGCAATTTTGGCTCATATGAACTCAGTTTTTCAGAAGCATAAAGATGGACAGATGCTTTGGACCCCTTATTTGCATATGAGGTTTTCTGTGCATATGCGTGCAAATGAGTGTGTTTATGTGCATATGTTTGGTAGTGTGACTGTATTATGAAGTTCTATCATTGACTGGATTTTCATTTTAATTATTCTCAACAATTACTTGGTATTTGGACTAATCATATAAAAGTATTGCTTGTTTTAATGTGCTGACATTAGAGACTACAAATCTGGTGACTTGGGAAGCTTTGCGTCTTAAGGACTGGTCCAAGAAATTTAGCAATTTTACAGAGGAATATTTATCAGAAGTTGGTTGTTGATAAATACCCAAGGACACACACAGGACAAAGACTTATTCTGATGGACAGAAAGTGGTAGAGGAACTAGCAGGGGTATTGGTAACATCTGACTGAGGAAATAGCTGGGGGATTAATTCCTTCTCATCACAGGGTTTATTCAATTGGAGCTTGCCTGCACACCTCAAAAAGAAGGTTCATTGTTGTTGGAGTTAATAAGTGGCTTATTTCAAGAATGCTCATCAGAAATCCTGGGGAAGGCCCTGATATAACCCATCATGGTGCCAGGAACAGCAGAGCTGCGGTGTTTACCCAAAACCATCTGGACTTTAACAGTGAGATAAAGATTCTGGCATTACTTGCCAGAATTGGCAAGTGAGTTGTCAGTGCAGGTAAGAGACACACACCATACATACTCCATAAGTTATAAATGTGTTTTACAGGCCCAGTGCCAAGTGTTGGAGACCCCATGACCCACCTAACAAAAGAAGTTACCAAGAAAGGACCTTAGGCTAGCCTAGCAATCAGCAGGTTTCATCTGCCTTGGACCTAATCTATTGATAAAGCAAGACAGACTGAGAGAGTTGTAGCCTTGCAACAAGTAGGATAGAAAGAGAAGTGTAGAAGAAACAAAGTGGAAAAGAAAGATGAAATTAGTACTGAAAATGACAAAATCCAAGTGATTATGAGGGTCTCTTAATTGCAGATCTGACTTTAGGAAAGAGAGGAAAACAGAACCACATTTTTCTTTATTTTAATAGGGAATTTAAGGTAAATCTAGGAATGGATCAAGCAGATTCTGATATAGTGAATGATTTCCTAATAGGAGGGGGGAGAGGGAAGGGAGGATAAACCAGCAAAATTAGATTTTTATCTTTGAAAAGTGAGTTATCCATTGTAGAATATTTCAAATGATCAACCAGTCCCGCAAGGTGTTGTATATACAGAGGTTATGTTGTTTGGGTGTTACTTGAGTGCAGCACAGATAAATCTGCATGTCCCACTAGGTTTCACATTTATTCCCTTGGCCTTTATTAATCTGCCTAAAGAAGCAGAAAGTCCAAGGATCCTTTTGACATCAGTGAGCTCTGACAATGTCCCAAGGCTGTCTGTGCTGTAAAATGGTTCACACAGGTTGATTCCTGTGTCTGCCTAAGGTTGCCAGTAAGCTAGGAGTGTATTCTATGCAGTCAGACTGCAGAAGAAAGGATCCTTCCAGTCAAAAAGACATCTGGACAGAACTCATGAAGGTCAGCAATCCAGACAGTGTTGAATCAAAAGCAGCTGAAGTGCTGAACAATCTCCTGACACCATGAGCCTGGTATACACAAATATCCCCAGAAGAGCAGCACATGTATAGGGTCAGACTCCAGATTATGACTACACTCTCCCCAAGGAAATATCTTAATAGCCACAGGCTCTGGTGAGCTGGTGTTCACACAGCAGGAGGGGAAAGAAAAGGAGGTAAAAAAAGGACAATAGATCAAGCACCTCATAGGCATCAGGAGGCAGACAGAGCTAGCATGTGACATTTATCACAGTTCTGCTTTCACAAATTGTTTTGCTAATTATTAGTCAAACTAAAATAAGAGACTCTATGAGTTTTACCATACTGCCCCTCCCTCTTTTCTCCTCGCATGGTGCAATTTCTATTGTGTCTCTCCAGTCTCCTACTGAGATAAATGGGAAAAGCTGACCCTGCTGTTGGAAATTAAAACACAGGGAAATCTTAGAGAAAAGGATCACAGCCAAATAATTCTGTGCTGTGTCAGGTTCCAAAGGAGAGGAAAATATGCAAGAGTGGGAGAGAAAAGAATACAAAAAGAATCATAGATACAGTGGCTAAAAAACCTTATGGCAATCATCCAGTCTGACCCATGTAACACAGGTGATAAAATTGTATCCAAAAGTTAACTCTCACAGAAAACTCAAGAGCTTGCAGCTGATCGGCCAAGGATAGCTGGACAATCTTTTAGAGGTAGAATCTGTCCTGAAAAGGTTGGATGGAGGGATAACTGCCCTCACCTCTAGGTGGTGTGTGCTCCCACCACCAGCTTTGTCCATAACCATGAGTGGGTTATGAGTGGGTACCATGAGCGTAACCATGTGGTGGCTGCACCCAGTGTACTCTGGGTTTTGGGGGACAGATGGTGACATGGTAGCCAAGGGCTGTCTGGAATGATGACCCACATCACTTGCTGGTGTGCAAATATGACTTTATGACAATCACCTTACATTCTAAACATTGGACAGCCCAGGGCCCACTGAGCTCCCCCGCAGAGCACTGGGCTGCACCAGGACCTCCCCTCGAGTGGTGACACCTCTCTGGGTTACTCCTCAAGGCTGAGAGATTCCCTGCTGCACCTGGACTCCTCTCAAGGAAAGGCTTCAGAAGGCAAGGGGGTCCTTTTGGATCTCAGTGGGAGGGTCTCCCTGACAGCCTCATCAGATCCCATCTTCTATGCAGTAAAGAATCAAGTGTATCCTGATGTCAAATCTTGTTAAACCAACGTGGCATTTACCATTGAATTTGTTAACTCACTGGTTTATATCAGTAAAGTGCATTGTTGCTTCTCTCTTATGAGTGAAGTGCATGACACCCTCTGTGACAGCCTCATAATTAAAGAAAAGGAAGGCAGAAAAACAGAACAAGAAAGAGAAATAGCCCTGCAGTGCAGGGGCATTGAGGAATCTCCACCTGAACTGGATTAGTATGATCTGAAAAGAGTGCTTTGAAACACAATTCCTCTCAGTGAAAGGATAACAAGCAACAGGGAAAATTGAAATACAGTAAGTTATATAAGAAAACATATTTTTACTGTGAGGATGGTTGAACACTAGAGCTGTTCAGACAAGAGAGACTGTGGAGCCTTGCATCCTTTTATATTCAGAGCCAGGCTGTACATTGTCACAACCTGTTTTAATTGTCAATGCTTTTGACAGGGGATTAGACTGGAAAATCTCCAGAAGTCCCTTCTCATTTTAATAATTTTATGATTCTTTGAATGAAAGTAATGGTCTGTAAATGTGTCTCATTATTGTTTATTTAACATAAAAGAAAAGAGATGGAGAAAAATAATGAATCACACCTAGACACACTAACTGACCCAGTCAGGAGATACCAGGGTCTCAGATCACAGGTCAAAAGACTCTACTGGTTTTTTTGACAAGGTTTTGATAGTATAGGGCTGCATGTGTGGCTTTTGTGAGAAGACAGAAAGAATTGCCCCCAATATCAGAGAGAATCAGTTTCAATCAGCTCTGACAGACCTGTTACAGGCCATCACCAATTAAATTAATCTTTCCCGAGTCTATTTTGATCATTTGATTTATGGTATTTGAGTGTTTTGAGTATTTGATTGGTGATTTCCCCGTCCTTATATTTACCCATAAAATATTTGGTCTTGTTTTTCCACCTGTCTTGCTGAGGAGTGGGACTGAGGGAGTGATTTGTTGGACACTTGGAAGTCAGCCAAGGTTTACCCTAAGACAGGGATTGTTGAGGGAACCTCTCAAGAAACAAGAGGGTGCAACCAGAACCCCATGGGTCTTGGATTGGACTCGATGATCTTTAAGGTCCCTTCTGACCTAGTCATTCTGTGAATTCTGTGAATTACTGTCCACCAGATTTGTGCTCCCTTAGCAATAGGAATGTACCTCTAAATTTGGAATATCTTCCTGACCATGTTGGTTTGACTGAGCTATAGCTTATCTCTGGCTTTTAAAAAGCCATGGTATGAGTGCACTGCAGTCAAGCACAACAGGGGTAGGAGTATTGAACAAATGCAAAGTGGCTTTTTTGGAGGTCTTCAAAATATTTGCAAGTAAAGAAGATGTAAGATCTAATTAACCAGTTTTGAGGGTTGTCACAGAGCACGACCTTTCTTCTCACCTGTGTTGTATCAGAACATATATAGCACAACAGAGAGCTACAAAGACATATTAAAACTAGCTCTGCAACATGGAAACTATGCTTTTTATTCAAAACTCTTATCAATCACATGTATTCTAGGCTGACTCAGTTCAGTAAAAGAGGCTGCAACCCCTTCTTGTGTGATTTCTTGATGAGAGGTCTGTTCTTGTTGCCTCAGTGACTGTTTGCAATCACCCACAGGCATCATATTGTCACATACCTAGTCTGTACACATACTACCCACCCTCATCCTTAATGTTTTTTAAGGAGGAAACCACATAAATATGTTACATTCCCCCACTCAAGATCACTTGCTTTTTCTGGGGCTTGTAGAAAGGAGCAGCCAGCAACAGCTTTTGTCCCTGCAGTGCAAAGAGAACAGCACAGATTTAGTATTGCATGGTCCTCCTGTATTAATTTTTTCTTTCTTGATGGACAGTTGGTACTAAAGGACATTTCTTCATGCAGTTTTTGTTTAGACAAAAACTTGTCTAACTGCTGACCTTGTTTCTGTGCTCCAGGAAGATTCCATTTCATTGTGTATGGTTCTTCAGAACAAAGGCCTTGTTATTCATCAAAACAGCAGACTAGTCTCCTACTAAAGTACAAGCCATTAAATTCTTTTATTTTTGACCTTCAGGTTCAAGTTCCTTTTTTTCAGTATTCACTTTCTTTATAAGCCTTTTGCTTTTACCTACGCTGAAGCAAGGTTATTTCAAGGCTGGCGTTTCTTACCCTGCTGGTCAGAGTTGGACCCAGTGGGTTGGTTATAATTCAGTTCTCCTACTTTCTAAAGAAGTGGTTCAGTCACTATGCTGTGAACACATGCACACAGGGATTATTTTTTTTTTTAATTCTCTTTATTCTCTAGATCTAGTACAGTGGTGTTGAAAATTTGAATTGTGGAATTCCATGCCTGAGAGCCATATAACCTGTAAGAGGCTGCAAGTACATTTAACAGCTCTTTCATCAGCATGTAAAAACAATGAGATTTCCTCTGCTAAAACACATTTTTCTGGGACACATACCCACTGTCTAGACATTGTGATTTTCTTTAATTGAGCCCTGAAAATGACATTTTAAATAAGAGATAGATAGAGTATTGTACTGCTTAAAAGCTATGCAATATCAGACTATCAGACTTTGATGCCTCACAGAAAGAGCTGCAGCTTTTAAAAACTTCAGTTGAGGCTCTAGAGCAACCATATCCCTTGTGATTTCCCCTTCTTTCCAGGATGGTCTCAGAACTGAAGTGGCATGGTTGCCTTCTTTGCTTACAGCTCAGGGAGACCTTGTAAAATGAAAGTGATTTCACAAGATAAGATTACATCCTGTGCTTTTCAAATTGTATAAATGGTCTTAATTTGGCAATTTTACAAAAAAATAAATTCATTTCTAAGAAGAAGGGAAAAAAGCTTTTAAGACAAACAAATCAGAGGCCAAGAGAAATAATTACTTTGCTTCACACAGAAAAATGTTCTTTATATTTGAGTTCATATTTTCTGAAATAAGAAAGAGAGAGAGAGAAGGATTCACTTTTATATGATGTCATGTTGGCTGTGTTTTTTTGTTAGAGCATCTTCAGGAACAGCTTCACCTACTAATGAGGATTAAGTAGCATAAGGGATGTCTGTGCAAAGCATTTATTCTCTCTATCTCTAGGATGCCCATAGCAATTAATAGTCATCTACAAGTTCTCAGAGGCCATGCAATTTCTTTCCCAAAATTCATGAGACTTGGTTCAGCCCTCTCTGATGCCTGTATTTTCTATACTTATAAACCTGAATACACTGTTGACCACTAAGGCTGTGAAAGGGTCCTTTACCCCATGTGCTATAGTGAATCCACTACCACATGTAGCCTAATTGAGATATCAGACAGAAAGCAAATGTGGGGAAGCAGAGAATGCACAAATGATGAAAGCACCAAAAAAAATCTTTGTATAGATGCTGTGAAGACTCAGTTTTGCACAACTCTTTTCTTTGTCTATAACACACAAGGAACTAGATCTAAATAACATAAAACCTGGTCTAGTGGAAAGATGGCCCTGACCATGGCAGGGGGTGGGAACTGGAGGACTTTTAAGGTCTGTTCCAACCCAAGCTATTTAATTATTCTCTGAACATCTAGGCACCAACTCAAGCTGGATAAAGCAATGAAACCCTGATTTAAGGCTTCCACAACACCATCAGCTCAAATCTGCTGCCCAGAACGTTTCTGAAGGCACTTTGTTAGATGATTATATAAATTATCTGATCACTTTCTCAAAACGATAAATACTATAAACTTGGAAAAGTTATTTGTGTTATGGTTGGGTTTTGTTTGTTTGTTTTAATTTTATATGTTCCTCTTCTTCTTAGCAAGACTCTTTTAAACTTCTCAAAACCAGCTCGTTTGGTAGCAATAAAATAAAGGGAACACATGAGCCCATTACAAGAGAATCAGTGTTAACATGCTCAAAGAAACTAAGAGAAAATCACTGAGAACAAATGAGACTGTTTTTTTTTGTTGTTTTGGTTTTTTTTTTACTTCACTCCAGAGTTACCTGTCTTTGTGGTTCAGACTAATAACTTGTCTCACACACACATCCCTCTTGCATGGGGTAAAGGCAAGTGATGACATTTGAAAAACAGCAGGGGAAAAATGGGCATGTAAGAGGTAAATATAAATCTGACTCAGAGGTAAAGATCAGACTGCATTTGCCTTCAAAGGCCCAGACAAAAATCTAATATGAGGGCTTTTCTAACGCTATCTTATCATATGCACAAGTTTCTGCTTTCACCTTTCAAAAAAAATTTATAGTGTAGCTGTGTGTCTTCCCATAAAGTTCATGAGTGCCATGCGTTTCAAACCCACAAGTTGGCTGCTTTGTGAATTTTAGCTTGAATGTCTCCTTTTGATCAGAGCAGGTGTTTGTAGAAACAACCCCCAGCTTTGCAGCTCAATTGCCTTAAATAAAGCTGATAAATCCATAAGGAGGGCAGACTGCTAAGTACTTATTTACCAACCTCTCTGCTGATTGAATTAACAACAAGCCCAAGATGTCATAAACAACATTAAGTTAGTCTACATAGCATTACAGTTTTCCAATAAGCAGAGCAGTGACATAATAAAATAGCAAAATAACATCTTGCTTGGAATGCAGAACAGTGACTTCCATATTTCTCTTCATATGAAATAAAATTTAAGAGAAATAAAAAGGAAACACACTTTAAAATATTTCAGGAATGTTCAAAGATATCAGGACATAAATAAATTCTCCCGAGCATTTGGTTTTATAGAGCTCAATCTTCTACAAGTACAACATATGTAAGATATAAAGCCATAATAAAGCTTTCTGATGTAGCATACCATTTCCCAAATGTTCCTTAAATATAACCATTAAAAATTTCCTCAGACATAACCACCAAAGCCCCAGTAATCACATGGTTAGTATTTCACATATTCCTTGAACATGATTTCATTAGTGCTGGTCTTTCAGGAAGAACAAACAATTTTTCTTTCACCCCTCACTATACCTGTTGGACAACATCACCCTGGGAAAGGACTTTTGTCTTTGAAAAATTTAGCCATTTATTTTAACTTCATAGGTGGAAGCAGCACCCATATTGAGTCTTACTTAAAAAACAAGTGCTTATTTGTCTTTTAATAACTTCCTGTTTGACTTCTCTGAAATGTGTTAAAGATTTAAATTCCTGCTTTCCCCTATCCTTTTCCTATTTCCTGAACTTATAATGATGAACAAAGAGTGTTTAACCTGTACAGTACAATAAAATTTAGGCATGCATATTCTCCAGGCTTTGCAATAATTATGGGATGAGGTGGCTTATGTACAAACAAGAGTTTTGCCTGTGCATTTGCTGGTGTTTGTGAGGTAACTGCCCTGGTCTTTGACTGAATATTACTGGGGTAATTTTGAGAAATCTTCTGAAATAAACTGTAAACATTTACCTGAAACAAATTCACCTGGTAAGCTGAGAGAAATATACTTTTAAAATACCTTTAAAATGCTTTTTCTACACCAGATTTTTGTCATGTGTATCTATTCCAACCATGGAGAGCAGACATCACCCACAACAAAATAAAGGGTTTTTTTTATGCATTTAGCTTTCTCCAAGACTTTGTCATTCAGATTCATGTCTGACATGTCATAGTTCCTAAAAGGGCCAGTAGTTATTTCTGGAGTCAGTTGATTACTTCCCAGTTCTATGTCTTCATATTAACCTGATGACCAAAAATATCTTCTTGAAATTGTATTAATCTTTGCACTAATTATATAATTTCATTACTACCTTCTCCCCATTTGGTTATTTAATGTAACCATCTCTAAAGTTTGCAATTACCTGGCAAATGGAATTTTGTTTCAGAAGCTGTTAGCTATTCTGGGAAAGACATTAAATGGGGAAACAGCAATAACTTGCCCCTTAAATATTTTTGTCTGCATAAGTAGATCCAGCTCATATAATCACTTTTAAAATTAAATACAGCATCATTTATGTATTCTGGTTCCTCTCATCAATGAAGTGTCTATTTTTGTCCTAAGTAGCTTTACCAGTAGTTTATTATATAAAAGGAATATTATTTTTTCCCCTGAAGAGATACAAAATAAATTTAATAAAATAAAACAAAAATGCCTAAGGACTTTTTTTCAATTTCCTTCCATTGTGAAGTAGTTTTATATCAGCTGCTGGTTCTGAAATCCACTTCATATTTTGGGAGGTTGAAATCGAAGTGGTTGACAATGCTATATATAACTGGAATTTATTTTCTATCACATAGCCAAAAATAGTACAAACACTCAAACACTAAGATACTTGGCAGTGACCATAAAAATAAGTTTTTTTAAGGGGGTTCATCTGTTTTCTCACATGAATCCCCAAGTAAAATTCTGCCTATTAAAAATGAGGGAGTTTTGGGGTTTAGGTATTTTATGTAGAACTGTTGATAAGCTGTGTCTATGGTGGCTCCTTTTTCCTTCCCAGAATCTCTCTTTTTTTTTTTTTTTTTTTTTCTTTTCCCTATCGTAGATGGAAATTACCCCACATCCCACATCGTTTTCAGAAGAGTGTGAGTGCAAAGTAAATTGCTTTATATTGCATTACAGTATTTTGTAGAACTGGTGAGAGGCACAGCTGCTGCACAGTTGATCCTCAAAAACCTTCCAGGAGAGATGCCATGCAGCAAACTGAGGAAAAAGAAAGTCATTGTAACAAGTGATGAATTATTTTCTTTTGAGTTAGCACTACCTAGAGTGGAGCAGATGAAAACTGCAGTAGGAGGAAAGCTGGAGCAGGATATATTGTTCACAGCAGCCCACAGGAGATGGCAGAGATTGGTCCTGCACAACATGCAGGAACTTATGAAGACATGGGAAGGTCTTGCACTAAAAATGTCAAGGAATAGCACAACACTGGGATCTGTACCCACTTACCAAGGAAACAGCACCAGAACCCAAACTCCTCGGCTGTGACGTGCAAGAGCTGCTCAGTCTTCCCCACTGCAGCTTTGCTTTTTTCGTTGTAGGTGGTGAGTAAATTTAATGTCCTGGAGCTTCTGGTAGGTAATTGAGGCTCTGTGTGGGAGTCAAGAGCAATCACCTTCTCACACTGTGGAGATCTCCTTCCCTTTGGAACTGAGCTGAGTGGGTCGGGTGCACTCCTCTGCTAACAGGCGTGACGGGCACGTTCTGTCGGGGAAGAGTCCATGTATAGATAATTCTGGACCAGGAACTCCCGAGGAGGATGAAATTCCCTGCTGGAAGGGAGGGAGGGAGGGAGGGCGGAAGGACGGAAGTGGCGGAAAGAAGTGGCAGAAGAAAGTGGTGGAAGGAAGGAAGGAAGTGGCGGAAGGAAGGAAGGAAGGAAGGAAGGAAGTGGCGGAAGGAAGTGGCGGAA
>JAYDZK010000113.1:145676617-145701901 GCA_034509185.1 Euphonia xanthogaster | reverse complement strand
GCTCTTCCGATCTGGGAAGGGAAGGGAAGGGAAGGGAAGGGAAGGGAAGGGGCAATTCCTACAGGCCAGTAGTAATTCAGGTACTTGATATTTTCTCCTGAAATTAAAGAATCTTAGTGTTTCTAGTTTGAAATGCCTGGTTCAAGTAAGAAAACTACTTCAAGTGGTTTTATTTGTCAGAAGCTATTAAGTTTCAAAGTCAAGACCTCCATGAGACTGCAATTTCTAAAAGGTTTATTTGTTTGGTCAAACCTTGAACCCCACAAATTTACATGCATATTGTAAGTCTTTTCATTGTGTTTCTGTACATTATGTTTAAGACATATAACTATTTGTATGAGGCATAATATTCTGAGGAATAGAATAATAATTATATTTTTCTTGTGATGTTTCTTCGGATATATGACAAATCCACAGTTATATCCCAATTTAACATATAACTTGACCTTCCTCTGAAATAAAATGGGAGTAGGGGGAAGGCCAGTTCTTACTGAGCTCTGTAGAGGCTGCTTTTCATCATCCTTACTTTTCATTCGCTGTGGTGGGTTGACCTTGGCTGGACACCATGTACCTACCAAGCCACCTTATTACCCCCCTACTCTGCAAAAACAATTTAATGGGTGGAGATAAAGGCATTTTAATGAAGCAAAAGCAAAGGTCATGCATGGAAGCAGAGAAAAACAAAAGATTTGTTCTCTACTTCCCATCAGGAAGTCCAGCCACTTCCTGGGCAGCTGGGCTTCAGAACTCATTGTGATTTCTTCAGAAGACCAACACAGGAATGAATTCCACAGTCTGCCTCCTCTCTCTTAGGTTTTATTGCTCAGCAGACACCATATGATATGAGATAACCTTTGGGTCAGATGTCCTGCCTGTGCCTCTGCCCAAGACCTTTCCCCCCTACCAGCCAAACAGGTGAAGGGAGAAATTTTGGAGACAGCCCTGGTGCTGTGCCAGCTCTGCTCAACAGGAGCCAAAACACTATTGGGACATCAACACCTTTGTAGCCACCACTGCCCAGCACAGCAATGTGAAGGTTGCCATGGGGAAAGTTAAATCCATCTCAGCCAGACCCAAGAGATTTAGCTGCAGTTATCCTAAACCAGAGAGTAAAGGGGACTATGAGACAGATCATGTACTCCGTTTGAAAGCATTGCACTACACAAATTTCTGAAAATAAACAAGTTAATTCCCTTGCTAGGTAGTCTAACATACAGCTTTGATTAAAAGGCAATTCAGAGAAATTTTTAGACTGTTTTTCTAAGGAAACCAGACCTATTCTCTTTTTCCATTAGTTCCTATCAGCTTCTGATTCCCTTGTCCAATTTCTGTCAAATGCAATCAGAGCAAGCAGCCTCTAACATGCTGTATTCCTACATACCTTATGAAAATAAGCTGGTGTGGAAAGGAGACTCAAATTCACACTTTTCCTGAGGAAAGTCTTAGCAGTACTTCAGCTCTGTTCCACTCTGTATGGGACCCATATGAAAGAAAGAAAATAAGAATTCCAATTTTGAGAAAAAGCTTATCAGACACAGAGTAAACCTAAAATGAAAAGAAACCAGGTCTTACAAAACTTCAGGTAATTGCTAAAACAATGTCTGTCTTTCAGAGTCAACCTTGCCAAAAAACTCCAGGGTGATGTATTTTATCCTGTGAATGCATCCAGGAGACTTAACATTCATTAGGAAGTAGTACAAATCATTAGTGGAACTAAGTAATGTCTCCAAAGGACACAGGCTGCTGAATATTGTACTATTTCCTTGTACATTATCCTTGCAAATAGCAAAGCTAGAAAATACTGCAGTAAATTAATCTGCTTTTGTGGTGCCAAAAGCCTTTCTCACTCAGCAAGAGGCAGCTTAAGACAAACATTGTTTTCTGGGCCACCTAGAAACTGAAGAGGACAGGAGAGATCAGAGGTGTTTAAGAGCAAATCTAATTAATTAGCAGACTATTAATCATTATTTCCAGCTAAAGGAAAATTTACTCTTATTTAATCTCCTAATTTCAGTTCATTTTTGAATTGGCAATCCTGAGGGAGAAACAGTCACAAGAGTAATCTGTGGAAAACCTCATGCATGACTGCTCTGGTCAAGCAGGTTTAACTGGGCAGCCTGAGGAAACAAAACCAGAAGAGTTTTCAAAAATCAGGAGACATTTACATACATTCTTTGACCTCTTCACTCACTTGCCATGGGGAAGATTCCATTGTTCCACACAGATGCATCAAAGCCCCTCAGACCACAATTCTTGTATTGAACACTGTGTGTGAACCCATATGGGTGGCCAAGTGCAATCAAATGTCTGTCCCATAACTGGTTTTTATCATCTCCTACTTTCTATAGTCAGCTCTCCTCACATACTCACTTGGACCTACACATGTGCTATCCCAAGTTATGGGAATGGTATCTATGCCCTGTGGATATCCAGGACGTGGACTGTGTAAAAGTGGCATTTCCAGAGGAAAGACTCATGGACCCCCACCACCAAGAAGACCAGGGTGAAGAAGGGTCAGAGGGACATTGCAGGAATCCTAATGGTGGTGATATTTTTCTACTTGGTGTCTTTTTCTCTCTCACTCTCTCTTTTCCTCCCTCTTCCCCCCATTTCTTTCTAACTCTCTACCTCACATTTTACTGTTAAATAAAATTTGCACTATTGACTTTGGCATATTGTCTCATTTGCACTTTAATTTCAGCACAGGCATCTCTTATAATCGGATCATAACACTTGCTTGACTTTTGTCTATTGTTCCATTTTTTTAAATAAAAGTTGTTTTATAGGATAATTTTAAAGGAACTTGACACTTCTAGATTATTTTTACATGCTTAAAGGGCATAATTTTAATTTTCTACTATATGATATTTGATTAATTTCATACTCCTTTTATTAAAATCCTTTGCTTCCTTCTTTATTTAAAAACCAAACCAAAGTATATTGTATTTTTACACCCTTTTGGAAGTCATTAATTTCTTTTTTCTTATCCTATCCATATTATTTCTGGAGAAAATCATATGATAGGGTTACAGCATAGGTACATAAGGACAACTGCCTGGATTTGTTCAAATCATTTGACATTGTTCCACGTAACATTCTTGTCTCTAAGCTGGAGAGACAGATGGAGTACTCAGTGGATTAGGAGTTGGTGGATGGTTTCACTCAAAGAGGTGCTGTCAACATGTCAGTGTCCACGTGGAGACCAGTGACAAGTGGCATTCCTTGGGGATCAGTGGGGACTGGTGCTGTTTGGTATCTTTGCTGGTGACCTGGGCGGTGGGATCAACTGTGCCCTCAGCAAGTTTGCTGGTAACAATAAATTGTGTGGTGCAGTCTGGAGGGAAGGGATGCCATCCATAGGGACCTTGGGAGGTGGGGCTGTGTGAACCTCAGGGAGAGTTCAACAAAGACAAAAACTGCATCCAGCTCTGAGGATATGGAACTGGAGCTAGTCCAGAGGAATCATAAAGATGGTCAGAGGACTGGAGCATTTCCCTCATGATACCAGGCTGAAAGTGTTTGGATTATTTAGCCTGAAAAAGAGATGGCTCTGGAGAGACCTTCTAGCACTTTCTAGTACCTAAAGGGCCTACAAGACAGCTGGAGAGGGACATTGGGCAGGTATATGTAGTGGTGCAACAAAGGGAAATATCCTTAAGCTGAAAGATGGGATTAGAATAGATATTAGGCAGAGATTCCTTACTATGAGACTGACGAGGCACTGAAACAGGTTCTTCCCTCATCCCTGGAGTGTTCAAGGCTGGCTGTGGCTTTGAGCAGCCTGGCCCAGTAGAATGGGTCCCTGTCCATGGCAGGAGGGTTGGAACAAGGTGAGCTTTAAAGTCTTTTTCAACTCAAATCACTCCATGATCCTTTGACATAGACAATCAGGCTAGAGGGCTTGGACTTATCCTACAGGTTTCTGGGCTGAAATAAGCCATCTCTTTGCCTGACAATAGGAGTGTCCAGTTTTCTCTCCCTTTGTCTTTTGGCCTGAGTCAGAACACAAGCACGATCTCTCGTTCTACCCTCCTTGCCTTCTGAAACCTTTATTTTTTGATGTCTCACTCATAATAATCCTCAGTAGTGGCAAGATTCCCCTTTTTTTTTTAGCTCTCTTTTATTTCCTGGTTCTTAGGATTTTTTGGTGAAGGTAGATTTTTTTTTTTCTTAGAAATTACTGGGAAATTTTTTATACCCTTAGTGTGTTGTGTTTCTTGATGCTTGCATTTCACAAAAATATAGTCAAGTAGTCATGACACATAGAGTAACAGTTGTGCTGATGTATCATATTACTATGCAAAATAAAACCGTGTGGTTGTTGAAGTAAGTGTACTCAAAGTGAGACATGAAGAGGGAATAATGTAAAAAAGGGACATATATTCTTCTTCTTTCAGCTGCTGTTGTGCATAAATAAAGTTATCAGAACTGAACTGGTGGAAGAACCTTTCCATAAATATCTTCTGAGTAGAGAGACTGAAAAACTCTCCTAATGGAAAAGAAAAAAAATCAAAAAGAATCAAAACACAAAAAAAAAAAACAACAAAACAAACAAACCAAAAAACCCCAAAAAACCTGATGTGCTGAACAAGTGAGATGGAAATGAACTCAGAATTTAGATCCAGTTAATCCCAGAGAACATTGCATACAATCAAGTAGGATAATATTATAATCAAAAGTGTAAAGAGCAGTACTCAAATCAAGCAATATTAAAACACTCCAATATCCAGAGTCAAAGTGCATTAATAAACCATTACAAAAATGTAGGCAAGAACACTTTCTACTCTGAAACTGAGCAAGAAATGGACTTTATCAGAAATGCTCTTTTCCAGTAAGCAGTGGATAACTTCACCAGGCAGACGTCTTCTAATTTCAAGACTTAAGGTTATAGCCAATTCTTTTCTCAACACTCATAAAATCACTGAATTCTGCCAGGGGATGTTCAAATCAAAGTCTTCTTGTTTGTAAGATGAAGACAAACTGGGAAATTCAGATTCACTGCTAAATGAATCCAAACTCCAGTTGTGCTGCAGTCCTGAGAAACTGCCATTAGTATCTTTTTCAATGAAAAATATCAGTATGAGCTAGGTTGAAATCACTGAATGCTTCCCTTTGGCTTATTTCTGTTCACTGCAGAAAGCTGGAGTTTTTATAGCCTATTAAATGGCAGCAGATGCTGCAGAAACACATGCAGACATATATAGATACATATACACACGGATTTTAAGAGAGAGACACAGAACTTCCAATTCTTTATCAGTTTTGAATTCTTTTTGAAGGTAATTATATGGCATATGAATAAAGTTAACATTTAGCAGTAACAAAATGAGAAAGAGTGTTGTATTAATCCATTTACCAGCAATGACACTGAACTTGGAGAAAATGTTTATAACATCCAAGTGAGATAAGGTCAATAGGCCAAGCCACAAATTGCAAATTTCTGACACATCTTCAGCATGTTTTATAAGGTGGCCTTTGTGCAGTTTGATAACAAAAGTGCTCATTATCAGGAAGAGATAAGCAGAAGTTTCCTGGTAAAGGTTGAAATGTTGAGGTTCAGAAATTTCTGCTGCAAACCTTTTTTAACCTTTTACATTTCTCTGCATACTTGGAATGGCTTCTACCGATGCAGAACATTTCGAAAGATAAGGACTGTAGCTAAGTCAAGCACTGCTTCACCAATGAGTAAATCACCCTATAAAAATGGTGCATCTGTAGGACATGTGCTCTAAGATACTGAAGAGCAAGCCTATGCCATTTTCAGAGGGTTGTTTTGGCTCACCATTGGAACCAATACAGGCCAACAGCCTAAAGGTGTCTGTCACCTGACTGCTGTTGAAGAGCTGACAACTCAAGCCAAAGAAATGTAGGGAAATTTTAATTTATTTGCCTGATCTCTGCAAAAAGAAAATCTATCTAAATAAAGTGTTTCCTGGTGCCTTTGTTTAAATAATGTCATTGTATGAACATAATCCCAGAATCAATACAAATCATCCGAGCATTTCTGTGAAATAAAACAAATATGTGTGGGGACAGTGAGAAATCAACTGTTTTGTTTTCTTCACCTGCAAATGTCTGACTGCTGGCAGTACTTCGAATTCAGAGAGAAGCTGATAAGTTGAAGCCTATTGTCATCCACCTGGGAGACCACCATTTCTGTCTGAAGAACCCTTGGGTGCAATTCTTTCTTCATTTTCTGGGCTACCTCCATGCAAGCTGCCTCTCCTGCCATGGCCAGTCTGCTGGGGTTTAACCCACAGAATATATTAGAGTATAAATCTGTTTTGGTACTCATATATTCAAATGTTCTCAAATTTTAAAGCAAGACTAGAGAAGGATTTTTATTTCATCAGGCTATAGTTATGTTAACTTTTAGGAAAAGCATTTTTCATTGTGCTGCAATCATTACAGAAAAAGTCTGGCATTTGTTTTATCTTCTTTTAACAATGGTAAGACATTTGTAACTGGTTAGGCTTGATGAAGGAAACCCAGAGTGAAATTTTTTGGCCTTTGATACACTGAAGAACTGATAATTTCCATTTTCCTTTTTTTATCCTGCAGCAAGGCTCAGGTCTCAAAGAAATCAAGGATGTGCATAATCAAAGTGGCTCAGCACAGTCCTGTTTGCTCTCACTCTTGTTATCAGAGGTACAATCCAAAAGCTAAAATTTGAAAAGGCACACAAGTTTCTCCACAAGTGAGGACAAATATGCTCAAATTTAGGCATGCTTAAGACAATGTTTTTATTTATACTTAAGCTTGTCAAAGCTTTAGTTCTACATGCTCTTATTATGCTGTCATTTTTTTCATGCTGTTTGTTTTTTTAATCAGCTTCTAAGGACCAATTTATGAAATATGTTTGTTGAAGAGCCATTTCTGGCAACTACTGGTAGTTGGATGTCTCCTGTTGATAGTAGGAGATATTGAATACCTTTCTAGAACTGGTGTTTTCAACATCTTTAAAAGCATTTTTAGAAATAACAGTAATAGTAAAGGCTATTTTGGCTCATGATGTTTAATATCAGCATTTTGACTCATGATGTTTAATATCAGCCACAACAAGACTAAAAGGGAAATACTTAATTCACATAGCTATTTCGAGGAGAATCACTCCATACCAGACATGACAACTTTTTCCTCACTTAAATCCATTGCCAATGCTGTGAGATTACAGAGATCAGGCTTTCCTTGGCTGGTAGTTACTAAATAGTCTACGTAGGAACTTTTTCCCTAACAGAAGAATTGAAATTCCATTAATAGCAATGGCAGCACTGTAGCTAAAAGAAAGTAGGTTTTTCTGATATTTTCTCTAAAATAGCCAGGGTAATTGATGATGAAAGAGAGAGAAGGAGGGAGGGACAGAGAGAGAACACCCATTATCTCAATGATTGATATAGGCCTTTTTCTAATTACATCAGCCCTTTCCAGTGGAGACAGGTCATGGTACTTATAGATCTGCAGCTACAAGTTTAAGACTACTTGACAAATAACCATAATTTAAAATACAGTTACTGAAAAGATAAGATGGATGCTGTACAACTTTTTCTGCACATGTAGGACAGCAAAGGAAGAATGGAAAATTTTCCACAGTTGTGAATATGACAGAATTATCTTTAGAACTCTGTTATACCAGGATTACAGAGGGGGAGATTTTAGTATTTTATAGTTGAGAGGATTTCCCCAGAACTATGTTTGGTGAACATGTGTGATCCAAATATTAAGAATGTAAAGATGAAACACATTTAGCTCCTTAGTTTTTATTACAGGACATGGCATGCTAAGGGGAAGCAAGGTTCCTAGGTACATGAGTTTATAGCAAGAGCTTCCCGAAGTGAATGCAAAACTACAGCAAGCCAAACATTTCATCAGTGTGATCAAAAGTGGTGCCACAAAGGAAAATCTGTAACCTTTTAAAGGGTGAAGACTCATACAAAAATGTATTACCTCCTTTATTTCATATTTGTGTATTCAGAAACTTTGAATAAAAAGGATCTCACAAAAATTTTCATACTAAAGTTTTTCAAAAAATCTCTCTGGTTATAAAATAAAACCAGTTTTCTTTCCTTATAGCTATTATATAAATAAAAAACTCAATTAATTTATCTCATGAACAGATGAAAACACATATATCTGGTTCTAACCTGTGAACAGTCCATGAACTGAATACTGGATGATACAAAGGACAACACGGTCAGCAAGAGTCACAAGTCCCACTAATAGTATGCTATTAGCTCTCAGCTGAGGTAGGTTTTCCACATTGAACTTCACTTTTCAAGTCAGGCGTGAATTAGTTTGGGGGAGCAAAGGACTATTAATCATTCCCAACCAGGAAAAACTGAAATAGATGGAGGTGTTCAACTTAAGGGAAAGAAGACTGGATAGAGGCTCTGTAAACACTCTCAAAATGTCTGCTGCTAGAGAAGGAAGAAAAATCCTTGTTTATGTGCCTATGGCAAATAAAAAATCTGAGGTTAAATTGAAGAAGGAGTGATTCAGGAATATACATGGGGAAAGCTTTTAAGAGGAAGTATAAAATGCTGAAACAAACTCCCTGAGGTTATTGTGGAGTTCTCCTTACACATCTCAACAAACAAGTCAGACAACATCTGTCAGGAATAGCACTCATAATGTTCATCCTGCCCTAGGGAAGAAGTAGGAACTTGACAAAGTGTTGAGTTCCTTCCTAGTCTTATTTTTATGACTACAATAACCAAGCAAAACACTTCTTAGAATAAGGTTATTTAAGTTTGAAATTCATGAGCTAAAATTCAAATGATAATATATATTTAAGTTCCTTGACAAATACTCTCAGAGATTTCACAGAAATCTCTTGTTGTGTTGCTTCTATGAACTATGTTTAAAGATGATAAAAACATCAAACACAGTAGATACAAAAAGGTCCTGTTCTTGCTGTGAATTTCCAGTTACAAATCCATATGCTATCCCTAAAGTTGAATGTTTTAGTTTTTAAGAAGAACTACCAATATAAATGTTGTTTAAAGCATAGTATTTATTAATTTATTGTTTGTTTGAAGGAAAAAAAGCTCAGTAATTTTCACTTCTTCTTAATTCCTTTTCCCTTTTGTCTTCAAGCAACATGTGGGTATTTATTGTAGCTTGGATATTTGGCTTATTTTTTCCCGGTGTTTTTTGTTAAGGAATTGAAAAATATAACTGAAGATCCTGAAAACATTTCCCAAAAGCTAAGAAGTATTTCTCATGGAAGTATTTTTTGGCTCCAGTAGTTCTTATTCCCATATAGAATCAGAATAATAGAATTAGGCAATGGTTTCCTTGGATTGGAAAGGACCTTAAACATCTTCAAGCTGAAACTCTCTGCTTTGTACGGGAACATCTTCCATTAGACCAAGTTGCTCAGAGCCCCATCCAACCTGGTCTTGAGCAGTTCCAGGGGTGGGATCCACAATTTCTCCGGGAAACTTATTCCAGTGCATTAATTCCCTGAAATAAAGGATTTCATCCTACTATCATAACTAAACCTGTCCTCTTTCAGTTTGCAGCCATTGCCCCTTTCCCTTGTAGTATCATCTCCCCATTTTTCTTGTAGGCTCCTTTAGCTGCTGAAAGGCCATGACTAGGTTACCCTAAAGTCTTCTCTTTCTAGCTGAAATTCTCTTAGCCTTTCTCAAAGAGGAGCTGTTCTCTCCCCCAATCATTTCCAATCTCAATTCCCTTAGCCTTTCCTCAAAGAGGAGTTGTTCTCTCCCCCTAATCATCTCCATGGACCTCCTCTGGATTCACTCCAACAGGTCCATGTCATCCATGGGAAGGTACTGGGGACCCCAGGGCATTCATTCTGCTGTGTTGAGTTTCACACAATGTAAAAGCTCCTTATTGGTTTCTTGATTTCTGGGCTTTATGTTGGGCTCTTTGGGGGTTCTTTTGTCGGGGGAAACTTTCTTGAGTGGTTTCGTGTCAGGAAAAGGAGAAGTAAAGGACTTTTTCAGTCTTTAGCTTTTTGTTTATTATTATCTTGTTAAAAGTCTTGCACGCTGTCTACACTACGTTCAGTGCATTGGAAAAGCACTGCAAAAATGGCTAACAATTTCTTGTTACAATGTGGACTTTTCTGTCTAATTACAGAACATCACCCAAACCCAAGAAGAAGAAGGAAGAAGCAAGAAGAGCTTGGGACAACATCCTATGCCCTCCATCTTTTTCTCATCTACAACATACTAAAAATCTCAAAACCTAAATTTCTTACTTAAGTGACATACTACACTACTCTCTATAATCTATTTCACACTTTTGAGGATTCGAATCTGTCTTGGAGTCTTGGAAGCTGTCTCCATGAATGAAGGTCAAAGTTAGTGTCTCCTTGGGGGTCAGGACCCTTCAGAGCAGACAGAGAAATATCCCCTGTGCCTCCTGAAACAGCTCCTGAAACAATTCACGGTTTAAAGTCACTTTCTGAAGTAAAAGGAATAAATATGTATTTTCCATGCTACAATTTTAGCTTTCACTAGATCTGAATGTGAGCATGGTGTAGAACTCAGGGTGAGATTTACTGGCCTGACTTCCATCTTAAGCTTCAATATAGACCATGGACAGTACTAAGATCAATCCACTGGACCAAACTTAGTGGCTTTTAATGACAGCTGCAGGACACTGGGAAAGGCTCATGGAAGACTGTACCCTTCTGGTGCCACAGCTGAAGGCCAAAAACATTAGCCCAGGATTCTTTACACAAGGATCACACCTTGGTTGCTCCCCCCTCCCTGAGGCAACTCTGTTACTTGGCATTTCTCTCTGTGCCACATACATCCACAACACAAAGCAGTCATGAAAGTTTGGTCAGCTGAGTTTTTTTCTTGCATCAGTAAACACATAGTGGATTTAATAAAGCTGATTAACCACAGCTCACAGACTGATAGTGTACAGTTAATTTTTAAGTCACAGCCTGGAAGTCTCACATTTTGAAGATCTGGACAAACCTCAAGGCTGAATTTGCTCCTTTTTCTAATTAATCTTCATGGACAAGCTAGACTTCAAATTCCATCACTGATCTTAGGTTAATGGTGAGATTAGAACAGCACAGACCAGAAAGAAAAAAAAATAAAAAGTTCCTACTTGGTGAGACAAGCCAGTAGATACCTTCCATAGAGAAAATGCACACAAAACAACCTGCCCAATTTTGCTTTTGGCATATATGCATATATAATAAGGGACTCTTTCTGCCCATTCCAATGAATCAAATCCAAATGCTCTGCTCGGGTCTAAGTGCTATTAGCTATTTTTAAATCCATTTAAACTTGTCAGTCTACACATGGAATGTTCATTAACACATTTTACTCTTGGTGGTATCTAGGAGCTGTCTAAAGATCTAAATTGTACTGAAAAGGAATCTTCACATTGCATCCTGCTTCTTCTTGTCTGCATACTTTGTCTTTTATCCTCTAAGCAAAAAATAAAAGGAAAGAAAAGATAATGGACAAATGAGACAAACCAGATTTTAGGAAGAAAACAAGTAATTAAACCAGTAGGAGATTTGTGGAATGGAAATGACCTGAAAAAAAAAATTAAATTGAAGCCAGAGCCATAACAATTTGAATTTGCCTGCTTCAAATCATAGGACCTATGACACACTCTCATGCAAAATAGATGGATTTTGGAAAAGTACAGGTTTTCTATGATGTCCATTAATTTCACGGTTTGTTGTTATTTTAAACTTAGGATTAAATGTTCATAAAGAGGATAAATGAAGACTAAGAAGCATTGGTAAGAGGATAGCTTAAAAGTATCATCTTACTAATGAGAAAGCAGAATTATTTCATTCAGGATCAAGAGTGGTGTGTGTGTGGGGGGGTGGGGGGAAGATTAAAAGTCTGTTCTGTTCATGTGTTTGTTTTCCAAAGAAAATTATGTAAACATCATAACTTAAGTATTTAAAGCCTCTCAGGAAGAAAGATCTAAGCAGTATATTTTCAAGAGAAAATGATGTATCCTTCCAATATTTAACTCTCACCTTGATGTACACCTCATTTGTACCAGGTTCAAATGATTACAAACATTGATATGACTAGGAGCAAATGCATGTTAAAACTAATGAAGCAGAAGTACTCAAACAAAGATGATCTTTTTATTGGCCAAAATATTCATACAGTGGCTCAGTGATTTTGAAATCTGGACTTTCCAATTGGCTCAGACAATATTGCTTCTGAACCATTTCTGTCCTATCATGACTCAGCGATGTCCAAAACATGTATCAGAGCTTCCTGAGCAGGATCAGGGATGACTCCCTTCACCCACATGAAGGAAATATGAACTTGAGTGTGAAATTCTAATGCTTGAAAATATGGGTTATGCTGGTGGCAATTCCTAGCATTTTAGTGCATCATTTTAATCCCTTTAAAAAGCTTTCATATTTTATCTTCCTCTATTAGACATATGCCACACTTCACCCAGTTCCAAAGAGGATTATGAATATATAAATCAAGACCAAGAATGCTATCCTAAACAGAGAGCTCTGAATTTTTTATTCTACCCCTATGCACTTTGTCACACTGGGATTTGCAGGCTGCATTTCACTAAGAGGAAGCAATAAAATTTCTCCCAGTTGCACTTATTTGCAACTCCTTCTTGGAAAAAATACCAACTTTGACCCAAGACTGACCCTGAAACAGCCCAGTAAAGACAAAATAAGGCAAAAAAATGAATGTTGGAGTTAAGACAAAGCTAATACTGTCCAACTGACACAATGCATAACACACAAAATCAAAATTCAGGAATTCAGGCCAAGCTTTTGTGTCAGCTGTGACACATCTGTCATCTGCATTGAGACATTCAAAGGACCTGAATGAAACCCTTAAGCTGATTTATTTTTACCTGTTTCAGTGCTCTTTAGAATAGAATAGACATTTAAAAACAAATTCACATCTTTAGGCAGCATATTTCATTGCAGCAATTCAGAGCAATATTCACGATAGGAGGTCTCAAAGGTTACAACCTACTTCAGTTTTGTCACTGTTTTATTCATGGAGCCCTGACAGCAAAGGGTGGTCCACACATAAGTGTGAACATGTATATACACACAGAAAGAAAAAGCCCATATCAAGTACTAACAGCTCAGATCCCTTTTTCTTATTTGATATCTAAAAAATGTGAATGTGAATGAATGCAGTGCAAAAATGATCCACAGACTTTTAGTTCTATAACTAAAATAAGTCAGTTTAAGACTTTTTCATTGTTGTTGTATTTTAGGTGTTTAGGTGTGGTTTAGAATTGGGAAGGGAAGAAAATAAAAAATGAAGTTTGAAAAATTATGACCTAGCCTGGAGTTTATATTAACATATTAAAAGAAAATGAAATTGAACTTGGATTTGAGGATAATGGTAGGTATTTGGTTTTCCCAAAGACCTACCAAGTGTCACTGTCACTCAAGGAACTGTATCATTCTTGGGTGTATCAGAACTATTATTTTTCTCTGGCCAGTCTGCTTTAAAAAAAGGGAGATGTATGCAAAGCATTATTTTTCTAACATGTTCCTCAACAATTAAAAGCTTTGAAATTCTCCAAACAGTTTGTCTTTTCTGCTTGTAAACTTGCTTTGAACTGGTCTGTAATGTCTTGTTTTAGACAAAAGATCCACTAGCTTTTAAAATTGATTTCCATTTGGTTCCTTTCAAAAAGAAGGGAGACCTGTGCTTGGTGACTGTGGGGGGAAGTAGAAGTCACACATCCACATACTCATTCCCAAAATGCTTAATATTTAAGGACTTAAATAAATATTGATGATTAAATACAAAGGACACCTTCTCAGTCAAGGGCTTTAGTGTGAATATTAAGCCCAGCTTCCAAAAAAGTCTATTTTACTACTCTTGAATAGTGATTTTGATGTTAATTTTATCTCTAAAAGGTACAAATTTTACTCTCTTTACTTGAAATTGGATACTTCAAAGCTTACATGACAGAATAAGGAAATCGTTGGCAAAGGTAAAAAGAACAAGAAAAGCTGTCTCTCAAAGGAATATGGAATATTGGCCTTTCTATAAAAAGTATCATATTGTGGTTCTTGTGCAGTCATTCATCCATACTCATCTATAACTGAGAACACATTTAAATGAAGAAGATTTAAATCATTATCAAGATGATTTGGAGGAGAGAGATCTATGCATTTAGATCCTCTTGTTTGCTTAACTGGCAAACAAATTGTCCTCTGAAAATAAATTGACTCATGCTGTACTAAACTGTATTGCTTTCTCACTTGAACCTTTTAAATAAAACTAAAAACTAGAACCTTACTACACTGAATCATACAATTTACTTTTCAAATTGTTGATTTCTATAGAAATAATTGATTTTTATGCATCTTGTTCCAATATGCAAAAGTTTGAAAACCTAGAAAAATCACTCAGTAATTTTGCTCCTTTTTCCATCAAAATAAGTATGTTGTTCTTTAAAATCCATTGTATGACCAAAAAAAGGATTAGGAATGCAGCCTGGCAAGACACTACTTGTTTTCATTCCTTTCTTTTAAATTATTTTTGTGTGAAAGACAGAAATGACAACTCGGAATAAAGAATTTCTCTTTTATTTACTGAATAGACACAACAATGTAACTTCAAAAGCATCTTTGAAAAGGCTAAAATATTAGTTGACAAGAGGATTTGGGTAAAGATTCTGATCTCATTTTTGCAAGAATAAATGTAAATTCATTTGGTGTACAGCAAATTATATCACAAAGTAGCCACCAATTCTGCAGCAGCCATCTGTGGTTGAGAGAGAAAACAGCCACAGAAATTTCTCAGTAGCCTCTCTAGGGTTAATTTTCAACAAAAACAGTTCCAACAGAACCTGATTTTCAACACTTGAAACAAATCTTGATTCTGAGGTGAAAAGCATAGGATAAAATGTTCACAAAGTGTATATTTATGTACAGTTGCATAAGATCAGTGTATTATGGCTATGTAAATGCATATATATGTTTTAGTGATTGCTATAACTGCTCAGAATTTCTTAATAGAGAACTGAAATCAAAGTAGACAATGAGTTTCACAATATCGTGTCAAACTTGGCTTTTGCCTAGAATAGTCCATTAAATTTCAAACAAGTGGAACATAGCAAGATCCGGGTGACATAAATTGTCAAAGTGCATGGATTCACTCCCTTCTGTAGTAGTTTGTACCTTTTTCAGTACTTCTATGACATTTAGAACTGTTCACTTGCCCAGAATTTCCTTTCAAATTTTTCTGTCCTCACAGATTTCCATTTTCCCCACTCATCATTCACCCTTTTAAAGAAAGAAAACCAAACCAAACGAAACCACCAAAACAAATCAGAAACCACAAAAAACTTAAAAAAAACCCCAAAAACCAAACCAAACCCAAAAACCAACCAAACAAACAAAAAAAAACCCTCAGGAAAGGTTAGAGGAGATCTAGTCCCAGTCATAAAATTTTAGACAGGGGATAAAAAATAAAATTCAAACCTTCAAAATACCTCTTGCATGAACAAGAAGAGGCAACAGGTTTTCACCACTGCAAAAGGATTCAATTTTTTCCAAATGCTGGACACAGCCTGGTGCCAACTGGAGCAAGTTCTCCCTGGAGGACTGCAGCCCAGGGAAAAGCCCACTCTGGGACAGAAGGACAAGGAGGAGGAGCCCAGAACACCTGGAAGGGACTGACCACAGCCCCATCCTGACTTTTCCAGGTTTTTCTGGGTTCTTTCTAGTTCATATCCATTTGGATGAGGGAAAATGAGTCCTTTGTGCACTACCAGAGAGGGGCTGAGGCACAGATGCTCCGCAGTGCTGCTGTTTAGCAGCTAATACAAATGCACACCTTGGTAAAGGGGGAGAGTTCACTTTCATGGATGCAATTAGTCATTTTTCATGACCCAAATTATGCTTGGAATCATGATCATATAATGAAATATTCAGATTACACAAAAGATATGAGACCTTATTCTCTGCTAAGTTACTCTGCTTTAGGTCTGGTAAGTGTCTTCTAATTATCTCGTCTCCATGAAAGGAAAATGAGGTCCACACTTATGCATCCAGCTAGATTAGTTTACATTTTTTTAGATTAGGTGAAATTGTCTAATGCATATGTAAGAGCTACGAGTAGAGGGCCACAGTCATACTAACATATTACTGCTAATAAATCCTCTTCTATACTTAAACAAATTAAGCTCTCATCAGCTGGTATATAATAGTTCCATTGTCATTGACTTAAAAATAAAATGACCTGATAGCAAGGAGACACTTTTGCTATTGCCATTATCTGCTTCTGAAAAATGTGAATTACTTGCAGGCAGCAGAGGGTTCCACTTGCAATTAAATTAGCACTAGTGGACATTTCACCCACATCCAAAGAGATCACTGGAGAGGGGAAAAAGACAGATTCTAATTTATCAAAAGCTACTAGTTCTTTGTGAAAGAGACAGGTTTAAGATATTCTTGTCCGTTTTCTGAAACCCACAGGAGCTTGAAAATTATCTGATAATCTAACTGAATGATTTATAACTCCCTTTTGGCCCCATGCAAGGATTTGCCCCCAACAATTAATCTTCCTGGAAATAATTGGAGTTAAAATTAAAACTACATTACTCCTCAATTCATTGGGATGCACTTGGCATGGACTTTTGTAACAGCTTCAGGTAACATAATCATTAACAATGGCAAATGATACCAAGTTTGGCTGGCCAAAAATGAAAATGAGGGAGGGAAAATTAACACAAATAACAACCTTTTATCAAGACATCAATACCTTCCAGCTGCTCATTTCTATGGTACCAAATTGCTGCAGTAGCAATTACCTGATATTGGTAAATGAAGCAATTCTTAAGCCCCAGAGGTATAAAACACAATGTAATTCAAGAAAAGTCACTAGAAAAAGTAAATTTCTGGTCCCTTTTCAAACCTAAGGAAGAATCAATAAAACTTAAAATGGATTAGCAGAGAGACCAAGGCCTGTTCACAGGCCTCAGGGGACCCTTCTGGGCGCAGAAGAAAACAGATTTTTTTGGCCAATGGCCTGACTGCCCATTTGCAGAGGAGAAGCACAAAGTGTAAGTCTTTTCATGAAAGCTCTTGTGTGTTTTACAAACAAGATTTCACAAAGCATCATAGCAGGGTTAACACTGGAGGCAGCACCTTCAAAAGGGAGGCTGCTTTTCTTCCCATGGCAGGGTCTTGTGAGAAAAGTGTCTTGTGAGTTTCATTGATAAATTTTGTTCCTTAGCTTGTTGAGTATAATTTTCCTAATTTTCTTCCTCAGGGGGTTTTCTCAATTAGGATACCACAGAGAGAAACTCTTTGCCAAATTATGGGCATTCAGTGTCATTTTAGATGCTATGAAATACATTCCTGACACCTTGCTTCAGTTCCAGGAGAGCACAGGAAGACTTGAGAACTGCTATCTAAGCTAGTGGTCTCAGGCTGGTATTTTTTATACTCTGGCATATATCAGTCTACAGACTGGGATTAAGGTCACTAATGTTCCCATTTCAGCCATGTCAGTCAGAATACTTATGACAGATTTTCCAGCAGAGGAAAATATTATGTTGACTTTATGGAGGAATGTTACCTCCAACATAGACAAAAATTTTAGCATTTACTCTGAAACCTTACTTGCCTCATTTTTCTCACTAGTGAAATGGAGTTAAACTTCCCCATATTCTGCAGGATAAATTCCTTAATATCATAAGCCCCTGGGATATGTGAGAACAAGAACAAAGGTTGTACCAGTATAGGTTGAGCTTTCTTCTCTTAGGCTGGTTCATGGCTGGTCCATAATGGTTTGGAATAGAAAGGTTGGGTTATTCCGTTCAGTGTCAGATGGGTAAGTGAATATCCTGTCACATTTGTGTACCACAACATGGCATGGGGCAGAGATAGCAGCTGCAGCTCTGGAAGCTGCGGGGCCATTCCCTCTGTGGACATCCAAAGTGACCAGAAATGGTTTCTGTAGACAGCATAGGGGTGTCTGTCCAGTGCTGTTCCGGGTATTGTAGATTAATGCTGAAAGCTCCATCTCCCATCACTCAAACACAGAGCAGAGCATTCCTTGCAGCACTAGCACTGTTGCCAGGCTGCAGGTAACACACTCTTTTATGGGGAGGGGGAGGGGTTAATTCAATTTCTGCTGCTTCCATTGTTTGGCTTTGCAGTTTTGTTAATCTTCCCCTCCATCCCAATCCTCTCACCATGCTACCCCTTACCCTACAAATTTAGAAACCCCCAGAGGTTTCAGGTGTGCCATAATCATTGTTTTTATTAGGTTATGTATTTTCAGTACAAGACACCATCCAGGAGGAATAGACTACTAAATGAAGGCTCTGTTGACATTACATCTTCTGTCTCATGCCTAGACAACACAAACTCCCACTGTGTAGTCTGAACTGCATCCAAGCCTTGAAGATTAGAAATTCCAGGTGTAAGAGTATCACGGATGAAGGACTCCAGCTTGACAACATAATACCACATCAATTTTTGTCAATCTTCATGCAGCTTAATTATCACCAGCAAGCACTCTATTTTTGAGAAGCATGAGAGGATTTACAGGCCCGTAACAACAGGAGCAGGATTCAATCTGGAAAAGAAATAAGGGCACTATTAACAAAAATTCTCTTTGAGACTGGGACTCAGCTTTATGAACACAAAAGGCTAATCCTTAAAATACAGCCTTATGAATACTTTCTTTCTAGTAACCTCACTGTGGACAACAGTTCTCTCTCACCGAAGCTCTCACAAGTAAGAACAGCTCTCCTATGTTCTCTAAAATAAGAGACACTAAAAATTAAAAGGCAAAAAAATTGCTCTTTTACCCAAAGCAATATGTTGCAAAAAGCTGAAGTGCAGCAGAAGTGGGAGCTCTTGCTGGTTTGCTGTGTATTATAATATGTCCACTACCAACAAACAGTGGCATTGTCAGGACTGATGCCTTTTGTTTTAGCTTTCATATTTTTCAGATTCTGTACTGCCTCAGTGTGTTACTCTGAACTTCATATACGGTGTTAGCAAGTTCTCTTCACAGCTTAGCTAGACAAAACAATCCTTTTCCAGCCCTAGAACCAAGGACACCATTGCAGCTTCAGGCCCAAAAAGTACAAACAACAGTGAATTGAGGAGAGCAAACTGGGACGATGGGACTTCATAACCTGAAGCTGTAATTGGACAATTTACCCTAATATGTAAATGGACCAAAACTTATAAAAGTGTGAAAACTCATGACTATGCATCCATTTTGCGCCTCTCTTGGGTGGAGCCATGGCCAGGCTCTTGCACTGTCCAAGGTGTATCTTTTGAAGGCCTTTTAATAAATACCTACTTTATTCCTTTAACTCTGTCTAACCTCTGTTCCAGGTAGCCTCTTTAGGTCTCAGGACATTATTAAAAAGTCAAAACCATGAAATAATATCTCCTGCATCACGTGACTGACACCCAGACCAAGATCCTTTCCTTTGATTCAACTGCTGTATGTCTGCAATAAGAAGAAGACACACAGAGGTAAAAACAGTACAAGCCAAGAAGGTAAAATAGACCAATAGTCCTACTTCCTTTCAAGAGTGGAGAGTAAGAAGAAGGCAAGATTTAATAGTCAAGCCTGCAAAACAGATTTGTGCAAACTACGTCCGGAGCAGTATATAAATTATTGGTCAAAAGTCATACAGGAAACTTCAGGCAGACTTAGCAGTAAAGCTCATTTCTGTTTAAGATATTATTTGGTCCCTTAAAGAGCACTGGAGAATTTTGCTTCCCTTTTTTGTATGTTCTGCCGGTTATCATCCAGGGAGGGGAATGGAGTGGGCTGGCTTTACTGAAAGTCTGTTTTCTGGAGAGGGCAGTTCTACAAATGTCCATTGGAAGTCAGAAGACAGCCCTTGATCCTCCAACACACCTGAAGAATGGTGATCCTTGTCAAATCCTGAATAGATTTCAAATTGGAAAAGCTCCCGAGGCAAGTAAGATGTACCTTTGCTGAGACAAAGAAATGAACTGAGGAAGATTCTACCTCAATGTATTGCCATTTGGGTGCTTCCCCCTTTTACTGCTCTAACAACGAAGGATTGTAGTGAAGATTTACCAAATAATGAAGACATATGACATAGGGGAATGAAAACTGCTCAAATTGTCAACACATTTTGTTTTGCTGCTCAGTGTAAATCTTTTCTTTGCAGATGCAGATGTTATTCATTATGTTGTAGATAAATTCAGATATGTGGTTTACACTGATTTAGCATTGTACTTAATTGGTTTTAAATCTAATGCACTGCAATAAGCCTTAAGTGCTACTTTGCTGTGAAATTTAAAAGTGAACAGTACTGTAATTCTGCTTTGGTAGGATTTCTCTGCGAGCAATATGCTTCAATTCAACAGCCTCTCACTGGGAATAAAACAACAAAAAAATCCACTTAAAATGTAGCTTTCTTAATTGACCTCAGTTTATAAAACTCACATTTGAGGACTGTGTTATTAGTGGGGTTAGGTCTGAGACAGATACAACGACAAATCTCAAATCATGGCACTTAGCATTGAGCTCCTCATAATGCAAATAAGCCTCAGACTATCAGCAAGTGGCAGCTGGTGATCCAGAGCAGAGCATGTTCTGGAAGCACGAAAGAAAGCAGCACAGGATGCTGCTGGAGTTCTGCAAACCTGAATACCAAACCTGTAACACCTTCTGCCCATACCTGGACTGAAAGCATGGGGCCACTCTTCTCCTTAATAATAGATAATCTTTAATTGGACTAGATGGAACCAGAGGACCTTTTAGCTCCTTTCCAACCCAAGCCATTCTTTGATTTTGATTGAGAGCCGAGATACTTTTTAAGGTTGGATTTATGTGCTATCACTTCCTCTGAATCCAACCCCCAGAATATGCTTTCCACATTTTCCATGCACTTGAAATGTCAAGGATTTTTATTTTAACTGCTATTTTTCAGAGAATAACTGTCCTGAAGATATGGCATATAGCTACCAAAAATCCTCCTACAGCAGCCCAAATATTAGTCTTCATTTCTTTTCCTGAAATTCTCTTCTCCTTTCATTTCCAGCCCAGATGTTGAGGACTTTCACAAATTGTCTTTTTAAATTAACCCATCTGCATAATCTGCCTCCTAAATGAAAATTAGAACTTTTCCTGCTTTTAAAGAAACATATTGGCTCCTCTATTTTCAAATTACTTCTTTTAAATATCACTCTTTAAAAATCTTCAGCCAAATTCAAGTAAAACCCATTTTAAAACAAACATCTATAATTTTGTCTCTGTAAGTAATATATACAACATACTTGTTCATAATGCTCTTAATAAATTTTGAGAGGTAACCATCAAGTGCTTAATTTTTCTTGTTCTCAGACTCAGGAGTCTGATCTTTATAATAATCTGCATGTATGACTCTATTCCATTGCCCCATTTTTCTTGTAAATGATAAAATTTTCCAAAATAAGGCTAGGACATGAAGGGCGAAATAGGTATCTATTCATAGTGTTAAAGAAAAGACAAGGCAAGTGACATTCGCTCTTAGAAGACATTTGGAAAAATTTTAGTAAGGATCTAAGGTAAGAAAAAGACAGACTTAAAATGGAATTTGGCTGGAATTTTGACACTGGAGCCTTGGCCAACCATGTGAATGCCAGACCTGCCTAGAACCTGGAGATGATTGTTCACAGAAGTACCTACAACAGTAAAGATGGTGATTCCTTTTAAAAACATCCCGGATGCCTTGAAGTCAAACCAGCTGGAGAGAGTTTTATCTCACTGCAGAAACCTGGGATGTGAGGGGGGCCATGTGGACATCCCAGACAATGACAACTGGATGTCTGTGGAGCTAACCAAGGTTCACTGGTAAGAACATTCTGTTTGAAAGAACAGCTTTTGGGCTGGAGAAGGGGCCTGTAGGGAATAAACATGTTTCCCAAACTCAGACAACCTTTTTACAGCAGTCACTTATGGGCAGAAGCAGCTTTTTAATTCATGGTGAATCAGGGAACTCCTAGAGTGGATTGATTCGGAAAGACAGGGGATACTTTTCTTTCCTCTTTTTTTTTTTCCTGAGACTATCAGGCAACAGCATAACCTCTCATATTTAAATTCTAATTCTAAATTCCATGTTTTGTTTTGTTATTTGATGTGTTAGGCTTTTCTGGGTTTCTTTGGGGAGTTTTTTTTTAGATAAATGTCATGACAGATCTCAGAAAATAGCAACTTGAAAATGGCTTTTTGTTGTAGTGACACAAAGTGGAACAATTACCAACTAAAAAATTCCTTGGATATCTCAGTAACCCTATTTACATGCAATCTTTAGAGGAAGTGAAGAATATCCAGTGACCTGCAAGAGAAGCTTATCTGTTAGTTTTCAGTAAATTTCCTGGCATCCTACAATGCTTCAGAGAAATAAAAAGAAAAAAAAATGTCAAGTACAGCCTCCCAATAGCAATACACTATTTGCTTTAAGCAGTGCCAGCTCTGCAATATGAACCAGCTTTTTTCAGCTTATTATTTGTCAGTAGCAAACAAAAATACCTGGATATTCCCAGTCACAAGCTGTGTACATCCCAGTCTTTTCTTGTCATCCTTAAATCTGATCTCACTTGCCAGTGTGCTCATCTCCATGTTCTCCAGCCTGCATTACTGAATAGGTCTGCCTCCCTCACTTTCCAACATCATTTCTAGCTGCAGCTATCAAAACACCTTCAGTAGCAGGAAAATTCATCACAGTTAGTTACTAGAAACAGGGATTATTCAAGGATAAGAGGGGAAAACAGATTATGCAATTCAGTTCATGACTGTTAGTGAGCAAAACCTAATTAAGAGTGCTATTGACCACTGTTAGCATGCATTTTGAAGAGATTATTGATCATAAGTGTTACAAAAATGTATAGGCTGATTAATGGCAAGTATTAATAACAAACTCTACGATTACTGAAAATTAAATTCTTGTGAACATTATAGACCTTTTATAATTCTGCATTTTCATGTGATATCCTAAAAAACAGGTATAAAAATTTCAAGCTGGGATTTCTAGTGTTGCTTTTCAAAGTAATCCTAAGGGAATATTGACATTAGCATTTCACTGATACAAAATCAAGCAATGTAAGTAAAGGTACCGCCAGGGTATGTATCAATTTCTGCCACAGGCTTTTTCCGTGACAACATCCATGCTTATGCACATGTCTTTGTGTTTTCTCTCCCTGCAAACTTTCCTGTGCTATCTTCAAATCAGACAGAAAATATCTAAGAAAAGAGAAAATGTAGCCTTGATCTAACCTCAGGACACAATCTCAGAAAAAAACCCCTGATCTTTAGTAATAGCAGCCCTATTTTCTTAATTCCCTGAGGAAATCCTGATTTAGTAGTACCTCCTGGGCAGCATATTTCAGAGATGGAAACTTTTTAAAAGTAGTCAGAATACTTTACATCTCTGTTCTATAGAGCTCCAGTTCTGGCTTTACTCAGCTTCAACACATGTTGCTGCATTGGCAAATTCAGCAAAACAGTAGAAACACCATATTTTATTTTTAATCAAATCTGGTTTTTAAGACAACATTATTCAACTGTGGAATTTTTTGTGGAATTCCACTGGGAAGTGGAATTTTGCGTATGATATGACAAAGCCTTTCAGTCTAATCATGGCAGGAAGGTATATGTGCTTTGCTGGCTCATGTGGTTACAAAAAGACAATATTCCTCAGCGTTTGGTGTCATGGAGGGGATTCACATCACGGTGTTTGAGTGTAATTTTTTGTCCCCTTTATTCTCTGTTGTGTCTGTGCAACAAAAAAAGGGACATATGAGACTGATCAGGCACACTACTATAGAGTCTACATAGAGAAATACATACTTGAGCAGGTTCAAGGGTACCTTAGGGTATCCCTCTTCCAACACAGCTGGCTCCCTCTCAAATTAGTTGAAAAGGTGCTCCTCTAGGAAGCCAGTGTGTGTGTTCCCTCAAGTCCCTCAAAATGCCTCATGCTTTGAACACAACCAATGTTTTGCAGACCTTTTGCTTCAAAGAAAAAACAGTCAGATCTTCCAGATCTCTGAATTACTATATATGAGATGTAGAGAAAGCTAAGAAATAGGTGTCAAAATGCATTTTTATTTTTGGAGGATTCACACTAAGGTAGAAATTAGCTTTCCTAATGCCAATAGGATTTTGCTATTAGCTTCAATGGAATCAGGACTTAATGCTCAGACCTTAAGTTAAACAACTTTTCAGCCGCTAGTAGGTCAGTTTGCCCTGAACCAGGACATGCTGTCATCTGCATTTGTTATTCTTCAGGTCCATTTGAAAATGTGTAACAGGTATGCTGAGTCCTCATCAAGTGAGTTTAAAGAAACATATTGTTTAACAGATCATTTAAAATTATCAAAGTCTTTAGAAACAAACAGGAGACGGCAGTCAAGGTTTACAGCTCAGGAAAGGACATTTTGTGGAGGTGTCCTAATGTTATTCAGATTTTCTGAAGATCGTGACATGATTTCAAATGCATACACATTTAATGGAATTTGTTGCATAATAATTCCAGCCACAGGAACTCAAGTTAATATCTAACACACCTATTATTAGTTCTTGATATAGAGCAGAAATAGCTTACTAGCATTTTCTTGTAAATTCATTAAAATGTGCAATGCTGGTTAATCACATGGGCACATTGATATGTTCTTTTTTCTTGTTTTTGCCGTACAGTGTTTAGCACCTTCACTGCTATTCCACAAAATCATAGCAAGATTCTACACGTTTCTGACAACAGGCCCCTTAAAGATTGCACAGGTACAGCCTGAGAGATGAAAAGATATTTGCAGAAAATAATGCAAAATTTTTAAACTCAAATCTGATTATTAAAGGCTTTGATAAAAATAGAGGCCATAATACAGAAAAGCAAAAAAAAAAAAAATGTGTTTAACTTTTGTAATAGAAAATACTATAGGGCAAATAATCATTTTCATTTCATATTTCTGTACAAAAGAGTGAAAGGGAGACAGTTTTTCAAGAAAAACAGGATTTAGTGTGTAAAAGCAACAAAAAATACTTTAAAAATCTACTTGAGCTTCAACTGTGTTTTAGTTCTCTTGAAGAGTTTAATGAACCCAAGGCAGTCAGTCAACATAAACTTGGTACAAAACCTCTCTCTGATCCTTGGATCAGCCTGTAAATGCTACTGGGGGTAAGCCAAGCACATTGCTATTAACAAAATGACAGCTTCACTCAGGACTTTCCAGAACTGGCTGTGCCCTCAAAGTTGTTTCTGTTGCAGACCTCGTCAACAGTGAGAAAAAAACCCATAATGATACCCACAGAATAATTTATTTTCTATTTA
>JAYDZK010000113.1:145658913-145676599 GCA_034509185.1 Euphonia xanthogaster | reverse complement strand
TTTGGAAGAAGGAAAAATAAGTAAAGCAGAAAGAAGTTTTGGAGTTTCCTCAATACATGAAATGGAAAAATGCCCATGATGATAAATGAGATCACTGCTGTGCTCGACAAACATTTTTATTTTCTTCTTTTCCTTTTGGATCATATCCTGGAAGTGCAAGACACTCCTTCAAACTCTCAATAGCTATTTAGGATTTTAAGCTGTTCTATACCCAGCCTGTAGCAGAAGTCCTACAGTAACAACTAAATCATCAACTAATGGCAGAGTGCAGCTCACACAACACATCCTTTTAGTATTTGAGTAGTTACAACAAAATCAACAGCCTTACTCAGAGTAAATTACAACTCTGTGTAATAGCATACAGCCCATAGCATCTTAGAGAAGTTAATCAATACAATCAAGATTTCTCTCTCAATAGTAGAATCGTTTGTTCCATGAAAAAAATTATGAGGTTTGAGCAAATAGTGAATAATTATAGAATCATAGAATGGTTTGGGTTGGAAGGGACCTTAAAGATCATCTATTTCTAACCTCCTGCCATGACCAGGGGCAACTTCCACCAGACCAGATTGCTCAAGGACACATCTAGCTGACCTTGAAACCTTCCAGGGATGTGGCACCCACAACTTCTCTGGGAAACCTGTGCCAGTGCCTGACCACCGCCAAAGTAAAGAATATAGCTAACTACATTAAATTATTTTTAATAGCAGGCATAAATTTAAAACACCCCCTAAATCCCTGCTTTCTATTTCAAAAAGTTCTTTAAAAAAAAAAAAAGTATAAGCTTTAGGATCCCTAGCAATATGCAACTTTATCAGGAATTTAAACCCATTCTTTACAATGTACCTAATTTTATCTGTAACAATTTTCTTTTTCAAAGGTATAATTACAACAGCTAATGTAACACTCTCACTAATTTATACTATAAACACAGATGATCTGTCACAGAGCAATCTTTGCATAACACTTCTTAGACAAAATCTTAAGCTATTAAAAAAGTGTGAATTGCATATGCCCACTTGCTTAAAATAGATTGTGTAAAAATTAATGTGTTTTAGCTAGTCAAGGGGAAAGTTACTGTTTATTATTTAAAATGTAATGCTGTTTAGAGGCAGCTTCTACAAAGTATATGGAAGGAGAACTGTTGTGAGGTTTGCTAATCAGGAGCTTAATTGTGTTGTCTTAAAAACAGATATTTGAGAAAATGATTATAATTATATATATATATGTGTGTGTGTATATATATAATTATGCATGTTAGACATGTTCATATAATGCTTCATGGACTTCCTCTGATAACTATATCACAAACTTATTAATGAATACATTAAATTTGTTTCCCAGAGAAATCATGAATGCCCCATCCCTGGAAGTGTCCAAGGCTTTTGGTCTAGTGGAAGGTGTCTCTGCCCACGGCAGGGGGTTGGAACAGAGCAATCTTTCAGGTCCCTTTAAACTCAACTTTTTTTTTTTTTTTTTAACAGTATAAACACTGAATTTTAAATAGCAGAAGTTTTGTACCAGGTTCTACTCTCAGTGACCCCTGTTTTACAGCAGCAGCACTCCATTCTCATCCTCAGAGACTCTGGCTACTCTGTGTTAACATCTGCCTGACTGCTCTGATTGGCAAGAGGGGAGCTGGATATTCACTACTCATGCACAATAAGACTCCTGTCTGTCTGCATGTGAATTCTTGCAGAGACTGGACACAAACATGTAGTGACATCACTCTGCCTTCTTTAGGTTACTGTGCTAGAAGTGCTTTTCTTTTTATCTGCTGTTAAGACACCAATGCTTAATGAAATGGAGCTGCATGCTGATGGCTCCACTAAAACTCTGCTCAGCAAATACCCTGCATCTATCAGATATACCTTATCAATTCACCAGTGCAGTCCACTGAAAGGATTCCATTAATTTTGTGTTTGCCCAATGTATTTTGTCTTTCATGGGGACACTGCAGCAACCAAAGAAATTAATACTCCCAAGGAAAGAAACAGCACCTGTAAAGTCATCACAGACTATCAGGGTGAAGAGCAGGTAGGCACCAAACCCTGTACTGCAAAATTTTATTTACTTACAGCCCTAAAAGGAAATTCTGTGTCTGTGTAGGAAAGTAGATGCCTAGACACATTCAAGAGTTACATTCAGTGAAATTCCACTGACATTTGAAGGAAATAAAACTGAGAATTAAAAATACATAATGAGCTATGTCCTCAGAGCACCACACTCACAGACATATTTCTCCTTTTTTCTTCCACAGGGTTTGTGTTTTGGGCTTCTGCTTTTTGACCAAAGAATATTTCTTCTTACATCTAGAAGTCTGATGCATAAATTGCTAAGACTTTTGATGGGCTAAATGCCCAGATATAAGTGTGGGTGTCCAAAATATCTCTTAGAAGAGAGCTTTGCTTTGCCTTACATGCTTTGGTAGTGGCCAGGGAAGGAGTGTCCATGTGATAGGAACTGGGCTGCAGAGGAAAGCAGTGGTATTTCCCAAATGTAGCTTCAAATCAAAATAAATTCTTGGAAGGTTTCTTTGTATTTAACACCTGAAAAAAAAACCACCTGTGATTGAACTGGGAATGAAGTCTTGTACATTTGAGAATTCATGTGGTGTCATCAAGACACTGAAGTCAGAGAGGTCAAGGGGCAGGCATTGTTGGTTATTGAATTATTTAACTCACACTTTGCAGAACACAACACAGTCTTCCTTTCATCTTGCTGAAAGCTGAAGAGGCTGAAAGACAGGAACCAAGGTGAGAAAAGCCTCTTTGATATGGCCACTTGACAGATGCTGTGTTAGGGCAAGAGGGAAGACACAGCAGCACTGTAGATCAGCTCTCTCCCCCAAATCTCATTCAGCTACTCAGTATGGAGAATGACAGTGCTGGAAACCTTGCCACCAGAAACAAAGACAGTTTGCTCAGGAAAGCGCTTGGAAAAAATCAGTGAAATTCCTAGGGGAGGGGAGAAAACTGATTTAAGGCATCAAAAGGTAGGTGACTCAGTTGCTGAAGTACAAGCTTATGATGATTTAGATTGAACTGACTAGAACTTGGGACATGCTAATCTCCCTCTTCATTGATAATAAGCTCACAATAAATGTCTGATTTTTAGATGACTGAAGTCTTATGGGCAGCTTATGTCATAAATCACAGAAGATTGGTTTGTGCTGCAGTCAAAAGCTGTGTAAGCATAACAAAAGTAGTATACTGCTATGCCAAAATCAGATCAAATATAACTACCTAAGCTTTTGCTGGACCTTTGGCTGCAATTTAAACTCATATTTCAGCTTTTGTGCCCAAGTTCTTTATATATACAATTGAGATAAACTTGCTCTATTTGTTATAGCAGCAGTTTAGCAGCAATTAGTAGTGAGATCCTAGTCTGTTCCAGTTATATGAGATACATTAATTTATTGTCAGATTAAATAAAACAAAGTGAGAAATCAATATACATTGCATATGGGATGAGTAAATTGCTCATGACTTCCCTGGCCAAGCTTCATGTTATAAAAGGTGGAATCTTGTAATTTGCTTAATGTTTCTCCGGTCATCAGTTTCCACCTTGCTTGTGTTCAGGCTGATACTGTCTTTTCACTTCACAAATTGCAATATTGCCAGCACCTAGTTCTTGTTCTTGTCATTGCTAATGCCTACTTCATGTTCTTGTCATGGAGCAATCCTCTGTCAGGTTTTAACTTTTTCCTTGAAATTCCTCCATCTGTGATGTCTCTTTTCTGTGTCACAGTGTCATTCTTGCCCTTGTATTACAGTGTCCCACATCTTTGTTTAAAATTTTCCACCCATGGCAATCAAGACTTTGACTCAATTTACATGCCTTTGTATTTATATGTAGGGAAAACAAAACCAGTAAGAAAAATAGAGGAGGCAATGTGTGACTTCATTATTTAAACAAAACAGAGTTTACTTGTAGAAAATGATGTTCTTTTGTTCTCATTCACACTCAAATAAATTACTGTTTTCTTAGTCTTTCCTAATGACATTTTTTGTGGCAATGGGCAGTCTCCTACATTTATACATTTGAACAGTGGAAAGACAATGAGACCCAATCTCTAAAAATTCTGGAATTATCAATTGTTGTAAAACATAATTTAGCAAATTTTAGCCATCTGTGTTTGGCTATACTGCAATGGTTTTGTTCTCATACTTCAGCATATTCCTGCATTTGTTTGAAGGGTTGGGCCATAGATTTGAAAAAAGAATTTTCTTTTTATTGCAAAAAAATAAATGTCTTTAAGCCCATGTACATTTGCTGTTTTCAAAAGCAGGTGACTTTGAAAAGATTGAGATGTGACCATGTGCTGTGTTTCTTTAGCCAGAACATCCACGAAAGGGTGAGGCTGACATAAAAACACCTGAAATCTTTATTTATCTTTTTTTCCCACTATAATATAGTTTGGGAAATGCCATAGGTATTTCAACAGGTCATTGCAAACCTAAGAGTGTCATGGACTTCACTTTGGCACAGTGAAGAGCAGAGGTGTTTTATTGTTTAGTCAAGGGATCACTGAGGGGTGTCTGGGGCCAGACACTTCTCTGCTTCTCTCATTTTGTTTTCTGAAGCTTAAGAAAAGAGAAATTGTGTATTGCTGACATATATACATGAAATCAGAGCATGTCCAACTCTTCCAAATGATGGGTAAGGTATCCCCTAGCCATGAAAACAAAACAAAACAAAAAATCCATAAAAGATTTAATTACCAAATTTATAGAGAAATCACTTGGTCTTTTTGCAACATACACAAGTTCACTACAGGAATTAAATACTTACACTACAGCAATTAAATACTTAATGGTTCAGGATTAGACATTTTCCAATTTCTGTTGCCTCCCTTTGTGAAGACCTTTGGAGACTATAGTGCCTCTTGAATAACATTAGTAATTGCCAGACTTAGCCATTTCTTAGTAATTACAGATCAGATAGCAAGTTCCTCAGGGCAGGGATCAAGCACTGTGGCCTGTTCTGAGAAAATGCACAGGAAACACTTGGCTAGGGAGATAAAAAATGAATACAAATAGTCATAAATAATAAATACTAGTAAATGCCCATGTTTGGGGGTAGCTATTTATCTTCTGTAAAACCACATAATTTCTGCCAGCTACAGTAGGATGATGTCAGTCTGCACAAGAGAAAGTCAGAATTCCACCACAAAAGGGACCCATTTCACCCAGTTTTCCTGCTCTACTCATCACCTACACATGAATACACTATTTCAAGAAGAGGAAACTAGTTAGTTTTCTTCGTAAGGATATTCAACACATTTATAGACATTCTGCATCACTTGGGCCAATGACCACGTTTTGCTCCCTGATTCCAATATTACAGAAATGACATCTTGCATGCCTGAGGTGCAATGTATCCATGTGTCAAAAGCATCTCAAAGTTGCTGCTGTGTGGTGAGGAACTCACTGCACAACTCTCTGTGCATTCCCCAAGCACCAAGGGTTCAGCAGCTGAAGTTACAGCCTGTGCTGCTCTGATGTTGCAGTAATGATGCACAAAAGTACAGCTGTTATCAACTCTCTGAGCACTGTCAAAAAATGTTATTTTTGCCCTTTTGTCTTTTTTTGCAGTGCCACTATCTGGAAGAGAATGCAAGGACTTTAAAGGGATTAAGGGCTCTCTTCCTCTGTAGTTTACCTAACAGTGGAAGACTATTAGACTATTACCCATCTAGGATATGACAAGAAAACCTTAAACCCACTTAAAGCAAACAAAAAGAGTCCCTGCACTCTTCAAAGACTGATTTAAACAGTATTTTTTTAAAGTTAAAGAAAATTTCACATGGACTGACACATATATTTCCATTTCACACCCAGGCAATTTGAAACAGACTTGGTGTTAAACCCAGAAACTGGAGCTCATAATGGCATTCTGACATGCAGAATTTCTTTGAGTAGTTTGAAGGATACTGCCATAATAAAGGTAAGATCCTTGTAAATTGTAAGATCCTTTTTCCAAATTTCTCTCGTCTGGGATTTAGTTCATGTGGCCTATCTATGTTTTCCAAATGATTGTAAGCATTAATGGTGACAAAAATAGTTGATTTATAGCAAGCTCCTTGCTATAAATAAAAACTATTTCACTGAATAAATTGTTTTATTGGCACATTGTTAATTTACATTAGGCAAAGACTTGTTCTTAGGGTACTGCTGGGAGTTTCTATCTGGCATGATCTGAACTCTTCGTGATTTAAGTTAGGTTGGTCAGCCCGGCACTAAACATCTTGTGAAATCAGCACTGCTGCTTTTCATGGGGCTTTGATGATCACCTCTCCATCTGTGAAATCAAATTCACATGATAAGTCTTCATTTATGTGTTCTGCTTTGTGCAAAACAGCTCAGGAAGTGTGTGGGACAGATGGAGAATGGTCTGAGGTGAGCAGCATGAGTTGAGAGGCCTTGAGGATATGATCTGAGAGGAAAGATTGAAGAAATCATTATTGCTTAGTTTAGATGGACTGAGACTGACAGGAGGCATAAACACACATGAAATATAAGAGGAAATATAAAGGACATAACCCTCAATCATATCTGCTCTAGTTAGGAGTTCAAACACTGGACATTAGAAACCTGATGAAGGGTAGGGATAGTGAGGCACTGGAATACTTTTTTGAAGTCATCATTGCTAGGGATTTTTAAGAGTAGGCTAGAAAAAAGTGGGTCAGGAATGGTATGAGCATCTGGAATCTTGTCCTTCTTTACGTGAATTTTTTTTTTTTTTAATTTATTTATGTGCTGAAAACTCCTTCTCTTACTTCTTCTACTTTCTTTGGCATTTTTAAAACCTGTCTCCCTTTCCAGAGCTTGCAAGTACAAGCTTCCATCTTTTCAGGGACATGTGGACACCCTCTGGAAACTAGCAAACAGCCAATGAGTAAATGCAACATTTTGAGCCATCTGATCCACCTTTCCTGAAGTGTCAGCATGCAAACCTTTTCCACATTTTCTTGTCTTCTCTATTGGCTGTCTAGACAGACTCAGTGAATTTGGCTTCCCCACTGACCTGACAGGCTCTCTGTGCTGGAGCAGTACATGCTCTGTAACCCAAACAGATGTTTTCCATTATTATGGAAATCACCAAGAAATGGTTTCTTCCTCTCAGTCTAATTTGCCTTAACACAACCGCTGGGTTTGTGATGTGGATATTTACTCTCCATATCAAACAGAATAAAAAGTAGTGTAGGACACTCACAGTGTGTCATCTCTCCCTTTTTTTGCCATGAAGGGAAGGGAAGGAACTAGGAGAAAACTTCTGGAAGAAAACGAATCTGTTGTATCAAATTCTCGTCCTGATGTGACAGCTACCTTAGAGATACAGACACAAGAAATAGAACAAAAACCATAACTCATGTTTAAAGTAAATCTACTGCTTTTGAAATATTCTAAACTATCTCACCAAATCACATTCTTTTAAAGCCCTTTATAGTTTGAAATCAAGACATACACAGAGATTTTTTTTAATAAAAAGCAAAAAAATAGACTATCAATAAATTTTGGGCTGAAAAATAGTGGATTTTAAGAGAAGAACATAAATTTAAAACTTATGATGCAATGGTATAAATTAATTATTGCAGAAAACAGAAAAATAAATGTTTCAACACATTTCAACAAAAAGCATGACAAGTAGATGACAAAAGATAATTTCTTCATTTGGGAATGATGTGTCAGAATAATCAATAAAAGTTCATTGCATTGCATATATTTTTTTTCACAAGTAGAAATTTGCTTGTATATATCTGTGCATGTATATATATTTATATTATTAGTGGAAAAACATGCAAACTGTTAAGTCAAGTACACAAAATATCAAAATATATCATTGAGGAATTAGAAGTTTGGTCTTGTCTCTTATTGACCCCTTGTCCGTCTGGCAATATCAGCTGGAGAGCCATTCTTGACATTAAGAATTGTCATTCATGGTACATTCCTTTGAAGGGCTGGCAGTAGATCCTGCCATATCTCCCCATCTTATGGAAATACATTCCCCAATCTCCTTTCAGCACAAAGAAAATGCTCATTTCAAAGCAGACAGCAGAAGGACATTTATGGCCCTGTAAATGAGTTCTCACCTGGAGTACTGTGCAGCAACCCACCAATCTTACACACCATTATACTATACAGGGGTAATGTCATTCCTCAAATGCTTGTTATTAAATTTTGTTCAGCATGGACATTCAGAGAGCATTGATTTAATTACATTTTTATGTGTAATAATATATCTTTACTGAATCTGAAGGTTGTGCAAGATTTAGTGTTTATAGGGTGGGAATTCAAGAAAGTGAGAATGATGCATTGCTTGGAAACCTGAATTCAAATGCAAACCTAGAAAAAATTCTGCAAAGCTCTGCCAAAAAGATTTTGGAAAGCAGACAGAAATCTACCCTAGTCTAGGAAAGCTGGCAAAAAAACCAGGCCAAATAGTTAAAAAGTCTCTTCTGTCTGTGTTATGGAAAGGAACACATTCCATCTCTGGGTCAGTCTCCTTTCTGACTGAAAATTAGGCTCCTTAATTTTAATTGCAAACCTTCGCTTTGGTCTCTTGTGACCAAGAATTTCATAGGCTAGTCAGACATTTCCTTCTAACAGCTCTAATTTTCTTCTTATCCTCTATTCCCTCAGATTCACCATGCCATGTAAAATAACAGCTGCAGATACTATTGACCTGAATCTAATATTTATACACAGCTCCGGGCAGTGAACTGTTTAGCACATCATTTCTCCCAATCCACAAGTGGCAGGTTTGTACATTACAGCTGATCTCACCCACTCCCAAATTCACTGGGTTGTACCCTTGAGTTTCTGTTCTACATGGACATCAAGGTGGAAGACATTTTTAAAGCATGTTTTGCTCATTTTTTCAAGCAGCATTATCACTTGCAAAGCAACTTTTACACAGTGTTATGATTCATTTTAGATCAAAATCAGGCCATGGCAAAAGCTTGTCATCCATACTTTAAAAAAATATGACTTATTTATAAGCCACAGAATAAATAAATGCACTGAAAAAAAAAAAATCCAATCAGCACAAGAATAGCAGAAATGAGGATCACACGGGAGTGATGAGACAAAGAAGGGCTCTCATATTTCAGAACCTAAGCCAGCCTGTGCCTTTGCAAATGTAGAACAGTCCTCAGTAAAGGGAAAACTTCACATGACTTTGGAGTCTAGACAAGCTACACTACCAGAAAAACACTGTGCTAAAATAGCATCACCTCCTGCTGAACTGCATCAAAAGCCTCCATGAGGCATAAGCATAACAATAAATATGACTATTAAATTAAAAAGTGAAATGGAGGAAGAGGGAGGTGGGAACCCCAACAAGCACAATGAGGCTAAACAAGCTCCAGCCCAGCTGAGTGCCAGGGCACCCTGATGAAAAAGCACACACAAGATGAAAAGGCATGTAATGAAGTCATTGCTTGCAGTTTATCAGCCGAGCCACAGATCTCATAAAGCTGGAAAGCTAAAACTATCCCACACCAAAGTAACCTATTGCATTACAGAGGAGGTGAATAGCAAAGCTGCTGAACAAAGGTATTCCTCTTCAAAGCCAGCAGGAGGCATCATTAGGCATCCATGAAAGGAAAGGTGGGAATACAGAGCACCAAAAACAGAAGGATCAACAGAAAATGGATTACAACTACAGGTACTGTGAGATTTCTGTAGACTCCTCTGGAAAAACAATATGCAATAATTCTCAGTAAATACATGTTCATTATTGGATTTGCCAGCACAGCTATTCTATATTCTTTTTTGTTTTCTCTGCTTGTAAGGTGTGATAATTCATTACTACTACCAAACAGCTGAACTTCATTCCCATAGTTTAAAGAACCTTGATGAAAGCAAAACCCTTTTCATTTAAACCACATTTTTTAACAACACTCAAGGTTAACAACACTCAAAACAATATTCAGTGTTACTCAAATAGCCCCTCCTGCTAACCAGTGCTGCACAAGGAGGCAGCACAGCCATGAAAAGTTTGATATCTAAGACACAAGGTAAGAAGCACATTCTAAGAGAGACAACACAAGTATTAGTTGTCTCCTTATCAAGTCTCTAGACAATAGAGTTGTAGCCCTTGACAGCTGTGTTGAAGGCATCATAGCAAAAGTAACTTCAGTAATCAAAAGATATAAACATATATATATATAAACATATATAAACACTTGAGAAGTGTTTATAGAAATGTAGAGTAGATTGTATTGAAAGGGATATTTAAAGGTTATCTAGTCCAAGGCCCCTGCAATGAGAATGGACACCTTCAACTTAATCAGATTGCTCAAAGCCCCAACCAATCTGACCTTGATTGACCTTTACAGTGTTTCCAGAGACAGGATTGCCCATCACCTTTCTGGGAAATCTCTTCCATTGTTTTACCACCTTCATTGCAAAAAAATTCTCTCCTACATCTAATCTAAATTGACCCTTTTCTAGTTTACCATTACCTCTTGTCCAGCCTTTGAACTGGCTTCCTTTGTGCGGACACAGAGGAAAAACAACCTCACCTAGATCGTGAGAAGTTCACAACAGCTCTGCGACACAACTGAAAATTCATCTGATCAAACTTTAGTCATCATGCAAACAGAGACATTTGGGACAGAAATCAGATAGAAAAACTGAGATACATCCCAATTACAGCTAAATTTATCTCTAAGGCTTCAGTGACTGCACTTGTTAAATCTCTGCTGAGGATGGTGGGAGTTGAAGTGCTTGGCTCACATGCAGACACCTGAATTGAAGACACCTCATTTAGAGGTCTGACCCTCAACCTGACTCCCATCCCCTGCATCGGGATTTCATTGACTGAATATGGGTATCTAGTGTCCTCTTAGAAATGCCCAACTTCCATACATTGCACGAGAAAAACACAAGGGACTGTCTGAGTTCTGTGCACATCTGTTATCCCCACACAAGTTTTTTGGATACCCATAAGAATACCGAATGACACAAGAAACTGATGTTTCAGCAACCTAAACTGCTTATGTGAAGCATTAAATACCCACTTCTAGAACGCAATGTATCCAACTCATTTTAAATGTCTACGTTAAGATGAATTAAAAAAGGAAAATACAGGAAATTCAAATATATATATATATAAAATTCACATAATAATTTACATGTCTCAAGTTTTCCAGTGAAATGCCAGCTACAGTTTTATGCACATTTTAAGCTGTATTGAAAATATTAATTCAGGTTTATTGAAAAAGTTATGATGTTGAGATGAATTTTTTATCTTTTCATTTTCAAAACAGACATTTGTCAACCTGTTTCTTTGGCAAATGATGTCTATATGATCAGCCTGTGCATTATGTGCCTGTCATTCCTTTTTTATCCCTGCAAATATCTTTAAAACTTAATTTTCAATTTCAAACATCTAGAGGGATAATATCTCACATCTATAAACGACAAGTTTCATTAAAAGGGAAGTGATGTAAAATAGTGAACCTGCTGTGGAAATGTCGAGAGGTTTTGATTAACAACAAAATTAAAACACTTCAGACAATCCATACCAGCAAAAGGTACAGGAAAAGCATCAGCTGGAATGGGCACTTTATTAGAGACAGGGATTTTATTAGAGAAAGACTTGAAACACAGAACCAGAGGGTTACAGACATCAGAAATCTACTTTTACAAAACTTCAGGAATATAGAAATTGTTTAGTAAAGAAGGTAATCTGTAAAATACTAATTTAAGTAGTGTTTGCAATATGGTTAGATGAAGAAAAACCCATACAGAGAGAAAAGAAGGGGCAAGAATCTAAGATAAATTGCGAGAATCAGAAAGGAGGATTAATAATACGTTTCCATGAACTTCCTGGTAAAGAATGGTGGAGACAGACCTGAGGCTTAATCATGTTGTATCAAATTTCAGTTCAGAATGAGGAGATTGTGACTCGCATTGAAGTGTAAGACACTGAAGTACAGATAGAACACAAAAATGGTTCTAAATGTGAATTATCATTTGCAATTTTGGTGGTTTAGGGGTTTTGAAATTTTCAGAATATCAATAATAATTAATTCTGAGTGCTGTTGACGGAGACTAGAATGATAAACAAACTTAAACATCCAGATTGCCTTTCACCCCCTCTATTTTTTAAATTTGAGCTACTATTTTTAAGTTTGAGCTAATCAACTGTTCAAGAAAAAAATTCACCAAGGAAAAATAACCATCAAAAATTACAGCAACCAAACAAAAGAAAAATCAAACCCAAACAACCAAACCCTATTAATTTATTCTATGACAACTGTATTGCCTTGGAATATAGTGCCTCTAGGGGGCAGCTTAGACATCTATCTAAACAATTTACTGTGCATGCCACCTCCAAACTTGCTCAGGAAAAGAGTTTGGGAATTTATAGTGAAAACCAAAACATGGTCCAAACAAGAGAAATGTGTAGGATAAGGAGAAAAGGCCAGGTGTGCATATGCCTCTTTGGTGCACAGCTTTGTAAGTAGGTGCCTAAATTCTTAGTAAGTCCTTTTTATCATACTTGCACTTTTTATTGGATATAGCACATGGTTTTTACACTCTCATGCACTAATCTGTACTACTGTAAAATTCATTAGACTAGGAGACATCAATACAATAGATTTGGGGTGGGAAGGGATTCTTCTTGGTCCATGAAATGCCAAAATGAAAAAAAATGTTAAATAAAATTTAATACCCTAACATATCTGTTCACATATTCATCCTTGTGAAGAAATGAGAAGTAAATTTGTTTCCTTCCTTTTCCAGGAAAATTAATTTCCTGTTTATGAATAACATTATGGCACCACAGAAGCCAAGAGAAATTCTGCCCCCAGTTTCAACATCATTAAAGTATCACTGAAAGTTATAATATGTCTAAAGTCTCTTACTAAATTTTCTGGTATATACAATTTATAGATACACACATGTTCAGATCAATATATATCAGAAATTTAACCTTGGAACAGCATCTCCCTGATTCTATGAAGTGCTTCAGTGCTTTGTCTTTCTGGTTTTGGACAGAATCCTGTGCTTTCTCTTTTCTTTTCCTCTCTTGGGATAACAAAGAAATATTGCAAGGAAATTGTGGCACAACCAGACATGCAGGAGGAGTTTTTCTTCCTGTGATAGGAAAAAAAAACCCCGTTGCTCAATAAGTTCTACAAATTACTTGACAAATATACAGCAAACTTTGCAAGTGAATGTCTCTATCTCCTTAAACCTATTCAGAGAAAATTTCGATTTATTAAGCAATCAGACACTTTCTGATAGTGCTCAACAGGAAACAACAGCTGGCTAATTTAAAGTCACTTATAAAGCTGTGAGATTTAGTACAAATTAAACAAAGTGGAGAATTCTGTTGCACAAAGTCCTGAAGCAGTGAATCCTTCTCTCTTTTACTTAATTTCTAATCCAATTTAAAATCTGCTAGTTTCACAAATAGAACCCAGGTGTTTGGGCAAACCAACTGTAGCAACTGAAGTCTCAGTTTCCCTTAATACTAAGGAAGTCCAAGTCCCTTACAAAACTCCACACCTCCCAGAAACCTCCCTATACAATTTACCAGGGGTACAAGGAAGCCTGTGTAGGTATTCCCAGCTTCAGGAAACTGCATTTTCTGTTATTGTTCTCCATAAGGCTCTCTCCCATCTGCCCTTTCCTCCAGCCTGTCAAGGTCCCTCTGACCATCGGCACAACTGCCTCGTGGATTACCTGTTCCTGCTTTGTACCTTCTGCAGATCCACTCCAGGTGTGTTCCATCCCATCATGTAAGCCAATAATGGAGATGTTAAATGGTATTGTTCCCAGTAGCAGCATGATTTCCCTACCATACATCCTCCATGACTCCTCCCAGTCACCTCCTTGTCCTTCATATGTTTGGAAATGGCTTCCAGAATCACTCACACCATCACTTTTCCAGGAACTGAAATGAGGAGGACTAGCCTGCAGTTTTTTGGATACTATTTTTCTCTTACTGAAAATAGGACTGATGTTTTCTTTTTTCCACAGCTTTTTTATCTGACACAGCCTTTCAAATATGGTCAAGGGTGGTATCTCACTGACATTGCTGACCTGCCCCAGCACCAATGGCCGTGTCCTGTTACCTATAAATAATGTGAGCTATTGTATGGCTATTTTCCTGACATCACCTGATCTTCTGCCACCGGGTGATGGTTTTCCTTATTCCAGATGTTCCTGTTGCTCTCAGTGGCTGGGGATTCCTGAATCTGTCTTATCAGTACAGGATTGGTTAGAAAAGCCACTGAACTCCTTTTTCTTTGTCATTGGATATCCTGCTCCCTTAGCAGCAGATCCACCTTTTCCCCTAATCTTTTTTATTACATCTCTCACCAGCTCCACCTGGGCTTTGGTTTTCCCAGCTGCCAAGGCCAATGCCCCTTACATTCCTCCAGGATAACCTGTCTCTCCTCTCACCTCTTTTATGGTTCTTTTTTATATTATGGATTTTTAGGACCTCCTTCTTCATCCACGCAGGATTCCTCCTGCCTTTGCTTGCCTTCCGGTAAATCATGATTTTTGTTCTTGAGCTTGGAGGGTGATACTTAAAAATCAATCAGCTCTCCTGGGACCCTTCTTTCATCCATGACTCTCTCCCACGGGATTCTTCCAGTTTTGCAGCCGTGGTGTTTTTAATTGTGGCTTCAGAAGATCACTATGGACTTAATGTTTGGTGGAAAAACAGAAGGCTTCAAAATGGTTGCTTCCCAAGGGATAAAGACTGAAAAATAGTGCACTTAGACTTTATGAATCCCAACCATGGCAGGGTTCAAGACGAGGCTGGATAAAGCCTTGAGCAACCTGGTCTAGTGAGAGATGTCTATCATGGAGGGGTTGGGATAAGATGATCTTTAAGATCCAACCCTTAAAATTTCCAACCCTTAAAATTCTATTCTAAGCTTGCCTTGATTAGCTGTCTTGGTTGTGGTATGTTTTCTTCATTTAATACAAATATTGTTTCTTATACTAATTAATTTTGAGACTGGGGAAAACTAGGTCACTGAGCATCAGAAATAATATTTTAGCTCCCATGTTTCTGTGTGGAGGCTCTAATAAGTGTGTTAATATTTCTTCACATTAGAACCTAGTTCTTGTTGCCAGTCAAGTTCTGGCAGAAGAGGTAAATTATTATTATTATTGTTTAATTATGCATTTAAGTATGGTGATTGCCTTTCTGAGAAGAAAACAACAGCAAGAATAATAAAAAATTAGGTATCCAAATACCCTAAGGTGATAATGCCTAGCAAGAGACACATATAATTTTTTATGAACTGTGAAAATGTTCCCTGTTCCTAGATCATGATGCTGCAGCAGATATCCTCTTATGGGGTAAGTAGTTCAAATGTTAAAATGATAACCAAATGTGTTATCCATAGAGATGTCCCAAGGCCAAGGACCTGAAAAATACTGCAGTGACTGCACGAGCAGTGGCAGTTTAATAACAATGCATGTGCCATTTCTCAGCACAAAGGACATATTTGTTTAAAGAACAAAGTGTGTTGAATCTGCAGGGAAATTAAGCAGGATCAATGTCTCCACAGTAATTTATCTCTGCAGTTACAAAAAGAGTGTTCCACATGTTAAAGTATACAGAAATTAAAAAAAAAAAAAAAAAAAAAGGAAGCATTCCTGATTTCCTGGTTATTAAAGAAAGAATAAAGGTGCTGTCTAATCACATGATTTATGGAAAGAGTATTTCTTTAAACTGTGAGAGTAAAATAATATCATTAACTCTGTCCCTGACTGAGAGAAGTTTTTGAGTGTGTCCTTAACTGTAAAGTACACACTTGTGGTTCATTGGCTTTGTAGGGACTGAGCCAAATAGTTAATTGGAGTTAATTTAATTCCATGGTTAAGGTAATTTGTTGATTCTTGACCTATAAGAATGCTGTGACATGAGTGTCAGATGTTGCTGAGGAAAGAACCACATTTTTTCAGATAGCCAAGGAATTTTTCCAGATGAACAATCCTAGGTAAACAATGGCAAAACATTTTGATGCTCGTGGAAGGCAAGAAGGTATTTTGATTGCACAATGGATAAAGAATATGTAAGGAAACCATAAGGAAGCTGCTGTTGTATTTCCATGGTCCCCAAATTCATCTCTCCCTTGTTATGCTTATGAAAAGTGAAGTAAGAGAACTTTGGACCTTAGCAGCCATATGACCAAACTTGCATTAAAATGCAAGTTTCTGTCAATTCCTCCTCTTTCCTTACTCATTTCTTCAGCTGTTTCAAACCATAAAAATCACCCCAACCAAGGCAAACCCAAAACAAACAGGCACACCCCAGCACTGCAGCCAACCAGCCACATGCAAAAGAGTTTAGGAGCTATACATTTGTACAAAATAAAAGCCACAAATACTTTTCTGTCATTCTTGGGACTTCGGGTACTTCTAATGAATGAACAAGACTATCAGAAATCTGATTATACAGAATAAACAATTTTATTTCTCACTTCTTACTATCACCACTTAAGGGTCTTACATTGCAATGACATCAACAGATGAAACATATAAGAAAGACAACGGTCCTGAAGAGTCACCTAAAACTAAAACCAAGTTAATATTGGGCAAGGTGTCCAACTACTCAGCCCAGCTATTACTAGCTAAGATACCATTATAAAGAAGCAAGGAAACATGAAAACTACACTAAGAATGCATTTGAAGATAAGTTGAAGAAGCATGAATAATGAGGATCATTAGTGAAAACAAAGATGAGTCCTTAAAGCAGAGATTATTTGTAAGAGGGTTCCTAAAAACTAGATAGGGGGTTCAGTAAGAAGTGTATGAACAAAGTGTATTTGCTCAAGGGCAAGAGCAACTCACAGGCTGAGGAACCCTTCACATCCAATGGCTGCAGTTTTGTCTGTCATATTGGCACACAAATGTCAAAACCTCACTCATTCATTACTGAGCCCAAGCTCCAGGGCAGAGCTTTAAAGGTCTTTCATGCGACTGCACACAGGGCAAGGCAGAGATAACAAAAATCACAAAAAATACTATTAGCAGTGAGCAGACCATAGAGCCCAAACCACCAGAATAAGTGGCAGAATTATTTTCAAATTATTTTCAAAAATATGTTTCAACTTCAGAACTCTTATCTACAACAGTTTTCAAAGCTGGATAGGAAAAGAAATCAGTGAAGTGCTTCAGTGAACTAAACACTTCTTTCCTCATTATTGTTTTCTTTAATGACCATCACATACCTGGTGTGACTTTTTCTCCCTTTCTATGATTCAAATAAGTGATTTAAAAGGAAGTCTTTCTCAGACATAAAAGAAAAAATCTGATTACAGTTAAAAGGACACACAGAAATAAAAGGTTCTGACTCATATGCACTCTCCAAATCTGAGGCAAGCATAGTACTGCTAGTCCCATGAAATTATGTGAACAGAAATCCTAATTAATTCAGACTGAAGGTTTGGTTTGTGTCATTGACTATGTCAGCATCTTGTTTCTAGATGGCTTTTGTAGTCTAGATATTTTATCCATAGTGCTGCCATTAGTAAGCTGTAAATTGTTACCCTTACTCTCCCTACACCCAAAAACTGTGATAATGTCCTGACATTCTCAATCAGACAATCACATCTCTAAGACGAGTTCCACTGGAATAAGTCTGAATTAACTGACTTGGACTGGCTGTTTCTATATGTTTCTGACACACCATTTATGCA
>JAYDZK010000113.1:145636786-145658813 GCA_034509185.1 Euphonia xanthogaster | reverse complement strand
GATCGGAAGAGCGAAAGTTCTTCTGTGGAAAACATCCTCTGGGAGATGAGAACAGATGGTGTAACTCACTTTACCAAAGCAGTTTCATGCTGACCATGCCCTACTGTCACCAGAGACTGTTATTGATAACAATTATGAATGGTTGCACTCAGAAAATATTATCATGGTCAAGAATATGAAGTTCCAAAATACGTCCTAAAGTTGTAATTTAATAACACAGGAGAGGAAAAACTTATGAGGCAACCAAAAGCAAAAACTATACTGACTTCTCTAGAAGTTGGAGGAGATTTAAGGGTTAGAGAACCATCTTCTGAAGCTCTAGATCTTCCTCCTTCCCATTTTGTTCAAGAAAAAGTTATTTCTTCCTTGTTCCTACCTCCTGCATCCACTAACACTGGTTCCTGGAGCCAAGGTCTGGGCACCTCATGTGGGTACAGTTATAACTCTTTAGTATGTATGGAACCGAATTAATATTTTCTGTCCTGGAAAGCTTAAAAAAAGTCAAAATAGCAATTTTGATTGCATTAGCATGATACCATCATTCAGGCTGTGACAGGCCTCAGCAAAAAAGGTTTAAGTTTTATTTACCCCATTATTGCAGACACTATGAGTCTGGGGAGTGTTGGGTTGCTATTCATACTGGATTACTTGTATTTCCTTACTGAAAGTTTGCACCAATAATTTAACTATAAAGTAACTCTTAAATTTTATGGAAAAGTCTCTCAAGAAGTTATGAATTTCAAGAGAGACATTTTCTACAGAAAGCAAGAGACAAATTCATTCCTTGTGTACTCCTTTGGTTATGATTATAAAGACCTCATGATGCTTAGCTTTCTTCAATTTCCCTTGTTAGCATTTGTTTTCAAATCAGATCCAAAGTATAAAACTTGGAGTCTTGCATAACTTTACTTTGAACAAAGCCTCTCTTCAGAAACCTGTACTTCTATCTGGGGTTCTTTTTATTTTAAAAGCCTGCCATAGTAGGCAGTTAAATCTCAGTATCCATAGGAGGTTATTTCAACAGCGTAGTAGAGACTGTGACATGTAAGGACTCTAACTGACATTTTTAAGACAAAGATGGATGGAAAAAGGAAAGAAATGTCACAATAGGAGTCCATTTTATTGACAGGAACAGCAACAATAGAAATAGCTGAAAAAGAATGCATCAGTTGCCACCATGGGTTTTTAAAACTATAATCTTTGTCACTTTGTGTGTAATGAGCATTTCAGATGGCTCTGCTATTCATCAAGAGCTGAGCTGGAACCAGTCACCAGACACTGAGTACTCCACAAAGTTGGGTGGAAAATGCTGAATAGAAAACTGATGGGAACAAAAGATGACTGAAAGGGTACCATGCAAGCAAAGCTCCCTGCTTAGTAGCAGTTCTGCTCCACTGTTGTTTTTTTTTTTATCTTAATGATTTACTGTTGTCATATAACCCAGCAGGCAGCTCAGCCCCACTGTTTTGGTCACAAACCCAAAACACAGCACCATATGAGCTACAATGAAAAAAAATCAACATTATGCCAGCCAAACAAGTACAATTACGTACATTGTCTGCCTTATTTGTTATCCAGTCATCAATAGCTCACAGCTATTCACCAATAAAATCATGTCTGTTAGATTTTCTCAGGCAGCATCCTCTCGCAAAGCAAAATATTCCCATTCAAACTATTCTGTGTAAAGCCCATTAAACAAAGGTCTTAATATTTTTGGTTGTTTTCACAACAAAGAGACACAGAAGACTGAACAAGTGTGAGCAAAGGTAAGACTAGGACATTTCCATGGACACTCCATTGCCATGCTCTGTCCAAGGCCTTATTTTCATTCCCAAAGTGATGAAAACCTGTTTTTTTCCTGTCAGGAGCAATATTTCAGGTGTCTCAGGTAGACAAATAATGAAATTCATCTTTCACAATGATTTCGAGAATTCTTAAGACATAACAAAAGCAAAACTTGTATTACACTCGGAGAACAGGCTTCCTTTCTTCTTCTTAGCAAATAATCTCGTGATTCTAAAACCAATGACTATAAGGGGTAAAAAAAAAAAGGATTTTTTCCTGAAACCATTTTTTTTCCTGCAGTCAGGCTGACTTGCCAACTTCTTCCACATTTTCTCAGTACACGGATTCCTAAAAAATTTCAATGAACTCAAGTGCAAATCTTTATTTTCTTAGCATTCATGGGTCTGATAGATGTACTTATTATATTCCCAGGGAACTTGCAGAACACTGATTGAAACCCAGTCAGTTTCTATCAGTATCAGAAGTAATATTAGCTTTTCAACTACTCTTTTTCCTTACCTGTGGCTTTTTTTTTTTTCCACCACAAGCTAATTTAGTACTCACACTATTCTTTTAGAAGTGAAAACAAGTCAGAGGAATTTAATTCAGCCTTTATAAGTATAGGAATGTTGATTTTTTTATGTTGAATGCCATTGCTGAATGTTACAAGAGTGTGTTAATTCCTTACAACCTGTACTTAAATACACAAACATATAGAGAAAACATCTCTCCTACACTTCATGGGTTCCTTGCTAAATCTGAAGTACCATTTTCTTCACTTTCAAGAACTGTTTACACTTAACATCACCAATTTTTCCTGCTGCAAAGATGAGTTTTTCAAAGTTGAAGGTGACCAGTGTAACAACTGAGAGTTTTAGTCCTCAAACAGCTCCATTGCTACTGAACACACTTTCAAATTTTCCCCTCTATGCATTCCAAATCCGATCCACTTTAGGAATCACTACTTAATAATTTTTGTTGGTTTTATATTTTTATACAAATGCCTTTTTTACTGTGAACATGAATTACTTGGGCATATTAAATATATCTCATCAAATTTCGTTTCTGCTGTCACTTCTCTTGTATCTGCCAAGTGGTACAAAACACAAGAGAGAGCTTGAGCTGGAAAGATGCTTCTTAGCCTGTAGCTGATACTGACATAAGTAGTTCTTTTATATCCCTTCATAAGCAGTTCCTTTATATTCCTTCATATAAACCTAATCTAGCAACACACTGTGCACAGTCAAAAATTCTGCTGGATGTGTCATGGCACAGCTTCCTCCCATCTGAGCCAATAACTTGTTTCAGATGCAAGAAATGATTCGATGCTACTGCAAGGTCTGCTCTGAGAAACAGTCACCAGTGACAAATACGAGACCACAGAGCTAACTAGGCCTACCTAGCATGGGGCTAAATTCAAATTAAATATCATCTGTTTCTTTCCATGGCCACGAAACATGTACCAAAACAGTACCAAGCCTCTAGGAATCTCCCCCAGATTTGTCCCATAGTTGAGTTGTAGATGTATAATGTCCACAGGTAATTTGTAAGGCAGTGAGGCAGGAAAGCAGATTTCTGCAGCTGCTTGATTCCAGAACTCTTTTTCTATGGCTCACTATCAAATTACTCTGGTTTTATAGCTTTGGAAGTATATCCCTTTGGTCCTTATGTCTGTGGCAAGTGATAGCTGTTCCAGCACCACAACTAACATATCTCTGCTGATTGGAGGAGGCTGTGTGTGTAACGAGCACCTCCAACTCATCTTCAGAGCCCGAGTCTGCCAACGTGCATCAAGGATTTGCTGCAAATAAGGGAAATGGAAAGTGTAAATGAGGAATCCACCATCATGCACATTATCAAGCTTTTTCTGCCAGGAATAGAGGAAACTAGAGGCACAGCAGCTCCAGCCTTCGATTTTTGTGGCATTTGTGGTGTCCCTACTTCTTTATTTCAGAAGGAACTCCCCAGTGACCAACGAGCTGCTGAGACTTCACTGGAGACAGGATCTGGTGTTTAATGAGGAGAAATTCAGCAAAGCATGAACAACTAATGCTGTAGACTGGAAGCCCTGTGTTGTTTAGTGCACTGCCAGGTGTCAACTGTGATTCCAGTTGTAAATTTATATTATCTCAGAGTAAATGATCTGGTATATGAAAAAACTAAAACATCTGACTTCATTAGAAAAGGGGTGATCTCATGGGAGGACATTTTATACCCAATGCAGGATTATTTTTTTAACTTGGCATGCTGGAAGAGAAACAAATCCTGCCAGCTTGGAGTGAAAAAAACCAAAGAGAACAGATGTACTGTAGCATTATATGAGATCAACAGAGAGAGCAGGGCAAAATACTGGGAAAAATTCTGATTGGGAACCTACCACATCTGGACCTTTAAACATTATAAAATTAAAGCCATTCTCATCCCCCTTGCCTCTTCAAAACCAAGCAACTGACCAACCCCCCCCCAAAAAAAAAACAAAGGAGAAAAACCCATAATTTAAAAAAGCTTTGCATTTTGCAGTAGCTATTTAGAGTCTCTGAGTATAACAAAGTGAGGATCAAAGTTCTATCTGGTCTGGCTCTGCTGTAATTCAGAGGTTACTAGCTAGGACTCATGATCTCTGCTCTGTTGATCATTAATGGATGTATTCCCTTATGTATTCCTGATCCCTGTGGACCTCAGCAACCTGCTCTGCAGACATTTCACTGAACTGGATAAAAGCATAACATGCATTTCATTTTTTTGACAATAACTTTTTTTTAATTATTATTTTCTCACTGAAAGGAACAAGGAGTAGTAAAAAATCTTTAAACTACTCTTTAACTGCATGTATATATTTTCATGTGCACGCATAAAACCATTATCAGTTTAGTCAGCACCTCTTTCGGTTCCATTTAAACCTAGTAACTGCTCTACAAAGCATCTTTCTTGACATTTTTAGTGTGTAAAGTCACTCTGGCACAAACACTGGCTCTACAGGTTGTCTTTGTCCCATCTCTCCCCTGCACTGCAGGTGCAGTCAATTACTGAGCATGGAGCTGGCCCCAGTGCTTACCCAGAACCCAAAATTTCTTCCTTTATGTAGAAAATAATTCAATTTTCCTCAGTTATTCCATAAAGAAGAATAATCAACACATTTCCAACCTTTCAAATGTACTTAGAGATTTGTGGATGAGAGCAGAGGTTATTCTCACCCTTAAAAGAATTAATTGCAAATGACGTGGAAAATGACTACAGCAACAACAGTTAGGAACTTCCCAGTTTTTTCTTTTTCTTTAATTTCTTTGTCTGTTGTGACAGATAGCAGAGGTGTGTTATAGAGTGTGTGTGTTACTGTGATAAACTAATTTAGTCATGTGTAAGGTTTTAGTCCGAGGCACATCAACTGAGACGGCGATGTATAATTGCTTTGCAAATCCCATCACAAGGGGGAAAGATAAAGCAGGTTCTCTGACTAATAGACTTGCAAAAATCATGAAGTCTGATTGAGGTTCATTACAAAGTAATGCTGCTCAGAGAGTGGGAAGATAACAAGGCAACTCCATTGCCCCATGGTACACTGGGCATATGGAGCAGAGTGAGAAGGATTTGCTGTCCAGTGCGAGGTGAGAAGGATTCAGCTCCTCAGAGGGCACATTCCCAACCTCCCCTTGGACTTATTGCAGATAATTCCCATAGATCATTGCAGCAGCTGCTGCACAGATTCAGGCTGGATCATCAGCACTTCGTAGGATACCATGGAAAATACTTGAAATTGTGTTCTTGGAGCTACAGCAAGCATTGCTGTTGGGTTCTTTCATATTTCAAATGTAGGTCAGCCTCTGGCTACACTTGTTTTACTTCTGCTTAAGCTATATTTCCACTCTTTTTTATCTGTTTTGATTTTATATTAAAACATCTGACAGGAAAGACACTTTTCTATTTTTTGCTATGTCTTGCAGTAAAGACATTAGAAGCTTATTACTTCCTTAATGTGGCAAGAGCTGAATCATCTGATTTGAGTGTGTTATTTTCCTTGGTAATGTCTTGTTAGAGTTTGTGCTAATGTCAAACTTAATCGGGCCCTGTAGTTTTATGCTGTAAAGTGTGATTGTCATTGAATTTTCATACCAAAAATTTTAAGTACATCATTTCATATTCAGTTTTAAGCACTTACTTTCAGTGGAAGGCAGAATTTTAATCATTACAGACTAATCCAGAGAGGCACATTTACAATAGCTAGAATTCTTGCACGAGCAACTGAAGGAAGGGCATATTTCATAAATCAAAATTTTAATCTTGGGCATCTGCAACGAATCACCCCGGCCTTACTACATGGCCCTTCTCATGCTGAGCTGTTAAATGGTCTGAATTGTGAGCAAAACTGCTGGTTACAAACCATTTATAAGTCTGTCCTTCAGGGTCTGGACTTCAAAGTGTATCCCACACACTACCTTTAAGTCTTCAAATAAACTGTCACCTCCATAAAATAGGTTTTATACAAACTACAGGGGTAGAAATGAAGTTTTGATATGTGCTTCATAAACAACTTATGTTAGACAGACAGCAATCCCCCTCAATAAAGCTGCTGGTTTGGTGTAGAAAAGCAGAAAGAGGGAAAAATCAAAATGTTCTTAGTTCATGGAAGTGTGATGCAGTAACTGCAAATAAAAGAAAAAGAGGAATCAATAGGTTTGGGACATTTATGTCTTCTTACAGTTAAGCCAACCATTAATCTCTAAAATTTCTCCAGGTTTTCTATTTGGATTGAAAAACCCAAATTAAAAGTAGGGTCACCTTGGAAATAATGAGTCTTTGTGGAGGCATAATGGAACATGAAGGAAGTTTTAAATTAATGCAAAGATGAATATTTCTTCATGGAAATTTTGTGTGGTTTCAGCTCAAAAACTAAGTGAAATCCCCATGATGTCAACCAAGTCTTTCTTTGGGGCTTTAAAATTAAGTTCTGCTTGCAGGGTGAGGGTTTATGAAGTCCAAAACTGACTATACAGGCTGCCACCAACACATTGAACAAGCTTTGGGGCAGAATCTGTTACGGCTAAATAACTTTCTTCACTCCAGTCCAGCACAAACAAGATTTTAAATAGTTGTGGCAGAATGGATACAGAAACATGGAGTCATAGAATGGTTTGAGTTGGAAAGTATCTTAAAGATCATCCAGTTCCAGCCCCTCTTCAATGGGTAAGGACAACGCTGCCTAGAACAGGTTGTTCAGAGGGACATAAAAGCTGGTATGCTTATCTGCACATTATGACTTAAAAACTGTATTAGAGGAAAAACAACTAAATTTAACTCCCCTACATACAAATATAGACATACAAACACACACAAACACACACACATATATAGATGTGCATGTTATTGATTATACAAAGCAATGCAACAACATTCAGTATCTCAGCTGAGTCAGACTTTTAAAATTTTTGCAGTAAACTGTTTAATTAAAAATAAAGGGAACTCAGACTCTCGAATTTTTTCCACTCTATACCCCAACGCCCAGAACCAGACAGACAGACAGGAAGAATGAACAAATGAATGAAAGAATAACATGTATGCATGTGCAGTGCATATGCCTCTATGTTTACAAATCAATTTTCTTTTGATTGCAAATGTAATGATGTCAGAGAGAGCTTTTGAGGTTCCATTCTTCAGGAACTGAACAGGTTCTGCTTGTGTTTCTTTTTTTCACCCCGAAGGAAGCAGTCCCACTCCATGAAAGTGCCTTCAGTCAAAGAAAAAATCTTTCTATCAAAATCATTTATGCAGAACTATTTTCAACTGTTTCCATTTATTAAAGTTAACATAATAATAAAACTCCCACATCAGCAGTGCTCATTAGCAGTTATTGCTTAACTATTATTTTTGTCACTACAGCTGTCTAGGTGCCTTACAGGAAGTGAATCATCCTTGCCATGAGGTGCTTCAATTTCTAACAGGCAAATCCCAGCAAATGCAAGGAGATGGAAATAAGAGAAATTACCACAATGAAAGTAATGCCACAATCTTGGAAAGGATCAATTTTTATTTTTTTCAGTTAAAGGCATATTCATTAGGTCCAGGATCAGTCAGGCAATGCCTGTCTCTGTGTGAGAGATATAATCTTTAAGCTTGTTTTGGAAGAATTGTATTTAAAAAAAGGACTTGTTGGATTTGAAGAAGAAGAGAAATTGCATGTCAGACTGAATCAAGAAAGTGATTATCAGTGTAATTGTGCCCTTCCCTAGGGATAACAAACATGGTCAGGAGATGACTGGTCTGATAGCCTGGGAAGGAAAATAGACAAGAGTCATTGGCTCATTTTCACTGTAAATGAAGCTTGACAGAAGATCTAAGACCTCTCAATACATCAGTGTGAATCACTAGGCCATAACCAGGCTGGTAGCAAAGCTTTCCATTAAGTATTCTGATGCTGCTTTTATCTGACAGGTTGAATAGGATTGCAGCTGGACTGGAAACAAATCCATGACTTCATAGCTAGAAACAAACCTTTCACCAAGACTTATTCAGAGCTTGGTAAAACCCAAAGTTCTAGTTGATTTCAGAAAGGAATTTGTATTCTTAGCTGTTAATATCAAGGTTTTTGTGGGAACAAAGTCATTTTCCTGAGTTAAGGATATAGCTGAGATAAATGTGCAGGTCTTTGCTTGGCTGAACTTCACTTACACATGTGGTGAGATGCTGAAGTGCAGCACAGGTTCAGTGAAGGGGGTTTATGTAGGTGGAAATCTGACTTTATGCAAAACTGCTTGGCTCTTTTATTGCTAGGCTGAATATCTCTCACCAACCTGCAGATGCTTGAGAATACAACATGATTAATCCTGTGTTCCCCAAGTCTCTGCCTACACTGTGTCACAAGGATATACATACAACATTTCTACAGGCAAAGAGCTTAGCTCAGTTCCAAATATTGTGTCACTACTCTTCCTAGGCTTAAATCCTTCTTTCAGAAAACATACCTTGGTCAATATATAAGGAAGAAATTAGTAGTAAAGATTAATTTTATGGAAATGCTTCATCTATGTTCCTTATTTTAACAAGTAGGTAATCAGCACTGTAGCATTTCCTGGAAACATGATCAAGCTTAATTTATTAATTTCTTAATAGCCTCCAACAAACACTGAAAGTAATTAACACCCTTGCTACTTCAGACTGATGATTTTTAGAGCCGAGTGAGCTTGATTGTCTTGAGAGTGAGCAAATCTGGCTCCAGGAATGGAAGCATTCAGCTAGAAATCCAAGACTTGCTGGGTGGCTGGTTTATTTTCTGATTTGGACTGAAAACAATTGCAAAGATGAAACAAGACTGGGAAGACTGAAGGCTGGACTAAAGAGTAGATGAGTGAAATATAGGGATAGAAAAGACTTTACGCAGACAGAGTGGATGAGAAGAAAGGTCTCTTAAGCAGAGTTTGTGGGTCATATTGCTTTGATAAACAGGTAATGTGTATTTCAAAACACACCTAAATAAAATGAGAGGTTAATTCCTATTTTTAAACACTAAATGGATGGGTAGGAGTTTATTTCAAAAGATTTTGAGGTCCTTTGTTCCACAAAATTACTGAATGTTTAGAGGTCTCCACATGTTTAATTGTGATTTTTATAGCTTTTAATAAAACAGTTATAGCACAAGTTTGAAACTTTTTCTCCTGTCAACTGCAGAACCAAGTCTTTATTAACTTTAGACATATCAAATTATTCTTTAAGTCTACTTACAAAAAGTGGAAGAAATTATATCAAAAAGAAAATTGAAGCAAAATGAAACCAGCAGAGTGAATCTTAAAAAAAAGCAAACAAAAAAAACCCTTCAATTACAAACAGTAAAAGGGACCATTATTAAGGGAATCACTCCACCTTAAAAACAATCTTGAAGCCCACTGAAGTCTAATGAATCACAAATTTAGAAATATTTGCTGAATCAGGGCCAGATATATCAGAAGATACAATGATACCGATTATTGATTCTCTGACTGAAATCCAAGTGGCGTTTGTGGTTCATGGAGCCATGGTAAATGGTTCCCAGGTGGTTCATGGAACCTTATAATTACAGAAAATTATAGTGTTTTGAGAGCTGACAGTGTTCTCTGAGCCTTTAGAGCTGGTGGTGACCATATTCAGGAGATGGATGAATATGCATTCTTGGACTAGAGCAGAAAATTTTAAAAAACCCATAGAATGAAAGAAGTGTATTGGCAAGAGATTGCATTAGGGATTTAGACTGGGATGCTCCACATTTACAGGTTAGCAGTACATGATGCCCACTTTCTGCAAAGATCAATCTTACTTCAGGAAACGCTAGCTTTCACTTTCTTTCTTTAATTTATTTCTGTGAGTTTTCTTTTTTCAGATCTTTAAACCTGTAGTCTCAGTTTTGAAAAAATATCTCATAAATTATAAGTGATACTCTGCTAATCTGGGTTTTTCCTTCTGTCCCTCCCTCTCATTGGACACACAAAGTCCTTTGTGAATCATCAATTGAAAGTCAAAGTTCCTTGGTTGAGGAAAAAGAGAAAACATCCTTTTTGTTTCCACATCAACTTAATGTCAGGGAAAGGTTCCTGTCTTGACAACACTGCAAACTAATGGTCTCCTCATTCTTGCAATAGACCAAGCACAAAATGTGCCATTAGGAACCTTCAGTTGCTGGCTCAACCTTGTACTTGAAGAATCAATTTTGACTGGAAATTGCAGAGCAGTCTACAAGTATGATATTCATCTTCCTTGTCCTTAACCATAGAATATTTTGCCACCACTACTAAACTAAACCAAACTGCCAGACTTTACAGTCTCTACTGCTCTCTGCAGTCCATGTAGAGAGAAGTCTTTAGCAGAGGTATCCAGCACAGGTGATCTGTTATTTGACAGTTTACATTTTTCCCCAGTGAGCTAGAGGCAACCCAAACTTGAACTCTATTGAGTTTTAGGTTAGGATCACCTTTTTGACTAATAAAGAACATGGATTCAGCCCACATTATAGCCTGCATCTATAATGCTGTGTCTACTTTTGTCTTCCCTCAGACAAGAAAAACATCTACAAACAGGGAGAAGTTCAGTGGGGAGCACTGAGATGGTCAGGGTTAGAGGATTGGGCAGTGAGATAAGGCTGAGGGACTGGAGGTTTCTCATTCTGAAGAAGGTACAGCTGAAAAGGACCTGACAACCAGGAGATTATGAGGAGGTCATCAGGAGAATGGAGCCAGGCTTCTCACAGCCCTGCAGTGGAGTTAATTTAAAGGTAAGGATACATATATGTTTGTATCAGGGCCTCTCTCCTATGGCCAGAAAATGACTTTGCTCAACTTTTAATTTTAAGAGACATTTCATAATTCCCAGGTACTTGTTCTCTGTGACTTTCTGTTCCACCTTAGCAATCTAAGTCAGTTTTATTTAGGAACAAAAGTTGCTGTAGGAACCTGATGCTTCATAAAAGAGAAAAATGAGGGTTTCTGTGACAGCAAGGTTGTGACAGGAATGGCCATGCTGTGTCTCACAGTGAAATTGTGAATGAAAAAAATGCTGTTGATAGCAAACCAAATTTCTTTAGTGGGTCCAGGGCAATCACCCTGGATGACTCACCTCGGATGAGTTTCACTAAGGACATCTGAGTGAAAATGGCAAAGGAATTTCCTCAAATTTCCATTAATTTGGACAAATTCTTGTGTCGAGATCCTGGCTCAAACCAGAGTGCATCTATCTAAAAAGCTGTAGGTTCCAAAGTTCGACATTTAGGCACATATGGAGTAGATGGAAGGTCTAATTTTCCGATTTAATCTTGACTGTGGTAGTCACAGGGAGAACACAGATGCTTAGCATTTACAGAATAATGTTTCTGTTTTAAGGCATTGGTTATTCCTTGCTAACTACCCCAAATCAACACATTTCCATTGCTTCCAGCATATCCATACCAGTTAACAAATTAGGATCTTCAACCATTCATTTCAAGTGCTGGCTTGGCATCAGTGCTTAGTGGGCAGCCTAATAGAAAGGCTATTTGCTAACAGATGCAATTGGCTCTCTAATGTACACCATCCAGTTTTATTCAGCATTTACCTGCCTCAGTTATCTTTATGCAGCTAATCCACAGATGCAGCAAACCATGTATTATTTCATTTAACTGAAGGATCCATTTATCCCAGTCCCACTGCCAAATATGCACAGCATAGGAAATGCTCCCTTATTATTGTTAAAGGGGGATTTGTTTGTTTCCTTTTTTCCTTTTTGTTTTTCTTTGAAGACTATAGTCTTTTACAAAAATTAGAGATTAAATTATTTTAAAAATAAAGGGTTCAGATTACTGGTTATTTCTGGACAGTACTTTTGTTCTGTTGTGGGCTAACCTTGAACATCAGATATCCAGCAAGCTGCTCTATTTTTCTCCTTCCATCAACAGAACAGGGGGAGAGAACTCAATAAAAAGCTCATGGGTTGAGACAAGGACAGGGAAATTATTAACCAGTTACCATCATGGAAAAAAGAGACTTGAATTGGGGAAGATTAATTCAATTTACTGTCAATTGAAATCAGAGTAGGATAATGAGAAATAAGAACAAATTTAAGAACACCTCTCCTCAATCTCTCCCTTTTTCCCAGGTTCACCTTTATTCCCAACACTCCTACCTCCTTTCCTTGAATGGCACAGTGGAACAAGGAATGGGGTTGTGGTAAGTCATAATGCCTCAGCTCTGCCTCTCCTTCACACTCCTGCCCAGCTTCAGCACGGAGTCTTTCCTAGGATAGAGTCCCTCACAAACTGCTCCAGCATGAGTCCTTCCATGGAATGCAGTTCTTTACTAACTGCTCTGGTGTGGGTCTCTCCTGCATGGTACAGTCCCTCAGGAGCACCCTGCCATACTGTGGGTGTCCTGCCAGAAAATCTGGTCCTGTGTGGGATGCTCCCATGGGCCACAGGTCCTGCCAGGAGCCTGCTCTGGCACAGGCTTCCCAGAGGGTCACAGCCTCCTTCAGGCATCCCCCTACTCCTTCCCTACTCCCCCATGGACCCCCAGGGGCTGCAGGAGCACAGCTGCCTCACCAGGGGCTGCAGGGGAACCTCAGCTCCGGCACCTGGAGCAGCTCCACACAGCCCCACGTTCCCTTTGTAAATGGTGCTCATATCCATGAAATTAGGAACATAGCAGACATCAGATTCTCAGATCAAACAGCCATCCTTGTGGAATCTTTCTCTCTAGAAGTCTTCCAGATTTGTCTAAGCAAACCTTTGCCAATCCATGAAGAACAGCAGTCCCACATGAGGTAGGAAGTTGGATTAAAGGGCCTCCAGAGATCCCACCAAACCATCTTTGCTTGTTCTTCATTATAATGATATTCTCTTCAGTGTTTTGTCCTTCCCTTCACTCTTTTTTTGTAGATCCAGGAAGACTTGTGACAAGACATTTTTTATTTATTATACTGTGAATAGTGACTTTTTTCCCCTCAGTTTTTTAGATGAGATAAAATAAGGTATTTATCCTACAGGAAAAAAACAAAACAAAACAAAACCAAAACCAAAACCAAAAACAACAACAACAACAAAACCCCAAACAAATGCTTTCCAGGGCAAATTTAGTACTAGATTATCTGATCTTTGAACTTTTAAAATGGTGGTGGAAGTAACAGAATTCTCCAGTTCCTCCTTCACTGTTTTTTCATGGTTTTCAAAATACTTTTCTCAAATCATTGCTCTATACTGCTAGAACATTTCCCAACAGGAGGGTCATGCAAGTGACAGTTTCCTTTGTAACCTCAGGGTGTGTGAGAAAGCTGCATGAGCAGACACAGGACATTTCCATGTGCCTGTTCTGATCCATTTTTTCACTTCCATTGCATCAGTAAGTAATTAACTGTCATGAAGATCAGCCCTTAGCAGGCATCCTGTCTCAAAAAGTTATCACCTCACTAGGCAAAGCCACACCAGAACTTGTGGTCACCAGCTTCCCTTTTGTTTTAAAGATTTGCTGTTATTTGTGGCTTAAGGTATAATTTCTCACTGTGGTCTGGAGGAGGGAGGAAATAATTAGCTGCTGGCAAGCATGTGGAAAGGAAATTCGTTGTCATCATTGACAAATGGAGGGAGACACTCTCAACCACAAATCGTTTTAAGTCCCACACGTTTACTCCAAGTCTCGAAGGTCATCCTGGAGGACTGGGTGATGACCTGAGTGCTGGGGTGCCACTGAGATTGCCCAGCCAGGGCTGGGGCTGTACTGGCACTGCACAAGCAGCTGTACAAACACTCAGGCCCTGAAGTGCATTCACATCTATGAACCCTCAGGTGTTTTGGGCTTTTTTTAAACAAAGTCTGGATTTGCCATGGGTGGGAAATAACAAGGACCATGTGGTGACTGAGCAGCACTAAATGTAGTGTATTTTACCTCCTCAAGTTTCATGGCTGTGTCAGCTGCTGCTTAAAAGTCTTCAATTTTCCATGTCCAGATGTTTTTTTTATGACTGACAAATAAGAAATTTCAGGGAGTTATATTTGAAATGCTCACATCCTTCATAAATAACACTGTCTTGTTATTGGGGGGCAAGAAAAACAAAAGCCATGAAGTCAGGCAGTCCATGGATGCTCAGCAGGATGAAAGGTGAATGCACAACCCTACTTACTCTCACACCCAAGGGCTTTGCCAAATCATGAGATATGATAACATTCCAGACATCCACCTGAAGTCTTTTTGTAATTCTTCCAGCCAATATCCACCTCACTTCTTTTCCTTTTCTGGTCTCTCTGAGGGCATCTATGAAACTCCTGACAGCAGGTAGGCAGCTGGTGGGTCACGACTGCTGCTTATGACACGGGCAGTGATTGTCCTCTTGAAACCTTGTGTTCCCACCATCTGTCTGTCATATTTGCCTGCTGTGCTTTGTTTTCTCTTTGCATTGCAAACTCTTCAGGGTTGGTTTTATTTTGACATGTATTTCTGAAGTGCAGAAAAAAGTAGGCTTTTACTTTAAGAGTCCAGGACATATAGAGAAAATAAATGATAATCAACTCTGGGTTTTTTTAAATGGTAAGAAAACCACATCTGGGTTAGTCACACACTCTGAGACATAAAAGTCTGTTCCTAAACCTGATAGAATTTTTAGCCTGTAAGAAAACAAATAACTCTGTGTAATTTTCCAAAGGAAAAACTCTTACAGCAGGAAATAAAACTTTGAGTGGAGTGGGCACAGAAGCTGAACTAGAGTGTTACTTATACCTGGTACCTAAGAGTTTGCTTTTCTTTTACAACAATATGAAAATGCCAGACACATTCAGTAGGTGATATCTATTTTCCCTGTTGCTCTTTAATAACTATTGCTATATAGCTTTTTCTCTGGACAGAGAGAGCAATATTCCTGCCCATCACATAATATGTAAGTGCATTAAGAGAAAATAAAAGTATTGGTATTACAGATGTATCTTTTGTTTCTTCACTGTCAATACCACTCCCAACATATCCCTCAGCAGCAAGTGCTAATATTAAATAATCAATTAAATGTAAAATGGAAATTAAATATCTTTGACTTTGAAGCACTATGATGTGTATTTTGTGTGCCATCATTGGTCATTTCACTGGGGCATTCAAAGGAAATTTTTTTAACGTGGGACTGCTCCACAAAGTAGCAGTTTCTCTTGTAGAAAATAAAATTGTTATCAAATCCAAAGCACTGTAATCCAAGCAAGTGTCTTCTGGATCAGTGTTCTTATTACACTAAGAAGCTGTAGTGAAGAGCAAATCAGACAGGAACACGTACTTCAAGAGCACAAAACATTGGTACCACTGTGCTGGAGTGCAACTCTGAGCAGTAATTTGATGGTTTCTAACCAAGAATATCTCTGGAATCTTACCCCTATTTACAAGTACCAAAAAAAAGGAAAAAAAATCAAATGAAAATGAAATGGTTTTCTATTTGTGAAAAAAAAAAAAAAAAAAAAATCACAACAGAAGCTAAATATATCTGTGATGCCCCATTCAGTTATTTACGCTAGAACTGCTCTCTAAAAATAAGTTCTTCAATATTTATAATCTGTCCCACTGCTGACACTAATAAGTGGTAAATTATCTCCCTTGATCACAGGACATCCTGCCAATGAACAGGTCTTGGTGGAGGTATCACGTAGGGAGCATGGGGTAACTTCAGAGATCAAGTAAGGAATAAAAATATTCTTAGTTTAGCGATCTAATAGTAAGGAAGCATGGAAGCATTTTTTGGATAAAAAAATGCTTTGTTATTACCTGCATGTACATACAAGTTGTGTAACAGAAAAGTGAATTACATTTTGCTTGTTTGTTTGTTTTATTAATGGCTGACTTGTGGGCAGCATATGCAAAAACCCATCAGCTCAGTGAAATGATCTAAAGATTTACAACACCCATTAATCTGTGGGAAAAATCCAGAGAAAGAAATATTAAATTTCCATTTTACTGACAATGCAGGAAAGAAATAGCCACGACTCATGGTGTTCTTGTTCCAGGATCAAAATACAACTTAAAATCTCAGGGTTTGCATTTTTCATCTCTTCCTTCTCTTCAGTGTTTTGGGGATTGGTTTTTTTTTTTTATTTGTTTGTTGCTTTTCTTTTGGTGATTGAGTCTAGAAGTCACCTGACCTGGACATTCTCCTCAGTGTCACAAGGTGGGGCTGGCACAGAGTAGAATTGTGATCAGTCAGAGTAAAGAGAGGCTTCTCTCCAGGTAATACCTCATGAGAGTGGTGTGTCAGTGATGGAGACTGTCAAATTTTGTGCTAAATCCTGGATGGCAGAGTAGCACCACAGTAAAGAAAAATCTGACATTTATGGTGAGATGATATTTATTTCAGCTTGAAGTTTGTTGAACTTTTTTTTGGTTCCAATTTCTGAGTTTCCCCTGCGCAGGATTTCTCACCATCTCTCTCTACCAGTAAATACTGAGATCATTGCAAGCAGATTTCCTATGCTACTATAAATAACACCATTTAAATATTCATCTGCAAACATGTTGCAATAAATTATATAAAGAGTACTCATTATTCACTACAAATTATTGGATCCTAGAGCCCTATGAAAAGTATCTGATTTTGAAAAATCCATGTGTTTATTTTTTTTCCTAATGTGAGAAAAATAACCAAGTTTGAATGATTTTTTGGGATACATCTCTGCCAGCCTAGGTTTGGGCTAACATTGTGGAAATCAATAAGAGCTCTCTTGTCAATTGCATTATGTACTGTATCAGACCTGCAGAATATTATGCATCTATTTGCATTGATTACAGGCACGTTTTATTCCCACTCCTGGAACTGACTGCAGTATTATCACTGCTTTTCAGAAAGGGCAATGTAGTATGTCAGTTTGAAAGATTGCTGCCTCTGGTCATATTAAAGTAGGAAAAAAAAAGATGCAATTTCCACATTTCTCAGGTCCAGCCTTATACTGAAACACCACTACAAAGCACATTCCTTCTTCTGTAATGCCATTATTCCCACCACACAAGTGCCATGATCCATATCATTGACTTCTTTGTGTCTCTGAAACTTTCCTTTGTGCAGACCCTGGTTTTTCAAACAAGAAATCACACAGAATGTCTTGAACCTACAAATTTATACCTACTCTGGGACAGATTCATATTTTGATAACAATAATTACATTTCAGAACTATGGAGCGTCAGTCTCTTCTCCCAGGTAAAAAGTGAGAGGATGAGAGGAAACAGCCACAACCTGCACCAGGAGTTGAGACTGGATCTTAGGAAAAAAATCCTTATTGAAAGATTGGTGGCATTGGAACAGGCTGGACAGGAAAGTGGTGGAATCACCTTCCCTGGAAGTGTTCAAAAAACCTGTGGATTTGGCATCTGGGGATGTGGCTTATTGGTGGTTGGTGGACTCAATGATCTCAGAGGTTCTATGACTCTGTGGTGTTTTAATCTTTGAGGTCTGGAAAGAACAGCTCACTAGGGGGTGTCAAAATACCATGACAATTAAGAGTTAGCAGGTTACTGTTGCCTGAGGATCATGGAAAGGTGGGAATAACTGGAACAGGACAATGCAGGTTAGTAAGGAGAAATCTGGGCTGGGACATGGAATCCATTTATTTAATTGGCTGTGTGATGAGATGTCCTTATACAACCTGAGCTCCATGGCATACCTCATATAAGCACTGCTCTCACACAGATACAGGAGCTTTCCAAGACAGCAAAACAAATTTTTGTCATTTAAGGATGAAAGCTAAATTGTTCTTAGTCGTGTCTAAAATTCTCTCTCATATTTTAATCCATGAGTGGTGACTTTTTAAAGCAACATGCCACAGAGCTGAGTTTGTTGTTCACAACAAAGAGGAATGGGAAACCTTGTGTGTGATTAGAGCATAATAAATAATAAAAACCAAATAAACATAGAACAATAACAATAATAATAGCAGATACTTACAAATAATTTAAATAAGATAATTCCTCATTGTTACGTTAAATTATTAGAGTGTGATTTTACTGATTAGTGTTTACTAAAACCAAATTCACTGACATTTACTGTAGACATACCTACAGACCTGGGGATTCCCCAAAGGAATTCCACTGGAAAAGAGTACGAGAGGACGAAAATTGTAAAATCTCACTGGATTAGCAAAAGAGTCAAAAACAATCATAAGACTTAGAGAAAAAGGAAAGAAAAACTTACCCTCTTTTTAAAATTTATCAAAGGTCTTGTAACCAGCATTTCTTTGTGTGTTTCCAACCTCCCCTTTATTAACTTTTACTGACATATTTTGAAATAAGACAGTTATTCAGTGAAACTATAAATAAGCCTCCTCCCCCTACTCCCCCCGATACAGTCTATTAGATCCAAAGCCTTCATTTCTGTTTTGCATAATTGACATCATTATCTGTCAGGTTGCTGGGCTCAGGTTTGCAGTCATTATGAGATCATTAGAAAAAGGGTTGTAATAAGTTCAGAAGGCCAATCGGCTCTGTTCTAATCACTGGAGAAGAGAGTGCTGATGGGGGCCTCAGGGAGAAAGTATTGAAGCAGCTAGAGGATTTTTAATGACCAAATCAAGTTAGGAAAATCACCACCTGTGCCTCAGTGAACAGGATAATTTCAGCTTGGGTGAGGGTGAGTGTAAAATGGATTTGTAATCACTTCTATTTTTCTCACATTCTTTTTTTATTTTTTCTTCCCTCTTTTTATATTTCCTTAGGAATGGGGTTTGTGACTGGAAATCTACAGAGCAGAGCAGCAGAAAATAAGGAAAAAAAATCCAGAAAATAAGGTTATTGAAGGAGAATGAAAACGGCATCCTGTATCAGCTGAAGGCAGTTTCAGGTCAGAACAGAGACTTAGCCAATTCATGGTAACATTAAGCATTTCAAAATCAAGGGGAAGCAGTTCTGTAATGTAAAAATGATAGTGCAGTCTTTTTATCAGTAGTCAGGAGGGGAGAGAAAAGCCACACCTACAGATGACAGTCCATTGTAATTTAAGTGTCTGAGGTGAGTGGACAGGTAACTTCTCTGGGAGTGTCTGCCTTTGTTCATTCTCTCCAGAGGGAATATAAATGAGTAGCTGAGTTAATAAAGCTAATTATTAGACAGTTAAATGATCACTCCAAGAGTTAAATGACTCTCAGTCATGACTAACTCTAGCAGACACAGGCACACTGACTCTGCCTTGGACTGGTTTTGTATTTGAATGTGTAGTTACTCAGTCCTTCCCCAAGAAACTGCCACTCCTGTCCTTTGTCTTACCCATTCAGACATCTCCAAAAATCATATTGCTCTCTTCCACATTGCCATTTTGTATTTTTCAGAGTTATCTATACAATAATATTCAGAAGACTAGAGCTCACTTTACCTATGCTCCAGACAAGATGTCCTGGGAAACCCTAAACACAAGTTAAGAGATAACATTTTTCATCAGCACTCAGTAGCTGGGGCTCAACACCATGTTATTTGTATTCACAAGGCTTCCAGTTAATATGGAGACAGGCAGACAAAATTTCCATCTGCTTTGGATGCAAATAGAATGAGCTCATGTCTGCTTAGAGGGCAAGAGCCCATGTAGGTGTATCCTACATCTGGCTTATCTCTTAGATAATAAATTAATCAGAGCAAGAGCAATCCCCATTTTGTATGTTTGTACAGCCCTCAGCACAGGAAATTATGGGTCCTGCTGAGGTCTGAAAAGGCCACTCCATTATGAAAACTGAAATTTAGAATGAATGCACTGTCATTCATATCTTCATTAAATAAATAGATGAAGCACATTAAAGCCAAGGTGAAAAATATTCAGCAGATATACTTCTAATGGAAAGATAATTTAATTGAAAAGTTATCTGTTCACAATATTCTCATATACACTATTTTATTAGATCATATTACCAAGAACCCATTTACTCTGCATCCTTTTGAAGGTCTTATAGGGAAGGGAAAATTTAGGTGAGATGAATGGATAGTATGTAGGATGAATGAATCTTCCTGTATTAATATATCTCATGTTAACAGAGGTAGGTAATTAAAATAATCTTTTTAAAACCAGATATAAGTAAGGAGACTAAGAAAAAGATTGTGTCAGGTCTTTTTTTTTTTCTCTCTTCTTTGTGACTGGTCTTTGTCAAGAGAGGTTGTTTCCTTGAAAGCTTTTTTTTTTTTTCCCTTTTTTTTCCACACAGAAACCTTCGACTTTATTATGAAACACTACCATCCACATAAAGGACTATTTAAAGCAAAGAAACATACGGTAGATCCCTACCTCTATTTATACTATCAGATTTGTGGTTTGTTTTGCTCAAAAATAGGGGTTTAGGCCACCAAAGAGCACTTTATGCTGCACAAAATTGCTATATGAGATTACTTAGTAAATGAATCAATAATGGTCCTGCCAGTTCTCAGGGATATCAAATTCTACTCCCTGACAAAATGAAAATATGAAACAGATGTTCCTTTCTTTTTTTCCCTAATGTTGGAGGAATCAGACTGTCTGACCCTTGTTCATTGCCTTTGCAATCACTCCTAGAGATGCTGAATTATTGGGAAAAGCTTCAATTATCACAATCATCAAAAACTGCAGAGTTTTTTTTGACTGTCACAGTTTTGAGATGTGTTCTGTACACATTTTTTTAAAAGGTTTTACTCTTTACCATTAATTATTTATATATTTGGAGGTCCAGGCCCAGAGAGTGGTGATGAATGGTGCTATATCCAGTTGGTGACTGGTCACCAGTGGGATTCCCAAGAGCCCAGTACTGGGTATTTTTGTTTAATGTCTTTACTTCATGTTTAATGTCTTTGTGGATGAACTGTACAAGGGGATTGAATGCACTCTCAATCAGTTCATGGATGATGCTAAGTTCAGCAGGAGTGTTGGTCTGCTGGAGGGCAGGAGGGCTCTGCAGAGGGGTCTAGAGATGCTGGATCAATGGCCCAAGGCAAGCTGTGCGAGGTTCAAGAAGGCAAAATGCCAGGTCATGTCCTTGGGTCACAACAACCCCCTGCAGTGCTCCAAGCTGGGTGCAGAGGGGCTGGAAAGTGACCCGGTAAAAAAGGATTGGATTCAGTTTTGGCCCCCTCACTACAGGGAAGATACTGAGGTGCTGGATCATGTCCAGAGAAAGGAACAGAGCTGGGGAAGGGTCTGGAGCACAAGTCTGATGAGGAGCAGCTGAGGGAGCTGGGGGTGTTAAGCCTGGAGGAAAGGAGGCTCGGGGGAGACTTCATTGCTCTCTACAACTCCCTGGAAGAAGCTTATAACCAGGTAGGTGTTGGTTTCTTTTGTCAGGAAACTGGTACTGAGACAAGAGGACATAACCTCAAGGGGAGGTTCCAGGGGAGGTTCAGGCTGGGCATCAGGAAGAATTTCTTCACTGAAAGAGTGGTTAAGCATTGGAACAGGCTGCCTGGCACAGTGATGGAATCACCATCCCTGGAAGTGTTCAAGAAATGACTGGAAGTGGCAACCAGTGCTAGGGCTTAGCTGACAAGGCGTTATTGATCAAAGGTGGGACTCAATGATCTTGGAGGTCTTTCCCAGCTTTCATGGTTCTAAGATTATTTTAGATCGTATTAAGGATAATTATATCTTTGAATATGTTAGCACATCTCCGCCTGTGAGCCCTGATTGATCAACAGCACCTTCAGCACTAGTGTAAGATTCATCTCACTGACTCAAACTGTTAAACCACTTCTCTGCTCTCCCTAGTCATTAAAGAGAAAATTAATACCTCTATTACTGCTACTACTACAATACTACTACTACTAGTAGTAGTAGTATTGTAGTAGTAGCAGTAATAGAGGT
>JAYDZK010000113.1:145607884-145632244 GCA_034509185.1 Euphonia xanthogaster | reverse complement strand
TTTCTCTGACTTCTTACCTATTATCACTTGAAGGAAATATTATTCACCTCCACCATCCTTGATTTTCCCTTCTTTCTTTGCATAAGTGACAGAAATGCATGTAGATAAGGATGATTCAAAACCAGACATGCAGATGTATATGAAGTACAGAAATATCTACTGCCCTTCATCAGAGATTTTCTCTGGGTCTGGAAGTACATCAGCAAAACTATTACTGACAGATGGACACTGCTAACAAAGGAATACTTTAAGATTACACATTGTTAGGAAAAGTTTTGCTATGAAGCAGAATCTAAACAACTTTTAAGATTCTGCATGCGAGGATTTTAAACAAAGGCAGCCCTCAGTATTGTGTCAGTATTCTACTACGTAAACAAAGAGAGAAGGAAGGGGGGAAAAGGTGTTGACTTTGCATTACCAGCTAAATACTCAGCACACATGACTGGGCATGACCTTTCTGTTCAAACACATGCTCTCATCAACCAGGACAATAGAGGATGTCAGGCTCTAATGTTTGATATATATTCCACACGCTTGGTGAGCTGGATATGGCCCATTTTACTTTCCAATGAAGTAAGCGGTCCTGAACACACAATCATTCCTGGTAATGGCTTTTTTTTTTCTTTTTTTCTCCCCTCTGAATTGCAGTGTTGGATGAAATATTTTGGGGTTATTTTCTTGTTTTTATGCTAAAGTTTGTACAGCTTTCTAACAAAGGCATTTGCTTTTGTGCTTGTGGTTTCAGTGATATTCAGTTGGGGGTTTTATGCAGGGAGAATGGTTTCCTGACCAAACATCATCAAGCAAACATCCTGGGAGCTGATGGATTTTTAAGGGAATGTCCAGTTACATATGAAATGAACATATTTGTTTCTTATAGAGATGAATCAGTAATAGGTTGCACCATAAAAAATGTTTTTACATTCTAAATAGAAAATAGAAAAAAAAAAAAAGAAACGATAGACCAAAGTGCTTTTCCACAGAGCCAAGAACAACAGTGATAAGAAAACTGGGCAACCAATTCTCTGTGCTCTCTGTGAAATCAAAATAACATCTGGTAATTAGAAGGGTGATAAATTACCTATTTTTGATCTTCCTCCCCATTATATCCTAAGGCTTTGATGGTGCCTTTGATGTGCCACAGACGGAAAAACTGGAGAGAGATGAAGGTGGGAGACAAATTCTTGCATTGCACCACAAGTTGCATCCTGATACCACTTCCTATATTGCATCCAGAACCCAAGTTACTTCTAGGTTTTGTGTTTTTTTTTCCAGGAGGACAGTATTCTACCGTTTCATTTTCACCTTAATGCACTCTAAGTGAAAATCAGTGCAGTGGAAACCGGACTCCCTCCATTATTTGTTTTTCCCCATTGCCTTCTTTCTACATTTCATCAGTGCCACTCTGGCCTCCATGGATAAGACAGAATCAAATCTAAACACAATTTACCAAAGATGTTATCAATCCCATACTCACCGAATGAAAAAAAAAGATTGTGAAGGAATAGATCAAAGAAGTTGATTTCTTTGGAATAACTTTTCTACATTACTGGAGTTCTTTTGGTTTTCAGCAAATCTTAATGAGAAAAGCTCTATTTTCCTTCTCTGATTACTTTCTTTTTCCTTATCTTTATATAAAAACTTAAGTTAATTTAATGATCAAAATAATATTTTGTACACATTATATACTTATAATTCATTTGAGGGTACCAAAACATAAGAGTCATTTCATCTGCTTCTACCTAATAATCCTCAGTAATGCTGCATAATATCTTGTAAGCAATGGAACTCAAAAATAATTTTCATTGCCACAATGCATTAACAAAACCTGGACTCTGGCCATAGTGCTGTATTTTTTGCTGGGAGTGCAAAGTTCTGTAGTGAGAACTACAGATGTGCATCTTGGTTTGGCTTTGCATTTAACGCAAAATATGACATTTCAGCAGATGTTTCCAGTCAAACAAAGCAGGATTTCTAGTAAAATTCTGACACGGTGTGATCTGGGAGCATTGTGAACTGCTTACCTGAAGGCAAATAAATATCTTCTCACAAATTTATTGACTGAGAAATGCTTCAAAAAAAGTGGTTATCAGACACTCCTTATACGCTGTTTTTGATTTTCATCACTTCATGCTTGTTCCACAGTAGGTACTCAAACCAGTGCCTGCAGGAGTCAAAATTGTTTCTGGTACTGCACTGATCTGTAATACTTTCTAGGTGCTTCATTAGAACACAAAGATCATATCCTGAAATGAGTTCAGTGATAAAGAGAATGGCAAGCCTGACCAAAGCAATAGAAAGGCCCCTTGGAGAAGTCAAAAAACCTGGAATAGGTCCTGATGCTTCATTCATTGTTGCTTCTTTAACTTAATGACTGAGGTCTAACTCTATAGATGCAAGTTGGATTGCTGTGGAAGAAATATACTTCAAGTCAACCATAAAGCCAACAAGTGTGGTGCAAAAGTGGAGAGGGCATTGTTACACGTCAGTTGTTGACACAATGAATGGAGCAGTGAAAATGAAAGCTTCCACAAAGAAAGGTGGACATAATTGTTGGATATGAAAAGCAGTAAGGCTGACAGAGGACAAACTTGTTCTTAGAATGATCAGGTAATAGTAGACTTGGGTTTTCATGTAGCCTGTATTTCTTCAGAAAACTTTTTGAGAGCTGGATATTAAACAATATGCCTGAGAAAGGCTGCTATCCCCATTTTACACAGGGAACACAAAGCAAGGGTTTCTTAGACCTCACAGTCTATCTAAACTGGGACTTCTAGAGAATTTAGATACAGAGTCCCATTCTATCACTCTGTTTTCCAGGTATGTCCCACAATCAGCCTGGTGATGTCTTAGGTGTGTTCTTCAACACATTCCCTGGAGAGATGATGAAGCAGTTCTTCTTGGACCTCTTCCTGCTTTTGGACTCAGAAATATCCTTGGTTCCAAGTTTTGAAATAAGTTGAGCAGGCATTTTCCCTGCTATTTCCTCCAGTCATCTTTTAAGGAGAACCAATTTTATCCATTCAGCCGTCTGTTTTCAGGAGATGATGTGTCTGAATCCTAAGCAGGCACTTATGCAAACCTAATTTGGAACCTAAGCTCAACAAAACTAAGTATACTCCTCTCTCTTACCTTTTTTTTTGCACAGCTTTAGATGCATAATTTCTCAGAAATCACATTCTTTCTTTGGTTATTTAGAGAAACTATTCACCTAATGCCTTCTTTTGAGTGCTTTATCTGTTTTTGCCAAGTACCTACCTGCATTTTCTTCCATGCTGCACAGTAACTAATGCTGATGGTCAGAAAGAAAATCTACAGTGAAGCAATAAATAGAACCTGTGTATTATCAAACCTCAGTTTATAATCCTAACACCTACAGCATGCTTTGTCTTTGTGAAAATATACCAAACAAAATGCAAACAATCCAGAAGTGACTCCCTTCTAGAATCCAGGAGGGATTTATTCTACCGTTGATTTTCTGGAATTCATGTCTTCTGAGTGCCAAATAAGGCTCTGTCCTGAAACATAAACTTCACAGTGTTAATAAAGATACATAATCAAATGTCTGTATGACTGAGGCTTAAGAATTTAGGCTGTACTATTTTCATATCCCTGTTCTTCACTATCCCAAATCATTCTTCTCAATAATCTCTTCCCACTCTAGTGTTCTTAGATTTCTGGACTGAAATTTTCTTGGGATACTAGTTTACTTTTCAACTGATTAATTTTTTTCTGTGTAATGATCAGATAGTAAAATTTTGTGCATTATATTGAAATGGATAAAAATTATAACAAAACTCCATAGGCCTCTGGAGACAGAATTGACAGAGACAAAAATAAATCTCTAAAAAGATGCAGGTATTAGTAAATTAAACATTTCCAGGATGATCTTCTGATACTGAAACCACCTGTCACAGAGTCAGATGCATCCATGTCATTCAACTCTAAAATTGTATAGTTAAATCCAAACATATTTAGGAACCTTTTCAGATCCAAGAAAGCTAATAAACTATGCTCAAAAATTTATTCAGATGGTCCCAGTTGTCCAAAGCTAAAATCATAGCAAGGACCATTCTAACATGAATGACTGAACAGAAACTTTTCCTGATACTATTCAACTTATTCTTCACATAGCTTAGAGAAGAAAAGGCAACCAAAAAGCAGTGAGCAGACAATACTTAGAGGTAAGAAGCAATAGTCAGTGTCTAACACATGGGAAATACAAGCTGAGGCTTTCAAACCCTTCTCTTTACAACTCAAATTGGCAGAGCAGTTCAATGTTTCTTTGCTCAGGACAGCATTAAACTGAATGCTTCCCTTTTTTTTTCCTTGATGTTGTTTTTCCTTTTCTTGAGAATGGCACTTAAGACTACCTTGTAGTAATAACAAAAATAAAATTGTTCCTAAGCCATGGCAGGAAAAAATTAAGCTCTTGAATAAAAAGACTTTCTAAAGGACCAGACTTTTGTGAAGAAAGTCATATTCTGAAAGAAACAGCAATGAAACTACAAGAAAATAGACATATTTTTGAACAGAAAAAAAAAACCCAGCTAAGAGTACTATGTCTCTCAGAAAAAAAGTAATATTCTGTCTCAAAAGACAAGCTGAGATCATAGGAATTTGATCATGGTTGCTAATAAGACTGAGACTTTAATTGAAGTTTAATGACATGGAACCTGCACTGATGCTTTTAGAAAAAGAGTGAACTTTCACTTCACAGTCCTATTCTCAGCTGCTGGCACTCAAGAGTGACCAGCCCAAACCATGTGTCTGGGCTATACTTGGAAGCAATGAGAGCTCTGAGACAAGAAACTCATGCTATTAATTTAGCCTCACTTATTAAAATGCTAATGAAACCTCAGCCACAGTGCAGAGCCAGGACAAAAGGAGAAAGAATGAGAAAATAAACCCACTGAGTGAGACAAATTGTTGGTAGGCTCAAATGAGACTCTACTATGCAGATACCAGGATGTCTCTTGCTTTAGAGGAGACAACATATACATGTATGCCTGAAGAGGGTTGATGGCTGAGCTATTACATTTTTCCTAGTCCATGTTCTCCTGTGACTTAAGGCTCCCACAATATGTTTCTCATAAATGTTCATAATTTTAGATTCCTACCTGAAAAACCAGGAGAGTAATGTTTATATGCCTTTGAAAAAAAAATGGAAGATTGGTTGGAAGATTTTTTTACCTTAGAAATATGAGTAACTATTTTCATCTTTATTTTCCCAGAAGCATTACCTTAGTGCTTGAGGACTTTACCCTACTTATAGGCAGGATTGTATTTTTCTGCCACATTACAACCATGTCAGCATATTTTGCATTCAAATACAGCTTGGAAAGCCTTTTGTAGAAAGAACGACATGGATATTTTGAACCTGTTGGAATAAAGGTGTTAGACAAGATGAGCTCCAGAGGTCCTTTCTGAGCTCAACTATTCTCTGTTATTTTGCTCCAATCTCACAAACACATCTGTACTGAAGAGTATGCTTCTCTAAGTCTTGGTTTTCAGGCATCACTTTCCCTTCAGTCGCCTTATCCTGGGAGAGGTGTTCTGTGGAGCGATTTGTAAGCACAGCAGATTCACAGCTTCAGAGAGGAAGAGAGTGAGGGAAGACAGACAAAGGCCCTGACAGCAGGACAAAATGAAGGAGATTAGGTACCAACAAACCCAGCTTTGCCTTAATTCAGTTTATTCTGCCATTAAAACAAATCCCTGACCAACGTGGGACAAAATTTCTGAACAGAGAAGGAGCCTTTGGTGACACAGGACTGTAACGAAGAATCTGCTGTGTTGAATGCACACAGAAGAGCAGGAGCTGAGGAAGTGGTGTTTGAGGAGACAAAAAAACTACCCAGCAACCAGCTGAAAATTAACTGCTGCCTCACAGACCATAACAGGAACACCCAAGCTTTCCAGAGCCACTGAAAAGGACTCCTGAGATTATTGATTTTCTTATATTTGGCAGTGATGTTTTGGAATATATTACAGATGTTATTTGCTTTATCAGAACATGTGCCAATTGACAAATTTCTTAATATGCTACAGGACCATGTAATGTCTTTACTAAGCCCCCTAGGGGCCCATTACACTAATACTAAAGACATTAGTGATGTCTACAGTGGTATAAAGATACCTGCAGAAGACATTAAAGTGTCATATGGGAATCCTTCAGCTATTTCTGGGCAGATTGGTGTATCCCTAAAGCATGATGCTCTACCACCCACTGATTGTAATGAGGATCTCAAGGGCAAGAGGTAAAAATTGGAGCATAAAGATTTATCATGTGGCTTCTGTCTCCACTGATTCAGCGCAATGAGCTGTCTGTTCCTAATTTGACTTGCCTCCTTTGTATTGACAAAGCCTCATGCCTCATGTTAGCCTTCCCTTTGCACAGATGAAAAAAGATAAATACATTTCTAAGAACTAGACACCATAAAAAAAGAGGCCATTGAGTAGGCCTGTGTTTGTATAGCATCTAATATAATGAACAATGGATGCATGCCCAGAAATCCTACATTTTGTCACAAGAGAAATAATAACTTTTATTACAGTTAATTTCTGCTTTGTTTTACAGTCATTATCTACTTTGCTCATAGCATCAGACAAGTAGCCTTTTCCACAGTAGAGAAGCATCAACCGAGTAAAATAACAACAGCTGCCAATTTAAGGTTATTTCCACCCATGAACTTCTGTTCACACTGTACTTTTCACACATTCTTTTTCTAGGGTGGAAAGCAAAAAACTAAAATAAATTATACCTCCTCTGTTTCCATATATTGAGATATGTATTTGCCAGAACTAAGATAGTGATTTAATCAGCCCAGAGGGTTTCCAAGAAGCTTAGGTAAAAAGAAAGGAAAGCAGCCCAGAACAAGTGAAATAACTGCTACCAAATGGACGACTCTCAATAGGAGCTGGGAAAAAAGTCTCAGACTTTTGGAATTCCACTCAGACTGGTGAGAAATTGTCAGAAAAAACAGATACTTACCGTTCTTGACCAATATTCTTTTTTGATATATGTTGGTGTCCTGGTTTTGGGACAAATTTGGAAAGAACTTCCAAAGGGATGTTTTCCTAAAGGGCAAAATTCAGCAGTCCTTCCCCCTACCTGTTTGGGAGATAAACCTCCTTCGAGAAAAGTGGAAAAAACTGTTTATTTAACAAGCAAAGTACTCACAAACATGGAAAAATGAATAATACTAAACAATGGAACCTCTCGCTGTTCTGAAGAGATGGCAAATTCAGAGAGAGTCCTTTTTGTGGGGTGCAGCGCAGCTCAGTCTCTTACCAGTCCCTGCTGCGCTGGAAGATGCCACAGACCAGGCCCCAGTGGGCCATGGGTGTGAGCTCCCAGTGTTTTTCTGGGTTTTTGGTCCAGACCAAGGCTGATCAGTTCCAAGGAAAAGAAAAGTCACAGTCTGGGGAACCTCTCTTCCTCAGCTAGCTAAAAAAGATCAAATTAAAAGCAAAGGAGAGCTCTTTCCCGCTATCCATGCTGCAGACAGCACATTCCAGGAGCAGGATGTGAGGAATGAGTGCAGTTTCTGCAAACAAACTGGTGCTTCTTTTCCTCCCCTTTGCTCTCAGAACCAATCTTAAAGGTGCAGAACTTATTTCTGGGATAAAAAAAAGAAATGGGGTTACCATTCAGCATCATAAAGTCATCCCAGGACAGCTGGTAATATTGCAGAGAAAAACTTCTGAAAATCTGGAAATCCCTTTGCATAGAGCAATTCCAATAATCCAGAAACATATTTCACATTTCTGGGACTCCACATTGTGGTAGATCATATAAAAGTAGTCTTTCCTTCATCACAACACAGAAAATATCTTCTTACCTCATGTACCCAAAGGATTAGAGTAAAGAAAAAAAAATCCTGAAGAAGTAAAGTAACACAGGAGAATTATCTAATTTCTCAAAGACGGTCAGTAGCTCTCTGTTTTCCCAGTTTACCAAAGATGTATAACTGGTTCCAATCTTCACAGCATTTGAGAGCATAATAACTCCCTAATAGCTACCTTAATCACAAATCTGTAGGATGCAAAAAAATAATTATTTTTAAAGTGTAATTTCTGTTTTAATATTAAAATTGGGTCTAGTTAATGATTTTACCATTGTTGAAGAATACTTGATATCCAAAAAAGTGACTATTTTTCCTTTTTCTTTCTCTCTCTCTCTTTTTTAAATTATTTAATTAGTTATTGCTGTATTCCACTGAAACACATACATTTCACTAAAATTATTGGTGGGAAGGTATCTGAAATCCAGGGAGAAATCTCTGCATGCTGTAGCTACATCTACATCAATAACCTATGTGTACCCTGAAGCATTCCCAGACACTGAGGTAAGCTGGCAAGGAGTCCTGTATCCATGTTAATGACCTGTCAGTCACCCAAAAGAGCTCAAGACTTGAAACCTGCCTGCCTGGATCCCTGGAATAGTCTAATTGCTAAATCTCATCCAGTAATCCTTTGGGAAGGTGCTGCTGCACCAGGCCAAAATCACAGCATAAAGCATTTCTGAAATATTACTAGTACAGGTATGTGACTCTGAGTTAAACCTGAATTAAAACACCTGACATTTTGGGAGTAATCCAATCTCACTTTCTCTCGCCCCACCACACACAGAGAGAAAGGTCTGAAGGATTTCTCATACTTCCCAATTAGCAGAGGAAGAAGGACCAAGTAAGAAGGGACACAGAGTTGCCCTCAGTAATAGAGATCAACTTGTTACACCCATAAGAGCAGAGAAATCTCAGTGCAGTGTGTAAGAACCATGAATGCTTGCATGCAGACCCTCTTGCTATAGCACTAGTGTGACCATAACCCCACACCATCATGGTAACAATTCTGGATTTGAACTTGTTGACATAAAACCACCTTCAGTTTCCTCCATAATTTTGCTGTTTGATGAATGTGTGTAATTACAGACCACAAAAAAAAATAATTTGCAATAATATGAAATGATCAAAAGAATCACATCAAAATCCATGGATTTATCTTCTTATTTCCAGGTGGCAACCTGTCTGGCAGAAACAAGCTGCTCCTGGCATGGTTTGTATTTTGAATTGACTGAAACCTTCATTGCCAAAAGTTTCAGACTTGGAAGCCTAAATCTTAAGTTTCTAAATATGAATATAAATACCTACATTTAGAAATGTAAGAACTTAAACATTTATAAAATATAACTACAGGCAACTAGATATTTCTCACTGTTAAAGATGAGAAGAAATTAAAAGTAAATTCTAGCCTAAACTGAGATATTTTGAGTAACAATTCTAAGGCTTTCCTCTAGGAAGACAGATATGTTCTCAACAGAAATAGATACAAGAACTGTATTGAGAATGGAATTTAATTAGACAATTACTCTACCTCATTTATTATAATATCCAGCATTAAAAAAAAGTTGGTTAAAAAAAGAAATCTGTACCAATCATCTCATAGAAATAGGAATTATTCTCCCTTCTTCTTCTAATATCTTCTAGATCTTTATGACACCAACCAAAAGTCATTCAGACTTGGTGGAAAAAATCTTGTGTGTTCACTTTCTTTGTCCGTTTATTTGACTACAAATTCTATTATAGGATCCAAAAGTTTGGGTTTTTTAAAAAATACTTATAATTGTCAATAATTTTTATCAGAGATAACTTGAAAGCTTTAAAAATTATTATCTATTTAATTTAAATGTAATTAAAGGCACATCATATTTACTGTAGTAGGTGCCTTAAACTCATTTTTTGTTTGTTTTTCAGTTTGAATTTGACTCATATAATGTCAGTGTCTGTGCTCTGTGAAGGGAGATGTTGCATCCTGTGTGTTTCATTCTCTGAGAGCATCCTGGGAACGCTGTCTTTGTGCCCTTGCAGGGAATCACACCAGTGTAAGTATGAGACAACTGAAGTAAAGCTTCTGCATACCAGCTTCTATGTGTGAGATTTGTCCCAGAAAATTAAAATGTTCTGTACAAGACAATTTTTATTAAAGATCTGTTTAAAACTCTGTCAGAAAAGATTTGTTGCAGAATTTTTGATCTGCTTTAACTGAAGGATTCCTATTATTGGAATATCAGATTTGACATTTCACATGATAATCCCCCAAACTGACTTTGCATTATGTTGCTTGATCTGATATTGGAGTTTATTTAATTTTTTTGCTAACAATCCTATAAATATTTTCCCTTTTAATATCTATTCCTCCATTGCTGTCTTCCTCCACATACCACACAAATCTGCAGATCAAAGTAAAACAATTGCTAGATACAGTGTGATTCCTACCTTCTTTTATTGTTTCTGTCAAGAGCAGAATTTTTCTTCAAAAATGATAAGAAAATATAAAATATATACAAAGCAGCTTAATCTACAGCTGTTTACCAAAGCATTTAACTGAGAAGCTAGTATTAATTATGAAAATAATCATTATTCCAATAGATTATTCCAAATGAAGTAAATAAAATATTGAGATGATATTAGTGTAGGATATTTAAAAACCATAATAATTATGCAAAAAAAGTTATTTTTTTTAAGTCTTGAACCCACGCCAAAAGCTGTCTGTGCCTTCCACTGAAGAAAGCCCATATATTTTATTTCAAGGTAATGCCTGGCTGCATTAGATTCTTTAAAGAACCAAGAGCAGTTCATCCCTGGAGGAAGGAAACTGAAACTGAACAGCTGAGAAGTGTTCAAGAGAACTCATGGACGATTTCAGATGCCCAGTAATTAATTGTTTTATGGAGGCTCAGATCTCACACAGAAGCTACAGTCATTCCTTGAGTGTTCCAAAGTTTCCATAACTTGAAATTAGACAATACCATGGGTAAAAATCCTTACAAATGCGCATTTTAGAATCCTTTTAAAGCACAGTCCTGGAAGAAGTGAGACCTCAGAGTGATGTAATTTACAGTGCATTTGATGGAAGAAGTGCAGAAGAACTGGCCAGCATTTTTTTGACTTTATAGAAATACAAAGGACATTAAAAAAATCATAAGCCCAACACACTAATTTTAGAATACAGAAAACTGGGAGTTATGATTTGTTTGATCACTGCTGCAAGCACCAGGTTGAAAAGGAAGGAAGCTTTTAGTGAATTTAAGCCCTGAAGGCAAGAAGAGAGAAGGTGAGATAATTGTCTGCAGAAGAAAAAATCAAAGAAGGAAGAAAAAAATAATACATGAGATTCACAATTCTTAGAGCTGAAGCAAGCTCATGGTCATTGAGGAAGAGGAAACAAGGATAGAGAAAGTGATTTTTGTAAACAAATCAAGATTTTTATGGTGGGACAGTCATAATTAAATGAAAGCCATGTCTGGAGAATAACAGATTCTTCTCAAGAGATGACTCCATGTTGCAGGATAGATAAAACAATACAGAAACAGGCCAGTATAGCTGCAGCCTCTGAGTACTGTTAGCTGACTGTAAACACAAAGAAATGCAATCTGAACACGTATTTTTTCTCTGCACCAAGAATTCCTGTGTACCAGACCCAGGGATCATTCAGCCGGTCCTTACACATCACCAACAATCCTGACATGAGGCACTTGGCTGACAAAAATCCATTGCTTTGATGCATTTGTGTGCCATCATTTAATATAATAGACCAAAGTTCATGTTTACTGTAGATAAATGTATAATGCTGAAATGGAACATAAGCATCTATTACTCACATACCATTTTAGAAAGAACATCAGGCTTCTCCTGCAAAGAAAGACAAAACACATTTTTTCACTGTGGACTGTAGGTTCTGGTTACACATACTACAGTAAACTCTTCATGTTTTCAAAAAAAACTGTTTAATTAATACTAGAGCAAAGCCTAAACGTCACATACACCCTTACAAGTACTTAAAAACCAACAAAGGATGAAGAATTTCCCCAGAAATATTGATAATTCTTGTGATGTTTTAAGAGATATAAGGAAACTCTTGTTTGGTAGAAAAAGGAATGAGAGATATCTTTGAATGCTGTTTACTATGGGGTAGAATGGGGCAGTTGCAGTGATTTCCCATTTCAGTTGTAATACAAAAACTACTACAGAGAATTTATTTGTATAACTTGGTTCAGAATTATTTAATTTATAACCAAAACTCGACTGTTTTCTTTTTTTTCCTGCTTTTTGTAACAAGAAAGGAATTGTGTATTTCCTATGAAATGAAAAATGCAGTCCTTGCTCTCCTCTATTTCTAACACCATTTCTTTGAAGAGCTTTTACAGGGAAATCTCTTAATTGAAAATACTGACAGGATCCCCAGAAGGCAAAAAAATCCAACTGAAAATTAGTCCAAAGTTTTACTGAAATATCAGAAGTTCTCAAAACTAATTAACTTCTCTTTGTTGAATGCATGCTAATGGAATAAAACTCTTCCATTCACCACATCAACACAGCTGAATAGTTTTCTAATAGATTTTTTTTCCTCAGTAAGCATTATCTTATGAATATCTTGCCAGCCTCACTCTGCCTGAATAGAGGTTCAGACCTGTAGCAGTAGTTAGGAATTTATTAATTGAAAAATATAAATAAATAAAAGATTCCCATCAAGATGTGCATGGTCTTTTTGTGTACCTTCTCTTGGTTTCCTTTTTTCTCCCTTTTATTTTTCTTTTCTTTCCTTTTTTTTTTTTTTTTTTTCCCACTCTGAGGAGGGGACAGGTGTTTGTGTTTTTGAAGGACTGAAGGTCATTGGCAGCAAACAGCTCAGTTTGAAAAGCAGCTGCTTAGGAGGTGCTGACAGCACGAGTCCTCTTGTACTCGGGCAGTGAGGAGCTTACGGCTGCACAAAATCTGAGCTGCAGGGCTCTTGCTGGGCACGGTGCTGAGCTCAGGCCCAGAGCATAAATTAGCATCTGTAATAGACTCAAGTCACCCCAAATCAAACCAATTGTCAGATGAATTGGTAATTTTGAAGCCAACATAAGGAATTTTTTGCATTTATTCTCTTGTGTCAGCAGTTTTGGTATGATTTCAGGTTTTTTTTTTTTTTTTTTTTAGGTTTTCTAGGGGGTAGGTTTTTGGTTTTTTTTTAATCTCATACCTCAAGAGACATTTCTTGCTGTTCATACTGCTGAGTAGCTCAAGCATAGCTCTGAGATGATCCCAAACACCCTGCAGACCTGCTGCTGATGGTCCCAAATTCCCCAAACTCAGGTCAGACTCAGCCAAACCCCTACACAAAGCCTGGGCCATGTGCAGGCATACAGTTACCTGGGCTGACCCTCTCTGGTAAGCTCTCAAATGTAGTCCCCAGGAGTGATTTTGGCTACAAGTTTCAGCATTCCTGATGTATCCAAAGCATGAGGCTCAGTTTGGGGAGAACAAAGACACATTTTATACCTGACAGAGCAGTGCTGAGTAACAGTCAGTGGCCATGTCAAATATTCTGAGCCACACTGCTTTATCCCCTAAAGAGAATTTGGAGGAATATTTTGTGTCTGGTTCCAATAGAGCCCTAGGCCATTTAATCATATCCATCATTGTCTGGAAAAGATTGTGTTACTGATACACAAAGTAAACACCCATCAGTTTAACCCAGGGATCCAGTGAATTCAAACCATTTATGAAAGGTATTGTATTTGCAGCTGAAATCAAATAATTGATCTCTGTCTAGGTATACATCTGTTTCACCTTTCATTAAGTTCATCCCACAATAAAACCAGTTCATTCACCAAGTGAGGATTTTTGAAATATTGCTTTGAGTATTACATAAATCATTTGCATTTCATAAGTACAATGCTTTTGTCCTTCCAGTGCAATTTTCCCTTTAATATGTTTATCATGCAGCAGAGCAGTCCATGGCAAAAGTATTTCATTAGCCTGACTTCACTGAACTTCAACCTTTCTTCCCATCAAATATGAGCTGACATTAAAAACGTGACCATTTTCAGCTGGGGGTGAGGGGGAAAGGAACGCAAACCACACAACAAAAAAACAAACAAAAAAAAGAAAAAACCCAAACAAAAAAAAAGCCAAAACCAAGGAAAAAAAAAACAAAACCAAAACAAAACCACTAAACAAACAAACAAAAAACCAGAACAACTCAAAAACAACAGAAAAGCCACACCTAACAGTAAAAAATACAGCCCAAATTGCCTAAAGTAAAATTCCTTAAAGCTTTGAGCAACCTGTTTTTTGCAGTCATCCCACTAAAAATCATTTAGGATTAGTTGTTGGCTAACAATAATTCTTAAAATACATTGAGGTGACCTGGATTTTGTTTAGGTCTGTAGTGTAATTTGAGTGTCTGCCTGTCCACAGGTGCTTTCTGACGATAACCTGGAGCTGGAATGGACCCAGCCTGGGTGAGCTCCTGGTTTCAGCAGTAGTAAATCCAGAGCAACCACAGCCTGTGTGCCAAGCATGCAGAACAGCTCAGAAAATTCTCCATCAGACAAAAGACTGAACAATCCAAAGATGGCAGTGACTCATCTGAGGTTATATGGCAAAGATAACAAGTAAAGGTCTTTTTAATCTCCTTTCTCAGGTCACCAAGCCCCACTGCCCTTCTCATTGGAGATGTATTCTGGTCTTTGGATTTGATAATGTCCTTTCAGAACAAAGGATGATGTCAGCTGATTAATGGTGCAGACAGAAGATTGCAAGATCACCCAAGGTTAATATGATAAACAATTAGGGAACTTAGGATGCAGCAGAAATCATATTGTCTGACAACTCTTTCATCATTACAGTGGTGAAAGCCTGAAACAAGCTCCCTACAAACACATGGTCTGCCTTAGCATCAATAATAATTCACATCTCAGTGCTGTCAGAGATAAATTTTGCTGATCTCAAGGCCACTGAAATCATCCTGAACCAATAGTTACAGCCATCAGTAAGAGAGATAGAGTAGTAGAGGAGAAGAGAGAAGCTCTTAGCTTGTGTTTGCCACCAAAGCCCTCTGTAACTTTTAGTTAAGTCAGTAATGAAAGAAACTTCTGACCACAATGCCCACAAAAAATCACTGCATATTGGGCACCCTGAAAGAGTTTTGTGTGTTAGAGACACTGGGAGTCCCCAGATGTTAATTAATTTAATAGGACTGAAAGTCAATCCGGCCAAAAAAAGGGATGTGAGCATTTAATGAATGCAAGCTGTTTCTTCCTCTCAAGCCAGATTTTGAAGGAGGCAAGAACTGCCCAAAGGACTGTCAATACACATATGAAAGGAAGACTGGAGAATGGGAACAGTCAGAAAAAGACTTTAGGGGTGCAACATGGAGTAAATTAACAAAGGGAAAAATGAACTGAATGGACTTTACAGAAATGGGTACAAAGATATTCACAGAAAATAGCTGTAGATTGGGGCAGCGGCACAGGAATGCACAGCATCAGCATCTCTGTGCTCCATCCACTTTAAATCCAGTAAGTCAGTGGCATTAATTGTCCACTTTTAGGGGGGTGTTGTCTTACAGAATCTCAAGTGACCTCTGAATTTAGGTTAACAACGTCGGGCAAATCTATGTTAAAAATAAGATGATGTGAGTAAAAGAGAATGAGAAACAGCTTTCTCAGGAAACTGACAGAAGAAAATGCTGACCAGGTTTAGTTAGCTTAACTAATATCTTTTCTTTTAGGTATTTAATCTTAAACAATTTGTTAAGTTCAAGATTCAAAAAATAAAAGTGTCTTCAAATGATGAAGTTAAAAGATTTATTTGGTATTTGTGGAAATTATTTTTTTTAAGCTGGAAAGAGTTTTTTATCATGAGTGGTTTGATGGGCCCAGCCTCATTTATTAATAAATTATTCAATTACTTGGAAGATTCACCATGCCAAAATCCATAGAAGACAACATCCAGGCAAAAGAAGGCAGTGGTATCATGGCAAACCTACACAGAACAGAATAAATTCAGAAGAAGCCCACATTTTAAAAGTCTGAATTACTGTAAATATCCTGACATGAATCTGAAGTAACTATGAACTACAAAGTCTGCTAATTTCAGAAAATATTATTTAAATAGACTTACTGAAAAAAAAAATACTAAAATAAAATGACACCTTATTTCTTTCTATCAGTTCCCTTTTAGATCCAAAGAGATATTCACCCAGCTGATGTGGGCCTCAAAGTGTCATTCTCATTTCTAGAATAGTGAAGGTTGCAAAGGGCTACCTGACAATAGCTTCAGATTTATTTTTTATTATTATTTTTATTTTAGTTTTTATTTTTATTATTATTATTATTGATATTTAACCAGAGAGTGATGAGAAAAGTTTTTAACAAGATGGCACAAATTCATTCGAGAAAAGTGTTGATTATCTGTTAAATCTGGAATAAATATGTGCACATTGATTGCACACATATAAAGTGTCAGAAGGATTTTTTCAACATGAAAATACTAAAATGAAGAAAAATAATTTTTAAACATGTTATTACTAAAAGAAAGTGTAAATCTGGAGGAAGTTAGTCAAAATTTTGGTGCCTGTTTCAGAGTGAATAACATAATTGCAATCATCATCATCATCATTGTGCCATTTACTTTAAAGAAAGTGGATGGCTTACTGTCAGGCTCTACTCAAACACTTCTCTGATAATGGTAAAAAGTTATGACAGGAGAGATCCTCTGGTTTAAAAAATTAATTGTTTCAGACAAGCTGTCAAGTTGTTAACACTAACATGCCTTAAATGTAAAAAATTATATACCCAGAGACCAAGATTCACACTTGATCGTACCTGACTAAGAGGTTTTCAATTCTGTAATGATTTTTGGCACTAGAAATATGCCTGCAAGGTTCAAACACTTTACAGAAAAATTGCCTGACAGATTCTCTGCAGCCTTGTTTGATTACAAGATCAGAGTGAATTGACTGGAGGTGTTAGCAGCAGTTTTAGGTCTCCTCGTTTTAGAAGTTTCAAGAAAATACTGTGAAAGACCATGAAAACTAATGAGCAAGTGGTAAAATGTCACTGACATCCTTCTTTATCCTAGATGTTGTCTGGGTCCTAAAGGCCACTCTGTTTGAGACCTTATTGAGCTTTAGGAGTTGGAGTTTCACAAAAAAAAAAAAAAAAGAAAGAAAAACAAAATCCTGCACCCAAAAAACTGAAGCAGCTTTACTTTTTCTTAAATATGAAAAAAGGGAAAGAATTTATCAAGAGATGGTGTGATACTTAAAGTTGAGGATACAAATAGATGATGATCTGTTCTAGGTTTTACTTCATCTATTCTAGAACTGGAACAAAACAATTTTAGCTACAGAAGTCTTGCTTTTGAAAACTGTCCTCCTTTCTCTGCTTTTTCTGATGCCAGCTGAGATTTGAAGAAGTAGCTCCAAATAGCTGTGGGAAATACTGCTGTTGAAGCATACTGAGGCTAGACAGAAATAATGGAAAGGAACCCTGATAATCTGTCTTGCTACACCCTCCTCTCATGGAGCTGTAGAGAGTGGTAAGTTTTCCCCTGAGCATCCCTTTCTCCAGGCTAAGCCCACCCAGTTCTCTCATCAGACTTGGGCTCCAGACCCTTCCCCAGCTCTGTCCCCTTCCCTGGACATGCTCCAGTCCTTCAATGTCTTCCTTGCAGTGAGGGAGTAGGGGCAGTGTAGGGACAGAATGAATGAACATTGCTCAGGGTAGGAATTGTCTCCTTTGCCTTACAGCCAGTGGTGTACCCACCTACCCAGGTGTGCTGGGGAAAGAGACAAACAACCCAAACTAACACTGCACAACTTGCTACCAAGGCTGAAGATAACCCCTTTAATTCAATGTCTCTCTCTTTAGCCCAATAAAATAGATTTCACCAAAAGATTTGGTTTGATTTTCATATATCCTAAGTCCTAAGAACAAGTCCTATGTTTTTTAACATGAGGCTTAAAGATTTATGTGAAGGCTATTAAAATAAAAATAAAAATAAAAACAAATTTACAGGAAAATTCCTCCAAACACCAGTAACATATGCTTTTTCTAATCCCCTTAATTTTAAAACACATTTGTTGACCTCAAATTTTAACAAAGCACTTTTACAGCAAAGATAAATATTGTTAAGATATTTAATTAAAAAAACAAAGAAATATCCTGACTTTTTATATAATGCAAGCTTCCAGTACTGTATCAGGGACTAACAATAGTACATCATAATTCATATGGTGTAGTCTAGGACCATGATCCACTCAAGAGAAGGAGCATGCAGAAAAGATACAAGTATTCACCTGAAGTTCTGCATCAGTACAAACAAAGGGAATTGGTAGCAAACCAAAACAACGCACCTGGTATAAATTCTGCAGCTGGAAACTTTGAGTCACATCCATCTTATAACGTATTTTAGATAGAATTAGACAGAAAAATGTTGGGGTTTGACTAAGCTTGTAAGGAATCAAGAGTATGTTAGATGTGCTCTGTTTGAACAAACCCCAGGCTACCCGGACAGAATCTGTCCCTGAGCCCACAGAGGTCACCCAAAGTGGCACAGGATCTGGGAAAAGCCCTGGCTGTGAATATAAAATTACAGCTTTTCCTTTCTTCTCCTTCATGAGAATTCCCCATGACCACAAGGAAACTAAATTGATAAGGATAAAAGATTGCTGCCACCTCAGCAGCGCCTGCCATGGCAAGGTCAGCTCCCAGGCCACCTTCCCTGTGGAGCAGCCTGATCCCAGACAGGGAGGCAGAACTGAACTCCGGGTCAGAGGATGTTGAGCTACATTTAATGCATCACATAGAGGTATTTTGGGGCTCTGGAGAGCTGCACCACCTCAGCAGTGCTGCTTCAATGTGGCATTTGTTGGCAAACCATCAAGGTGCGATTGAAGGGCTTGGCAACCCAGAGATGGATTTTCCCCATGGAAGAGGGAGCATTTTCAAATACAAGGGTGAACATTGTAGCAGATGACACAGACTATTTCAAGTAACTAAATAAATAAATAAATAGTGGCGAGTGTCATTGAGGAATGTGTAACTGAAAACATTGGTAACTACAGACATGGAGATCCAGAGATCTGACTTATGAATTGGTAGATGTCATGAAGTATGTAGAGAACCTCTCCCAAATGTTTAGAAGTTTTTTTTGTTTGTTTGGTTGGGGTTTTATCAGGTTTTTTTTAATTTTGTTTTGGTTTTTTTAGATTTTTTTATTTTAACACATGTGAGAAGGACTAACGGGAAGTGAAAAAATAAATGCATGTAAAAGGGGAAAAAAAGTTAAGGCATGGAAGCAACTCTGCCTTAAAAGCCCTCTCTTCTTTTATATAGTATATGACAAGATGGTAACATGAAGAATGTTTTTTTCTTTTTTTTTTTTTTTTTTTTTAATAACTGGAGATTTCTAAAACAAAGAGCAGGCAATGTGAGATTGATGGAATCATTATCACAGAAGCCAGAGAGGAAAGCAGACAATTGAGATTAAAATTTGGGACAGGAAGTGCTTGGAACTCCCAATGTATGCTGGAGAAAAGAGAAAGGAAGGGGAAAGAAAACAACAACAAAAAAAAAACCAGCCTACTAAAAATCTAGGAGGAACCTTAATTTCCATGACTTCTGTAGTGGAACTACTCCTCCTGTGGGCTATTTTTCAGCTCTGTGAGGATGTACAAACTCCTCAGGACCATAAGAAACCCTTTAAAGGAGCCATGAAAAGCTCATGTGAAAAAGAACACAATTCTCCTATTGATTATACTCACTAAATAGGGGGTTGAACTTGTCTGGAAAATCAAAGAATATAGAAAATGACTGCTCCAGTTATCTTCAACTGTGTCTTAGCATTCTTACTAACCATCCTAAGAACCCAAATACTGATCTAATCCATTTAGGTAATTTTTATGCATCTCTTCAGCTTTGAATTGTGCAAAGCACAGGCAGCCAGAGGAAAACATTTCCCCGAGCCAGGATCAAGAGCCATCCCAACCACTAAGCCACCTCTCACTCTGTCCATTTTCTTCCCAGCTTTCTCTCTGCAGAAGCAAGAACTCAGGGAGAAGTTTTGCCCTTTTTCCAAAGTCCGTGCAAATCACAACTATAATAAGAACAAATGGACAATAAAAAATACAAGTAATAATATTTTGTTTGCATATATGTAGATCAAAAATTAATCTCAAGGCATTAAATGAAGGACATAAACATGAACTCTAATCTGATTTCAAAGTATATTTAACTTAACAGCTATAATGAGAGAATCACAGTGGTGCTGCCATTCCTTCCGTTCTCTACTATTTAATAACTGTTATTTAGAGGGAAGAAATTGTTCTTGTCCTGTCTTTAGTCTGGTGATTCTGTACAAAAGAAGTCTCACGTTTGTCTCTTCAATTAGTACTCTTCAAACCCAATGCATTGCTTCACTAAAATAAAATAAAAAATCCATTAATGAAACCAAAAAGCAGTTTGCCCATTTCAAGAAAATATGTTTTTTGAATTATATTTCTAGTCAGGCTCAATTTTTGTTGCCATTACTGAGAGAGACATTGAAGAGTAAGGAAAATGCATTAATAATCCAGACAGTACTAGAAAACAGTGTTCAAATGTTTTGTGATCATTCAATTTACAAGCAAACACAGTGAATATATGCCCATTTCTTTAATAAAAGGTGCCCAGTTTTCTGATTATCATGTCTTCTTTCTATTGCAGTTCTTCTATTTAAATATGTTTGAATTTCAAGGGATATTTTAAGAAAGTAAAAGTGGAATTGGTGTTTAGTCATGATGCTAGATCCCATTTTACCTTTTTTCACATTTTTGCCCTAAGCTGAAATAGCTGTGTTTATCAGTTAAAAAAAGGAATTCTTATAAATAAATAAATAAATGAATGAATAATAATTGCATTTAGCTTCACAGGAATACAGAGCTGAAAAAAAGATCCCTCAACTTTCCAAAGAAATTATGGACACCATTTTTTTCCAGACTATCAATTGGCAAAACTGCTCATGCAAATTTTTTGTGGTTTTAAGCACGCCTTAGAAAAGGTGGAATGGAGAATACCAGAGCGATTTGAATCAGCTCATCACAGTGCAAAATTCTAATGGTGTGCATATAACAGGACCTTAACCTGAGACCTTCAAGACACTTAATTCAGGAAGGAAGATATAAGTAGTCCTGCTTGACTGCACGGAAATGGAAATGTGAAAAATGAAATAATTTCCTGATAGAAGACGGTACTGTAATCAAGGATTTTAGTCACAGCTTTGAAAGTGAGGTTTTAGGAGTATAATTTCAATACTGGCTCACAAGAATGCAAAGAAGAAATTACTTCCTAAGTTTCTTTTTGCCCTAACATGAATCTGTTTCCTTAGTTGGATCTATTCTCCTTTTTTTCCTGAACAAAATAAATAAATAGTTTATCATATTGTGAGAAGGAAGCAAAGATTAGAGGAAAAAGTTTTTTGCATAATCTCTTGAAATAAGATAGGTTTGTTATCTGTATAAATATACTAATTAAGGTTGTGTTGTTTTTTGTTTTGTTTTCTTTTGTTTTAAACCAGCCTACAGAAAAATGGAGGTAAAAAATAGTAATATAACTTTCATCCTGAGTTTCTTTTGCTGTATTTATAAATATGGAGGGAAATGGTTTGCCTGTGTCCTTCTGGAAAAAAAAAATTATTAGTTGAGCTGTAAATAGATAAAAGTAAGAGTGTTTTCTCTTTTTTCTTCCAGCTAATTAGCCTGAAGTTTGACTTATTCAGTGTATGTGGTGTTAGAATAAGAATAAAATGTTAACATCAGTTAACATCCTAGAAAATTTGAAACTTCCAATGTAGCTGAAGGATGACTTTCTCAGAAGTCACACATTTCTACGTAATCTCACCAATCTATGTGCATTTATTTTACAGTAATTAAAGGACAGATGTGCCCAGATGAAATCAGAATCATACTCTCAAAGTCATCCTCAGTGGTTATTTCTAAAAAAGATATTATATTTCAAGATTTATAAACAATTTGGTGCCTTATTCCAGCTGAATTTGCAGAGTACAAAAAAGATCAAGCACTTCAAAGCATGTAACAACTCCCTCCATTAATTCAAAAGTCAAATTCTGCAACATTTTCAAGTACAAATACACTTCTTCCACTCAATTAAAAAACCCTAATATAACAAACCTGTGACAATCTTGTTTTTAAAATGATTGTAGAGTTGAAATAATTATTTTGAATTACAGTACTATGCAATTCAGTGAACTTTTCAGATATTCCTGTCATTAGCCACAGAACAGAGGGAGAAACTACTTGCCCTTACTGCAGCAGTTTATGATCACATTTCCCAAGAGAGAAGATAATTTTCCATTAATATTCTTCTATTTATGAGGAATATATTTAAGATCCAAAATTACCATGAGCTTCTCCTGGAACGCTTCCCTACTTCTTTAGTCATTCTGAATTTTCAGTGTCTATTGCCTTAACACTTGAATAATGTGACATATAATCTTCCCACTTACTCCTGCACTTGGTGCTTGCTATACTGGTCTTGCTTTATTTAGACAATAGGAACCTCTCTTGTTTAAGATCTTATGTTCTATCCTATGAACTGCATTTCTGTGTTTGCATTTTTATTTCTCCAAGAGTTCAAGACTTTTGACATTGTTCACCCTTCCTGGTCTTCTTTATTAAACCAGTTGCACTACAGGATCTAGGACTGGATATAGTTTACTGCTTTCAGATAGAAAAACAGCTGCTATACACATTTTAATCTTCAGTCAAAATATTTGTGACCAGCTTCTTTTTTTTTCTTAATATGAAAAAAAAAAAAAAAAAAAAGAAGCATTGAAAAACCACAGAAAAAAGACAAGAAACCTCTTGAAAACTTGGAAGATCTTAAATCCTTATGAAGCCAATTCCCACGACCAGGAATGGAGAAATTACATGGCTTATAGTGATGCCATTTGGGTTTTGATTTTTTTTCTTTTATACATTCTCTGCATTCTTCACACATACATTTGTCACCTGTTGTATTAGTAGCTAGTTTTTCCCAGTAGTTTTCCATGATCTTTCCGTAAGCAGAAAGACAAAACAAATTCCAGAGCTCCAAGCCCCAGGAAGCACAAGGCCCTCCACTATCTTGGTTCTTCTTGGGAACCAAGACCAAGAACAACTCATGGACTTCAAGATCAATTCTCATGGACAAAGTACAGCTAGTGCTGACTCCAGAGAAGGAACTTGACCTGGGGGGAATTGCATCACCACTTGTCCTCCTAATTATCAATTTTATCAATTATGCTAATTTCCTAAAACCTACAAAAATGTACTTACCCCTGGGGGGTTGAGTTGGCATCTTTCCATAAGTACTCCTGAAGGCCTTCATTAAAGATCCCCTTTTATACTACCTCCTTACTAAAATTATCTTGAGTTTCATTTCCAGGTTGGGCAAAAGGCAACAGACGGGACTATTCTGGCACCCCAGATGGGACAAAATAATCTGGTACCCTTCCTCCGTACCGAAAACATCCTGCAAGGAATTCTTTTCTACTGGCAATCAAAAGAATTCCCTGCTTTAAGGAACGAGGTTGAGACACCATGGTTCCAAAATCCCACTGGAGATAATATAAAGGTACCTATTTTTGTTGTGTAGTATGTAGTTCACATCTGTGTGCATATTGTGAATGTATTGCGTATCTGTTTAAGGTCAGTAATTGCTGCTTTTGGAGCGGTTTCTCAGTTTTTTTGGTTGTTTTGTTTTGTTGTTTTTTTTTTTTTCCTTCAGCTTTTCCAACCTGCACCAGATGAGAGGTGGGGAGGAGTGGGTGTATTTGCCATCAGCTGAGATCATTCACCAGTGGACAAAAGGAAATTACAACACAAAAGTTTATTCCGTGTTTAATGCGGACGAGTTTTTAATAAAAAGTTGGTCTGGGGAAGCCTGGGCACGGAGCAGCTGGGGGAGGCCTGGCCTGGGGAGGCCTGGCCTGCTCCTTGGTGGGAAAAGGGCCCCCACTTCCCACAGACTGGCAGGATGAGGGGCAGAGATCCCCACTTCCCATAGACTGGCAGGATGAGGGGCAGAGATCCCCACTTCCCACAGACTGGCAGGATGAGGGGCAGAGATCCCCACTTCCCACAGACTGGCAGGATGAGGGCCAGAGATCCCCACTTCCCACAGGTTGGCGGGAGGAGGGGAAGGAGCCCCCACTTCCCAGAGATTTCACGGAGCGGCCAAGAAAAGCTGGACTCGCGCCATTGCATGGCAAGGGGTAAGCGCTCCCAATTCCTATGTTCCATCTGTGGCAGGATTTTTCCAAGATATTAGGGCAGGACCGGCTCCCGGACTCCCGGGACCGTTCTGCGAGCGAGAAGGTCACGTCCCCCGTGACAGAAGAGAGGGACCGGCCGCTCTGACAGGAGCCGAGATGGCTCCTGCCGTTCCCGGTGATGGCCGGGCCATGGGGCGGGGAGCGGTTCCTGCACCGGGGCAGCCGCTGCTCCGTTTCCCCCTTTCTCCGGTGCGGGGCGGCCCCGCTGCGC
>JAYDZK010000113.1:145561743-145600876 GCA_034509185.1 Euphonia xanthogaster | reverse complement strand
TTCTCAAACTAGGAGAGAAAGATTTACCCAAACTTTTCTGAACAAACCTACATAAAATTAAGAAAATATTTTTTATTTTGTCAAAATTAATGCTTGGTGGAAACTGAAAATATTCCAGTTCCTGCAGCTCTAGAGGCAAGCTTCCTGGGGTCAAGGTTATCAAACTGCCTTCACAAAGACAAATGTCAGTGTTGGATAGGAGGTCCAGTCCTTGCTATTCTCTTTCTACAGACAGTTCCAGCCAAGGTCAAGTTCACAGTGACCATTTAGCAAGTGAGTAGAGCAGAGTGAATAAAACTGGGTTAAACTGGTGGGTGGTGTAACTCCAGGGCAGATTGCCCCTTGTTTGGCTTTGAATTCCTTCCCCTGAAATTAATGCTGTAGTAAAAGTGAGCTGTCTCACCTCATCTTTAAGAGGACAGCATGAGTCCCAGGTGGTTCCAGGAGCTTTTGAGTTTCTTTTACGTATCTCCCTAAAAACAACACTTGATATCTGATTTTTTAAATAATTATTTACTTATGCCTCAGGAGAGCCCATCTTATTTGCAATTCCTTTCTGGCCCACTCAGGCGTGCTGGCAAATGGGGAGTCCGAATGCTTGGAGCAAAGGTCAGCGAAACATCTGCTTTCCCAGTCTTGTTATTACCAGTGTGCTCTTGCCCAGCTTTTGTTGTTCCGGAAATCTTTCAAGCATATAATGGGTAAAGTTCCCTCATATCTAAACCTTCAGCGCCAGCTGACACCTCAGTAATTTGTTTCCCATAGCAACTCATTTGGGATTCTTGACCTTGATAGAATGGCTAATGTGGCCATGTGGCCAACCCGGCTTCAGTGCTGTGGAGAGATTGCGAGCGAACCATGACAAGGGTGTTTTTTTTTGTGTTTGGTGCCTTCATTTTATTAACCTTGTTTGCTGTGGTTTAAGCAACAGTGCCCCATAGCAAAAGCTTTCCCTCAGAACTCTTAGTTTTAAAAAGAGACACATTTCTTGTTTTAAAAGGTTGTTATAAAATCAGACACTGAGGGCACCTGCATTTTCTGAAGGTTAGATGGAATCAGGGTGTTTCTGGTTTAATTCCAACATCTCTGATAAGTTCTCTATGAGTAGTATTGCTTACTTTGCAGAGTCAAGACAAGAGCCAAGCAATTCCAGAACACAGTTAAATGTAATTATTTCTCAAGATGGTTGTAGTGTAAATCAGCAGGATGAAGTTCATATTCACTGTTAGTCCTTTACAAGAAAGTCTATCAGCTATATAATTAAAGAAACAGTTTCTTATTGTCATTGATGCGTTAGGTGTGAATCCAAATTTCCCATTGTCTTAAATAAGCCATAATTTTAAAAATACATTTCGTAAATTTACATTTTTCTCTTTTCTTAAAACAGATAATGTTTTTAGGGTTTGTAAAAAAAAAGTATTTTTATGAGTGAAACTTTCTTTTTTTTTTATTCCTGAAAAACAGGAGCAAAAGAAAAATTAAAAAAAAAAATAAAATCTAGAAGATCAGAAAATTTCCATCTAGAAATGCTTTAAGTGAACTCATGAGCCAGCCGGTCCACTAGACTCCAGCTCATCATGTCATGGAATGAATTTCCTGTTTGACTAAAATACCCAGAATATAGAGATGATAATTTAATAGATGATGACAGCCTGGATGAAAAGGAGTATCAGAATATCATGAACAAAAGGAATTGTCATGGAGTTTGACTCACAGATAAGAAGAGGATATATCAGGTATCAGATGTTTAACTTGCATAAAGCAGAGAGAATGCCTTACTAGATTTATTAATACAAAAAATCCAAATCCAGACAACAACCACAGATTTTTCTTAATGAGACGCTGTTGAAAAAGAGGGAAAAATATAACTGAAAATATTTCCATCATTATGTGTTTGGTGACTCCATTTGAAACAAGACTTGTTTATTAAGCTGATTATAAAGAAAAATGTATTTTTGATTTAAAAGGAAGGAGAATTCATGTTTGCCAATATATGTGGGACAGGGAACATATTTCCTCTTCAGAGCTACACCAGGATTTACTGACAGAAAGGGGACCTGGATACTGTCGGGGAAATGAATCCCAGATCCTGTGTTAGTGGATGATGGTTAAACTCTGCTTCATGCAACTGTTTCACTGTGCAATCCTTAACATTTCTTTTGATTCAAAAGTAGTTGTATAAAAAAACCCACACAAAAATAGAAAGAAAAAAATGAACAGAGCTGAAGCCATTATGCAACATCCATCATACCCACAGGATAAAAACAGTGAGCAGCCTGTGAACACTAATTGTAACATAGACCACAGTCAGCAGAACAGCTGGAATGAGAAATCAATTATTCAGCTAGAAAAGACAATGTGCAATTATTAAATTATGAGTAATTAGTATATGCTGCCTTACATTTTACATGCCTGCACTTCTAGAAATGCTGTGACTCGGCAAAGAAAGCAACAGAAAGGTTTCCTGGGTCTGCCCTGTGCCATTGTTTAGCAAAGAAAAGACCCTCAGAGAGAAGAGAGCTTTCTGCTTACACAGCTAAGATGCCTATCCAGACACGTTTGTGAAGCTGGCTTGCAAGTGGAATAACAAAATTCCATCACCTCTGTACAATAATATCAATAATATGTACTTAGTAGCTTTCAAGCCAGATGAAGTAACATTTTTTATATAAAATCATTCACATATATACTGATATAAAATCAGTAGCAGCAAAAAGACCCCATCCTGTATCCCTGTGTCCTAACTCTTGTCTTAGCTACCTGACGGTAGTGCTCCTTCAGCATTCTCTCTCTTCCAAAATAGTGCATGTGATGTACTGATTCATCAAGGGTGTTAATTATCTTGGTCTGACCTGAGCCAATGCTTGAGTTTCCTAACTTTTCCTCTGGCAAATGAGGTCACCTTTACTTTGTCCTTTATTCTGTACTACACCTCCCTTTTTATTGTCAGCTACCCATTACTATTGATTTTAAAAGAAAAAAAAACCTGAACAACAGCAACAATGACAAAATAAAAAGCCAAATAACTTTCCCTTATTCTTTTCTGGAGCCACAAGGCTACCCAGAGTGAGAGAAGGGCGATGTCTTTTATATTCACAGCAGATCTTGCACTGCTAGATTAGCTGGGCACAGTTTCACAAACCAGTGCCACATGGAAATGTGCATATGTTCTGGAAAGCACCATGTCATTTACACAGTTCAAGTGGGTGCAGGTGAAAATTAAACAAACATCAGCTCTAAGCAGCTTCTCAGCTTCCCTTGCATTTAACAGATTGGCCTATGGTGTACAGAAAAGACTATTGTTACTTTTAATCTCCTTTCAGTGTAGGGAGCTACTGTTCTCTCTCCTGCACTGATAACACACAAATTGCTTATCCGCCAGAGCAGCCTTCACCTGACCACCAACTGCACTCTCCTCTTGCCAGGCTTCTGATAATCTCTTCCCACTCATTTTTTAGTCTGTTGTGCTCAGCTTAAGGCATTTCTGTGGCCCCATACAGATGGAGAATTAAAAAGGATCTTTTTTTTTTCCTTTTTCTTCCCCTGCTCCCCTCCCCACTTTCCTGTCTATCTGTGAGGTAAAAATCCACTGGGGGGAAAAGGAAATAAAAAGCAGTGATGGTACTAGCATGACAACTAACGCTCCAATTTCAAATCACATTGTGAAGCTTCACATGTGCTGTGAAATAATTAGAGGGCACAAAGGAGTCCAGATTCTCAGTAGTGGAACCTGGTGATATCTCAAAATCTGCCCCCATGGCTCCTGCCTCATCCAGCTGAAGCCATTTGGCAACAGTTAATATATAACTTTGTAAAAATACAAGTGTTCTCTCTTTCTTTTTTTCTGGTCACTACGTAAGTCAATGAGAGATCCTTATCCTGAATGCTGTGTAGACATCTTCTGATAAAAACAACAACAACAAAAAAAAAAAATATTTTAAAAGATATGTAACAAAAGGTATTAAAAAAATCAAAATTAAAATTAACAAGATTATTTCTGAACAACAAAGATAATAAAAACATGATATGGAAAATTGCAGGATAACAAGCAACAATATGAGGGTGTTTATTTCTTTGTTATGTAAAAAGAAACTGAAAAAAAAATAGGGTATCAATTTATTAAAAGAAAATATATCGAATTTAGTTTTTTCCCCATGTAATTAAAGAGAATGAAGTAATTGGAATGGGAAGAAGTTATATGCTTTTTACTTAAGGGAACTAAATCACAGTAAAATCTTGCCAGGCAAATTTGATTTACTAGTTCTGTTGAAACTCATGTGGCTTCCTTAATATTGAATTTTGCTTAATATTAGGCATTCCATCTCTGCCTTGTGATGAGCACACAGTGAAAGTCATCAAGACCTCTGCTGAATTAAATGAACTCTTCAGAAACTGATGCTGCAGAGAAGGGACCGAATTTCAGAGCCTCAGGACTCACTCCCTGCTCTCCTGTGGAAGCTCTTTAGCTGGAAGTCAGGATCAGTGAGGCACAGGCAGGAGCTTCTCTGCCTCTCCAGCACAGCAGTGCAAAGAATGAGTCTAAGGACAAGTCACAGGAATTAGCTTAAGAATGGCTTAGCTGTGTCCCCAAGATGAGAAGCAGAGACGCAGTGGGACCTCAGAGGGGAGGCTGCCAGGCCCAGGCACAGCTGATCAGTATTCCCAGAGCTCTGTCAGCTCTGTCTGTGCTGCTTTCTGCCCCTGCAGTTACCATGAGCGTGTGCCGAGGCGCTGACTCGGAGTGAAGGAGGAGCGTGGCTCGTCACCGGAGCAGCGTGTGGGCTGTGGGAAGCCTTCTGTGGGAGATGATTCATCCTGACACCTATGTTAGCGTGATGATATGTTTTTCCAGAGATGTCCCAAGCACTTTACCATGTGCCAATCCTATTCCTTGGTAAGACTTCAAATAAACTCAGTCAGACAAAAGTCAGTCTGGTTTCTAGGGAAATATGACAGGGTCAGGGCAGTGATATCCTGTCACTGAGAAGTGGATAGGGCATGACTGGAGCAAGTTTGCATTTGTGTTTCAGTGTCTGGGCACACAGGTGGAAGGGAATAGGAAATTCTCTTGTCTTTGATCTTTACAGGTCAGACTGAACCATCCCAGAGCAATCTGCTTTCTCCTAACAGGATCTTTGGCACCTGCTAAATTCTTTCTCTGTTGCCTTGGGGTCCTGTGCCTGCAAAGTGCCATCAGGCACTATCAAACTGGGGAGTTGGAAGGGGCAGTCCAGGGGTGAGATGGACAGGACAAGAGTGAGGTCCTCATACCCTACATTAAATAAACAGAATTACTCTGCTTTCCTATTATCTGTGAGTAGTGGTTTGCAACAACACCTTCTCCAAAATTATGTGGCTACTCTTTGGAGTGAGAAAAATGTGCACTTGGCACCAGTAATGGTCATGGGCACCAGTTTCCAGGACTTATTATACTGCTGATTTCCAGAGAATTATATCAGTGCTGCCCCTCATGAGACAGCTTGGCTGGTCTCCTGGCACACTTAAACCACTCAGCAGCTCAGGTCTATCTGCTTGACCTGCAGTGCCAGAGCTGGTGCCACCTGAAATGAGCACCTGGTTTCTGGAAGACAAAGCAATGTGGGTGTAAGAGTTCTGTTGTGACTGGAGGAAGGTTGGCTGTGGCCTCATGTCTTACAAAAACTAGAGTTATGCCTAGGATTGCTGGAAATTTGAAACAACATGAGTATCCTGATCATGACCAGAAGGGATAAGCAGCTTGTTCCTGAGTTTTCAAAAATCAAGGCAGAAGGATGAAGGAAAACAGGTTGGTTGTATTCTGACGTTAGATCACCTGGTCAGAGCATGGTGCTAAGGTCACAGATTTGATCTCTGTATTGACCATTCACTCGGGCATAATAGTTGGACTTGATGGGTCCCTTTCAACTGAGACTGTTCTGTGATTCTGACACAGTCAGCTTGAGCAGCTCTAGTCTTCCAGCTGCCTTCAGAAAGGAAATGAAGAGCATGGTGAGGGCCAGGGCTAGAGTGCCCTCATTTCTTTTTGACCATGCTCCAAAAGCTGCAGCAGTGTTGCTGATCAAAGGATACTACTGTCAAAAGAGTGAAAATTTAGCCTCATGTCCAAAATTTGTTGCAATTCTCTACTTTTTAAAAAAGCTGTTTGTTTTCAGCTACCAGGCACCCTTGTAGTCACCCAAAACCTGGCCATGCAAATCCAGTAAAACCAGCTTTTACTCCCTTAAATAATGCATTTGGCAGTTTCCTGTCATACAACTTCATGTTGATATGACAATTTACTGAGTGCAGAAGTGAATCACAAGCATCAGAATGATGCATTTAAATAGAGGTGCTTTTAGACAAAATGCCTGTGCTGCATTTCCTAATGAGGAGGTAGTTTGGATTAAAATAGGCTCTCTAGTTTTGGGCTCAAGTACTTTAAAACCAGAGTTTAAAACCAGAGACATGTTCTATGTAAATATGTAGGTCAAAGACTAATCCTACTTATGTAATCCTGAGAAGGGAAATAGTGAGGTAATTATGGAAAGTCAATAGGCAGTTTTAAGAGTCATAGAAGATTCAATTAGTTCTTTCAGACAAAAAAAATCTCAAAAAAGAAATTTAAAAAAGAAATTTGGCATTTTTGCCTGTTTTTGAATAAAGTAGTTTGAAGTGATTATGGCTTCATTTTGAAATATCCAAAAAGTTTAGAAAGCTAAAACAGCATCTAGTGTTTTACACTGGGCTTAAACAAAAATGTTATGTCTTCTGAAATAATTTTTTTTCCAGATTTTTAGTCACAAAATGTTTATCCAGAACAATTTTATGCACATTATTCATTTTCTGGGGGTGAGGATGGGGCAGGGGGTTTGTGAGTCTACTCAATGTGAAAAATTATTTGTGTTATAATACATTTTGGTGAATTTATTATTCTATATAGCTGGCAGAACAGCTGCTTTACCCCCTTGTGTCCCAGGACAGGATGCATGGGAACAGCTCAAAGCTGCATCAGGGCAGAGTCAGTCTTGACATTAGGAAGCTTTTATTCACAGAGAAGGTGGCCAAACACTGAAACAAGTTTCCTAGAGATGTGGTCAATGCCCAAGGCCTGTCAGTGTTTAGAAGCATTTGCACAATTCCCTTATCCACCTGCTTTATCTTTTGATCAGTCCTGAATAGGTCAGGCAGCTGGACTCATCAGGAAGATGATTGTTGAAAGCCCTTCCAACTCACCTCAACTATTCTACTCTATTCTATTCTATTCTATTCTATTCTATTCTATTCATTTTCTCATTTTCCACTGTGACTGTTCCAATTGCTTAGAATGTCCATTTCTATAAACCATTTAATCCACAAAATTCTACCGAGTTCCTCAACATCATTTAGTTCAGAACAGTGGTCTTTATGGAGTAATATCCTAATGATTCAACAGTGTCAGAATATTACAGACCATGTGTTCTTTCTAAAAGAAAGAACCTATGTGTGTATATTGTTCTAGTGTATTTTTGAGATACATCTACTGCTTGTGGCAAAATGCATTGGGACATCTATTTCATTTTAACTTTGTGATTATATGAAGGATATGGAAAAAAGATGCAGTGCTAATTTATTCTGAGCACTTTTGATGATGACATACAGGTTACTAAAAAGCTGGAAAGTCAGATCAGTTTTACAAGCAATTAAATGGGGTCTGTTGAAAGATAATTAATTTACCTCTACCACAATTAATTTTATGGTAGAGGTAAAGCAAGGTGGTGCTATAATATCCTTATATCTCTGATGATAGGAGTAAAAGATAGTTCACTGACTATTAAATGTTTCCAAGTGTTCAGGTTCCATAGCATTATTTATATTTCAGGTCTGTTCACTGTTTTGCTATTAAATGTGGATGGTTAAACGTGCAATTTATTCACGCTCTAATGAATATTTTATATACCAAGGTCTTGATGAAATTTAACTCTTCACTTAATAGACAGTGGCTATCTTCTGCTCGTTAGCAATGTGACCAGCAGATGTGTATCAGGGAAAGCAAAGCTCCCTCTGATTTCCAGAGAATATGAGGGAAGAAAAGAGTGATGATGAGCCATAGCTGGTTTTCTTAAAGACCGAATGTAGAAAATTTGAGAATGCAATTAATTACTTTCACAAAATATAACTGCAAGATGTGTAATCAGATTATATTCTCAGAGCAGTAAAAGTCAGAAACAAATATGAGAGAAAAACCTATTCTGAGCAAGACCAGGAAAAAGAGATCTAGGAGTGTTTTGTTGCAACCTTATATCCAGCTTTAAGGTTTACATGTAAAGGAAATTTTGAAAACTTGCAGTAGACAATTATGAACAAATGCACTCTTTCAAACAGTCATTATCACACATACTCTCTCTTCAAAAACTAAGATATTGTAGGTGTTGGTACATGTTTAGTCTAAGGAGACACATTTCTCTGAGACTATTGTTAAATTGGGTATCTTAACCAGATTTTCTACAGAAAAAAATCACAAACTTAATTAACTGTTACATGAAAAAAGAATGACTGATCATATAAATCACTAAATCACTTTATTTTTGCTAGGTCTGTCAAAAGGTGTAAAGGTGCATTGTAGGCTGAAGTAATACACTTTATTTGTAACATCAGTCAGGGAAACAGAAAAATTAGGTCCTAATCAATATTCATTCTATTTTTTTTTCTTTTGAAGGAGTTGATCCTTATTTGTTTCCTTCCTGATCTTAAAAGATTTTTCTTGTTTTTCACTGTGGGGACTTTCTATGTCCTATATTAATCCTGCTGATTCCTTTAATTCCTTCTTGTTTTGAATGGTTCTTCTGGATAAATGTTCCACCAATCCCACATAGTACCTTAGATGAGATGACACAGGACAGGCCACTATGCAGAGCACAGACAGGGACTATAAACATGACCTGAAATACTACAACCTTATTCTTTGTGCATTCCAATATAAACATTTTCACTGCAGGTGAACATTGAGGAGAGATTTTTAGAAAAGCCTTTGCTTGTTTCTTCATCTACTTCTGCTACTCCAGAATGCTGCAAGGTTTGAAAAGTGATTTAGGAAGTCCTTGTGCTTTATTATTTTAATTTTTTTTTTTCTGCACAGAATTTCATTTGCCATTTAATAACCCATTTATGTCAGATGAAGTCCCTCTGAAGCTCATCAACAGGACCTTTGTCCTTGAGTAAGGTTGTAGGAATAATTAATATTTTGGTGTGGCTGCTAAACAAAAACAGATTAGCATTTAAACAAGCATATAAATGTTTCATTGTTTCTTTCCAAAATGAAAGCCTGGGTTGAGTAGGTTACTGTAGTTGACAATACTCTCATGGAATCTCAAATGAAATACTCCAGTGCTCACATATTTTGAGGAGTCAAATCAGTAAAGAGTTAGCTACCCAAAACTTCTGGGAGGGGTTCACCAACAGACCTTCCAACAGTTCACATTTTGTCAGACCATAATGGTTAGAGTATTCAAATAATTGAACTTTCTCTGAAGGAAATGGAATAATTATATTATTTCATCTCTCTATGGCATGTTCTAACTACCAGTTTATTGGAAAGAAGAGTAGAAACTGTTTGATGGTCTAGCTCTTCAGACATTTTTTCCAGAGCGATCTGATCTGCATTGGACACTGTAATTGTGAAGAAAATCAGAAATTGTTTTGGCAAAATAACTCTTATTGTCATGTGTTCTCCTGTGCTTCTTCTTTTACCTTCCTATCACCTTCACCTTTCTCTAACTTGCCACCTGTAATGGTAATTACAAAATAAACTAAGCAAAAGCCAGGGAAGTTAATTTTTAAGTCCTTGCTATATTGAAAAATTACTCTTTTTATCCTGGTTTTCCCACTCATTAATCCACTTCATTGCTTTATCATAGTGTCACACCTTAAAAGGTTTTGTTACAAATATTTTCAAAAGTCTTCTCTAAATCTTATTTTTCTTTACTTATTAATTAAAAATAATCTTATGCAAAGTGAAATGAAGTACATACAAAAAACCCCAAACCCTTGGATTATCTCTAATTTAAAGGCTATTTCAAGAAAATAGGAGAAATTCAGTGATCACAGGGCCTTGTGATTGCTAGATACTGGTGGAGAAAGGGTTATTTATTTTCATGCATGAATTTCCATGGTCCATCTGTTTCACTGCATGAAGATTATTACATTTTGAAAAATGCAAATAAACATTTAAGACCTTTAATAGTTGTTTGCCTGTTTATTTCAAAAGCAAATGGTGGTAGTTTAGTCAGGAAAGTTCACATTTGTTGTATATGTGAAGGTTTACATGCAGTTCACTTTTGCCAGTGGCTTTTAGGATGTGAGAGGGGTTGTGTGCAGACAGGAACAGTTTATGGGACCAGGACCGAAAGTCATGAGTCTTGATTCTTTCAAGACCAGTGTCCTGTAAAAGCTTAGAGTGTTTCTAAACTAGGGTATTTCTGGAGTGAATGAAATATACACTGAAAAATCTGAGATATTCATAAGGTGCTAGCTGTCACTTTTGATTTAGAAGAGCAGCTTGAGTGCTCCATGAAGTGCTTTTCTCTTGTAATGCAGGAGTTAGAGCACTGACCCAGGGTGGGAGACATCCACCTTCTGCCTTCTACTTTGTTAAATGGAACTAATTCCCACCTCCCTCAGCTCTAAGGTAATACCCAGTGGTGTTGCCTGAGGGAGATTGAGCCCTCCATCTCTTATCATGCCACTTTCTGGCAGAGCTTGAGGAAAGTTCAAGATCAATGGATTTAAACACATTGAGGAAAAATTTACTGTGTTCCCTGGTAGCTGGCATTCACACAAAAGAGCAACAATTTGTCTGTGTCCAAATTAAAAAAAAAAAAAACCAAAAAAAAAAAAAAAAAACAAAGAAAATAAAAATTAGAAATGCAAGGACATTTAGAGGACAATTGGCTAAATTGTGAATGGGAAGGAATTTCTCAGTACCATCCATGTGTACCTGTCAGCCCTTTGGGAGTACAAGACCAGGCTTGCCTAACAGCAGCTTCATCCCATAATCAGGGAGATTGTTAAAAGATACCTATCCAAATCTTGCTGTCAGTTATGATTCATGACCTTTGATACAGTAGGTAAATGAACAGAAAGTGAGATTTATTTAATGCTATATAACAAGCCTTGGGGTTAGAAGTCCAAGCTCTCTGACACAGTCAGCCTCAGTCATTAGAAGGAAGCTATTTCAGTAATGAATTATTACAACCCCGGGAGTACTTTGGTCATGGTTCATCACCATGGTACACTGAGGACCTTAATAATGTCTTACAATGTCAATATGTGCTTTATTTAAGTTTTGAATCATTTTAGCCAGTCAGAAAGGATGAAACTCACCCGGGCTCAGTAGGTCAGAACATGGCCTATTCATCTTGCTAGTCCCACAAGAGTCCTCAAAATGCTTTTTTAACTGAGATGGAAGTGACACATAAAGCTTCTCTGAGGTCTTTTGCACACAGATGGATTTCAGCTGTGAATAGGAAGTCACCAATTTGCAAATAAGTTATTTGATGGAAAATTCTGCCATCAATCAGATTTGCTAAATTGCATTAATATTTCCTTTAGTCTTACCTACAATATCTGAATCTTGTCTTCCAGTATAGTTTTGGTCAAGCAAATTTCATGGAAATTAAAGGCAGAAAAAGAATAGTAAGAATGCAGCAAGGGATTATTTAGAATAAATACTTTGGTTTATCCTACTTTAGGCCAAAGTATTCACCATCAGACATCCCCTTTCTGGAGGATGGCCAGAAAATTAAATTTCTATTAACTGCTTAAAGCCATTATAGCTTCCTCATTCTTTCTAAGATTTATGCCAAATTTTGCCTTTGAACACTTCTAACCTCTCACATTGGTGCTTATTCCAGTTCCTAATACCATCAACACAGTTTCTGTTAAGAGCCAGTCTAGGCTGTGGTGCTGCAGCATCCAGAAATGACACAGGGGGGTTGCAATGTCACATCTGTCAGGGACCACTGAGCAACCTCATGGTCAGAAATGAATCCTGCTGGAGGAGATGGTTAAGTGTCCATTGGAAAATAACAAAAATGTGAAAGAGTGAAAAATACTGAATGCCTTTTTCTATGTTGTTATCATATATTATGTCTGTAAGATTATCTCTGGAAGATACAGTAAAAAAAAAAAAAGGCAAAATGAAAAAAAAAAGGCCTTTTTTTGTCATTCAGAAGAATTGAATGACTCTTAACACAGAACTTGAAAGACCAAAGAATTGTATTTATTTATTTATTTGCTAATAGCATAGAAGAGAGATGTCAGTACAAGCTTCTGGCTCCAAACTGAGATGAACTCAGGGCAGGTATTATTTTTTTACTTGGTACAAGCACCCACATGAGTGCATGCAAATTTCTTTCTCTTGTCATCCAGCACAGAGGAGATGTGAACTGACTCCAATCAGCTGCTTTTGAACTTTGAAATTTTCCTTTACCCCTATCTGAGACATCAGTTTCATCACAAATAGGCCCTTGCTTCCCAATTAGGCAACAGGCAGAAGCATGAACAAAAGGCTCTGCTGGCAGAAGCAGGAGGAGAAATTCCACCAAGGAATTTCATCCTTGACATGCCATATTGGATGAAAGCCTTACCAAGGTTTGCAGAAAATGGATTAAACACCAGTCACTCCTCTAAATGGTCTCTTGTGACTCCCTTCATCCACACATGGCACATAGTAATGAAAACAGGCACTGTTACTTACCCTCTCAAGGTCCTATTTAGCCCATATTGCAAACCCTGCAGCCTGCTTGTTATCCAAGTCTTTGATTAAAAATCAGGATTTGGATCCCAGTGAGGCCTCAGCTTGTTATTCTGTAATAATAATAGATAATCTGCTTCATCCAAAAAAATTTACCCTTGATTGTGTAAACAAGAGATCTCCCCAAAACCCCAGGGACGTATTTTCTTATTCAGATTTTAGAAGCAATAGTAATTTCATCATATCCCTTTTAATCCTCCATAACAAAGTGATGCATGAAAAAAAGAACAATCAGATCATAGAATCATAGAATGTGCTGCGTTGAAAGGGACCCATTAGGATTATTGAGCCCAGCTCCTGGTCCTGCATAGGACACCCTAAGAATCCCACCATGTGTCCAAACACTTCTTGAGCTCTTTCAGGCTTGGTGCTGTGATCACTTCCCTGAGGAGCCTCTTCCTGGGCCCAACCACTTTCTGGAGAAAAGTTTCCCTGACTTCTAACCCAAACTTCCCCTGACTCCATGCTGTTTTCTCAAGGCACTTGTCACTAGAGTGAAGAGATCAGTGTCTGCCCCTCTGCTTCCTCTCATGAGGATGTTGCAGACCACAGTGAGGTCTTTTCTGTCTCCTCCTCTCCAGGCTGAACAGATGATGATTTCGGCCACAGAAAATTATTTTAGCCACATCTCATATGGCTTCTCCTCCAGACCCTTCACCATCCTCGAGGTCCTCCTTTAGACACTCTCTAATGGCTTAAGGTCTTTATGTTGTGGCACCCAAAACTGTCCCCAGGACTCGAGGTGAGGCTGCCCCAGTGCAGAGCAGGGCAGGACAATCCCCTCCCTTGCCAGGCTGATGTTGCTGTGCTGATGCCCCCAGGACAGAGTTGGCCCTCCTGGCTGCCAGGGCCCTGCTGACTCATATTCATTTTGCCATCAACCAGGACCCCCAGGTCCCATCCCACATCTGCTTTCCAGCCTCATTCCCCAGTCTGTACATCCAGGTTCCCCATCCCACATGCAGGATCCAACACTTGCCCTTGTTAATCTCCACACTGTTGGTGATTCCCCATTTCTCTAATTTGTCATGGTCTTCTCTGCAGAGATTCCCTGCCCTCAAAGGATTCAACAGCTCCTCTGAATTTAGTGTTGTCAGCAAATTTATTTAGTATTCCTTTGAGACCCAGGTCCAATGTTAATGTAGACGCTGAAGAGAACTGGGCCAAGTATCTGAAATATGCCTTCTACCTCCTTAATTTTCTGAGTCAAAATTTCACATATTGACTTTAATTTAAGGGGAATTATCTCTTGGAATGCCCCCAAATCTTGTTGCACAGCTTTTGTCATCTGTCTCTGAAATACTTCCTGTTTATTACAGCTGTTCCCTGGTGCTGAAATACTGCAGCATTTGATTCCTTTACCTAATATTGTTAGGATTCAAGTCCCCCAAGATTTAGATGTTTAAATACAAAATGTTTTAGTTCAAGCCCATCTCACATAAACTGTTATTGATAAGACCACAGTCACACGCATCTGACTGTCACTCAGGTGTTTATGAAGGCAGAAATAAAAATCCCATTCCACCTTAGTGTTAATCAATCTTTGTCACTCCACCAAGTTCTTTTACCTGATAAGCTCCCCTGTGGCTAGGAGAGAGGAAAAAACAAGAACCCTGTGAATGGAAGCCCTGCAGCCCAAACCAGCAGACCGAAGGAAATGGGAATACAGCTGCATCTGGCAGCTGCTGCTTTTCAGGCCACCACAAATCATCCAAACACTGGCCACTGCTGGAGGTGTGCTGGCCCTTTTGCCAACACCTCAGCTGCTCTCCTCTGGAGCCACCAGTTCTCGGAGCCCAAGGTGTCATTTTGTTTGTTCAAAGCATGGTACACTCCACAATCCAGATTTATGTCTTTCCTTGCCCTTCTGACCACCCCCCTGAGCCAATCCTCACTGTAAGCACTGTCACAGGGACAATCCCTGCTGGCTCTCTCTGCCAGCAGAGATACAGCCCACAGGAGCAAGCCAGGAAAGGTGATAATCCATCACAGGTGGCCCAGGCACTACAGGCACTATTCCCATGAAAGGCTCATCTGTTTTTTGACAAACCTAAATTATAACCTAGAGGCTGCCCTCACCATTGTGGTGCTCAAGACTGAGCCTGGACTCCAGCTCAGGCTCCCTGTGGTCACTGCCAGTGTTGGCTCATATCCTGTGCTTAGCTGAGGTCAGGTCATCTCTGTCTTCCTGACAGGAAAGTAGGGGCATGCACAGGATTCAGGGACATGGACTGGTGTGGGCAGCACCCTGAGATGCACCCTGGGCAGATGCAGTCATCAAAGCATCTTTCCATGCAGTGTCCAGAGGCATTGTTGGCTCTTTTCCCTCACTCCACAAGATGGTGAGGTCGAGTCATTAACACCAATGTGTCCCCACAGGCAGGAACAGGTCTTGGATAGTGCTGGGAATTTTGTAACACTCTTACAGGTCATCGTCTGGTGCTGATGTGAGGACTCACCTTGCAGCAGAAGAGAGGAGTGGAGGAAAATGAGGCTCCTTTGGAGGCTGGCAGAGACAAGAACTAGACAGAATGCCTCTAATGTCTTCAAACACAAATAAGATAAATTGTACCAAATGCAAGCATGCTAATTTCTTCTGGGATGCTGCCACAACGATAAACAGAGTTCAACGACAAGGTAATTATATGAGTAAAAAGAAGCAAGAGTATAGGAATAACATTTTAAAAAAGAGTAAAGAGATGGCCTGGTGGCCAGCAAGTGCAAGGAAGGGGAGAGCATTAATAGAGAAACCTCATTCTTCAAAAGAATATCTTTGAGCTTTGTAGGGAAGACTTTCTGAGTGAGTCTGATACAAAATATTCTGTGGTCACACACTGAGTTTATAATAAGGGAACTGCAAAGGTGAGGAGAAAATGTAAGAGGATTGTTTTGGGATGTACTGTGAGGGAAAATACAGTGTCACCCCAGTCCATGTGAGTCATGCTCAGAGTTTACATTGTCTCTTTGTGATGCAGGAGTGAGTGTGCACAACCTGCACTTTTCCATGGGAACTGGAGCAGCCCTGGGTTGAACAAGGTTGGCCCAAAGTGCCCTGTTCAGCAATTTTGTCAGAGTGGCTCCTGCTGGGCTAGCAAATGTTGTTTTAACATGCAGGAGACTGTGGCAATGCATAATGGCATTTGAGACACTGCTGTGCAAGTGATTATTTTAGGGGGTTTTTTCATGAAAAGCCCAGATGGAGAGACAGAGTTTTCCAGGTAGACACATGACTCAGAGCAAGAAGGGGTTTGTGATAAAGCCATGAGCTTTTGGTCTCCTGATGCTGAGTGTTCCAGTCTGAGAGAAGGAAGGGGGTGCTCAGGGCAGATGGGGACAGCTGGTGACTCAAGCAGCACCCACACACCCACCATAACATATATCAAAATTCACTATAGCCCTCAAAGGCCTGGGACTGTGTGACAACATCTAGAATTTAAATACTTATAAACCCCTTTGCAAGGGCAATATGTAAATTTCATAAATATCATTTTGGTCATTGAATTGTTGGGAAAGATTAATCTAGTGATGTTGGTTACCAGGATAGATATAATCTCTGCCTAATGGTGCTCTGTTTTGATACTGCTAGACATAGATTTCATTCTTCATCAACTCTTTGGAAAGTCAGGTACAGAGATTTAGAAGAATAATAGCTGCTCTCTGGGGCATTTTTCTTTTCGTTGAAATTATATTTTAAATTTTTCATTGAATATTAGATTGATTCTGATCAACTATTCTAGACCAAAATATTTCTCTCCATAAAACTTTCACAGATGCTCTTCAAAGATTTTCTGTTTCAAATTCATCCTATTTCTCTTCATTCCGTTTCTCCTGACACACCACAGACAGGAAGTAAAAAAAGGCACAAATTCTGTGGAAGGCAGAAGACTACCTATTGCAGTAGATGACTGAGTTGATTATAAACTTGAAATCCTGTCCTGAGGTGATATTTAGAAATGAAAATATTTTTTTTTTCATTTATACTATGCTATGCAAGTCCAAATTTCTGATACAAATTGATTTGGTATTTAACTTTTTCAAATATTTTTGATAGACAGAAGAGATTGGTGTCAGGAATATATAACATTGCCACACCAGCATCACTTGTTTTGCAAGTATGAAAGATAGGAATATGAAAAATACATTATGTAAGGCAGTAGAGAATCTGAACCAAATTATTTTTATTGCAAGGGAGGTGAGAAAGATGCTTGCTTCTAGCTTTTTTAAATAAGCATCAAATTGCACAAATTTTAATAGCATTTTTTTCCAATAATTGCCTGAAAATTGCATAAGAACCTGAAAACAAAAGCATATTTAAATCCACAGTTCATTACTATTTATTGGAATATTGTCCTTGCTTTTCAACTCCTTCCTACATTTTATTAAAATATCTTTTTCCTGAGGATTATAGTACCTTAAATTTGCTCCAAAACTAACGGCTAAGACTGGAATCAGGATTGAATTTGTTTCCTCTCACATTATTTCTGCAAGGCTTTAGCAGCAATTTCATGACTTTTAGGGGACAATAATTATTATAATTTAGATATTTGGAATAATCTGGTTTGCCTCTGTCTAGCACTGCCACTGTTAAGGGGTCAGTTGTTATAATTTTGAATCTCTGGACTTCAACATTAATGTTTTTAACATGTTTTACAATATTGTTATCTAATTCAATTTTATTGATGTGTTGAGACCCATGACTTGATTAATAACAATAGAGTCACGAGTTTCTAAAGAGGTGAAATACATGACGTTAGCAAATTAAATTAAATTATATGCTCACATTTTTTGATTCTTTCATCCTGCAGTTATCTGGGTAAAGCAGGATGACAATTTCTTTTTTGGATGCACAATTGAGCTGACAGCTACAGCTGAAGTGAAAGTGCATTCAGAAAGTTGTTTCTCAAAATAACAAAACCACTAATTAGCATTTTCGACAGGAGGTGTCTCAGGTTGATCCATGACTTTTAAGAAAAATTATTGGTCTCTATTTTTTCCAACCTTGTTTTGGTAAAACACTAGGATAGTTGTTTGCACTCAGTGGCCCCCTGTATTGGGCTTGCATGGCAAAAAAAAAGAGAGAGGGAGACTTTTTATGGAGCCAGAAAGTGATAGGACAAGGGGGAATGGTTTCAAAGCTAAAAGAGGAGATTTTTATCTTAGATGTTAGGAATGAATTCTTTACTGTGAGTCTGGTGAGGCACTGGCTCATGTTGCCCAGAGAAGCTCTGGATGCCCCATCCCTGGGAGTACTCAAGGCCAGGTTTGATGGGCCCCTGGGAAAGATTTCATAGTGGGTGGCATCCCTGCCCATGGCATGGCAGTGGGATCTAGATGATCTCTAAGGTCCCTACCCGTTTGTAACATTGTATGATTCTATGTAAAAAGTTGTCTCCCCAATTTGCTGATCATAGGGAGTACAAAGGGAAATGACCATTCTTAAAAGGGACCATTTACTTTTTTGAATTAATTAAACTAAACCAAAATCCCAAGAAAAACCAAGCAAACTGAATTGACAGATGAGTCTTATTTTAATGTTAAACCCTGGAGTGCCATTTGCATTTAATTTTCAGGTATAGTAACTACCAGAAAAGCATACAAAGCACAATTGATGTTAACTGGGTTTTAGTTGATGCCTATGAGAAAATATTACTCAACTAATTGTAGTTACTTTCTGCTGAGAAGAAAGGATTGCGGGAGGAGGAGGAAAAAGGTTAGAAAGTAGGATTGACAAGATAATTCCAAAACTGGATGCTACATAGATCAATATCTCCTAAAAATACAGAGCAATCTTGAGTTGCTCCTAAAGGTTTTAGTCAGAGCTGAAAGAAAGCAGAGATTTAAAGTGTTAGTTTGTATTAAGACATTTTTCATCCTAGAACCTCACTCTAAAGTTGTGCTAGTTAGAGAACATTACAATGGGATTTTTCATTCTTCACTGAAATGTTTTTTCTTTCAATAATAAAGCAGTCCATGGATGTCCATTCATAAAATCACAGAATGGCTGAAATTGAGAGACCACTGGAGGTCATCTGGCCCAACCTCTTTGCTCAAGGAAAACCACCTAGAGCCAGATTTCCAGTCTTATCTTCTGAACACTAGTAGTAGAAGAGTTCTGATGTCTATCACAGAATCTTCCATAATTTTCAGAGGCATAAAAATAAATATATTCTTTTAAAAAGAGTAGGGTTACCAACTGTTCTCACATAATTACATTCTGCTTTATTATTCAGAAGTTTTGTTTCTGCTCCAGTGTAAAATATAAGAAGGAAGGAAGAAGTGGAAAAGAAAAAAGAACAAGTGAAAAGCAATAAAAAAAAAAAGAAGCTTGAGATGTATTACATTTGTTTCTCACCATTTATCTGCTGTGAGGATGTAGTAAAAATAAAAAATGCCTACCTGGGGTTCTGATGAACAAGAAAGAACTTATTGATTTAAAACTGAAATAGTTATACATTTGTCATTCTTTGGGAATAAAATCTTTCATCTGGTGGAATATAGCAGGATAGGAAAAGATCTCTTCATAATCTCAGTAATTATAATATTTGTCATAAAACTTGTAGGTAGGTTGTTTTGAAAAGGCCAGATCATCCTGAGCTATCCACAGGAACTCAAACTGTTACATATAGGCAAGACATTTTCATGTTGTGCTTGTAACATTAAATTGAAGTAAAATTAAAGCATCTTTCAATCTCTTTTTGAGAATTGATTTCTATTTAAAATGTGCCATGATTTCCCTAACAATGCCATTTTCTGTCTGCAAGCTCTACACTCCTAATTTTACTTTGAACGTCTTTTCTTCTCTCTGGTGGGAACCAGATTTTTACATTCCCTTTAAATGTTCCCTGAGGCATAAGTTACACAGCTGTAAAAGGAGGCAAAGATATTGGAGACTGCACATCCAACAGCTTCAGCCTTAGCAAGGTCAGCTTATTTGCATATATTGCTGCATTTTACTCTGCAGAAGGACACTGATATTTTAAGCAGGCTCTGGGCTCTTCTTTTTAATGAACTTTAAGAAATTTCTAATGGAATTAGTTAAATTTGCCTTTCCTGCCTTTAGGACAACATATAAATGCTCACACTACTGCTGCTGCTTTCAGGGAAAACTGTACCAATACAGCTAATGGAAGATTTGGGGGAGAGAAAGGTTCAGAAAGCATAATTAATGTATTTATTTGGGGGATTTGTTGTCTGGGGGAAAAAGAAAGCAACCACAACTTTCTGAGTAACGATAACAGATTTTTATCTACATATCCAATGTTGTTTTTTTTTTTTATTCTTACCTTATTTAATAGTATCACAAAATAATGCCATCTATCATTGCTGAAATCCTACAGTGCAATATAAGATAGAATCCTAGAATCAAAGAATATGCTGATTTGGAAGGGACCCATCAGGATCACTGAAGTGCAGTTCCTGGCCCTGCACAGGACACCCCAAGGATCTCACCATGTGTGTGACAGTATTGTCCAGGTGCTTCTGGAACTCTGGGGCTGGAACTACTGCCCTGGAGAGCCTGTTCCAATGCCCAATCACCCTCCGGGGGAAGAACATTTTCCTGATACTCAACTTAAACCTCCCCTAACACAACTTAAAGCCATTCTCTTGGGTTCTGTCACTGTCACCAGAAAGAAGAGATCAGTCCTGCCCCTCCCCTTCCCCTTGTCAGAGAGCTGTGGACAGATCTGAGGTATCCCCTCAGCATCCTCTACTCCAGTCTTTGAGTTTATCTTGGCAAAAAAAATTAAGGGCATCTGCTAGTTAACGGTGACTGGAACAACCTATCTGATAATCAATTTCTTTCCTGTTTCCTGTAGTGAAATGCTTGAGCATCTAGATTAAAGAATCTTCTACTTGTGGTATAATTAAATAATTTGTATTAAAATGTTGAACATTTTGATGAATAAAGCCACATATGAGGACACTGATTCATCAAAGGAAAAAGGATATTTTAACATTTAGTAACAGCAGTTGTCCTTTATAATTTGGAAAATAATTATTATAATTATTTCAACAGCCACATAGTCACTTCCAGAAGTCACCTACATTAACATATAGAACAGCATTAATCACATGCCATGAAAAGATGTGAAAGTGATTGAAATGCACAAAATAAAAATCAATCTGTCAAGATGTTTTAGAATCTCAATTATATTTTGGACTATTTTATTATTCATAAAACTTAAAAGGATGTTTGATTCCACTCTAACTTAGAATGAAAACAAAGACTTAAATGTCAAAATTTCTCAGATAGTTAGACATTTTAGCTTGGCACTTTTCTAGTCTCTCTTTGAATCCTTTTGCACTGGCTTTTGCTTGAACAAGAGAGAGACTTTTTCCCCTAACTTATTTCAAAACAAACTAATGGATCCTCTGTTCCTTCCTGAAATTAGCATTCTAAATTTTGACAGGACCTTGGTTGTCACTCTCAGTCTCAGTCTTTGCATTTCTTCCATTCTCCTGCAGCAATACTTTTTGATTGTTTTGTTTTCCCCAGTTTTTGACCCAGCATCCACCATCCCATCATCTAAACAAAAGGATTCTGACAGGGATTTCATACTGACTTTCATGGAAGACCATGCGAGCAAAAAGTCAGCTGGCACATGGACGTAACCCTGTTGGCCTCATCAGCAAACAGCACAGGAAATTCCAGCCCAGAACGTTCTGCACTCTCTCCTTCAGCTGACTAATTCCTCTCTAACAGAAAAAGAGCAAGCAAAATTTAGTATATTTTCTTTCTCTTCCTTGGAGTAGAGTCAAATCCAGAGGGAAATGAAGGTCTTATGGCTGTGAACAGGAAAAGTGATTCATGTGGCTCTTCAGTTTTGGGGTCACCATGGGCTACCTTCACACAAGGTCCTCTCAGAACACGATCACCTGAAGGAATGTCTACTGTAGCAATTTTTTACAGCTGAAAACATGGAAATACAGATCTGTTCATGCACCTGTACATGTAAGAGAAACATCACTTTTGTAAGATGAGAACCAGTCAGAGAAGAAGCATCTTGGTATGTGTCAGTTGATAAATGTCATATATTCCCTGAAGCAGTCCATGCTGGAAGCAATCTTTTGAGCCGTCCAGCTTTGCTATGTGCAGAAACTGAAAAGCAATTCTTGCTTTTGTGTAGTCTAAATGCCTTTAAAACTTCTTTTTAAAAGTTTCACTGCTGAAACTTTTCTTTGCACTCAGTGTCATCATGCTGAATTTAATGTAGTTATTTGGAATGTTGTTAAAACAGACAAGAAAAAGTTCTGCTCAGAAATTTTAGTAATTTCAAAATATTAGATCAGATAGAAGAATTTTGCCCACAACATTGAGATGAGAAGTAACAGGGAAAGCTTGGGGGGTTTGTTTGTTGTTTTGGTGCCTTTGGTGATGTTTTTTTTCAGTATTCAAACTTCAACCTACTTGGGTTTTAAAGAAAATTCCCAAAAGGTTTCTCAACATCTTCATGATATTTTGCATTTTTCTCCTCTCACCCAAATAAAAGCTGATAAACCAAACCAAAGAGACAGAGTACAGCACAGAAGAGTTTCAGCAAAAACATGGAATAAGAATGCTAACAGGAACTGCATACCTCAGGACTTTTATGTTAAAAAGCTGGAGAGGATGCACAGAGGATTATCAGGATAATTGGGAGTCCAGGACCCACTACCTACAGAATGAGCTTCAGGGAGCTCACGCTTCTCACTCATGAAAAGGAGGCCAAGGCACAATCTGAACTCTGCTTTCACCTACTTGAAGAAAAACTACAGAGGTGATGGAGCCAAGGTCTTGTCCAGTGACAGAAACATAACAATAGGTGACAGCCTGGGACGGGATATTCAAACTGGACAGTGGGATGAATCACAGCACTTGCAGGGCAGCTCAACAGAAGAACAGTGAGAGCACAGCTGTAGACCCTCCATCATTGGAGGTTTCCACACCTGGATGTGTCAAGCCCAGCTGGCCTGATCCAGATATATTGATGTTGACAAAAGTCTTGCTCCAAGCAGGCAGCTGGACCAGATGGCTCCAGAGCTTCCTTACAACCAGCATTGTTAGAATTCCACTTTAACATACCATGGAAAACACGATAGAAAAGGAAGATTAAATAAATTACATGAGGATTTCTTTCATATCCAATGACGAAAGCTTTTGAACCAGAGGCGCACAAATAAAAAGTGTCCTCATCCTATTTCACAATGATGCATGATGAAAATTTTATAAACAACATTATGCAATGGAAGGTACAAAAAGAAAAATGCAGTTATTCAGGCTACAATTCTCGAACAAAGTATTATTATACCCTTTGAAAACAACCACCTTCTCATAGGGCTCCTTACTGCCTAAAACATATTTGCCACATGACCGATGTTCTCACACTGGATACAAATGGAACCCATCTGGAAAAAATATCTGAGGGAACCAGATGTTTCACCAGAAAGAAGGGTTTCTTTGGGCTACTGTGTGAGAAAACAGTAAGTCTCTCTAATTTGAACTCTGCTAAGTGAAATTTGAATTCCCCTTCTGCTGTTGTATAGCAGATGAAAAGGTACCTTCCATCTTTCCACAGCCCCAGGACACTCCTTCTCTTGTATAATAATTGTTGCAATGCATCTGTGATGACTACAGCTGGGCAACATTCTTCTAAAAAACCAGAAATAATTTGCAAAGCTTTCAGTAGTCTTGGGCCAACTTCAGGCTGGTTTTCATTCAAACTTAGCCCATATTCTGAGCATATTCCCATGCCAGATTTTGGCTTAAATTCATGCAGGAATGCAGGGTTTTCAAGGTCACTTGGAAGTCACACCAGCTGGTTGATTTCCTGTTTACAAAGACTTAGCAAATGGAAATTGAGTAGTTTCAGATAAGGTGTATTTTTGAGCCCCCTCAGAATGGAGCTGATATCCAAGACTCTTGAGTCCCAAACTACAGAATATAAACCACAAGTAATAAAAGACTGTCCTCCAAACCCTTTGGCACAGAAACCCTCTGGTTCACACAGCCTCAGCTGGAATTTCTTTGCCTGTTTAATTAGGTGCATATTTTTCAAAGGACTGCTACATGTAACTTCTTTCTTTTGCTTGCCTTTTCATAGCAAATAAGTTTAAGCCCACATATTCAAGACAACCCCCTGAGACAAGTGCAGTTAGCTATGAAATGGAGGAGAAAACTCCAAGTGTAACAGAAAGATACCTTTGCCTGATATATCTCCTTAGATTTTCATAAGTGCTTTACTTATCTATCTGTACACAGCTGCCAAAGAAGCGAGACTGTAAATGAGCCCCAGATTACCCAGAGGCTGTAATACAGTTTCAGCCCTTCTTCCCCCAAATGTACTAGATATATACATGTAGGTGTCTTTAATATGTGTATATATCCATATGTACAGGTATGGAGAGAAAGGGGAGGGGAGGAGAGAGGAAAGACATGTCCATTCACAAAGGCTCACACTGGCCTTTGACAATAAAACAGACCATGGCCTTGGAATAACAGAATCACAGAATGGGTAAGGTTGGAACATGGGTGGGACCATCTGGGTCCAAGCTCCCTGCTCAAGCAGGGTCATCCCAGAGCACACAGCAGTCCAGATGGTTCTGGAATTTGTCCAGTGAGGGAAGCTACACACCCTCTCTGGACAATCTATTCCAGTGCTCGGTTACCCACAACATAAAAAAGTTCTTCCTCTTGTTCAGGTGGAGCTTCCTGTGCATCAGTTTCTGTCCATTTCCTCAGCATCACCAAGCAGAGCCTGGTCCATCCTCCTGACACTCTCCCTTCAGACCCTTGTCTGCATTGTTCCCCCTCAGCCATCTCTCCTCCAGGCTAAACTGGTCTACCTTCCTCAATCAGGGAGATATCCTCTTAAGAGAGGTGCTCCAGTTCCTTAATCATCTTTGTAGCTCTCTGCTGTTCCAGGAGTTCCATGTCCCTCTTGAACTGAGAAACCTAGAACTGGACAAACTACTCCAGAATAAAAGAAAAAAAACCCCAGATTTAAGGAAAACTACAAATTTTGTCAGCTGCTCAATTTATATGTGTTCAAAGATTTTGTCTAATTAGCTAATAGATGCAGGGAATTACTGACAGTTATTTGCAAATGTTATGGAGTAGTTCCAGAGATTTAGACGTGGTATCAATCTTCTAGCATTTGACCTTGGTAATTATTGCTTTGTAAGTTTAATTACCTTCCGCACAACAGAATGAGTTTCAGGAAAAAAAAAAAAAAAGAAAGAAATCACAACAGAGAAACAAAACCAAATCCTTAAACATGTACAAGATATCTCTGAGTAACAAACTCTGTGAGCTTGTAAGAAAAGAAATCATAGCAGTCAAATTTGATTGCTTTTCTCAAGAATCAGTGAATGAGATAAAAAAAAAAAAACAACTATAACAGATCAGAAAACATACCTGGATTATACTAAGACACTGGCTATGAGAGCAGAGTAATTTTGAATTTAAAAAGTGACAGCTTGAGCATGACCAGGGTATGGGGCCACAGAACATGACAGTGGAACAGAAAGTTTGTGGGATGCATCTAAAGCAGCACAGGAATCAGCAGCCTGCTGAGTCCCACCAGCCTCCCCAGCAGTGACTTGACAAACAAGGTGAGCAGCATGTAGAAGATATTTGTGCCAGGTGATGTTGCAAGGACCAGTGGAATAAAAATTCCAGCAGAAAGGTATACTCAGCAGCAATATAGGCTGACAGCAATTAATTAACCTATGCCCATGTTATAAAATACAAGGCAATATTCTGTCATGGCATGAGCAAGCATGGCACCACACTGGGAGCAAGAACACCTGAACATTAATCTTATCTCTGCCACAGACTTCAGGTACAATGGTGGGCAAGGCCTCTTAACATTTTTGAATCTCACCTTTTTCTCCAACTGTTGGCCATTCCATGAGTGCAAACTCTAAATTTTTCATAATCTGAAAGATTTGTATTCAGGATTTTTACCTCACTCAGAACACTAGGACAAGATCTAGACCACAACCACTGTCAACTATATTCCATATAAAATCATGGAACGAATGCAAACAGTCAAAATTTACTTACATCTGGTCTCGCAAGAGAATGAATCACTGATTCATTGATTCACTGATTCATATGATTGAGGATGACACCATATGTTCTATGAAGTAAAATCCACAGTTTCCCTTGTGAAGCAGCATTTATTCACTATTCATTCAAATAAGAAACAGAAAATGATCTTGTCTAGTATAAAAAGAGACATTTCCCTGTTTCCCATGTATCTGGCACTGTTTGCCAAAAAACCACATCAAATTCCAATTTGAATATTTGGGATGTTTATGGGGGAAAAAAAAATAATTACCTTGTCCATGTTCAGACAAATGCTAACAAGTGAATGTGGAGAGGATATGAAAATTCATTCATCAAAAAAAAGCTGAAAGCTGAATTAGTTTACATTTCACCCAGGGTAGGAGCTCAGTTTCCCAGGAGCAGGTGACTCACTGATATTTCAAGGGATATATTGACCATATGGTGACATGTTCACCTTGCCTCACCTTTCCACCAGAGGATCAGCCTACCTTGCTTCTTGCACAGTCTCCCTCCCTGCATCCACCACATCCATCAGCAGCATTCAAGGCTCAAAAAGTCTCTGAGTTCAGTCTTTGTGCTCCAAACAGACTCTTACCCAATAATCTCTATGAGATCATAAAGCAGCAGAAATCCTTGGAAACAGATGCACAAGTAAACAGAATGCCACCATTTAAATAATAACTTTTACAGAGTAACATTTACTCCTCGAGCCCAAAGCAGAATAAATACAGACAGTACATCTATTAGCTGCAACTGAATAAAATTTTATTTATAAAATGGGTAATTTAGATCTGATTAATGTTTATAAATGTGTTTACATAAGAATCAGATATTAACCTATAGCTTTAAAAGATTTAATTAGCCTTGGAATATTGTGTCAGTGTACAATGAAAAATAACTAATTCACAAAGGACATGCAAAGAAAATCTGCTAGCTCAAATGAGGTCAATTAATTAAGCAATTTGCATAAATTTGAATGGTTATTTTCAGGGCATTACTGACATTTTGCACTTCCTATTCCCATCACACTGCCAAAAGTAGTCTTCTGTCACCCTATTTATATGATACATCAATCATCTCATGGGATCCCAGAATACCAGCACACCACAGTGAAACAGCTTCTACACACAGGCTTTCTGAAACATGCAAAATCCAGCATCCCATTTCCAGCTGTACTATCTTATCACCAGCAGATGCATTTCCAGGCTGTTATAGCTTCATTCTTACCTCCAAATGGAGGAAAAAATATGAAATATGACTTCATCTCCATTACATTTTTACATCCTGAATACCAAACAGATGGTAACAATTACAGATGGGTGTATGTTTCTTACACAAGAAGCCAAATGCTGCACAGCTCACCATTTGAAATTTGGAACGAGTCACTTAATGAATTTAGTTTATCCAGAACTAAATTGGTGAAAAAGGGTAGAGGAATTTGGCCTAACAGTTACATATTCCCATGGTTACCCTGGGAATACAGTATCAGCAACCTCCTCTTAATACAGCTGTGTCCACACAGATCCTTTGGTTTCTTCCTATTACACATGGAACAATCAAGGCACAAATTATTATTTTACTTTAATGTAATATTGCACCTACTCCAACATCTTTTTGCAATACATTTGCCTGTATGTTTCATAGACTGCACTATTGAGAACTGTGTTTAATTTTCTGAGTCCTATTTTGTCCCCATCTGTTTATTGTAGTCACAAGTGAATTTTCCAATGGTGTATTTATTTATGTAGCAATTCCTAGGCCAGAACTTCTGCTGATGCAAAAAAGCATTTGCTGTACTAAAGCCAATGAAATAAAACTGCCTAACCTCAGCTGAGAACATGACTTTTGTACATGGTATATGTTAGCATGGAACCAAAAATACAACCCAAATATAATTAAAAGAAACACTAAGGCAACCTGATATAAATATTTTTTGTTTGTTTCATTTTGTATCACCTGGAGACATCTGGGATTTTCAAAATATCCGTTTCAAAATTGTTGCTAATGTGAAAATATTTAAACATGTGCCCTGGAATGTGTAAAACTTTCAGGGGCTGAAATAATGCATTTAGACTTTCATGTTTGATTTGATTTTTATTCTTTTTAATGACTACAATTCTTTGTCTGTAGATCAATATATATTTCAAAATCAAAACAAGTTTAATTGCAAGATCAAAATTGTTAATTTAGAAAATGCAATTTTCATCAATTTCAACACTTATCCCCTTGTTTTTTTTTTACCAGACTAGCCCTTTTCCTTCAAGCATTTGTGATCAAAGCATTCCGGTACTGTAGAGGAAACGGATTTCTTTCTCCAACTTGCTGCTTTTTTTCTGTTACATGAAATTGAAAAATTCCTACAAACAACACAGAAAGTAAGCTGTCACTTTATGCCTTGCCTGCCTATTTTGCCTGCTTCATGCTGCTAAGTACCACTAAGTCCCTCAGGTATGTTATTTTAATTGTTAAAAAATAACAGCAGCAGAAGTTATTTCTCCAACTTCCACACACTGCTGGTTCCTCAGCAGAGACTGCTTCTTCATAGCTCATCGTGTTTCCATCTGTCTCAGGCTCAGCCTAATCATGTAGAAAACAGAATTTCCAAAGAGCAGGAAAGAATAGATGTATTAAGAAAAGAAGATGTGATTAAGACAAACAACAGCTGGTAAAATGCCAGAGAAGGTCCATAAGATCTGGAGATTCACTTTCCCCATACTTTTTCTGCTCCCCTTAGCATATTTTGATTTAAATTGTCCAGCAAAACCTATTTCATGACAACCTGGATCACTGAAATCAGAATTTCCTCCTCTTAACCACTTCATAATGAAATAGAAATCCTTCTGACCCAGCTGGAAATTTGTAGTGATAAATGTGTTAAAAAAAAGAACACCCTTTCAGTACTCTCATCAGTTTGGCAGGGGAACAATTCACCTATGATGCAAGTGTCTTGTTGAATCTGAGATCTGAATACAGTTTGGGTGAGTGCTAGAAGGGCTAACTATGGTTATGGTACAGGTCCTTATTCTACTATTTTCCAACCCCCTTTCTTGAGAAACTTGGAAGATGTTACTGTAGTCCTGATGGAGAAACAACATCAACAATAATGAAAATCCAACATATTTTGCAAGATGATAACAGCATGACCTTCCCCTCTGAAATTCAATGTACATTCTTATCTGAGGTTTTTAAAAGCTGCAATATCTGTTATAAAGTTTACAATTCTCTGGGAATTAGTCCTTTCTTCCCATTAGGAAACTGAGTTGAAAAATAAGCTTGGTGAGCTAAAATTCAACTGCTCTGTGAAGAGAAATGGAGAATCCGGGCTTGCCTTTTCAGGATGAAGTCAACACTTTCATCTGCTGCACTGTTTGCATTAAAAAATTGCTGACATCCTCTGATAGAGGGTTAAGAATTAAAGAACATATATGATTTCTAGAGGAGCCAGTCAAAAAGGACAATTTAAAATTGTCTGAGCTATCTGCCTGTATCTTTGGCCATTCTTATGGCATTAAAGTTCATGCTTCAAAGTCATCCATTGAAGTGTGGAGGATAAATTTGCCATGAAGCCTTGCAACACATGATCTGCATTCTGACACAAGAGTCTCAAACAGCACCCGGAGCTATCTACAAAAGCAATCTCAGACCCTGGGCTGTGCTGTCACAGAGCACACAGTCCTTGTTCCATCAGACACATCACCTCCATGGTATTCACTCTCCCACCATATTTCCTCATTTCCCAAAGTAACTGGAATCAACAGCAAGCTGGCATTTTACAGAAAGAGGTGCCATGCTTGCAGAGTACAATTCTTGCTCCCGGGCATCCAGCGGCGGCTCTGTGCCCTGGCTGTCCATGTCATGAACGTGTCTCTTAGCAAAGAACTGACTCCTGCACCTGCACCTGCACCTGCTGGAAAACACATCAGAGTGCTGCTAAGCACTGGTGGCTAGGGCAGACATGGTTCCAGGCAAGGATATAGAGATTTATATAGAATTTGGCAAAAATGATTTTGGTCTGTAAAGGGTTTAAATGCACATACTATCAAGTTTTCCTTCAAATTCTCTGCAGACGCTCCAGCTATGTCTCAACTGATAAATCAGAGACAGAGGAGAATTCTGAGCACTGTCCCAAGATTGTCACTACAGATTAATTGCTACCACAGTTGCTAGATTGGGTTTTGCTCCAGGCAAAGCTCAGGTGTGTTCTGGGATTTGTTGCAGTAGGCTGTATGGATGAGGCTACACTGTTTTGAAAGGGGAGAGAATTAACTGTATGAATGTGAGCAGTTATGTCTCTTGCCTTCAGAGCCAGAAAGCAAGCTCTGTGCCATACTGTTTGTTCTTTTGACAGAAATAGGGAAGAAAACTGAGCTTGAAAGTTGCTTGAGTGTCAGAGGATTGTGCAAGCCCAGGGCACACAAACCTGATATCCCCTCACCCCTTCTGAACCTTGGGAGGGTTCATGCAATGAACTGAGTCAAAAACTGGAACTAAATTTTGTTTTGTTGGATTGATTCACTCCAAAAAAAAAAAAAAAACAACCCACAAAAACTCAGAAGGCATTTTTTGCAAATTGGCATAGCAGTGGATCCAAGGTGTGGGGTTGCACTGGTGAGATATTTATTTAGCTGTAAAAACCCAGCAGATCCTCAGCTGGTGTAAGTTTATTCCATTACTATCAAAAAAACCCATCATCCATCTCCAGGGACAATGAACCAAGACCAAGGCAGCAAGGCTGTTACATGAGGGGGTGACAGGGATTATTCCTGGTCTTTCCATATAAAAAGTGAGATGGGATTTGGGGAAGCCGTGATGCCTTCCAAACCTGGGAATAAGCCCACAGAAAAAGGAGAGGGAGCCCTGAGCCAAGCACAGATGATGAAAACTGGAGAGGGCAGCAGCATAAAAAAGAAATTCAAAGTTTTCCGGTAATCCTGCCTAACTCCACCAGATTGTCTCTAGTAGAGTCACGGCTCAAAAGAGATCGAAGAGAACTACATTGACTGAGGGCTTGATCCAGGGTCCTTTCAGAAACCTTTTTCCAGAGCTGAGAGAAACTGATGAAACCTTCAATAAAAAATAAGATCGACTCTCTTGCCTTCGTGCTAAAATTATTTGATAAAAGGAACTCCTCAAGGGTGTTTCAATACTTTAATCTGAAAAGTGGCTAAGCATGAAATGGTTGTTACTGGACTAACAGCTGCTGGGTGACTGTTCAGAGGTAATGGAATAACATCCAAATGCATTGAGAAGGAAAAATATTTGCTGAGATAAGTGAGTTTGGGGTGATTTATGAGTGAATTTCTGGATTTTCAGCAGGACTACACAGTTTCATAAAGGCCTATATGAAGGTGTATTTTCATCTGTTTATAATGCAAATTAGAGAAACAAGTATTGAGAGGAGAAAAAAGATACATTTATGAAGTAGAAATTTATAAAAGTATTTTTCCACAACAAAAACAATTATTACATGATTTTGTTGTGAATACACCACCTTTGTTACAAGCCCCTACATCAGATGACCTCTAAAATATGAAAGCAATCACTCTTCACTAGCTTTTTCTAAGTCTCAGCTCTGGCAGACAGACTCATCAGCCTCAGGTGCTATTCCAGCCACCTCCCCATGCCTTAATCATTTCAATCTCTGCTTGAATTGCAAGCCTGAGAGCCCCTGAATGCCCCCTGGCTGGTGGCAGCCAGACTGACTTCATGAAGTCTGGAAGAAGACAAGACGCTGGTTAAGCTTGTGAGCTCAAATTAAATGGCTGACAGTGAAATCTGCTAACACTGCTCCTTAGAAAAGCATGGGAGGGTTTTGGATAGTAGCTAGACCTGACAGCTTCTTACAGATTTGTGGCTTGTCCTTGGAAGGAAAAGCAACAGGAAAACAAACCCTACAACAATACTTTTTCCAAGCCTGGCTCAGTTTGATAGTGATTTTTATTGTTTACAATAGAATCTTGGAAATATCTTCATGACAGCCATCATCAAATGTCTTTTGGTAACACTGAGCACTGCATTTTCCGACACCATTTGACAAGGGCTAGTAAGAAACACGTTTGATGAATTTAATTTGATGTGGGACAAGGGAACATTTTGATTCTGAGATTTCCTGAGCCAGAGGTTGTTTCTTAAGAGTTTTGGTGACCTTTTCATCCATTCCTTATTTTTTAAAACTTATATTTTGATGACATGAAAGTTTTTTGGCTTCTTCAACATCAATTTTAACAGATGATCTGCTTTCAATAGCACACACAATGAACCATCATTTCCTATTTATCTTCTCCAGTCCAGTTATGATCATACAGAATTAAATCCTCTGCTGTTCAAGCATCTCTTTGCAAAATCATTCTGCTCCTTTTTTTCTTAGAATCTGCAGCTGGCCATTTTCAGAGGAATTCTAATGGGCTACAATGATTTTTAATGTGACCAAAGAGAGAAGTTTATGTTCACATGTCACACAAAACTGGTAACTCTGTCCATACCAGTGCTGAGTGTAAATACTGACAGCTGTAGAGTTACCCTGCAGGTTATGGCCCCACTCCCTGTAGCAAAGGGGGAAATGTCACCCTGTCCCTTGGCTGTAGATTCTCTGTGTAGAAGTTATGCTGTTATCTGCAGCTACAAGCTTCTCACAAAAGAGGTATCATAGCATTTGGGAGATCCATGCCCAGCTTCCCCACTAATCGAAACCAACACTGAGGCACCAAAATTTAATCCAGAGGTGTTCCTGTTTAATTTTACACCATGGGACAAATTTGGAGTTTATGAATCCTCACCTGAAGTTGGTTAAAGTCATCCTTCCCTTCAGCATGTATTCATCATGCACTACTTAATGCTGGATTTTTGGGGTGTAACCCTTGAGGGAGAACACAGGTCTGGCTGAAGTTAGTGGTCGTTTGCTTTCCTCAGCATCGAGAGGGTTTTGGGGAATTTCTCTGATGGATTTTCTGCAGTATAATATTAATTGTTTAAGTGCAGTATAATCTATTAAGCATTTAGCTGGGAAACTGCTGATGATACTCCATGGCTTCTTCATTAACTTTCAGTCTGGGTGGACAGCCAGGTGAGTTTCTGGGCTAGGCTGTAAATCCTAGCTGATATCCCTAAATGCAGTGTATTTCTAGGCTAATTTCACCTTGTCTTTAAAAAAGATTAGTAGTACACACTCACTTTAAGGCCTGCTTCCACAAATGAGTAGTTCAAGCGTTCTTCATCAGATCCCTCAGAAGTTTCTGATGAGCCCAAGTAGAAGTTGAAGCCGTGAGCCATGTCTGTATTAAGATTAGAGTTGTTTTTAATTTTTCACAGTGCAACATTTCAGACAATCTCACCCTATTTCTAAGCAAAGCACGAGAAACAGAATGAAAATAAGAATGTCAAAGTCACTGTCTCTTGCGCCAGCCTTCTCTGACACTTGATATTGTTGAAGCCTCATAAATAAAAGAAGGGTGACATACACAGTATTCCAGTTTAATGGGGATATATTTCATAAGTAGCACATTTTGAAAAATATTTCTTCTTTATAAGCAAAACTAAAGCCTCCACTTCAGCATGTTTCATTTTCCTCTCCCAATGAAAGATTTCATGATTTTTCCTTAATACTCATTCAGAAGAAGAGTTCAGATTCATCAGAGTTAAAAAATGAAGGAGAAAAAAAAAAGAGGAAGGTGATAAAGATGATATGAGCAAAGTGATGTGTACACATAATTTTACTTGGTTGTATCTGGAACATCCACAGTGCTTCTATTCTAAACTACAGGAGTTTTATCCAGGTGATCTGCCAAGAGCAACCACTAGACCATGAAAGGTCTATTGTACATCTACAGTACTTTTTAATTCAAAGGTGCCTAAGCAGTACTGCACATCCATACCACTTTCTCATTTTGTATATTACGTTTTCAGTTTAGCATGAAAGTATTTATAGGGGAAATCTCAATTAAAAAAACCTATTTTAGGTATATTTTTTTAATAAGATGATAATTGTGCAGAAATTAGTGATTAATTTTCCCTGCTGTTTGCAAAAGTTTTCCATCAGTATTTCCAGAAGGTGCTATGTTTTATGTTAATTACAGAAATCTTCAAAACCTTCCCAAAGCTTATTAGGTTTCCTCTTTCCATTTATAACTCTAATGTATTTCAGGGAAGACTTGGCATTCCCTTTGAGATGTTTGAGAGAAGACTGATATTGTATCTTTTTTTTTTTTTGTCCTCCTCATGTGTAAATAGCATAATATTATCTAGGTCAGATAAGGTATGTTTTTATCCCAAAAAAAAAATATTTTAACATGGATGGGAAAACATGTTTTACTAATAAAAAACTCCCAAACACATTGATACTGTAGTCAGGGACCTGTTTTAGCATTCATTTGAAACAAACCTGAATTCTGAGGCCTTTGGGAAAGACTGTTCACAAAAAACATGGGGAAAGATCACATAAAAATTATTTAAAACAGTTTTATTTTAAAAGCCTTATTTTTACAAACCTGTGCTTATCTGAATATATTATGCAAGACTGGTAATGAAGGGGTATTTCTAACAGATCCAAGAAGAGATAGCCAACAGCATTTTAATCCACAGATAAAATCCAAATCCATTTAGAAAAGTTCATATGGAAGGTAATACCCCTTTTTAAATTATTTTTTTCTAAATGTATTGCTATATATTGTGTGTAGGAAAAAAATGAAAGCAGACACTTTTGAGTTCTGATCAGCTTTGTGTTTGAAACAAATAGTAGAATTCAGGTTGAGCATAGGTTTAGAGTTTTAATCCGATCAACAAAGTGACATAAATACAGTTGGTACTTAATCAGAAAGAAAAATTCTTAAGCATGTTAGAATGACACACAGAGAAAAAGGGATTTTCACAGCACTTCTAACTGCAAGCAAAAATAAATGTAAAATGGTAGTTCTTTAGAACTAATAAATTTCTGTAAAATATCTCAAGGGTGTACTCAAGTGAAATGTGTGTTTGCATAGAATAACTCTATGTATGTTTGTAATTTTTTAATCAATGGCCAATATTTAAAGCCATTAATATAAACTTGGAGACATATATTCAGACCCTTTTCTGACCCAGAGATGTAGGGTTACTACATAATAAAACTAAGGCTCTGCACTTCTCCTGGAAAGAAAACACCTCTTTACTCTTCCATATAGTATATTAAGAATCTTAATTTTATTACAAAGAGGGAAGGGCATTTCATAACATTTGAAAAAAAATCAGGGAAAATCATCTGCTCTGTGCCTCCATCAATAACTTATCACATTAGATCATATATCCAGGAGAATAATTTCCTGAGCAGGAAGTGAAGAACTGTTGGTTTCCAGTGAGCCAGCCAATGAGCTGGACATAAACCAAGCTTTTCCAATGTGTGTCATAATAATTTGCTTGCAGTTTTTTAATCCCTGATTTGGAAGCATCAGAAAACTGCGGGGTGAGGGGCAGCTATTTTAATGAGATTTCTACCACAAAATAGTGTTGGAAAGTGTGCAATTAGCAGTGTGTATTTGCCTCAGTTTTTCTGAGGAATTTGAGTCAGAGAAAAATAAACAACCACCACCACCAAAAAAACCTCCAAACAACAGAACACAAACAAACCACCCCACATGAAAATCAAGACTGGGATGATATCTCATAGTAAATCACTGGAAAACTAAGACTATTCAAACATAATATAAAATTTGTGTACAAACCATTGTCACAATATAAGTGGGGTTATTTTTACACTCTAGCAGCAAACATTCAAAATTCCTTTATAGGAGTTGAGGGTCATCCCTAAAATTGGATCACATTATCTCTGATCATGCTTCTCTAGTTTAGAGCTCTGTTGAGTTAGGACCTAGATAATTTGGAAATACTTTTGTTGTATTTTGATTTATCTAATTATCCCTTCCTCATTTACAGAAGTAAGTCTATCACTTTTGCTTTACCAAATTTATGACAGTGTCCTGCTTCTTGGCACTTGAAAGTGTCCAGAAGTAAAGATATCAAGGAAGCACTCATCCTTGATAATTACTTTCTGTATTTTATATGTAAAATGTAAGACCAACAGAAGGCTATTTTATCTGACAAGGAAAAAGTAATAAAATTAGCTTTCTATTGATCTCCCCCTGCTGCCCCCCCAATAATGACAAAGGCATAACTCCAGCAGGAACATCACAGTTTTGTTGTCAGCTTGAATCTAGAGAAGCACCTTACCTATAATGCTGTTAATTAAATGTAAAATGTTTTATGTAGGTCTTTATATATTGAAAGGCTAAACAACTCCAATTTTCTAAACTTATCTTCATAAGCCCTCCCTATGTTTTGTAGCCCCTGCTAGGACATACTCATTTTTCTTGACCTACATTAAATACTCAAGGTGGGGGTTTCATGAGAATGGAGAAGAAGGAGATAACTTCTCTTGAGCTGTTATTCACATTTCTTTGGATGCAGCCTGATAACATGATAAGATTTCTGGGCTGGAAACAAATTTTTCCAGTCCATGTCCAACTTTTCATCTACCAGCATGGCCAAGTCCTTCTTTGCAGGATCACTCTCAATTCATTCATCACCTGGCCTGCCCTGACACTGGGGATTACCTCAACCCAGGTGCAGCACCAGGTATTTGGCATTTTTAAACTTCATGAGGTTCATCTGGGTACACTCCTCCAGCCTGGCAACCACTGCCACTCATCTTGGTGTAATCTGCAGGGGAGCTGAGGGTGCACTCAATCCCTGTCTGTGTCATTGGTGAAGACAGGAGTGGCTTGGCAACTACAGCTGCTGGTTCTTCCAGGACCTTGGGATGTGCCTCATCCAGTCCCAACATCCCCCAGGAGTGTTTAAATTATAACACTCATGCTTCAATTTACCCCCGTCAAAAGGGAGAATTCAAAAGGGCCCCTTGCCCCAAACAGACTGAAAAGCATTTGCTTTCATAGTAACTAAATATTACACAAGGCAGTCAAAACCCATTTGATATATTGCATTTGTCGGGTTATTTTTCATAGTGTAGGTAAATCAATGTAGTATTCATTAAATTAATAAGATCCTAAAATTATCAAACTTTATGTTTGTCATCAGATATATGAAACTAATCATAAGAATCAGTTTCTACAGTTATGAATCCTCTTAACATTATCAATCAGTACCCAATGCTGATAACAGGACAAGTTAAAGGGATAGAGTTATAGACTTGAAAATCAATAGGACTCATCAGATTCCATAATACTAAATAAAAGTTAGTCAAGTCAGATTCAATATCTGATTTTTGAGAATAAGGTCATCTCATTTTGCTAGACCAAGACTTAAGCAAGCCTTTACTTAAATTCTTCTGCTCAGTGTGTCTCTAGTTTATTCTAGTTTTGAATGCAGTGCAGCAGGAAGAAATATTGTGTGTTGAAAAGGTTAAATGCCCGAGAAATATATTTTCTTTGTTTTCCATGTAAAATGCCAGCTGGAAAAGTCTCTGTTTTGCTTTGTTTTACAAAATCCAGGAGCAGTGGGGAGGAATTGTTTAGAAAAATATTGAACAGCTATAACAGCTTTATGACTTCAATCTAAAACAGGCATAGGAAATTTTCATTATTACACAAAAGGCAATGAAATTATATGTACGCAGGATTGTAAGGAATTTGTATCTAATATATCCCTTTTCAGCTGCACATTTCTGTAGTCTCTATGAGCTAATGATATGTTCAAAGTCACTACTTTGTGCATTGATAAACAAGTGTAGATGTGTATGTTTTCTTTCCAGTCCATTACTTTCAATTCTATTTTTTTATCTTGATGTTCTCTCCTTATAGTGAACAGAAAATATATTTTCTGTCTGAAACTGTAGAGGTCTTGTCCAGCCACAATTAGGCAAGGAAGAGGAACCATAAGGAGTTCTTGGACAAACACTGCAGTACTGGATAATAAATATAATGCACAGGAGGATCTGTAAATTGTTCAAAAAACTGAGAAGCTGTATATATCTAAACTGGAAAAGAAATCACACAAACCCCAAGGAAACTGTGTCTTCAGCTGCTCAGACTATGGGAAGCAACTCTGACACGTCATTTCTGTAAGAGCAAATGTGTAGAAAAAAGAATTTTTTTCTCTGATTCAAAGGAAAAAAAAAATTAACTCCATAAAATTATATACACTACTTTGGAGATATTGCATAAGAAAAACAGATTTATTAATTTTCCCAATGGAAAATGAAGTTAATGAAGTTAACAAGGTAAAATAAATTATAAAATTAAATAATAAATAAGAATCACTTGCTAAGTCTGAATTTTCTTAGATAATATTTTAATTCTTACATACTGTTTTTTATTAGGCCTTCACATTTTTCATTTATAACATTTACATTCTGGTTTGCAAAAAAACTTAGAGCCAAAAAAAAAGGGTTGATCAATTGAACAGCTGAGAAGTCTGTGCTGACCAGCCAAGCTTCTTAAAGCCAAAGCTTGGATTTTACTTTGCTAGAAGGGCTAGAGCATTCAGTTAGTAGAAGTACTGAAAGAAAAAATAGCCTGTTTTGCATATACAAATCTGAGGATGAGTTCAGTTGTCTGAAAAAAAAAAAAAAAAAGGCATCCAGTGCTTGTTAAGATGTTTGAGAGTAACCAAAATAGTCACAAAGAAATTGGGTTAAACACAGAGCTGACAGAGATTTTTTTGGGACTGGTAACTGGAGATCAAGCACTGATATAATATATAATCTATAATTAGATAATATAATTTAGGTATCATAGGATTTGATGTCATATAATATAAATTATAGATAATATAAAAGCCCAATGTCATACAAAATTTTATTGTATCACAATATTACCTGCAAAATTGACATTTCCTCAGGGAATATTTTGATTCTTGTTGGTTGGCTTTTTTCTATTTCCCTTCTGGAAAACACCCTTGAGATGGCTCAAAAGATCACAGGCCAGTCACTAAATTGATCCCTTTCTACTTCTACATTGAATAAAACTGAATATAGCTGAAATAACTTACAATTTATTACACACCCATTTTGTTTTTTCATGTTAACCAGTCATTGTGGCCATTACTTTTTGTTCCTCTTGTAAAAGGTGTCTCACTTCCTGCTTGTTACTGCTGGTATCCTCTAAAAATAAAAATAAAAAATAACTTTACTCCTTCTATGATCAGACTCCATCTCCAAAATAGGGAACCCCCTTTAGGCAGTGTAGACCTATTTTAGGCATCTAAATGCCAATTTATCTATATTAATTATTATTTATCTATGCTAATATCATAGTACTAATGGTAAAGGGCACTGGGTTACTGTGTTTTGAATACATGAAAGCAGTTCTTTTTGCATTTTGGTAAAT
>JAYDZK010000113.1:145522543-145561643 GCA_034509185.1 Euphonia xanthogaster | reverse complement strand
TTTTGGTAAATAGATGTTTCCAGACCCTTTCAAAAGAACATCCCCTGAGAAATAGTTTTTGTGTACATGTTGGCTTTTATTTGAACCCATTACAACACTCCAGATTTTTTTTCCTGCTTACAGGCTTTTGCATGAGTTTTTAAAAGCCTTGTAGTTACTCTTCAATAACTGGAAACAACTCTGAATTTCTAATTGCCTATTAAGGGAGGTCAGAAGTGCTTGTACTACAAAGCAGTGCAGATCCAAGGGAGATTATGTTATTACATTATTTTCGGATTGTTACTTTTGCAAATTGGCAGATTTCTTAGAATTGCATGGCTATAGCTGTGTATTTTTGGTTTTTGTTTTTTTTTTACTGGTAGATACATTCATCTCACACTAGCAAAGAATACTGAGACTCAACAGCAGGATGTGTGTAGGAATTGATAACCATGAACAAAGCTTCAGCTAACAAACTGTGCTGGGTGAGTGTTGGTTCCACAAAGCTCATGTGGAGGTTACCAGGGATGGCTGAGCAGGGAGAAAACAAGGAAGCAGCAACAGCAGCAGTTCCCAAAATATTTTGAATGTTGTTGTTGCACTTTGGTAGTTGAGTGAAAAGTGTTTCACCAGAGGCTTGCAAATGTTGGATTGTGGGTGAAATTAAACTGGATTTTGTTCAGCCTGGGAAAGCTGATTCTGACTGTTTCAAGTAAACCAGCAGAGGATTTTTTAGGTACAACATCCAAGGTGCAGTTGTCTCTTTTCAGTGAGGATTGCAGAATAACAGTGCTCTGAAATATCATATTCTTTTGTGCATGGCAATTAATGAACAAATGAGGACTAGAAATCTTGACTTTCAGTTAATGCTGTTTCTAATCCTCACATCATCGAACCAGTTGTTGAGTAAAGCAAGGAAGTGTGTGTGTGAGGAAAAAAAATCGAAGTAAAATATATTTACAGACAACATAAACTGTGTTATCTGAGCACTTCAAAACTGTTAATGGACTTTATCTTGACAGCTTCACTGTGAAGTAGGGTAGTGATAATAAATTTTAAGAATAAAAACCTGAAATACAAAAAAACCAAGGTCAATATTAAAAACAAGCCAACCAATAAACACATTACAAAGCAAACAAATCTCCTACCAAAATGTGAAACAAATAAATGACCAATAAAACTTTAAATATACCTAATCTTTCTATACTGCTGCTCTGAATTTTGTATTCTATGATTAACATGTATATTAGGGACATTTTGAAGAGCAAAAAATAGCTGGATAACTTATAGTCACGCTCTTTCTTAAATGTAGACTGAATAAGAAGGCAGTCCCAGCTCTCCTTGGCTTTAGGCACCATTCTGATCCTGTGCCTGAATTGCATCACTGTGGGTCTTTGAAGAAAGAGTTTAGTATTTGTACAGACCAAACATAGGGAAGTCCTACTCTTCCCTATGTAAAAAAAAAACCATCAGCTTTCTCGACCCTAAACCTATAATAATTCAAAGACCTTCTCTACAATATAACAGCTGAAGAAATAAGATCTAACTATTTGTTACTAAAGAAAAAATTACACATGAACAGAGATCATATATGGACTAAATAAAACCCTAGTCCATTCTGTCCAGGAAATGGTGCTGGGAAAGACAATAATAATTAAACATTGAGAAAAGCAGAAGGTTAATCTGACCTTTCTTTTCATCCTAATTTTTTCATCCAGACCCCCAAATTTAAATCCTTGTATTTTAAAGCTGAGACTTTTTAGATGTTTAATAATCTGTTGCTTGTATAAACATCTATTTATTGCAATGTTTTGGTTGTTTATTTTTATATACAAAATATTTAGACTTGGTTGCAGGTATTTGAATATTGTTGCATGCATAATTGAGATTTTATGTAATATTCACACATACAAAATTCATGGTGATCTATATGCATATACACGAGGAAGTAAAAGCATATTTAAATGAGAAAAATGATTAAGTAACATTAGCTATTAATGGTTCATGAAAGCTGCTGAGGTACCCACTTTACTATTGAGAAATCTTTGAGTATTATTGAAAGGCCATGCCCAACAGACAGCTCAGCTATTGAGTATCCCGTGTCAGTGCAGTCTCATTGATTTTGGTAAGATTTTGTGTTACAGGATCCAGGTGCAGAATTGGAGTCAAAGTCAGACTAGAGGGAACATTGATCCATGATGGTATTGTGATTCCTGTGTCTCTGTACTATTGAATCACATGTTTGAAAGTCATTGAATTAAAATGAATATGCCTGCGGATAAGTGTGAGGCTTTTGCAGACCGCAGCACAACGTATGTCGAATTACCCTCTGAATGATTCAGCCAAAATTTCTAAATGACTGGCTCACACAATCCATGGAATTTATAATTGACAGCATGCAGGTGCATGAATATGGGGGATTTTTTTCTTGGATGTGTTTCAGAGACCTATAAAGCCTCAGACATTACTAGAGATGTGCCGAATCAACCATAAATAATTCAGGTAGCCCGAGAACTTCTGCATCTGCTGTTTTGCAAGGAATCTGCATGTACTGCTGTTAGCTTTCCTTCTACTCACAGCAATTATTTTTGAAACAGCAGCTTGCTTTTTAGATGTGCAGCAGTTATTTGAAAGAACAGTTCTTAAAAAACTGAACATCCAGATGTGCTATGTCGAGTTTCTCCAAGATGTGTCAATACATTATTTTGGGGTCACAGACTGATGATATGTGATTCTAAATGTCAAACATGCAAAAAAAAAAAAAAAAATTACTTCTCTGCTTTGGACAGACAGACTTGTTCTTATACATAATATTCTATCTAAAATTTTGATTGCTTTTTAGAAGATCATGCCCCTCATAAAAGTTCTCCTTCCGCATTTTTGACTTTGCCTTATCATTTTTGTTTTCCTCCCTTTGGTAAAACTGATTCATGAGGCACATTTGGTTCTCATATGCACTTAGTTATCCTAGAAGTAGAGTAAATGCAGGGAATTAGTTAAAATTAAAAAGAGCTAACAAAACAAAGCATGTTACTTTAAATCCAAAAGAAAAAAAATTGAAAGAGTGACTATTTCGAGCTGAGTTCAGCTGTATGATCTGTAGTTTCTTGAGTAAAGATAGGTGCAGTGTGTTTTCCTCCAAAAATACAGATTTGTGTCAATCATAGAAGCCATTAAAAAGTAACCTAAAATAATGCTTTTTATTTCAAGACATTTAAAATAGAAATTCTTTTTCCTTAAATTATTTTTGCAAATGCACTTGTGAAAGCAGTTTGAGGCAAAAAAAAACCTTTGTTCTTTCGCAGATCTTGAAATAAAATGTATTTCTAATAATGTTCAAAAAGTCTTTCTTTTTGAGAAAAGTAGCATAGTTTGTTCAGTCCAAAATATTTTTTTCCAGAGCTCACACAAACCCAAGATTTAATTGTTTGCTCAGCTCTACTTCTGAGTTTAAAGGAGCTCCCTAAAGGCTTTTTATAGCCCAGATATCTTTTTGTTTCCTTTTTTCAATGACATTTTTCTTCACTTGTATACTTATATATTAATTATATATATGAACTTATGTACTTACATAAGTGATACATTTCAGGAAAGGATGATAATCTTGAGATGACAGTCTGCAGTAGACTGCAGTGATCTCTGTGTAAGTTCCAAGGTGGTCTTAAGGAGTTTTTGCATTCTTGTGGTTGCACAATACCCACCAAAACTGGCTTATTCACTTGAATTATTGCACATCAGCTGAAAGGTTCCTCGCTCGCTCAGGTCAGACCACCCAGCTGAGGTTCACAGTCTGACCCACAAACTGGTTTTAAAATGAGACAGCAAAGGGGACCCTGCTGAGAGATTGAAGCCCTACTCCAGCTTCCTTCAAAGCACAAGTGGAATGACACAATTGACCCCCTAAGGAATCATTTTATTATCAACAGCTATACACTACACCAAATGTGTTTACTCTAAGTAAGCAAAACTGCAACTGAAGGAGATTTGATCACTGGAGGGAATATTAAGTCCTTATAAGTGTTGCTTCTGGGATCCCAATGCTGCTCCTTAATGATGTTTTGGACCTCAGTTTCCACTGCTTGTTCCTCTCTATCTCCAAACCTTATCACCACTCTGTTTAAATTCTTATGTACTCTTCAGAATTAATTTATCTTATCCAGTTTCTTTGGGGTGTTTAATGACTCTCAATCCTCACATCATATTCACTCCTACTTGGAGCATTCATAACTGACTCTGCCCACTTTTTTTGCTATTACATGAAGTACAAGGCAAGAGACACATATTTTTGTTTTTGTAAAGGTGTTCCCTCATTTCTTTGCTTGCCAGCTTAGGCTGGGTGGTTCTTAAGGGCTCCCATACTACGAGAACAATGCTGACTCTGTAAAGCCCATTTACTAATCATGATATGTGGCAAAAGAACTTCTAGGACGATCAAGTGCACAGGCAGGATGCTGCAAAGTTTGGCTACTCCACGGACTCAGGATCAGCAGGGGGTTTTGGGGGGACCAGAAGGAGAGATGGGAACAATTAGGAGCAACCCCCAGCCCATAGTCCCCAGCACTGTGGGAATGTTGCAGCTGCACAGAACAAAGTTAGGCCATTTTATATACCAGAGCAGATCTGGTAATCTCTTTCCAAAGTCCAAGATAAACAAGAAAAGGTCCAAAAGTTACTGCTTTGAAAGAATCTGTAGCCTATTTCCCTGAGAGAAATCTTTTCTGGAAACTAAACCCATTATTTTTCTTAATATAGGCAAAATAAATTGGTGTCTGTTTGTCTCTGTACTATAAATTAGTTTTCCTAGGATGAATTCTAGTTATCTCTTCAACTGAGTTTCTCTTCACTATATAACAATCTGATTAAAAGCTCTCATAAGTTTTTCTAACTTTTAAACTTGCTCAACAGTTTTTGTAAATAAATTTCACTGCATATGTGTATTAAAAAGTACACATTTCAAAAGATACATATTTAACTTTAAAAGCTTTAGGGTGTTTCAACATTATAAAGAAAACATAAAATATTATGAGTGAGGTTTTATACAGGGGAATACATGACCTATCTGGAAAAGAAAGGGAAACCTGAATTATAGAACATAGAAACCCTTAGAAAAGGCACAAGGCTACTGAATATGAAAATCTAAGGATTTTCAAGTTTCTGACTTTTGGCTTCTTTATTTTGGTGAGCATTAATAGCAAAATTGCCGTGTTAATATAAATCCCAGCAGATCTTGCAAACCTTGAATCAGAATTCATTTCCTTTTGTCTCTGCTGTAATAATGAGTATATATGGAAATAAATCTCCCATTTCTGCTTTCTTAAAGCCCTTAAAGAAGGGTGGGGTGGGGATTTTTAGCTAGATGACAGAAGTAAGGCCATGTGCAGCTCACAGTTCTATGTTGCACATTTGCTATTTATATTATAGGTGTGCACACTGGGGGCAGGAGTTCACTGATTAACAATAAGTGATTTTTCAGATTCCAACATTATCCCAGGCTGGACAAAGCCTGTGCAAACACAACTGCCAAGACATTTGCCAAAGGTCACAGAACAAGCTAATGGCAAAGCTCAGGAAATATTCTTTTTGCACCCAAGCAAGGGTCTGAATGACTTGACTGGGCTGGTTTTCAAGATCTGGTTTTGGAAGATTGTTTCTTCTATGAAACTCTTTATCTGAGTGATGCACTTCACATTCTGATCTGCTAGGATTCAGCCCAGAGTCCAAACCAGATGCTTTGTGCCTTGCTGGTAATGAATTTCTGGGCCTGTTAGGAATCCATGCTGAATGAAGCCCGTCTGTACATGGCACGTGTTTTTCTCAGGTGTTTGAGTAGCACCAACACAATCTCCCCTCAGTGGTGGATCTAAGTATTAGAAAAGTAGTAATAAGACTGCCATTGTCACTGTGTTGATGTTTTCCTGGTATTTCTTGTGAAGCTGGGCACAGGAACTAATAAGCTTATACTATACTGATGTTTGAATAAATCATTATGTCAAATTAGGTTGTACTCAAACCCATATATTAATGCTCCTCTAGTTCTGTGGAAAACAGAGTGGTTAAATAATTTCAAGATTCCACTTGCCTTCTATCTGGGTACAGAATTTCAATTTAATTTGTGGAAGAGAGGGCCAAAACCTATAAAATCAAACTCTCCTCCCCCATTTACAAACAACTTAAGAGGAAAAATGCAGACATTAGCCTGAGTGCAGGCCTTCTACACCAGGAAACTAACAGGAACCCCATTATTGTTATAATCACTGTCAAAACATGAGATTTAGAGGAGAAAAGAATTTAAATTTTAAAGAACTTTTATGAAAGGGCTTACATTTTCCCAAGTAATATCTCCCATTAATTTAACGTGTTCATTGTTCTCTTACCCGTAGCCTTCAAATTATTCTTCCTTTTTCGCATATAGTGCTGGTATCTGCTGATGGATTAGTTTGTTTACAAAGTCTGCAGCTCAACAGATTTTGAAAAGTGCTGCAATTCAGAATTTAATAGCTGGTTCTCTTGAAAATGGAAGGTCAGAATTAAAACTGTATACCATGAGGCTGTCACTGTGAGTATGGGTTTGGTAATGGTCTCTGAGGCACAAACAGAATACACTACAGCAAAATTTATTAGATAACTTTTAAACACTCAGGAATATGTTTGAGATTGATATGTAGGCATTGGAGGCACTTAAAAAATGGATCATTTTGGAGACCATTTTGACAAATGATACTTCCTTCAACAATTGGCCAGCAATGGAAGCTGTGTCACTTCTAAGTGCATCTAAATTGCCTAGTACTATTAAGAAGTCATTTAAGCTTCAGCAGTGTTTTGTCTGATTCTGAAACTGAGCACTTAAAATGTATGTCTTGTCCAAACACACAATGAAAACATTATTTTTAACTTTCTTTTTAAGCCTGTCTTTTTCCACAAACATACACGCATCTCCAGCTGAAAAGAAATACAATAGTAAATGATGATGACATGTTCTATCAAATGCATGAGTGGAATAGGATCTATCACTGTGTCAGTCTGGCTCTAAGAGCTTTCTTCTAGGACTCAAGGGGATATTAAAATAAGAAAGGCTTTTTTTAGCACTTTACGTGATTCATGATTTAGACACGACATCCTTGAGTTTCATAAGCCAAGGAAAAAGGTAGGTACAGAGTAATACAGAATAAGTGAAATAGATTTTTGATTTAACAAACCACTCAAATGGACATAATATTTTAGACATTTCTACAGTAAACGAATGGGTGAAAGCTTCTGTGGAAGTTTCTAACTATAATTTGCAAAGTCAAACAGACTACTGCAATTTATTTCTCTTACATCCCTATATGATGTGCAGTGCTTAAAACTGGTAAGAGTTATTAAAGCAGTGATGGGTATCAAAACCAAATCCTATATTCAGTAGCCAATGGAAATTCAGCTTTTTTCCTTTGATGAATTTAGTAGCTATTTTCTCCACCTCTTCCAATGTATGTACAGGCATGTACAGGGAAATGTACAGGCAGTTACAACACAGCCATTGCTCAGTCTTGCAGTGGTGCACGAAACAATTTAGAAATTGCTGACAGTATAAATGTTGATAAGTGGCAGCTCAATGAATGTAAAAAGTCTGACAGACAGTCTATTCTTATGAAAGGATGAGGATAATAATGTGTTGGCTATGTGTACATCTTACAATGATTCCCATGCATTTTCTTGAAATCCACTTTTCAAATGTGTCTTTGTATACTGAGTGGGAAGACTTACTTGTTTGAACATAAGTAACTACTTTGCTCTTAGGGTTCTTCTAAAAATTCACTTTTGTTCTTACACAAAATAGATAAATGAACAGCAATTTGCTGTTGTGCCAAGAAACAATCCTGGCTTTCTCAGGATCTCCAAATATGTCTGTATTGCTGAGATTTCTATTTAGATTTGCAAGATTTCTCAGCTAGAGAAAGAAGACTTTCTCTTCTTTGTTCAAATTCTGTGTGGTCCCCACTCCAACAGGAGCCTTATTCCACAGCATGGGCTTCCAGGCAGCACAGAGCTTGAGACATCTATCATTAGGAAAGGGGTGTATAAGTACTTGCTAAGTGACTGGCTCCTCATGCACTGATGATAACTTGAACAGTAGGAATGTTCAGAGAGCACTGGGATGGCACAGAAATTGGAACAGCAGCAGCTGTGTTCCCAAGATTGAAGACTTTGTCACTAGAAATCTGCAGCTATGAAGGTACAAATCCAGAACTATCTTTGGTTTACCATATGCAAACACTGAAGGCAGAAGAAATTAAAAGAAAGAAATAAAAAAAATTGGACTGCTTCAGTGGAGAAAGGAATGTAGAAAAGAAAAAGTTCCTCTCCACACAGAGGTCCAGAATCATCAGTGATTTAATATTGAAACCAATTATAGATCTGCACATGCTTATCTTAGGAATTGAATATTTTGTTATTTGCTTGGCTGGATCAAAATCTTTGTCTTTGAGATGCTAACACAATATAAGCAGGGAAGTGACTAAATTTAGTAGCAGGTAAGTAATTTGTCCTTGTTTTCCTGACCACCAAGCTGGGTTTGTTCAACATGCTTTTCCCATTAGTGTTCTTGAACAGCATACCTCCTGAAGAAGAGACTTATATGCATTTTTAAAATCTGTGGAGAAAAAAAAGGTGTTTCAACCAGCCAGACTTAAAGCCACAAGAGCTCTTGACGATGTTTATCAGAAAACATTTTTTTAACAATATCTGATGAAATGCAATGCAGTTTAAAACAAAAACATTGTTTATAGCAAATTACAGTGAAACTGAGAACCTATCTCTAATTATCCTTTGAAATACAAACTGCATGGTGTACTGTAAAAAGGGCTGCGTAATAAATGCAGACATAGCACTGCATTGTTGGACAGCTATTTCATCTTTGTCCAATTTATTTATTTAGTAGTTAAAATTAGAACTGGATCCTTTCCAGAAGGTTTCAGTACCTGATTTGCTCTAAAGCACAGTATCAGAGCCCTGAATACAGTAAGACAATATGCTTTCACTACAATAATAACTGAAATTCAGCACTGCCATGCAAACAGGTTCAACTGAGTGTCCCTGCCTTCAGCTTCATTAGAGTCCAGCTTCCTAACTGATGACTGAGTCAGCCCTTGCTGCACTCAGTCCAAGGAGATGAAAGTGAGAAGAACTACTGTTCTTGAAAGTATAATTTCCAGGGGACATTAGCTCAAGGGTTCAGGGTTACATGCCACCAAAGCACTGACTGAGCCACTCATATAAGATGTCACTGGGAGAATTTATCCTTGGAGCAATGTGAAATTTTTGACTATCTACAGAGATTCTTCTGGTTAGACTTTTCTGTTCAAAAGTGCATGGTGGACAGGAACATGAGAAATACTGAATTCAACTAAATCAGTAACTTATGCAAGAATTCATCTGTATTGCAGGTATGTGCTTGTGAATCATTCCGATTCACCCTGCAAAAGAAAATAGAAAATACACCAATACTACCTATGCACCATTAGAGTTAACTAATTGGTCAAGCGTCCCCCAATTTACAACAAATTGTCAGGCATTTATCATAAAAACTCCAGTTTCTGCTATTGTGAAACAGGTCAGGAAGAAAAAGAAAAGAGACATATCTTTTATTATCTATTTATTCTTCATTATCCTTTGTTTTTTAATTTCAATGCTTACAGAAAATCATGAAAGCGAGGTAGCAGTTTAAAATAACCTGCTTACATTTTTACAAACACTGGCCAAAGGCTTTAGTGAGCTTGCTTATTCTATTTTTTTAGAACTAGCAAATGTTTCAGGTACTTACCTGGAAGCCTGAACTAGGATTTGGCAATCATGGCATCAGCAGCTCTGTCTGTTTTTGACTCCTGTTGCCTGCTCTATGGGTTCTGGCACTCTTCTCTGCACTCTGCTTGTATCACAGCCTCATTCTCCTTTTCCAAGGGCCATACTGTTTGATGTGTTTCAAAAAGTTACATTCCTGCATATCTGCAAAAATATTCATAGTGGGCTTTTTTTTAGCAAAGGAATGCTGGACATTTAAAAAATAAATACAGAAGAAAACTGGGAGAAATAATAGGGTTCTCCTAACGTTTCTGTGATGACAGCCTTGTTCATCTATTTCATGTTCCTTAAAGAAATTATGTTCATGCATTTTTTTGTACATTTGTGAATGAGTTTACCCTGTACATCTCAGGAAAACTGTTTTAATATCCAACTGAAAAGGCCTTGAAAAAGGCCTTGGCTATAATTCTCTTGTTCCTTAAGTGGCACCTGAAAGGTGCTTCAAAGAGAAGAAAGGTTATTCACATCCCTTTCCCTGCTACAATATCCTAGGAAAAGACATGGCACAAATTCTGTGATATAAAACCCTCCAGCCTCATGGCAAGTCCAGTAGCAGTGCCCATTGCCAAGAGAGCAAGACTTCAGTGTTCCTTTGTTTCATGAGACAATCATTAGTTTGTGAAAAAGCATGTCTAATTTGAATGTTTTAATAGAAAAGGATCTATTGAAACAGCTTTTAAAGGCAGTTAGCTATCATCACTTAAGCAAAAAGGAGACCATCTATTTTTAAATGGAATTATTTCTAAGTTAGGTTGTTCATTTATAACATTTGGGATATAACTCCAGAAGAAATAGACAGCCATAAGATTCTAATTTTGTGTTGAGAAAAACTGCTGTGGTGCTGTGGACAGTGAGGATTGCAGGGCTGACAGTGGCTGCAAGTACAGCCCTGACCCCATCAAGGTGATGGGGAAACACGTTTCAGTAAATTTTTTTTGGAAGAAACAAGTCCACAGGGCTTCTGTTCCACTCTTTAATATTGGAAAAATATGTGAAATGTGATTATTTTCTATACATTCCAGTTCTGCCTCCCAGGGTTCAAGTCCTTTGGAAGGGTAAAAGTACATGCTTAAACTGATACAGGTATGATGGTTCTTCCCTCCTGAGGCTGAGATAAGACACAGAATCAGGTGCAATTCTTTCCTGGAAATGGACTGTATTTTTCAAATCTGGGAAGCAAAGAATCTATAATGCATTTAGTTATCTGTTAGATCAGGAAAAAATGGAGAAGGAATTATTAACCAAATGAAGTCAAATCAACCAAAGCATCACTTCAGAATCAGGCAAAAAAAAAAAAAAAAAAAAAAAAAGGTTGTTCACTCTAACTGGCCCAACTATTTGTCTTTGCTTGTCTACTAAATTTATTTTCTTTTCCTACAGGCCCATCCTTGTCACCTGTGCACTTCTTGTCATCACAGGACATGAATGAAATTAAAAAGGGAAAAATAAAAATTCAATATGAGAGACCATTCCCCTTTTTCAGTGCTCATCGGTGTAGTGGCTGCCACAGTTCAGTAATATGACAAAAAAACCCACAGAATATAACAGGATTTTTTATTTAATTTTCATAGTTAAAAGACCTTTCTTGAAATTGCTTTTCATTGTTTATCTTGTTTGCACTTAAAAAAGACAGGACCACCTGCATATAGATAACAGGAAGGGAAATGAGTTTTGGTATCTCCTATTTAAAGTACAAACATTGCTCTTTATAGTCCAAATCTTCTAAGGGATTGATGGTATCTTGACTGTATTTGTTTTGCTTCTCCTCAATTCAATTTACAGAAAATGTCCTAGTGCAAGAAGCAACAGAGTAAATACAGTGATGCACAGAATAACAGCATTAAGTTTCTCTCATTTTGGTCACTTGCCAATATTCCACATGAATATGAAGCGAAGATTCCAGTGTCTAGACAATTCAGCCTTAGAACATTGTCATTTGTCTAAATCACTTAGTGATGCTAGGACAGAGAATGAATTTTTTTGGACAGCTGAAAAAACTGCTGTTTGCCATATAAATGCAAGTCTCCCCATAATTTGTCTGGGAGACCTGCAGATCAGCCCCTGTGTCCCTGCTTCACTGGTGTGAAAATCCTATCAGGAAGGAGGGTAGAGGGGAAAGGAAGTAGATGGCTGGCATTCACATATCATTTGCTGTAGAGCTGGAATATTAGTCAGGACAAAGTGTCCCTGGAGCTGGAACACAATCCTAATTTTTAGTATATACTTACTTTTATCATTTCAAAGTACCATTTATACCCTGGTTTAACTGAGATCTAAACCCACCTTTAGTGATCTAAAATAATTCTTAAAGTCTCTTCTTGCTTAGCTTGAAATAGTCTTCTGTGTCTGAAAAACATGACTCTGAACAAGTCTAGAGCTCTTCTGTTAATGATTGGATAGTCTTGCTCCTGTCTTAGTCCCAAGGGAGTCAAGGTACCTTGGCATATTCTGCAAAGATTCTGAAAATTCCTGAGTTTTAAGTGGAGACATGGTACAAAAAGCTGTCATGACAAAGCATTCAGCTTTCTAGGTGACATATTAGCTGGGACAATCAATCTGAGTTTTGGCCTTGGATCCAAAAATGACATCTACTTTCTGTTCCAAGAACTATTTGGTGTAAACTGTGTAAAACTGGAGAAGCAATACCTATACTTAAAATCTTCCATATAGTTCAGTGGCTTTAGCACAATGCAGAGAGTTCTTCCTGTGCTTTTTCCTTCCTTCTGCTTATTCTTCCACTCCATATTTGAGGATGTCACTCATCTTTATTGACAGGAAGTGTATCTACAGTAAAAAGAGCAAAAAGCTAACTTGCTTTTTGTTTGTTCAAAATATGCTACCACTAAGTTTAAGGAGAAACCTAATAATGTATTTAGCTGTAAATTTTCATTGGAATACAAACTAATTCCAGGATGAGTTCTGCTTTAGATCAATTCAAGACTCCTAATAGTCTTAATATATTTTTAGATATTTTTTGTGCTGGATTGCCTTAATTCATCCTGAAGTAAGAGTGAAGAAATTGAGCATCCCTGAGAAGAGGTATACCCCATTTTCCCCAACAATTTCACGAATAGTTAAGAATCTCCTGCAATTATTAACAAAACAAGCACTGAAACACATTATCATGTGAGCATGACTTCTAATATTTTGGGATTGCAGTTGTTAGTGTGTTCTGCTTCTCTTTTCTCCTCTTTGCACTTGCACAGTACATTTGCTATAAAATAGTAACAGAGGGATGGAGTTTATTTTTCAATCAAGAACAATCCATAGTTATGCTTTTCATTTTTCAATTTTTTTTTCATTTTAATTCCTTCAATGCCAGGAAAAGGGATCTGACTGTGGGATAGTAAGTTCTGGATTTGGATCATGTTACAGGTAGCATTAGATGGTTGGCTTTTGGTATAAGTTGTCCCATAGGCTTTATCTCTGTGTTTTGAAAAACCCAATTGACTCTTGCCATGAAAAGAAACTTGGCAACCTGAGAAACTTGGCACCTATTTACATTTTTTTTTTCAGCTCTGATCTTCAAGTTCTCTACACACTGAGGCAAGGTGAGATGTTACTCATAATTTTCCTGCATAAATTGTAGCAAAAAAGAATACTAAGCAAATCTGCCACTAGGTGTGAAGACAGAAATAACAGGGAATCTGTGTTCCTTTGAAATTAGCATTTCCTTTTTCACCATCCACTACCAGGTAACTGCACTTGGACTGCAGACTTAGTCTAAATTAAAGCAATGGCTTAGTGTGATATCTTCATGTCCTATTAGCCAGATTCCCTGAGTCCCGAGCTTGCTGCTAAATGAAAAGTCACTTGTTTTATTTCATTGTCTGGGTTAATGGCAATGAAATACCATTACATCAGGAAAACTTCTGACCTTTTGCTGGATCTTTTTGAGAACTGAGCTGCTAATGACTGTTCATATTAATTGGAAATCTGGAAAACAGATGTTTCAGTACAATTCTTCATTCTGTGATGTTCAGTCATCCTGCCACCCATCAAGAGATAATAACCTCAATATAGCACAGCAGAAATAAACCAAGTATTTGACTAACATCAGTGTCTAATGTCTGTGCCAGATAACTCACCCAAACATTTAAAGTTTTAATTTGTTCACTTTGTTACAACACACGTTTAATCTGACCCTTTTGGAAAGCCTAGGATATTATCTACTGCTTATAAGCCAAAGTGAACAGGAATTGAGGACTTGGTACTTGCTCAGACCTCCCAGTCCTGCTGTCAAGGCAACAAGCTTTCTTCAAAGACCAGGAAGGGCTGGGTAATAACTCCTAAGAGAGCCTCCACGAACTTCATTTCAGTTGTTGCAATATTTAGTCACTGTGTATCAAAGTGGTTCAGTTGTTCAAATTAGCTGGATCAGTTCAGTTAACTTTTGTCTTTCTGTTTGTTCCATTCAAAGGGTGAAATTGGGAGACTAAATGTAAACTGATCATGCACCATAAAAGTGAGGAAACACATCTTTCAAACAGTATTTTGATAAGATATTCAAAATATATTCCTTTTTTTTTCCACTAGAGTTAAACTTGAAGAGCTTGAGGTGTATCCCAGACAAAATCTTGGAACCATATTCTTTTTAGATCAGTTAGAGCAAATGTGTATTATGTACTCATGTGTAGTATGTAGTTGTTTTACAGTGGTTAAGAAAGTGTTGTTCCCTGTTCATTCCTATTTCCATCCCATAGATGTTTTGACCTAAGGAAGCAGATCTTTCATATCAGGGATACAAATTAGTGTGTTGGAAGCTCAGAGGGGTGGGGTCTTTGCCTTCAAACCAGTTGAATATGTCCATATTTCTGAGGAACTCATGCATTACAGAAGGATAACATAAACACAAATCTAACTCGTAACATAAACCCAAAGCTATCTCGAATTAATAGACATTATTTTAAGACTAAATTAAAATCTAAATTAAAATTCAATTCAGTTCAGAAATATAGAAACAATGGGTGTGAACTTGTGCCTATAAGAGCCCTCATGTGTATATTGGAGTTTTACTGTAAGAAATGCTATTGCTAAGAGGTGGAAGAGGTAATAGCAATTGTCCTGACAAATTGCCTCCCTGACTATATAAATAGCACACTTTTGCAATATTAATTGAAGAAGGATCCAGGAATAGTAAATACACATTTTATTCTATAAATCAGTTTGACATACTATGGCTCACTTGAAACATATCCATCAGTGGTGATCAGAAAATTTATTAATATAAGAAAAGGGAAATGAGAAGAGAAGACATCCTGTAAGATTGTTCAGATTTCCAAAGAAGCTTATTAACAAAGATATATTCCTGTTGTCAAAACCCTTTTTTCAGCCATCTTTCTTCAGGGCTTGCTATGAATAGAACCACAGCCATTTACAGGAGAGCTGAAGACATATGGCAAATCTCTTACCAGAACATTCTTCTAACTCCACTGTGAGACTACACATATTTTCATAACTTTCTGAGCCATAAATCTTTAAATCAGGAAAAGAACTTTAAGTCCTTAAGTTTCATGTAAGACTCTATGACTTCTTATATGCCATGTGATGTCTCATAAGGTTCTTTTCATGTGACCCAAATTCAGGGAACATCAAGCTGATGATGCCTGAGGGAGAAACAGTTTCCAGAACAGGCCAAAGGCAGCAGTGTCAGAGGAGGAGGAAGCCAAGGAAGGAGCAGCAGCAGAGAGACCCCACGGGGGATGGAGGACAAGGAGGGATAGAGGGACTCCAGGCCCAGGGCAGGAATCCCTGGTAAGGGAGTTCCCTGTCCTTATCTCGACCCAAAATTTTTTCCACCCTATTTTCTTCCCCATCCTATTGAGGACAGGGAGTGAGATGCTGTGTGGGAGTTGGACCCTCAGCCAAGGTTAACCCTCTCTGGTCCTGTTGACTTTTAGATGTGATGTGAGCTTAAAGGTCTCACAAGAGAAAGGGAATAAGACCGTGCCCGGTTTAGAGTGACACCTTCTGTGAATGCTATTTTAGCACTTGGACCTCCTATACTCTTGAGCTTACCCAAGGTGGTGCAGATTTATGAACAGTGTTTTTTTTAAAAGTCTTTAAGTCTGTAGAATTGGTCTTGTGCCCATCAATAAATAAAATGAAGAGATTTCATGACTGCCAGAATCCCCGGTTTCTGAGTTCAACAGCTTCAGCTCAGGTTCTCATGGTGAGTTATATCTCAGAGCAAGTAAAGTGTTTCCTTTTTCATCAGCTCCTGCACATGTTTACCCTGCAGACCCATGCTAAGCACATTGCAGTCTCTTCTTGTAAAACCACATCATAAGGATCTCAGCCACACTGGTAACATCTGATGCTGTCAAAACCATCAGAAAGATGTGAAATAAAGTTTTGCTGACCATTCCCAAATTTGCCTAAAAGCATCTGCACAACTGACTCCATTAATCTGTAAACAGCACTTATTGTCTGTTGACATAACAGAACATTAATTGCAAGAATGAATGCTAATGTAATATATAATTAATGTAGCAGGATTCTAAAAACACATGCATTAGCGAAGTAAGAATAAGTCAGTCATACCTTTAATTATCTATTTATGTTTGGGTTGTTTTCAGTGAGGGAGAGGCATAGATTATAAAAATCAGATGAACCCTCCATTTTTCTCTAGTTTGTTCAGCAACAAGCGGTATATTTGGATTAATATTAGAAAATAAATGTCATGCTTACAGCAGATATAACCTGCAGACATATAAATCTGATATCAGTCCTGTTACTAGTTAACTAGTTACTAGTCAGGTTTGTATTCCTTAAGGAGTTACCCAGTATTTACAGTATTATAACGAAAGATTCTTCATTATTTTTGAAAAATTTTAGTTGCAGAAAATGTAGCTATCTAGCACTAGCTAGGTTGTGAAAGAAGCATAGCCATGGTAAACCAGTGTTCTGTAATTGTGATAGACTGTGTAGACACAAGCTACATCTCTCAGGGCTTGGGATTTTTCCTATGAAACTCCTGCACCTGTCAACAGGAATTGTGTGGATTTATGTACAGCAGAATACAGTCATATTTCTTTATAAAGAGTAAAATTATAAACAAAAATATTAAAACAACGTTTGAACCATCTTTTTGTTGAGAAAAACCATTGATGAAGATGCAAGGGCAAACAGGGATAGGACAAGGGGGAATTACTTTAAGCTGAAAAAGGGCAGATTTGGATTAGATATTAGGAAGAAATTCTTTACTGTGAGGGTGGTGAGGCACATATTGCCCAGAGAAGTTATGGGTGTCCTACCCCTGGGAGCCAGGCTGGATGGGGCTTTGAGCCACCTGGTCTAGTGGCAGGGGCCTCTAGTAGAGGAGATGTAAAAGGTGTTTGGAACAAGATGATCATTAAGGTCCCTTCCAACCCAAACCATTCTATGATTGTGTGAATCTGTTCAAGATCAAGAAGCTTTTCAACAAGGTCAAGAGCCTTTTGTTTGAAAAGATGATAGCTGGAAGCAGAGGAGGAAGGGACAGAGAAAAAATTCGATAGAGGTCTGTTAAACCAGATCTGGCATGGAGAAGTAAATAGGGAAAAAGGAAAAACTTGGAGAAGAAAAATGTCAGCAGTAATGGATTTCTAAGATAAGAAACTTTTTGACAGGGATTAGACAAATTAATGAGACAAATATATATCACAGGCTATTAAATATGAAGAAAAGTCTGATTAAGGAGGCCTCTGAATCACCTATCATGGTGCTGGGAAAATATTCTAGAAATTATTACAATATCCTTGTCCCACTTTTGTCCCTGTTTCTTACAATATCCTTGTCCCACTCTTGTCCCTGTTTCTTACACCATTCACAGTGGTCAATTCTACAGACTGAATATGGGGCTAGATGAGCTTTTAATCAAACCCAAAATCATTTCCTACTTGGAAATTTTTTTTTAAAAAGTTATCAATAACACAGAGTATCTCATCTGTAGGCATAAAAACAATAGTTCTTTTGTCTTCAGTGAGCATTGCAATACATCCTAATAACAGAAAAATCATCTTAATTACTGAGACCTATCCTAAGTTACCTTTGTTTTTAAAAGCTGCTGCCAGTTAGTACAAACAATTATAATGCAAACTGCAAAATATCTGCATTTTAGCAGGTAATATATTTTAAGCAGCTTTCTTATGTTTCCAGCTTTTAAAGATTGTTTGATTCCTAGCAAGTCTTGTGTAGAAATGTTCCTGGAATACTCTCAGAGATTATTGTCAGAATGAGCAAAGTTCAGGCAAAAGAAGTGCACTATTAAATCTTCGAGGAGATGACAAGTGTGTTCAGCAGATATAGACTGATTGAATTATGCTAATAGGCTTTTACTTACTGTCCTGGTTTTGGCTGAGATTGAGTTAATTTTCTTCCTGGCTGCAAGTACATTGCTGCATTTTAAATTTTGGATGAGAATAGCATTGAAAACATTTAGTTTTAGTGGTTACATTCAGTCTTTTCTGCTTCTCACCCACCTCACCAGTGAGGAGTCTGGGAGTGCACAAGGAGTTGGGAGGGCACACAGCTGGGACAGCAGACCCCAACTGGCCAAAAGGATATTCCAGACCAGACTGTGTTGTGCTCAGTGTATAAAATGGGGAGGGAAAGCTGTCTGGGGGGGGGGGGGGGCACTGCTCAGAATCTATTTGGGCATCAGTCAAAAGATCGTGATCAATTGCATTGTGCATCACTTGTCTTGTAACTTCTAATTATTTTATTGTTGTTGCTAATATGTCTTCCTCTTTGGTCCCATTACACAGTCTTTATCTCAATTCATGAATTTTACATTTTTTTAACCTAATTCGCTCCCCCATTCCCAGGGGTGGGGTGAATGAGCAGGTGACAGTGTGGTGTTGAGATACCTGCCAGGTTAGACCACAACACAGCTCAAATATGAAGTCCCCCCAGATAGGTTTTGAATAAAGTGCATTTTTAACAGGATAAACAGCAAAGCTTATTTTTCCGCAGGGAAGATTCCAGCAATGATGTCTTACTGAACTGACTGGACAAGCCTGTGTAAATGTGGATGTGCATTCCTGCAGGGATGTGCACAGCATTGATCCAGTGTGGTGAAAGGAGAGTGCTGTCTGCACAGCCAGACGCTCACCAGGATGTTGATGCATATTAGAAAATAAAAGCTTTTTAAGAGTCTCACCCACGCCCACTAAATATACACACTCATTTACTCACATTCATACACTGCTTTGATTATATGCTAATTTCTCCATTTTTAGTATTGCAAAGGGCTGTGAGGTAGATAATTTGTGACTATATCCTTTTTAACTAGAGAGAAAAAGGATTTTCCATTAGCCAGAGAGAGATGCCTCCATACTCTAGGCCCTGACTGGCAGGTTCTGCTTCTCCTAATTTCTGGAAGCTTATTCTCAAAGTGAGAAAGAACAGTCACTGGCATTGAAGGAGATAGCCCATCCACTTATTCTCATTTCTTAATAGTTTCTATGATGTAGTTTAATTTTCAATTAAGTTCCAGCATATGCAGAATCAACATTTTGAAATGTGCACTTTAATAGATAAAGAACCTTGTATCTTTGAAAGCCCTGTTTTATTACACTTTTAGTTATTCCAATGAGCAAAATCCTCTAAAATTATATTTATCTTTCTATTCTATTTAAAGGATCAAAATCTTTTATATAGCTAGCAATATAAAATGATCATAGTTCATATCAAAATCAATACTCATTGGCTTTTCAAAGCAAAACTGTTTCTACCTCAAGAGTCTTGGTTTATTTTTGTGTTGTATCATGAAACATCACTTCATCTAGCAATTCATATTTTTACTAATAACACTTATCCAGCAAATTTTCACTTCAATTTATTTCATGTTGATCATCCAAGCATAAGAAAACACTTTGTGAATATTATCTAACTTCAAAAAAATGAAGAATGTTAGTAAAAATAACACTTTTCTTCTTAGTTCTTCTCCTTATGTTTTCAGAGCAAGGTCTGTTGAGTTAACTAGCAGTTGCATATTTTTCTTACATTTATTTATATTTTTCTTGCAGAAGTCACTCAAGGTTGTGAAGGTACCACTGCAATACTTTTATTATTACAATGAATCTATCTTTATGATTCTAATCTAAATCTCCATGTCTGCAGGAACCAGAAACCCAAACTGAGCTCAAGACCTATTTTATTAGATATTATAGAACAATAGTGTAAGGATGGCTTACATATCTTCATATCTTAGCTTTATGATAAGTGATGAACTAATAAACTCTTATAACTGCCACTACTACTGAGGAGAACAAAACTATCACAAAGGTCCTCTAAGTAGGTGATACTTAAATATTCCTGTGAAAATAACTCATAATTACTGTAGAGAAACATATATGTTAAGAATTGTTTTCTGTTATTTGCCATAGTTAAATGGTACTGCAGATCCTAAAACAAAAGCCCTAATATTCTTCTGAAATGGAAAACCAACATCCATGTCTTACTTCTTCATATTTTACTTGCTTTTAATTCTTCATATTTTACTTACTTCATCTGTTTACATTTGCATGATTTTTATGTTTCAGAATGTAGAAATAATTTTAAATTAAAATACATGTAATATTTTGATTTCTGTATAAGGTATTTTTGGGGTTTGTGTGCAATAAACATTTTTTTCTGAGAATCAGTGTTTATTGACCTTAAGGGTAATTAATTTTCTTTCAGCTTAAATCAATATTTGTAATGTTAAGTCAATATGTCATGACAAAATGTTTGAAATTTATGTGTATTGCTTCAAAATACATTTTGCATTCTTTGTAAGGCAGTGTTCAGTTCAACAGTGGAAAGCTCATGCCAAGGTTAGAGTTATCTGTGCAGTTTGGAAAATCCAGAAATGGCCAGCATGGAGTGAAACATCACAGGTTTTTTCCATTCACAGAATAACAGAAACACAGAATTATTGAGGCTGCAAGAGACCTTCGAGATCATCGAGTCCAATCCCCACCTTGCTAACTAAAGCACAGCATTGAGTCCCATGTCCAGTTGTTTCCTAAACTCCTTCAGGGATGGAAACTCCTCCAGCTCCCTGGGCAGCCCCTTCCAAAGCCAAAGTCCTTTCCAATGCTTTCAGTTCCACGCTGTGCATTCCAGGTTGTCCATGTCTCCTCCCTGAGACCCAAGCCAGATTTCTCTGACAACTCTGCTCTTTCTCGCTTGCAGATCTTTGGGTTTGGTATTTGTTTTCTGGTTAACTTGAATTCCCTGCAGTTCAGTTCATCTCCAGATGAAGATGAAAACTTAAATCTATCTCTCTCTCTGCCTACTTATTTACTCCCTCTTTTGGCCCACTCCATGATCTTTTATGCTGAACACTAACTCCAAAAGGTTTTACTCCCCATTTGTTAAAAATTAATATTCAGCTCCCTCATTTCTGTGCTCTCTTCCACTTAATGTTTTTCTAGGAACCACACAGTGGAACTCACCTTTTTTAACTGGATCTTCTGGTTGTATCCTGCTGTAGCACAAGCTGTAACTAGGTCTGTAAGTCTGAGCTTTTGTAGTCTTTTACCAAGGTGACAATAACTGAAGAAATGTTTTCTCTGTATCTTTCTTCCCTCTTCCTCCATATAGAACCCTTCAAAGACCTCCTGTTTCATTAGGGGAGCACAGCAATGCAAGTGGGTATTTGTACCAGCAGTCAGTACTGAATTTCTACTGTATTGAGCCCTGATTCAGTGTAGATATAATCCTTACCTGAGAAAAAAAGACTACCAGCAAAATTCTTCACACTCCAAACTGGAAGGCACATAGCAGAATAAGAAAAATTATGGTTTTCAGGACTGAATCATGAAGTATCAGCAATAAACAGATAGTGTTCTTCCAAAGGGATGCAGACATGAAACACCATACTGCCTCAAAAGGTAACTCAGCAATTTCACAGAATCATAGAATACCCTGAGTTGGAGGGGACCCAAAAGGGTCATCAAAGCCCAGCTCCTGGGCCCAGACAGGGCAACCTCAAGAATTCCACCATGTGCTTCAGAGCATTGTCCAAAGACTTCTTGAACTCTGTAAAGTTTGGTGGTGGGACAACTTTCCTGGGGAGCCTCTTCCAGTGCCCAGCCACCCTCTGAGTGAAGAACCTTTCCCTGACATCAAGCTTAAACCTCTCTTGATACAGCTTCAATTTCCTTGATGCAAAGCCCAAGCAGATGAAAATTGCTTTTCCCAGTTATGACAGTGAAGGCAAAAACTTCCATTAAAGTTTCCTGAACTCACAAAGAATATGAATCAAGGAAAATAAAACATGCACACACATTAGCTATTAAAGTCCAAGCTCACAATCACTATGAGACAGGCCTTTTAATTAATGATGTTCTTTTAAGAATTTTTGGGTTGCTTCTTTCTTTTCTTCTGTTTTTTTTTAATTCTTTTGCCAGGTACAAAAGCCTGAAAACCACACTGCAAAAGTACTTGGATCTGCAGTTCTTGTCATGAGGATTTTTAATATGACCTTTTCTTTTTTTTCACAGGTCTTAAGTGGCTGTGAAGATAAGTACACCTCACACCACAAATGTAATATTTTCTCAGAGAGTATAGATAATGCAATTTCAAAGGCAAGTCCTAGGAGGCTTGAGAATTATTTAAAGAAACATCTTTTTTTTTTTGCTATTTTGAAATAATATATTTATTGCAGCAGACAGACTTTATAAAATTAAATTATCAATAAAATTCACATCAGAAAAGGTTTCTTAGGGTGCAAAATTTCTGCTCAACACAGCAGACATATATTAGCCTCAGAAAAATTTGGTGAGGAGGCAGTTAGAGTGTTTGGGTAGAGGAAAAAGCAGGGCTGAAACTGTCCCTAGATTGTCATCCAAAATGAATTCCCACAGACACGCACTGGTGCAAAGGTCTCAATTTCGCTTATGTTTCACACACACCTCAAAATAAAGTTCTTACCAAGAACATGCCAATAAATGCTTTTTCTCACAGCTCAAAGCTTTCACATTTTTCCTTTTACTACTCTTACCTAATATATCAACTTTTCACTTGATTCCTGTATTTTGCATATGGACCATCCATACCAGAAAAGGGTGCATTTAATAGGCCTCCTGTGCTATATCTGCCGCAGCCATGGATATAGGGTGTGAATACCCTAAAGCATCATAAGTAGCAATAGATGTCTGTTCATAGAAAGCTGAACTGAATCCCTTGAGTAGAAATACAGGAGTTCAGAAGAACACTCGGCTGACTTGTCAGTAAGTTAAATTTAAAATCATTTTCTCTCTAGTCTCACAGAATTCAAAATTCCATTAAGAAAAAAAAAGGGGAAATTGGGTACTGATGGCATATGAAGATACCAGCATTCGCCCATCTTAGTCTAGAGCCGAAGTCCTAACTTTAACTTTAGATCCATTTTAGAATTTCTATGTGATGTCTCGTAAGTCAGTAGTTTTATACCAAATATTCTCAACTTAATACGTGTTTTCTGGGGAAAGACACTGTGAATATACATATTGTTCTTAAACCAAAGTGATATAAAAAACTTAGATGAAGATATTTCAGAAGTATCACTTATCTGTGAGGTATCATTTATGGAAACATTTCTGGCCAGCTCTCTTCTCTTTGTCATAGATGGCAAAGGCGGTGCATTTCAGGATGAAGTGAACAAGAATACAATACTCTGAGGCTGATGATGTGCAGTACTGCTCTTGAACAAATCAATAGATCTATTCAGCTTTAAGAACAACGTGCTGCAAATGGGACCCTAAATTATGTGCAGTCAAAGTACAAAACTGCAAATCCACTAGCAAAGCAAAGTATTATTTCACATAATTCAGTGAAGTTCTTGTCATTATGTATTACACTAAACAAACACAAAACAAAACAAAAATAAAATTGAAGAATTTGACACAATTTGGTATCTCAGTATTTATCTCATGGAATGCAGGACACCAGCAGGATTTTATGAGCTGTACTAGGTCACTGCTGTACCTTGTGGAGAAAGATGTTTTTACCAACAAGGCATTTGGCCTTCTGTAAGTCCCTACTTTAGGAAAAATTCTCTTGTTTCTTCTCAACAGATAGTATTTTACAATCTATTTTCTTATAGCAACTGATAAAAGCTCACAGACACCCAGCTCAAAGCATTTATTTTCAATGCCCTGCAAGGTAAGGTTGTCTCCATATGAGTGTTTGCTGTCATTTTGAGCACTGTGGGACTGGAGCTTGGCTTTCCTAAGATCTGTGACACATTTGCCATCTGAGTGCAGATGTCTTTAGTATCCCAGAGCATTGCTAAAGACTTTAAATGGCCATTTTAAAGCACCATGGTTTACTCTGGTGAAGTCTTTCTTAGTGAAATGAAAGTCACTTTTCTCTTGCTCAGCCCATCTAGGGCAGCCACTTATCATTCAGTCTTGTGTTACTTCAAGCCTTTTTCTACATCACACCTAGAAAAAAATAGGACTGTAAACAGGAATTAGAAAAAAAAACCAAATTATTTCAGATCATTTACTATACCCAAAAAACCCCTAAAAACAAAACAGCAACAGCAACAAAATCAGTGATAAAGACTATCTTGGAACAGAAGTAGACAAAGAACATTTGAGTTTGGTCTGCCAAGCAGTCTGTTTAAACTGAGTGAACTTTTTCAAAAAATAAATCCTTAGTGGAGTCAGAGTACAGATTTACATTTTTAAAGTAAATATATGCAAATATAAGCAAAATTAGATACTATATTTAAATTCATGTTATTTTCCTATATTTTCAAGACACAGGAAATTACCCATTAATGATTGTTTTGATTGCAGCATTTTTTGCCTGTCGAAAGACAAAAACTGAAAAAAAACCCATCATTAATAGAGCCTCTATATTTTCTGCTATGCAAAAGCATAAAAATATTTAATTCTAAACCTTTTTTTGTGCAAAAGGGAAACATAGCTTCTGTGTAAAATCAAGAATGCGTAATTGAAATCTTAACAACCCACACGAAGAATTGTAACTAGTCTAGACAAAAGTAAGGCAGGAAAAACTACATATAGCATTTTATACATATTCATTGGTGCTTTACATCTGCTTCTTTAATCTGTGATTTGCTGCCCATGCAAATATTGAACTTACTATATGTGAAGTGTCCTAACTTTTCTCAACCTAAATGGTGCTGACATTCTGTAGAGCTGTGGTCTATGACAAAATAAAATTTACTAAACTTCAGGGTTACAGAAGGAAAGTATAATGGCATTTTCATGGCTAAGGTTGTTTAGTACATATACCATGACATTGGTAATTAAGACATTTTAATTCCTTTCCTTAGAGCTTCCCAGATGGATCATGACTTTTATCTTTCATAGTTCATTTTAGTGTCCTAAGAAACAGGGCAATATTGCATTTGTTGCAGAAATATCATGAAGATCAATTAAATAATGCTTCAGAAGGATTTCAAGATCCTCTGAAGAGCCTTTATCTTGTGAAGTGCGGAACACCACAGCTTTATTGCAACATTTGAACACACATTTAGCCTGAACTGCTGGGACTGCTCATACATTTAAAGTTGAACACAAGAATAAGGGTATCAAGGAAAAGAATCAGAATGCACAGAACAAAAAGCACCCAGCAGGGTTGAACTCAGAAAGGTAACTATACAGGATTAAAGTATTACTTAAATTATGTTTCCCTCCCCAAATCTTGCCAGGCAATCATGAAAACCAATGTGCGCTGTGACTGATACCTTGGCTACTTTAGTCTGTGATGAGCATCAGTGAGACTAAGTTTGCATTCCTTGATTCTCTGGAGCACCCTTAGGATGTGTCTCAGTGAAATCACTAGAAAGGTACTTTTGCCTAAGCCACTTTTTAAAATTAGTATCACTATCAGAAGGTAGAAACTTTATTTTTTCCTTTTCCTCTCTCTTAATCTTTCTTTTTCCCTTTATTAGTCTATATTTTTCTTTTTTTTCCCCCATTTTTTCCCTTTTTCTTTTCCCCATCTTCCTCTCCCTTTTGCTTCATGTCTCCCCTTTTTTTCCCTTTCCCTTCCCCTTTGCCTGTTACTATTATTCAAGCCTTTCTCAAGTAAAACTCACGCTGAAGGCAGAATGGGAAACATGACTACAGGAACCACAGGAGCCAAACAGGACTTGTCCATTTAATAAGAATACCAGAAAGATGCAAGGAAATTCCTGGGATCTCCTCCTTTGGTGCCTTTCAGCAGAGGTAATTCAGGCATTTTCCTGGGAAGGAGATACTTTCAGAGATGCAGAGCTGCCATTGCATCCCTAAATTTGCTCACACTACAGCTTAAGAATGACTGTTTTAGAGGAATGATGATGGGTGGGACAATCAGTCCTGAAGTTCTGGAAGGAAAGTAGCTCCTACTGCAGAAGTGTCCACAAGTGACATTTTGTCCAACATAATTTTCCAGAGGGAGCTGGTGCTATGGAAAAATAGCAAACCAGACCAGAACAGGTGGTTGTTCTTGGTTGTCCTGAGCACACTGTGCCCATTCTCGAGGAAGAAGCATCTTCAGGACAAGAGGAAATGGCCTCAAGTTGGAGCAGGAGAGGCTTAGATTAGGTATTGGGAAAATTTTCCTCACTGGAAGGGTGGTAAAGCATTGTACCAGGCTGCCCAGGGAAGTGCAGGAAGGATTTAAAAGATTGTTGATGTGGAGGGTGGGATGTGGTTTCATGGTGAACTTGGCAGTGAGAGGTTAAGGGTTGGAGTGGGTGACTGTAGAAGTCTTTTCCAACATTAATGATTTTGTGATTCTAGGGAAGACTGTTCTGCTCACTGAGCACAGCTTATTTAAGATAACATACATGTAGACTTTGCACTTGGCCTGAGAATCCTGCAGGACACCACCGTGCCCTCCAAGCAACACAGTCCAGCAGGGAATTAGAAAACTTAAGTATTTAAAAATGTGCCCAATATTTTGCACACAGCTCATAGTCACCTCGCAGGCAATGGGCTTCCAGTGCCAGCAGGAGATGGGTTACCAGTCCAAGTGCAGAGCCCTTTTCTGCCTCTGTGGGCTTCTGGGCTGTTGGAGATCTAAGATGTCAGATGTCATTGTGTGGATACTTTCAACACAATCTGTGCTGTTACATTGATTAAACTATTTCAATTATCTGGGTTATCAGACCACAAGGCCAAGTCATTGATTCATTGCACAAGGGTGAAGGAAGAAAGGTGGGCATTTATTTTCCCTGGTTTTATCCCCTTATCACTGCAATCAAATTAATATATTATTTTTACATTTGCAAGACAGAAAGGCTTTTATTTTTTACACAAATTTAGAAAGAAGTAGCTTGTTATTTAAGGTCTGAAACTCTTTATTCAGTTCAAAACCATGAAACTGCAAAATTTTAAGTACCCTTGGAGGAAGCTGCTCTGGCTCAATTTTCAAGAAAGAGTGAATTTAATTTGTTGCATTATTTTATATCTGATACTTCCTGAGTCCTTCTCTTACGTAAAAAAAAAAATCTAATATTTTATTAATTTTTCACTGATTGGACAGGATTTTAATATATCTATACAGATATTTATATTTCTGAAAACTAGAAAATAAATATAAAAAAGATAAGAAAGTATTATTAGAATGCAAAATTTAATGGTGCTTTAAGTTTTTTTGAAAAACATGGACAAAAATATATTTAAGTAAAGTAGTGCCATTGAGTGTAACAATTTAGAACTACCTAAGGAAAAAATATAGATATTTTAAATCTTTTTTCTTCCTTTTTACATCTATTTATATCCTAAGACATCAGAGTTAGGGGGAGTGATTATAACATGCAGAAACAGAGCTCCAATATATTGGCTTTGATGTCTGTGGCAAGTTTCCCATTGACTGATAAAACCTCAGGCAGTATGGCAGCCTGGTGCTTGGTCTGGCCTGCAGAGAGCCAGGGACCCACAGATTCAGCTTTGTAGGAAGGTGAACCAATATAATCAGGTTATCGAATATCTACCTTCAACAAGTGTAACAAAATGATTAAATTTTGAATAAAACAGTAGCAATTCACACCAAGAACACAATTTTACCTATCCATGAACTTCAAGTCTGGGTTACACGTGCACATCCTCACTTTCAGGTAGTTAAGAAAGCATGAACTTCATCTTCAATGGATGGACGAGCCACGTTCACCCTTTTCAGACTCAAGTCTTATGGCCTTTATGGTGTTTCCCTTTTCAGACAAATGCAGCTTAATCTTTGGACCATGTGCCTGAAGGTGGGGAGGGTACTATCAAATCAAAACAAAACCTTCCATTTTTGGACATGGGGCTTGGTGGTTAAGAAAATGGTGTAAGAAGTGAGAAATTTGGTCCCAGCCCACACATCATTATCTTCTATATTTAAGACAGTGAAAAAGTCTCTTGTTCCACACTGGATCCTGAATATACAGTTACCTGTGCCTCTTCACATTGCACAGAAATCAAGGTAAAAAATCTTTGCCTCCTTGGCTCAGACAGGTATGTGGTTTGTTCATCTTCCTTATGTGATAGATGTGTTTGGGTGAAGGTTTTCAAAACCTCTGCCTTCTCTTTCTGCTGTACTGATCAGTCTATGCTTTGATAAGTAGGGGGATAGAACAGCTCTTCTCTGGGCTGGGAGGTAGATACAAGTCTCTTGTTCCCTGCAGAAGTGTGCTGACTTCATGCAAAGGAGTTTTCACTTTCTCTGACCCCATTTCCAGATGACCTCTCTGAGCCTGCTGCTTGACCTATGCATTTCTGAGAGAGAAAGCTGTAGTGTCTTCACAGCAACAAATTGCCTCACCACTCACATTGGAGCACTTTGGAACCAGCTCTAAATGTCAAAGTATGCTTGAGACTGTGCTCCAAAGTAGAGAAACTGATTAAAGTTCAGATAGTCCTAAAAAACTGACCAAAATCCTCCCAGAGTCCTGCCTAACACAATAAGCAATCAATATGAACTTGAATTTCAGATATTAAAGCTGTGGAAAATGAGATTAAAAAAAAAAAAAAAAAAGAAGTGATTTCTCGCTAATCTGGACTGCCACTTAAAGCAGGAAGTGCTTAAAGTATCACCCAACACCATGAAGTTCCAGCAGCAAAGACAGCAGAATCGGAACGCTCTGACAACTAACTATTCACCAGCTATAGATGAACCAAGGACAATATCCTTGCTGGAGAACTAACAAGAGACCTAGAAAATTTGTCAGTTGCCTTTTGTCCAGAAGAATGAAGGAGAATGTTCTTCAGAAATTATTCCTTTCAAGTTACTTCCTCTGTTCTGCTTTTAATCTTTACTCTTCAGAAAGAGACCTCCGCTGCCTTGGAAGGTTTACAGCCTCTGCTGTACCCACTCCTTATGTTTACCACTCTCTGGGTGAGTCACTGCTTAGTTACTTCAGTATTTAAATGTGTAGCTGTCAATTCTCTTGGCATCCTGCATAAAGTAAGACATGCAACAATAATCTGAGATGATCAACGTATTTCACATAATAGCAAAGAGGAAAGATTAACTTACATACACAATTCCTTTTTTTCTTATGTTTTCCTGCCAACCAAGGCAATTACTGTCTTTTTATAGCCCACTACTCCCTTACCATCATTGCTTTGCAGCCTCAGGTGTTTTCCATCCCCCTGATGGGATGCAGCTTCACATCTACTTCTAGGTCTGAAAGTGCATCTTTCAGCCAGCAGATTTGACTATTCCATCACTCATCGTTGACTTGTCAGTGACACCCTTGCAATAAATATTCACCACTCCTGCTGTATCTGCCTAGGGTTTTCTGAAAACAACTTTGTGGGATGAAAGGGATCCTTATCAGATGCATTTTCTTCAGGATTTTATTTTGCAGTTAAATTCTGTGATCTATTATGCTTGCTGAGCTAGAATATCTCTGCTCCTGGTCTCCTCTCCTGCAAACTATTGCGATATTTATTTCAGGCAACAATTCGTCATCATATATTCATCTCTTCACCCTTGTAAATATTTTTCAGGTACAACTAGAAATTTGTTTCAGCCTTCATCCAAAAGAAAGGATTTAAAAAAGTAAAGTATTTCATACCTTGATATACAGCTTCCTTTAGATGGGTATCCTTCAAAGACTGTATTATTTGAAAATTCTGTAATTTTAAAAATTTAATATCACCTTCTCTGTCACTTAATTTCTATCAGATTATTTTAAGATTACAAAATATTAAAATTATTCCCTGTCTTTTTCTCAACCTATGTTCTTTTCCATCTTATTTTCAACCTCTGTCCTCTTGATGAAGGGGGTGAGAGAGCAGCTGGGTGGACTTCTGGTATCCAGCCAAGGTCCACTGGCCTCTGGGTAAATGTATTTTTAATGTTTGATTAAGGAAAAAGAAGCTTGTCATCAACAGAAAATTTGGGAAGCCTTTAGAGGACTTTTAAGGTGAAATAAGGAAAAGAAAAAAAGTGGTGGGAGGTTGTTAAAATGACACAAGGTGAAGTGTTGCAGATAAACTAATCACACATATGTGTCTTCTACACTGTAAATTCATTTAGTTGTTGCTGTCATCTTGGAGAACTATCTGTGCTCTTTAATAGAGATCTTTCTTCCTGAATCATGCAAGCAAATGTTGCTTTTTTATTACCACTTGACAGAGAAATATATTTGTATTTAGACATTTTTAAAGTTCTTTAAACATTTTTAAATATCTGTACACTTTGTTGGAAGAAAAATATTTATTTTCTCAATAAATAGAAAAGTAAATTATTATTTGTAGTACTTTGTAAAATAATTTGGGACCACACCTGGTCTTTCTAGAGGTAGAAAGTGGAGATTTCAAATGTTACTGTCACTAAAATATTTGCTCATGTTCTACATTAAAAAAAATCAAAATACAAATGTAGTCCGTCAAGAAGAAACATTGGGGACATAAAACTAGACATGTCTAGTTGTAGAACAGCCTTCCAGCTATGTGAAAAACCTTTCAGTCTTGCAAATTATCTGCTTCCCTCCGGCAGGCACTTTTAGGGCCTTCTTGAGGGACGCATCCAAGAAAGGCACTCTCCATAAAGGAGACACACTTTTGTCATTGACCTATTCTGAACCTGGGCCAGGCAATCTCCCTGCTTGCCTTTCCTCACCTTTACCTGGGGGAAAATACACCATAAACTCACAGGGGTGCTCTTCACGTGAAGCCTGGTCTGTCTCAGCAGCAGTTTGAGCCTTTCAGAATTGCTGCCAAACACAGCCACAGGTGAATAAAACATGCATAAAATACATGGCACATGTGTTCTATCAAGTCATGTCAGTGAGCCCCATGCTGGAATTGTTTACAAGAGAAACAACAATTTACAAGAGAAACAACACTAAATTGAAACTTAAAAAACAGGAAATACAAATAAACAGAATTTTTAAAAAATATTATTAATATTTAACAGAATTCAGTAGAAAGAGTGTTTATACTGATTCCAATAAACAGGCTCAGAGTCACATGATATGTCTTGGCAGTTTTTTTTCTTTTTATCTCCTGTAAAAGGCAACAGATTGCAGAACATTAAAGTATCACTCAAAACATTCCAGAATTACTCCTAACAAATAGATCTGGACAGAAAGCCTTTCTTTCCCCCTTCCACTGAGATATAGCAACATGCTTTTAGTAAATTACAGAGTAATGCTATCACAAGGAGCATGGCAGTTTCTCTGTTAAAGCTTATTTCCAGCAATTGACTTACTGTGTGGGTGTGATGGTGAAAAAACAGCCCTTAGAAATCTATTTTGTTTCATTAATTCTTACATAAAATTTAAGACCACAGAGTCATATATCATAAATCAGGTGTCATACTGCATTGATCCTTTATGGAAAAGAGAGTTGATCATTCTTGGTTTATTTCACTAGGAAATTATTTTACTGGATTACTTGAATGTTTAATTAAATTGTCATATAACATGAATAAAGTATAAAATATCAAATAAAGTAGTCTTTTGCTGTGACACAACATTAATTTTCTGTCATCAGAAGTGTTTATCTTGTTAGCTGCATAACTTAAACTTGCTCAGCACCAATTAAGTGTTATATCTGAACACTATTAGAATATTTAAATTCCTTCTTTTATTGCCCTCTTGTTAAACTTTTAATTTTCTTTTTTGTTGCAATTAACATTTAGGGAGCTCAATTTCTTTAATAGGCTCCCTCTAATTTACATTTTATGTTACTCCACTTGTTTTTCATGAGATCACTGGAGCAACTGCAGATTTGGTTAGTGGAAAAAAATGTGTAATAGTATACAGTTTATGAAATATTTAATTAATTTTCTTTCCTAAGAAAGAGAGATTCATTCATTAGTTTTTTTGGACTGTCTGTCTTCTGAGCCCTCATACCACTCATGTCTGAGTGCAATATTTAGTGTTATTCAAGGCTGATAGAAAGGGATAGATCTCAATGATAATTAGGTTGCTACCAACAGTCCCTAGAATATTTCCTGCCCATGGCAGCATGGTCAAAACCACGTCATCATGGTACAGAAGGTAGAACAAGCTGAGGACTCTTTCCAGTACACAATTTGTTGCCACTTTCTGGAGACTAAGGAAGTTCAGCAGCCACTATAGTAGAAAACAGACTTTCATGGCCAGCCAGCCAGAAAGTTCCAGGTATATTCCATGTGCTCCTCATGTCAAATTGTGCCTCAAGTATCACCTGCACTGCATGCTCAGATCCAGGCACTGGATAAAGGCACGAATAAGGCAGGATTTGCCATGTCAAAGTGGCTTGTGTTTCAGGGCAGCACAGAAGTAAATGTGGAGAGTTCATGGGTTTGTGGCTGTGTGAGGTCCATGTCCAGAGCAGGGTATGTTCATAGTTCTTGATGTGTCCCAAATGTACAGACAGCCCAGGTCACCATCCCTTGGTGTCAGACACTGTGTGCTAATAGGGACTTCCCAGCCTTGTCTGAAATCATCCTGCTCTTGAGTCTGGCACCCTTAAAAAGTGCAAAGTTAGACAGTGCAATTAAGATCAAGCTCTTCATTCCCTCTTCTTAAGTAATAACACTTTGGAGAAATAATTGAAGCTTAATATTTTAACATACTTTGAGATCATTTGCTTTAAGTGGTACAGCGGCAGACAAAACACTTGGAATACATGGGTGCATTTTTTTAAAGGCAGAAACACATCCATTGCTTTAAATTAACCCAAGAGCCAAAGCACTTTTATCTACTTACTGCCCACTCATTCCAATTTACTAGATAAACTTCTAGGGAAACTCAGTCATTTTCTCTCCATTCAGAAATAAGCTAAACAAAAAGTCCTCCTTTAGTCATTATCCCTCACTAATTTTGTCCAGGCATTTGGAATAAAGGGTTTTTAAGAGGAGTTGGTGTTTGGTGTGGTTAGTTTTAATTACTTAAGTGTCTTTCCCCCCAGTCACCATTATCCAAAGTAAGCACTATTAGTTTGAAATTAATGGGAGGATAATGATGCAGCACAGGTTGCAAGAACAAGGAGCTTGATTGTGCTGGAATACCATTTTTTTTTCTCCTTGCTGGAGGCTAACACCTGGTTGAGGAAAAACCCATTGTGGCTTGTTTTCATAACATTGAAAATTGTAGAAATTCTGATGGTTACAAGAAACAAGAACTTGCCTCTGAATAGCCTTTAAATGGCCTTTGATACAGAGGAAGAGGTGGATGTAATATGAAGAGAAGCAGCAGAATGGCTCAAACACATATTTCAGGGTGAGCTGGATAGATTTTAGACGTCCTGAACTAAACCCCACCCCTACAATGTGAAGTTGAGTCCCACCCATCCAGTCTGTGAGTATACCATGCACTTCAGGGAGGGAGTCCTTGATCCCCACTTGATCCTGGCCCAGGTAACCTTGCAGTTTCTGTCTGCTGGCGGTGTGACAATTGCAGTAAGTGGTTATTAACCTTGGCAGCCATGGTCCCAGCCTCTTCAAACTCTAACAGAGACTTCAGAAACAGCTCCCCTATGGCATGCTTCACACAAAAATGCCAAGCAGCATAGAGTAAAACATCGCTGAATTGCCATGAAACACCAGCATGTGAGAAAAAGACACTTAAGCAGGATTAAGTAAGATTACTTGTATTAAATGTGTTAAATGGGATACATGATGTGGGGCACGAGTGGGTGTATTGACAGTCAGTCTTAGGAACTAAATTCTTCTACTACAAGAATCAGCAAAATATGGGATCTTTTTTATTTTCAAACTCTAAATTATTTGTTCTAAGATGGGACTCGTTTGAATTGTGATTGAACACGTTTGTAATATTTAAGTCCTGAAATTATGAACAGAAGTTTCTCCATGTTGTGGCATAAAAGCTGCAGGCACTGAAAAGACAAGCTGTACTCTTAAAAAAGCAGACACTTCTGTCTCTTCCATAGCTTTACTCTGATAAAGGAAACTTTAAACCACGGGATCTCTATATAAATGGGAGACATTTTTCTCCTGAAAATGCATTATGCTCTATACACAACACTGATGGCACACATCTTGTTTCCACCTCAGACTTTTAAAACATTAATTATAACTCATCATCCTTGAGTGGCCTATCAAGCGACGATAAAATGTTACTTTTTTTTTTTGTCCAGAGCTACAAGCTTTCAGTATTCAGCTATTCTATAAGGTTTTTGCTCTGAGTTTGTTTTCCTTTCTTATTCATTTAAAGGCATATGCTGCCAAAACCTGGTGATGCATTAAGAATATTTTACTTACCCTTGATTGTAAGCATAGTTGGAGACCCAGAATTGTGAAAGAACAGTGTTTCAGGGGAAAAATAAAGAAAAAAATGGGTGTCAATTATAGGCACAACTTGATTCACAAAGCAGAAAAATCACTGGTGTGTCTTAATGAAGCCATTGCCCTTCTCAAGGTAATCCTCCAACAGTCTTTTCCACCAGAGCAAACCTTATCCAAGCAGGGTGTTCTTTTGAAATCCATTGAATAAGTTCCCTACCACTGCATGAAGAGGTTTATTGGTAGCTCTGAGATGGCAAGATGGGGTACAGCCAAATATTTCTGCTATTGTTGCAACCCAGCTGCAGAGGTTTAACATAACTCACAGCAGTGGGTGGTACTAATACCAAAAGGTCACCAAGTCACAGGAAGCCAACTGGCACCACTGTATCTTATCAGCTGACAATTATTATTATCTATTATTGTTCTCTATTTACATTAAATACATCAAAATCATGAAAAAAATAATCCTTTCAGAAATGTAAGAATTCTTGCCAAAAATAAAGTAGGAAATTTAAATTAAACCCAGCAGCTGCTCCTAGTCAGGAAGCCAAAAAGAAATAGCCAATAGTAATAAACTGAAGTCCAGCCCATTCCTACATTTCATGCAAATTTCAGCCCTTAATATGTCTCTTCCTGTTCTATTGCCTAAAAAGGCAGACTGCAAGCAAATCCTTGGAGTTCCTCTTATTTAATCTGACCTGCAGAACCAACTTTGTCTTCTATTTTATAAGGATGCTTTTTCTTTTACTGCCAGTTTGCATTCTGGGTCACCTTTAAGACGTAGCTTAACATGCCATCTATGTGATGCTCTGGTCCCAAGGGCACAGAAGAACAGAATATAGCAACTAAATCTGCTTTCTTTCCAAAGCTGACTTCTTTGATATTGCTGTTGTGAGATTACTGAACAGCAGCTGGGAATTCAACCCAAAAAACCCCAGAGGTCAAACTTCAGTAGCTAAACACAGGTGCTAGATTCAAGCTGCTACTTCTGTCTCCACTATAAAGTCAGTGAGGGCCAGCTAATCATGGAGTGCTGTATCCTCTGTGTGCCTTGTTTGATGTCTCATATAAGGGAGATAAATATGTTATTTAAAGCTGGGTACCAGAAGGCTGGTACCCAGGTTTAAATAACATATTTATTTTGACAGAAGGCTGTCAACTTTACAGTAAAATGTCTGCTTTTTGACCTGTACCCTTTTATTTATCATGAACAGAAGGAAATGTGGAACTGTTTTGAAATTTGTATAGAAATATACCTGAGAATGAAGAGAAATTGTACAGATCTGGTTTTTGGGAATAATATGCCAGAAAAGACTCCAACCAATGGTAACAGTTGTATCACTTTCTCTTCCAGTGTGGTCAAATATGTTGCCAACCCTCAGCACTATCAAAGGAAATGATCAATATAAAATATAAAATTAGCAATATAAAACTCCAGTTTAATTCAGAATCATGTTTACATTGAACATTCATTGGAATGTTCAAGTAACCTCAGTGGAAAACATAAGTTCAGCACACGGTGATAACTTATGTAAATGAGTTTCATAAAATACACCATCCTACAAAAAAATTTTTAGTCACTTCTTCAGCTTTCTTGTTGTTGAATTTGCTGAGATTCTGTTTGAGTTTATATTATGGCAAAGTATAGTAATGGTTTTCTGTGGTATTTGCTCTGTCTCTTGTATTTATTCTCTGAATTACCACAACAATTGAGGTGTGTTTTAAAGACTTACAAACTAATATAACTAATAAAACACTCCTAAATAATTTTTCATGAAACTTTCAAGGTTCACAGACCTGCTCCAAAATAACTGTCAGGGGTTTGCATAATCAGTAGTATATCAGATAAAGCTTGCAGAAACATTAATGAAAGAAAACAAAAAGCTCCAGTGAAATTCCTGCCTTTTCACTGAGGTATATTAGAAAATTTTCTGTAGTTTTTTGCTCAAGAAAAATTCTCATTTATGAAAACTGTTCCATAACATTTTCACTATTTCTTCAATGGTTTTTATGAGGAGGGTTGGCTTTATAACATTTCTTTTCTTTTATGACATTCAACACTGAAAAAATTTGATGTCACTTCTGGCATTTAGGCACTACTTTACTCTACAAAGCAAATCATCCAAGGAAGGAAAATTGCAGTTTTAGTAACCTTTTCCATGAATGCTGTAAAATGTCCAAATGCATCATTAAGGTCAACGCTCCAATATTTGTTTCCTTACTAAACTGATATAAAACTTAACATTTCTTTTCTACTTTCAACCTCTTTCCACAACTTTTTGTTTATCTTTGGAACTTGTATGAAGTCATCTCACCTCCAAATATATTTTAACATGTCTTTGCTGGTTCTATTTTGTTGTTCCTCTAACATAACACGATTTTGGTCATTTTAATGGCCACTGTCCTTTAGAGAAAACTTTTTTTCCTGTTCTGTTTTCATTTTGAAATGGTCCTTCCAGGAAAACATGAGTGGTAATGAAAACAGAGTTTGAAATTCCATGTGCCAATGGGAAATGAACATTGGATGGATGCAGCATCAACAGAGCCTCGAGCAGCAATATTTCAGCAACAAAATGAGGCAATTAACCACCTGCTGGCAGAGTGACTCCTCATCTGATGGTATTCCAAATGCACCCTTTTCATTTGCTGGAATCATCTGAATACCAATCTCAGATTTTACACCAGCTTTTCTCCAAATTTCCCAAAGGAAATAGGTTGCTTTCAGGTGCTTTTTTAAGCACATCATTCCTCTTGGTAGGGCAGTGTTCATTGAATGGTGATGTGTTATCACCTTAGAGAGGGATAGGGTTATTTTCTTTTTGTTATTATGTCTATTGTATTTTTGTTTTCTTTTGATTTGTAAATTCTGTTATTTCTATTATTTCTTCTAATTTCTGATATTAATATTTAACTTTCTACTATTTCTCCTCATTTCTGATTTTAATATTTAACTTGCTGCAGTTGCATTTAAGAAAGCCCCAAATGCCTGCAAATCTGATAATGCACATGATGGAAATGTGAACAGCCTTTTGATTCTTACCTCACAGCAAGGAATTCTTATTTTTCTTTACTTACACTTTTTCACTCTTTTTTATTTTTCTAGTGGTTTCACTTTTTTTACATTTATTCATCATCACTACAGGTATCAGTGCAGAAGGAAGCACTCTCAGCTCTGTTCCTGGGAAGCTGTTGACACAATCTCTGTTTACTTTACCGCAAGCAGGGCTTGTTTGTCTGAGTGACCATTTATTCACATTCTATTTTAGTGTAAGAATCCATTTTAAAAAGCATTGAAGTTTTACAATTTCAGGATACAGGCTACCACATGAATGAGTAATTCACCCAAATAACATTAGCAAATACTTTGCAGTGGTAAGATTCTTCAATCAATTATGTGAATTATAGATTTTGAAGTTAAATAGATTAGATTCCAGTAATCAAAGTTCCTAACAGGGTACTTTTTAGGTAGAGAAAGAGGAATCAAAGTTAAGCACAGCCATGATTTGTCCCTGTTCAAGTAAAGCCAGGACAGACAAAGCACGGAAAAGATAAACTACATTAAGATGCTAAGGGAAGTTGCTCTTTCAAAAGGCAATTCTGTAAAAAATCTCTTTACAGGATAGCACTGACAGTCTAGATGAATGAGCCTAGGGCTAGAATGTGAAACTTAATGGCCTGTGACATAAATGTAGCTATATCAGGAATGAATTTGGGTGAACAGGACGCATTAATACACAGATAATTCCCAAAGTAAGGTGAATCAAACAAGTATCAATAAATTAACAGGCAGAAAAATTTGATATTCTGTCAGACTCAGCGTTTGTGCTGCAGGAGAAGTAATAGTCCTGAAAAAGACTAGTAGGATGTTTAAAGAGGATCCACTTAAAGGACTAAGTGTGTTTTGATATATCCAAATAAGATGGTATGCAGATTACAATGCTCAATTTCAGAAAACTCACTGAGTGTCAGAAATCAAGTTGCTCATTCCACCAAAGAAGAAGAAAATAATTTTTCAGGAGCTATTCATGGGAACTCACTGCTATGATTTACCCTGCATTTTCAAGGCTTGCTGTGTCCACCTGAGGAAAAGGGAAGATGCAGCTCTGTGCAGAGGAGGAGTGCTGACCCTGATGATTTCTGTGTCTCTATGGCCTGTAGGGGAAAGAACTGTGGAAGCAGGATCTGGCTGCCAGCACTGCTGAGTGTAGATAATTTCCTCTTTCTAGAAGAAACCTGACTTGTCAAAGGACCATTGAATGTAGCAAAACAGGAAAAAAATGGAAAAACACACAGAGCCTTTTGTAGACAAGTTACATTTTACAAATCATTGTTTATTAAGCTCCAGAAGATGAGATTCTGAAGGATCTGGCAGAGGCTGGATATGGTGACAGTTCAAGATTCTTACATGTCAGCTCCTAGAAATCTGTGGGTTTGCTTGTCCCCAAATGATGTAAAACATTTATTATAGCATCATGAAGGCAATTTTTAGAAATTTTCCAGCTCAACAAAGATGAAGGACAATGTTCTAAGAGTTGTTCTCTTTCTTGGTTTATTTTGGGTTTTTTTTGTTTGTTTTTTTTGGTGTTTTTTTTTTTTTTTTTTTTTTTTTTTTTTTTTTTTTTTTTTTTTTTGGGGGGGGTCC
>JAYDZK010000113.1:145492870-145508119 GCA_034509185.1 Euphonia xanthogaster | reverse complement strand
CCTCTCCGAACCTCTCCGAACCTCTCCGAACCTCTCCGAACCTCTCCTCTCCGAACCTCTCCTCTCCGAACCTCTCCAAACATCTCCGAACCTCTCCTCTCCGAACCTCTCCTGTAATTTTTTTCCCCTCTCTGCTTCAAACAAGTGTTAAGTTTATGGTAACTGTTCACTTCCTCATGAATGTGCTCAACAGAGTTCATTGGGTTGGATTTCTGTAGTTAATTATAAATACAAGTCTTCTCTGCTTTATTAAACCTTTTTTTTTTTTTTGAGAAAAAATCGCCAAAAGGAATAGTATGACATATGAAAAACTATGCTTTGTCATGCCCATTAGTTGTTTCAATTTATCTAATGCTTTGCTCCACCAGAGGTTTTCTTCCACAGAGCATTCCTCTTCTGGTGGACTCCCTTCCCAGCTCACTCTTGAAGCAAAGAGAGACGATTTAATCAGAGAAGATATACAGCAGTGCGACTCCTGAAATGTGGTGAGTTAGATAAAACCTGATTTTCTCTCTCACTTATTTTATGCACTACAAATTTTACGGAGAGCTGAAATATCCACTCCAGGTTTAGATGTGGCTGCCAGAAAGCACATAGGCAGTGCAGGGTGAGTTGTGAGAATCTGAACATAGCAGGCATGAGTAATGTGCTAAAGCTGTGGTGCTTACAGACAAAACAAGACAGTTTTCCTTTAAAACCAGTTGTAAGGGAAGAAAACTATTTCCATACTGAAAGAGTAGAAAAATACTCTTGGTGTCTGTCTTGGTTTTGAAAGACAGGTGTCTGCTAAGGAAAGCAGGAGCCTCCCCTGAAATGGAAAATGTAAATTCCCTCCCTCTGAATTGCTATTAATTTTAAATTAAGGAGCTCTCAGGCACACAATATGGTGGCAGGAATAACAGTCCTTTACTAGGGAAGAAAATAAAAATATGAAATAAACAATGCAGTAAACTAGAACAACACTGACAGAGTCAGAACACAACCTTAAACCCTGTGGGTCAGAGTGTTGGTAGCAGTCCAATTGGAATTGTGGCTGCAGCCCTCCTGGAGTGTCAGGTGTGGTTCTGTTGGAGCAGGGATCCTGTAGAAAGGTGTAGTCTTCCTCTGAAGGTCCAGTGCAAGAGGCAGTTGTTCCTTTGTGAAATCCAGTGGGAAGCCATGATGATGTTCCAGAGTCTCCAGATTATATCTGGGTAGCAATGCTTGGCTCCTCCCTCTGGGCTCACATCTCCCTGTGGGATGCTATAGTCCTTATCAGTCATGCAGTGACATTCAATAGCCTGTCATCAGCAGATGTCTCCCCTGAGGGAGGAGTGGGTGTGGAAGAGATAAGGAATGGCAAATAGAATACAATTTGCTTGGCAATCCAGGAGAGTGTCTCAGACAGACTTGTGTGGTCAGAGACAAATGCTTCCAGAGGGCAGCTCAGAGGGATCTGGACAAGCCCACCAAGGTCTGAAAAATCAGCTTCCAGAACTGACTTTTACCTCACCTCAGAGACATATAAGGGGGTTTGGGTTACTTTCTGGCTACCTGCTCACCTCGTTGGCTTTTAAACCTGTCACCATCCAGCACCATGTCAAATACCCTGGGGTGTAGAAGTAGAAGGCTCATGGAGAGGAACTGTTGGAAGGTTTTGACTCTTCTAGACAAGGCAGAGGGACTGTACCTTGAAATATCTCAAATTATTACAGATGCCTGTGTGAGAACATTATTCAATAACTTAACAATATGGAACTCCACCCTAACTGCAGCATTTCAGATTAACAAAATTACAGGCATTTAATAATACCATGGTTTATAAGACAACAAATAAGGATGTAATGTACAGCTGAGATTCAGTATTAAAATAATGGATTTATATATATATATATATATATATATGTAAGTACAGTTTTATTTCAGATTTATTTGCATGTTCATTTATTAATATGGAAGCAATTGTGTAGATTTTACTTACATCCTTAATTAGAGTCACTTCACATTTTGAGCAGTGGAGAACTACTAAACAGTGTGAAGAAAATTTGACCTGAGTATAAACTGCCTGATTTTACACTGTGAAAATAGCTGCTTGATTCTCTGTGGGTGACCTTTGTCTGATTCAGTAAAATTGTATTTAGACAGATGAGAAAAGTTATGCATTCAAAATCTTTCCTGAAAAGAGATTAGACCAGATTTATTAATTTTCTTGGTTCCTGGGTTGTTGAAGTGGCTTTTGACTCCTAGTCATTGGTGTTTATTTTTTTCAATATGTATTTGCATTTTGCAAATAATTTGCGAAAATATTTATAGATTTATGGCCTTAACTGAAATGACCTCGTGAAAAATAGGAAAAATTTCCAGTAAGGCTGATACAAATAATAAATTCCAGCAGAAGAAAGAAAACACACCCCTATAAGATTACAGGCTGGTTTTTACCTGAAATGGAGGAATGAGGTTGGAGAAGGGGCTTAAGATTGCAAAGCTTTGTAGCTTCTTTCTTTTTGCTGGTTATAACAATAGAAAATACTTTTAAAGAACCTTTCTAACTTGCTTCACTGAACTCACTGAACTTCTCATTAGCATTTTCTAAATTACACAAACAATGACAACTTATTATAGCAAGCACAGATTTAGAATAAATGTCCCCTGTTCTTCATCTTTACAAATGTGTCCTGCTGTGCTGTGTAGTTTGCTCTGTTCCAGCTTCATGGAACATAAGCAACAAACTGTCTCTATTCATTTACCTTTCATCTCAAAGTTACAGCATGTGACAGAATCTTGTTATATCACCTACAGCAAAGTAGTCAGGGCTAGATTTTCAAGTGCTCAACACCCTGTGTTCCACTACAGTCTTTTGCACCCTTTCAAAAAAAGCAAAGGGGTTTTATCAATTAATAACCCACTGATATGTGTATGATGGAAAGTTGTCTCTTCAAGAAAAACTACAAGAAAATTACTTGGGGGGGAGGGTGGTTCTGAAAAGTTTCAGCTGGAGGGAAGAATTTATGACAAAAATGTAGCTCTTTTTGGATTTGTACACATTCCCCATGGACTCATTAGTGTCAGCTGAAAAGATCACTGGATAGGTTATATCTCCTGCAGCCCCAATTTTTGCTTGTTTGTGTTTTAGAGGATGGAAAGTTGTACCACAGGAGTTTATGAACATACTGGCAGATAATACTTCACCTCAGGTCACAGCCTATCAAAAGTGAAGGTGAAAGGAATGAATTATTTTTTCCAGGAGTTTCCACAACTTCCTTTTGAAGAAAAAAAATCCTTCCCTTACTTCAGAGTTTTGTAGGGAAAATATAAATAATTAAAATATATAGCCATTTCAACTGAAAATAAAAATATTCTTGATATACTATGAAATACGGTGTTTCCGAGTGCTGTTGAAAACCACAACCATAAATTCTACATTCCTACAGGAAACGTGGAATTATTTAGGCAATTCAAGTGCAGAAATCCCTCCCCACTGCCCAATTTCTTGTTGTTTTTCCCACCTGCCTGTACACAATTCCTGTAATTTGCCTTATACTTGGACTGTGTGCTCAGCAGGGACACAGAGCTCACAGGGTGCGTAGAACTGCAGAGGATTGCTCCGTGGCTGTGGTCACTATGGACTACACTAATTAGAAAGGCACAAAATAATTTAGCAAGCTGTGAAATGTGTACAGCCAAACATATCTGTCCCAATGGCATACTACAAGAATTAATTTATTTATTCTGTTCAGTGTGTTAAAAACTGCTCTGTAAGAGGTGCTACAAAAGATCTAAGAATTAGCCTTTTATTATTTATTAGTCATGTTGCCTCAGTTTATTATATGTGGAGAGAAAACTGATAATGAAAGCCTGATTCTTTAAGCTTAGCATTGCTCAGTTTGCACTTTAGGCAGTTTTTGCAGATTCCCTGGATTTATTTGTAAGCACAAAGAAATTGTCACATAGAAACAGATCAATGGACTAGTTGGGACAAGTAGCTGTCTTTAAGTTTTCAGTACAGCTGCTTCAGAGAAGCAAAATTATTGCACTGAGTCTGATTGTGTGGTGTAAGATGTTGCAGGACAATTTTGCCTAACCTCAGCAGGTCATGCTATTCCTTAAAAACAGATTGCATGGCTCTTACATTTGTTCTCTTGTGGTTGTACCACTGTTATTTCTGTTTATGGCATGATCCAGGTCTATTCTTAAACCTACAAAGCTGCCCAGTGTTTTTGACACACCAGCCTCCTGTAGCAACAAATTACAATGGTGAGTTATCCAGGTTTCACTGGAACACATTCTTTGAGCAGTTTTTTTTAAAAAGGATATGCTTTTGAATTGAATTGCCTCCTCTCCCTGAATTTGTTTTGTTTACTTTCAGGGAAAAGGGAAAAAGGAGAATCGCTCTGTGTTTTTTGTGCACATTCTTCTGTAGGATCCTCCTGATTGGAAGTTCACTAAGTTTCCCCCACAAGTTTGCTAAAGTTCAGAAACTCAGCAGCAGGGAGTTTCCTTTTGATCCTGAGCACAACTTTCTAATTGCCCTGAACTACTGCACTATGGAGCAGCTGATGGAGACAAACTCACCAGAGGAATGGATTTGCTATGCCAGACTCATTTTTTCTCAGCCAGATGTGACATTGGGTCTCCTGGGCTCCAGCTTGAATGCATTATCTTGGTCCTAAGAGAAGTTTTACATCCCCATGGAATGTTCTTCACAGCCATCTTTTTAATATGCTCTGAATTTTCTCATGGCACTCCTTGCTGTTGACTTTGCTAAAGATGCATTTTGGCAAGCCCATTAAATTTGTCCTTTCAGTGACTTCCTGTGTATTTCCTGGTTTGCATCCTTTCTGTTCCAGAGAGGCTGGCACATGCTCAGCCTCATGTACCTCTCTACCACCTGACATTTCATTTTTTACTCCCCATACTCCCTTACATGTGACAGACAGAGAGGCCACTGCTACAGTTCATCTGTCTGAAGATGTATTACTGGAGTGTGTCACCAAGCAAGGTCATTTAACAGCATAACACAGCAATACATTATCAGAGGAATGGTATTTTATGTATTGCTGGGGTTCATCAGAGAAACGCAAAATGACAGAAAGGATGTACATGTGGTGATCCCTATTGATCCCTATGGATGCAAACTAGCAAGGGCATGTCTTCAGCCAACTGAAATATGGGGATTTCAGCAGGTTTTTTCAGACTAATGGAGGGTTATTTTATGAATTTCTCTTTGCACCCGCAGGGATACATTTCCTTTTGTACTGTCTCCCTGTCCTGTCCTGTGTTTTATTTTTAATTAACATGATTATTCCAGAATCTAGGTTCTGCCTACTAAAAGTCTTATGTTTGTGGGATTGTAGTAATTTCTTCAGCCACGCGTAATGAAGACTCAAGCCACAGGAGCAAAGCCCTCTGATAATTGCACAGCTCAGCATTACAGATTTCTGCCACTGAGACCTTGATAACCAAAAGTGATATTTGCCTTTACATTCTGAAAAGGATGAAATTGTGTGCAAGATCAGCTTTAGATTGTCTTTCTTGCCTGTAAAACTGGCTTGTTGTTTCCAGAGGAACAGTGGGGATTGTGTCTCTCTGAGGCAGACTTCACTTGTCCATCATTCCTCCTCTGTCATCTCCTGATGGATGCCTTTCCTTCTGTCTGTCCTACCTAGTCCCATAACAGACAGATCACCATTCCCACCATCACCATAGCTGTACCCCATTGAACCCCCTCTTCTGAAATAGCTAAGGCAGCTCTATGCAACTGCCTGGAAAATCAGAGATCAATCACTCCAGGCATCATCTCTGTGTTCACATGGCTACAGGAAGAAAGAATAGAGTGATTCCTGTAACTGCTAATTAAGTCTTTGGACTTATGCCAGTGTCATTTGTGCTTGAAGGAAAAGAAGAACAAAATAAACAAGAACAACTAATTTTCAGGGCTGACTCTTAACACACAGTGTTCTTCAAAATTTTTATTCCCATTAAAGGAGTCTGAAGCTTGGCTGTGGAACAACTTCTTCTTCTACTGATACATAAAAGGTCTCTATTTTCTTTTGATAGTTTTTGCACCCAGACTGCCACAGTAAGACCCTTGCTTAGCACAAAATAACACTTCATATGAAACAGGAGGCATGAATCACTGCATTATAAGAATAGCTTCCTCACCAAAAGCTCCCCAGTAAGTAGGTTTTCTTGAAGTCAGATTGTAGAGCAAGAGGAAAAGTCACTCTGACTCACAGAGTAGAACCAAAATCAGCCTTATATTTCTAGCAATATTTGAAAGACATTATCTGATTATTCCTTACTGCTCGCCTGCAATTTATCAGAAATAATCTTGTTGTCACTTTGCCCTTACAATTCCTGTTTTGAGTTACCCTTACATGAGGTAAACCCAGCATATGGCCTCTGAAGTCAGTGCAAGTACACTGAAGCAAAATAAGAGGGAGGTAAGAAGAACCTTCTATTTGTTCACTCCACATAACTTTAGAAAGATTCCCATGATTCAAAATATTCAGTCTCATTTATGCATAGATATCTTTTCAAAGCTTATTATAGGATAACTGTTGAATCTGTTTAACCAGCTTCCATGGCATCAGGAGGTACACTTTGATGTACTTCTTTGATGTTCAAAAAGAAGAGCTTTACCATCTTATGAGACATCATGACTGGACTTCAACAAGCTTTGTATTCATGCAAAATCCCTCAGCTGATATCCTTGAAATTTTGCACCTTTCCTGCACATGGAAAAAAAACCAAAAAAGTTACTTTTATAGTGCATGCAGAAACAGGTGTGAAGGTTAATTGCAGACATACAAACAAAATACAAAAGAGTTTGATATTTTCAGTGCTCTGTCTGTCCCTTTGCATTTGTGCAAAGCTCAGAACATCTGCTTCCAATGCCTGTTAAATCAGCTCCTGTGCTGATGTAAATTGGTCTTACTCTATTGACTTCAATGGGACTATGCCAATATACACTGGCAGATAGTCTTCCATCATGTCTAGATCTATAATTAATTCCAACTATTGCTTTTTCACTCTCATATATTACTTTTTCAGAGATTAAGGTCAATAGAATGCCCACTTTTTAATACATTACACACAATAATAAATAAGCAAATGGGATAACAGTGCTTCCAAAACATTGAGGAGAGATTATAATAAACTAGCAGATTATGGAGATGTTTGAATCCATCATTTTAGATGCTAGCAAAACAACAAGTTCAAAAGATGAGAACATTTTATGCAGTTTAAGTATTCTGCGATCATGAATCACCAAGTTTAAATATTACAGCTCAAAATGCTTTTTAGCCTTTTCTGAAGAAATATTCACCATGGTCTAACTTTTCATTTATTATGGAACCGATTAGTCCTTAAAAAAGATTTCTCCATACCAATTATGGCTACCCATCTAAACGCAAATAGCATCAGAAAAATGTTGGTGATCTGTTAACAGCTTCCTCTTAGAAGGTTACATTTGTTCAAAGATAGATCTGTTTATCTAGCATATATTCTCCTTTAAACTGGCAGAGAAAAAACTGACTTGGAACAAATTGTGGCTAATAAGGTTTTGAGCAACATCGCCACTGACATTTCCCTGAGAGAGGCTGTCATGCTGAGGCACCAGGCTGAATTTGGGTGGGTGGGATGCTGTACCTTCAGAACCAGAGAATCTGGCTGCTCCACTCCCATCTCACCCTGGGAAATCTCTGAACTTCATTGTCAAAGGAAGGTCAGTGGCCTTGCCATACCATAATTCCCCTTTAAAAAAAGAAGAACAAACATGTGGAAGGGTATTTCCAGCTGGATTACCAAACAAACACAAACGTTTGCTCCCTTGAAGCTCTACTCTGCTGTTGTGGACTGCAGAGCTCCTTGGTAACACTGGGCAAGAGTAACCAGAGACATTAGTCAGACTTTGAATTTGCTTTTTCTCCCCAAAATGCCATTAGTGACCATCATAATTCAAGCAAGTACATCTGTATTTTTGATTTATTTATACTTAACATCATATTGCATTATTTGTCAAGAGGGCAACGTAATACTTCATCGTAAATGGATTGGCAAGAAAAATGTTTTTACAATGTCATGAATTGTTGATGGCTTCCTCTGTCAAAGCTGACATCTGGAAGTTTAATATAGCAGTATGTTGCCAACAGCATTTACACTCCATAATGACCTTTTTTCAATTTGAAAAGCAGTAGGCCATATTAAGATTAGCTACATCTGGTGCCCAAGGGAAAACAAAAATCCTTATTTGAAGGGAAAAGCAATGAATTTAAGGTGCCTGTTGTTACCTGCACAATGAATCTGTTCTATTTTCCTTTAAAATGTGTGCATGATGTTGTGTTAGTTGGCAGCTGTGCCAATACGTTGGAGAAAGATATTTAGCCAAACATATACTGATGATGTAAATGTGTCTTTATGCAACAGCACATGCAATAAATGCAATATACAATTCTGCACTGGAGATTGTATGTACTCTGTGAAAGAACGTGCAATTCTGAGGCGAGCAAAATCAAATAGTTCTTCCTGGCTATGTGAGTAGGTACGGCACAGAGAGAATCAATGCAGAAGAAGCAGATTTTATCAGCTGTTACTGATGAAAATCAGTTTCTAAAAGCAATATATTGAACTGGCTGACAGCATCCAACCAGCCAGGCAGCCCTTGGCTGCAGGCATTCACCTGATTAAACAAACCTGCCTACAGCAGAGATAGCTATACTTGAGTAGCTTCTGGTTTCCCTTAAAATCAAACAAGATCTAGTCAGCTTGTTTACTGTGTTCAACTCTCCTCATCTTAAGGAGCAGTGGAAAATTTATCCACATGACAGGGGAGAGTTGTTACCCAAATTTCTACATATGTTTACCAGCTATAGAAACCTGTATTGGCTTAATAGTTGCTGGTCACAATGTTGATTTCTTTGCTCTTGCAGTTGTTGGGCTTGTTTTCAGAATTCAGAAGAAAATTAAAACTCTATTCCAGCTGAAGCCAGGAAAGGAAGTGTTCAGAGCTGCAGAGCTTTCACACAGTTTAGTGTAGAATTGAACTCCCATCTCTCTGAAGCCTAATTCAGAGCCTGTAAACAAGGCTGGCTCACCAGGCACCTCAGGGGAGGGAAGATTCTTCTCCTTGCTGAAGGGCTGGATACTGAGCATAGCAGGATGAAATTTCCTGGTGCAGTAAATGGATATTTTGGGGTTTTCAATGGCTTTAAATATTTTTGTGTATCCACTTGAATTTTACTTTTAAGAAAATGAGGCAAAATAAATGTTCTTTCTGACATTTTTCTCTTTCTCCTAAAATATGTTTAAAAAACAAAAAAGATTTTTGACAGCAACTACACATTCATCCTAGTTTGACTTAAAAGATCATGTCTTCCCTGAACCACAAATTAAATGCATAAGCCCTTTCATAGCAAGATATTCTGGAGATTAAAGAAATAACTATCTTTCATAATTCACATATAGCAGGAGTGAAAAATAATCTGTTATTATCAAGAGCAAAGAAAGTAATTTTTATCCAGACATGAATACTTAATCATTAGACCAAGTGATGTTGCCCATATTAATACAGACAAAATGAATCAGCCATCAATTCTACTGCAGCCTTTAAAATAAAAGGAAGATAAATCATCTGTTTGTCATCATAAAAAAAGATCTTTTACAGAATGAGCATGCAGTGACTATCCCCCAAAATTAAAAAGGAGGATTCATTTGATTATGATAGGATAAATTAAGTATACAAATTTTGCTGATACCTGCTGGTCAGCCAGATCAACACAACAGAAGGACATTCTCTTGGGTTTGGGGGCATAGACAGGCTTGACTTTATTTTGTGCCTTTTATTCTTTTCAAAACAAAATGTCCTGGAGTGGTGTGCCAAAACTTTATTTTCTGAGATCTCCAAGTCCTACTCAGTGCTATGGTTCACATGGTAGCCCATCAGCATCAATCAAAGTAAAGGGCTTCCAGTAATCTTAAAGTCAAGCCCAAATAAAAGATACCTGATTCTCGCACTTAGTGGTAAATGTAGAGGTCACCTCCTTCACCAGCAGACAGCCTGGGTGAGGAGATGGATTCAGCAGCCTTGCAGGATATGAATGTGAATGTGTTCATTTTTGGGGTTTTTTACCAAAATTTGTGTTCATATTATTCCACCTTACTGATAGAAGGGAACAGGAATTCACTGGAAAGGGAATTTCATGGAATTGTTTTGCTTTACTGCTCTTGTGAGTCACACATCAGGAATATTAATGTCATTATGGAAATGGAAATGCTGTTCTTTAAATACTTGTGTAACCAAAAGAAATCATAACTTGGTACCTACCTACTGTTCATGCACCCAAGTAGTCAAAAAAGTTAATATATATTCTTGGTGTATTTGTTTTCAAATTTGGACTTTTGGCTGGGGACAGATTGCAAGGTTGCCAAATATATCTTCCAGACACAGATTGAGAGCCTCCATGAATGCCTAATCATTCTCATATACAGAGTGACCAAATATAATATGTTGTTTTCCCTCTGAGTTGTTTGCCAGGCATAGTCCAATCAGACTGAAGAGTATAACAAAAAACATCAGTGAGTCTCTAATGCATCATTTCAACCACACCTGACACTTGTAATTTTCAGCGAACAGATCCAGCTGTACCAGTGGAAGGTTTGGCTGCAGACCATGGTGCCACACAGACGTGCACACACCCAGCAGAGGTGTGTGTGAAGCTTAAATACATTGCATGCTCTGTCCAGCCTTTTCTAGGAAAAATAAATATCTAAAGGTAACTTTATGGGAGGAGATTGAGAGATCTCTAGGAAGGGAATAGACCTACCACATTTCTAGTGAAGGCTGTGATATAACTTTTACAGAAGTAACAGCCTCAGTGCAGAGCTTCCTTCAGTTATTTTAGTGTATCTTGATCATGATAAAGAGAGATTACAAGTCATGAGAATGGGAAATATTTAATGCATGTCCACTCACTACTCTGCTGAGGGTCACAGATAAGATACTGCTAAATTTGTATCTGCCTTTGTAGAACCCTTTTTATCTGTGTTTATAAAGTACCTACAACAGTGCTTCCTTGTAATGGAGTGGTTCTTCTTAATAAACAAGAGCCTGACAGGACAAGGCAATTCTGGGAAAACAGAGACAGCCCAGTGATGAAAGTTTCAGGCTGGACAGGAGGAAATATTTCTCTTGAATACCTGCCATGGATGGAAATATATTATTAAAACAAGATGATAATAGTGAAGATGAATTCTACAAAACATTCTTAGCTGATGAAAATACTTCTAGTCAAGGTGTGAGTGCAAACTGCCAAAATATCAGAAAAATTTTAATGATTTTAATCAGGTAAACATTGCCACATGGATAAGAACCAAAGTGCATACATGCTTGTGTGTGTATATGAAATCAATTATACCATTTTACCTAATTTATACTTACACTAATAAAAATTAATGCTTCTGCAGTATTTTGGTAATGTGCAATTAAATGGTGGGTTCACAGAGCACAACAGAGAAGAGTTTTTTTAAGGTAATCTGAGAGTTTAAACTTATTTATAGTAGTAAAAATCCAAATATAGCATTGAAGCACGCAAGAATAAGAGTGAGGAAATTAATGCATGAAGGTTATTTTTTTCTTGCAGTATCTAAACTAGGCTTGCAATTCCTACATATACTTGGAAAGAAGGAGATGCCATTAGAAAATAGAGAAGAAACATTAAAGAAAAATATCTATCCAAGGAAAAGTTCACACCACAAATAATTTCATTCTCTAGCCTCAAAATATTTGGACCTTAAGTATTGTTTCATTACATTGAAAAGTTCATCACGAAGAGACAAAAGGGGCACTTGAAGGATTTCTGCTGCTGAAAGAGAAATCTGGTACAATTTAACTTCACAGAGTTTGTTCTTAGTTTTTTCTAAGAGATTAGTTAAAGACATTCCTATTACAGTCTTTGGGGAATTTTAACAGAGTAGAACCAAAGACCTGCTTTAAGCAATTCACTAACTTCAGAAGAGCTCAGCAGATAACAAGGACTCAGGGGTTAGACCTTTGCCCTGTAAGAAAAGGAAGAATATTGGGGACCAACTTGCCTGCTTAGCAAAAATGTGCCTGGGACACTTCCTCATCAGGAAAGGAAAGGAGAGTGTGACCATAAACTAATTAATGTTTGTGTTTCCTTAAATTATACTTCAACTTTGTGAAAAATATGTATATTTATAATATTTATTACAATGTAACATTTATATATGAATACTTCCCTCACAGTCCTTTCTCACTCTTCAACTCCTGCTTCTCTACTTCAGGAATACATTTATTTTTTATCACTGTAAGCATAAGATTTGACTTCTAGATCCAAAGAGAATTTCATTTTCTAGCTCTCAACAAAGCTGTAAGCATTAAACCTTGTTCTGTCTTTGAAGAAAACATTGTGCAGTTTATTTTTGACTCATGTATTTGTGAGAAAGTTGTGCATCTATAGGAAAATAATAGAGTAACTGAAAAAGAAACTTGTTTTCACTTTAATTATGACTTCTGAATTTACAAGGAAAATATGTGGTGAGTTTTGGTTTGTTTTCTTTGGAGGGGTTTGATTGGGTTCTTTGGTTGGTTTTGTTGTTGTTGTCTATTGGTTTTTTGGTTTTTTTCTTGGGGGGGAGGATGTCATGTGATAGCTGCTCTTTTTTTGTTCTTGTTCTTCCAGAGGTGGTAATTCCATTCACACACCAGAATGGAATGGAATGGAATGGAGTGGAACAGGGAATAGAATGGAATAGGGAATAGAATAGAATAGAATAGAATAGAATAGAATAGAATAGAATAGAATAGAATAGAATAGAATAGAATAGAATAGAATATTTCAGTTAGAAGGGACTTACAAGGATGTTCTTGTCCAACTGCCTGACCCCTTCAGGGCATACTTGTGACGAAGGTAAAGTAAATTATTAAGGGCATTGTTTAAATGTCTCTTGAACATTGATGGACCCAAGGCATCAACCATTTTTCTTGAAAGCCTTTTCCAGTCATTCAGGGGCTTTGAAACTGAGTATTCCAATTTCTTCCTCTGCATCCTTTAACTTTGCCTTAAACCAAAGAAATCACAGAAATTTACAACCAGAAAAAGGAAACTGTTACACAAAACCATCTTTGAAGATCCCATGAGAGACATATATCACCTGTATATCACAACAAAACTTTCACCACTAGGTACAGAGTGCCACTCTGATGTCACAATTTTAAAAACCTAAGAAATACCCCAAAAATAAGAAACAGCCTCAACACATGATCTCCTCAAGTGTTTGTTCAACAGCAAAGGCTTTCAGTGGATTAAACAGAAGAAAAAGAAGCTTTGTTTCCTTGATTGGGTAAAGGGAAGAGGTGGAAAGGGAAGAGACAGACCCTGCTGAGGAAAGATGCTGTGCCATGAGCCTTCCTGTAGCTGATCCGGGCTGGAAGAACACCTGTTCCAGCCTATATATTAATTATTAGAGTCTTACACACCAGTGTAACCTCAAATGCTCCAAACTGTAAGGGCATTGCAAAGTGTAAATTAAGGAAACTGCAGGGGGCTGTTTCTGGTTTTATACCAAAGTTTAGGAAAGTTGCTGTAGAACAGCAAAATAAGGCAATACGGTGGAATAAAACCATTCTTCCCACATATTTATCCACTCCTGGCTCAAGAGAGAAATTAAACTACTGAGCATCTGCCATCAGAGAGAATTCCTCCATTAAACATCCCTCCCAAACTCACTGTCCTAGTGGTTATGTCTCCAGGAATATATCCAGAAGAAAAATGGCCTTGTGAGCGCATCCTGTGAAACCAAATGTCACAGTGAAACCTTGGATCAGTACATTTTTCAGGTAATACTGAATTCATTGTTGCTAGCTAAGGAAGCCTGACTGTCTGCAAGCCTGCTAGGGTCTATGCTGCTGTTCTTTGCAGGAATCATGCTGACATCCCTCCCACAGTTTGCTTAGAAAGCAGATGAAATCTTTGTCAGAAACCACAACACCTGCCATGACTCCCTATCTAAAAATAAAATCTGAACCTTGTAGCTCATCTTTTTCTTCTCTCTTTTGTTTTATACATCAGGGGATGACATCAGTAATTCAGACTATTTGACTGTTTTACTGAAGCTTGCCAAAAATCTTGCTTCTCACACCTTTTCTGAAAAGAAATAACACTCTGAGATTTTGGTGAAATAAACAGGCTGGAGTCTCAGGCACGCAGCACTGCACATTGCATAGTGGCAGGGAGAAGAAAGGAGAGGATAAATAGGCAGGGAAGGCTTTTGTGAATAATAAAGAATGAGATGGATAACTGATCTCATACAGATCCACAGGAAAAAATCATGTTAGTTGCATGAGAGAGAAAAATAACTGTTATCTTATTCAAAATGGTAAATTCCTGTTTTGCTGTACATTTCTCCTCTCTTCAAATGTGACACACTGGGGTAATAGAAAGTAGGAATCCAAAATTAATAGAGTAAGAAGGTATTTTCATATCTATCCACCATGACAAATTAACAGACTGACAAACAACTGAAAAAAAAAAAAGAAAACAAGAAAAAAAAAGCTTAACTATAGAAGGTCTTCTCCATCTGTACAGTACAGACATCAGATTCTGATTAACTGTGATGCAGAACTAATCTTTTCAATTAATGCAAATGAGCTGCACTTTTATGTAGACTGTTACCAGAGGGCATTCAATGATATTTTTATTCACTACATTTGACCTTAAAAATGTTTTGTAGTCATCAAGGATACAATTTTTCACACAGTGGGGATGTAGGAACAGCTAATTAAGTGGTGTTTGATGACATTTGTTCCTTAAAGGAGGGCTGATTAAATGTAGCATGTAATTTTTTACCAAATCAAGCAATTCAGCCAATTTCCACATGTGCTTAATAAGCTAGGCCTTAATAATTACACATCTTGCATAGATGCACCAGTCACAAAGATATGTGGGCTTCTAAATGTAAGGTTACTTATTTGCAAGCCTTAGTTGGTTAGAATGCAGAATTCTGATTTCCTTTTCCAACTGCATTAGTTTCTGAGAATAAAGGAAATTTTGTCCGTTTTAGCAAGTGGAATACATCCTATATTCACTTGTGAGCTGTTACTGCAAAGAAACTGAAAAAGGATTTCTCAAATGCAGAGCTTCCTGAGAGGGAGAGGTTCGGAGAGGAGAGGTTCGGAGAGGAGAGGTTCGGAGAGGAGAGGTTCGGAGAGGAGAGGAGAGGTTCGGAGAGGTTCGGAGAGGTTCGGAGAGG
>JAYDZK010000113.1:145438088-145489889 GCA_034509185.1 Euphonia xanthogaster | reverse complement strand
AAGAAAGAAAGGAAGGAAGGAAGGAAGGAAGGAAGGAAGGAAGGAAGGAAGGAAGATAAAAATAAAAATAAAAAAAAGAGAGCAAGAAAAAAGATCACAAGTCCTGTTTTCAGCTTCAATCCACATGACAGAATGTGGAGGATCCTGAGTCACACAGCTGGGCTTGATGGAATTACGTTTTTATAGAGAGGCTTTCCCAACACTGAAGATAGGTTTCTCACTTTCTATACAAATTAGTTATGTAAAATCTGTTCTTTCAGACTTTTTGGAAATGATTGGAAGAATCAGGACCTTGGGCAGTCTTGCTCCCCCCCCTACATTCCATACCAACTCCCTGTGCTTGCACAAAATCTGCTTTTCTCCAGGATCTTCAAGAGCCATGTTTGTCCTGGGAAAGTGCTGCCCTACATTGTATGGCCCCTTCTCCAGTCATATCTTGTTCTTTCCCACAGAGGGTTACTACCAGCAATCTTTCTTTGGTAATTACCAACGATTCTTGTGTTATTACCAACAATCCAGCCAACCAAGGAGTGATGTTTGAGCCATACACACTAAACCCTTGTCTTCTGGGATTCTCCAGTCTTCTGTTTCCTATGCACTCACAGCAATCCACAGTTTGATAAAAAGAGAAATGACCTGGTGATTCCATTTTAATAAAAGGCTTGGTGGAGCTAGATTCATTTTGACTCTTGACCTGGCTGACACTTAAGGTTAAGGTTCCAAGTCATCAGCAGAAATGGCCAGTCAATACCAGACTCAGCATTTCTGAGAACCTGAGGATCAGTGAGCACTGACTGCCAGCAGCTGATAACAAGGACCTGCTCAGTAGCTGTGCTGAGCCTGGGTCTTCACAACTCAGGGAAGGAAACCAAAGAAGCCAGAGATGGAGAGAGACCTTGATGATCAGCTGGTGTATCTCTCTAAAGGAAATTTTACTTTTCATAATATGTTTTCCTCCAGATCTGTCCAGTCTCATTTAAAAATATTTTAAGCAATAAAATTTCTATCACATTTCTGCATATTCTATTCCACAATAGATTTCATGGCTGGGAACTGAGCACTAATATACAGACTAAATGTATTCAGAATCATAGAATCATTTAGGTTGGAAAACACCTCTAAGATAATTAAGTCCAGCTGTTAACTCAGGATCAGCATGTTCACCACTAAACCATGTCTCCAAGTACCATATCCACAGGTCTTTTTTTGATGGCTTTATTTAAACTTTTCTCATTAACCCTTCATAATAAGTGATACTTCCAATAGAGTTCCTCATGAAGTGTGGTGAAATTCCCTCTATTACAACTTTGTTTCTTATTTACTACCCAAGAGTTTTATCATTAAGGGGAGGTAGGTTTTAGGGGTTTATTTCCCTTTTGTTGCCTTTGTTTGCTTTACTCCATCAATGCAATCAGCATAGCTAATCAAAGTCACATGCCACTGAAATTTCATTTGGCACTTTTCTTTAAGATTTGTGTCAATTGAACCTGTGACTAAGGCATGGGTTCAGCATTCTTTAAACCTTATTTATTGCCTCATACTGAGTAACACATGAGATTCAGTTTCACATCACAGTGTAATTTGTAAAATGAGTGGAAGATACTTCTATTTTGACGTGTTCATGCTGTGAGGACTATTTGAGAAATAGTCAAGAAAAAAACACATGGTAAGAAATTATCAAAAGATTAAAAGAACCACAATCATGCTGTGATTAATTCTGACACAGTATTGTCTTTGGCAAGATATGTATATGGCTTCTAGTAGAAGACTTACTAGTTAATTGTATTCAGACACAAAGAAAATGTTTCCTGATACTTTATCTTTGCTTTGAGTTTCTTGCAGTTGCTTGTGACAGCTATTGCCTTACAATACCATAAACACTATTTTTTATCAGAAAATTCTAAGTATAACGAGTTGTGCAAATCATATTTCTAAACAACTGATTTATGTCTTTGTATACTGGTTCCCATATTTCGTGGCCCTATATTTAGTGGCCCCAAGCAGCATTAACTCCTGCCTGTGGTGTTTGAAACCTGGAATCCCAAATTATCATTGTTCAGTCTCAGAGCAGAAGCAACTATTTTAGTAAAAAAATAAAGGACTTTATGTGTGAAAGCCCAGAGATCACACTTTAAGGCAGAGTGCATTCTCTAGCTGGAGAAAGTATTTAACTTATTTGCTCCACTTGTACATGATTTCATGCAAAAAACATGAAGTCCTGAGACTTTGGTGTTTTTTTAAATAAAAGTAATTTAACTGATTCAACAGAAAGTTGTAAATTTAGTAGTACCATAGCTTTGAACTAATGAAAAATATTTGACTACAAACAAAAATAATAAAATAAAAAATAATAAAATAAAAATAATAGAAGTTTTAATAAAAACAAAGGACAAATAAATTGATTATTGTTATGATATAGCTTTCAATCCACTGCAAATGAGTCCAAATTAAAAAAAAAAAACTTGACTTGCAGTTTTAAATATATTGATTTTTTTTTTTTAGTATTTCATGTAAATGAAGAGACCACAAATTCAGTTAGATTTGTTGCCTAGTTTCAATGTCAATGCTAGAGCTAGTAAAACTCTCCAAGGCCAAATATCACCAGTCTTTCTTTTTCATCCATTCTTGAGGAAAATACATCAAGTGGCAGTGGTAATGACCTCACATCACCTTAATAGTAGGTGTTCAGTGTGAGTTTTTCTTATACACTCTAAACACAATGCATTTCTCATTCAGTCAGTGTAGGGAGTAGAGCTCACATGATTAAATAGATGTGTTCATTTGAGCTAGATAATGAACATGTTCATTAATGTGTAATAAAACACAAGATGCAAAAGCCTGCTTTAAGAAAGATTTCTGAATCCCTTTTGTGACTGCAGCTCAGGTTTCTTCCACCCAGAATAAATGGAGTTCACATGATTTCTTTCAAATACACAAATTCTCAGAATCATTTCTTGTATTTTCTCAGAACATTGCCTAGCAAAGGTTACTCGTTTTCCATAACTGGAAGTTTTTATAAACTAGAATGTGGTGGTGTTTGAGGGTCCCCAGGATGAGGTGAGAGATGAGAATCTTGACTCCATGTTTCAGAAGGGACATTTATTATTTTATGATATATATTATATTAAAAGAAAATTATATTCTAAAACTACACTAAAGAAAGAGAAAGGAGACATCGGAAGGCTAGAAAAGAATGATAATAAAAACCTGTGACAGACTCAGAGAGCCTGACACAGCTGGCTGTGATTGCCCATTGATTAAAAACACTTCACATGCTGGGTAAACAGTTCTCCAAATCACATTCCAGAGGAGCAAAACATGGAGAAGAGGAAGCTTCCCAGGAGAAGAAATCCTGGCAAAAGGATTTTTCATAAAATATCACAGTGACACTGGAATACTTCCCTTTCTGCTTTCCTTTTTCTCAAACAGCAGACTTTTTCACTGATAAGAGAATTTCCCCACAAGCAGGGAGAAATGTGGCATCCCTGGGGCCAGCTGAACTTTGGAGTTGCCTAGGCAGCTTTCTTTTCCAACAGGTGTCCAAGCAGGATAACTTGGCTCCATGGTGCTGTTTCAGCACTAACTTCATTGGCAGTAGCTGCAAACAGTTTCAGGATAGGAAGCAGGTGTTTCCACATGCTTCACTGGGCAGAATGAAGAACAATTCCCTCCCTGGTGCCAGTGTACATGATATATTCAGTGATTGCTACTTTCTGATCAGGAAAACGTGCACTCATGTAGTAGAGAGCAATCCGTCTGGTTTTGTAATCAGGAGTGAGTTACTGAAATAGAAAGTCATTACTTTGGCAGGGAGGAGGGGAGTAGTGTCTGGCAACTGGCTGAGCATGTTTTGCTTAACTTTAAAACCAGCTGAACACTGGAAATATAGCTAGAATATAAGAGAGTTGGGTTTTTCTTTATATATAGCATATGTAAGTGGGAAGAAAAAAGAAGTTGAAGGATGAAAAGAGAAGTCTAATTAAATGGAGTAAAAAAAATCTTATAAGAATCAAATTCTTACCCAGAGTCTGTTCCAGAGGGAATGTAGTTGTGCTGACTAATGTCAGCTGAGGGTTTAATTATGTGGCTGGAATTACAGTGTAGTTTGGGTTAGAACAGAACATTAAAGGTCATCTAGTCAAGCCCCACTGCAACTAGCAGGGACATCTGCAACTAGATCAGGTTTTCAGAGACCTGTCTAGATTGACCTTGAATGGGATGGGGCACATCTCTGGGCAATCTGTGCCAGTGTCTCACCAGGGTCATTGTAAAAAGTATCTCCCTCATATCTGGTCTGAGTCTACCCTTTTTAGTTTAGAACAGCTACCCCCTGCCCTATCACAACAGGTCCCAATAATAAGGGAGTCCCCGTCTTTCTTGCAACCCCTTTTCAAGTACCAAAAGGCTGATGAGTTCTGCCTGGAGCCTTCTCTCCTCCAGGCTGTACAAGCCCAGCTCACTCACTCTGACTTCACAGCAGAGGTGTTCCAGCTCTCTGATCATTGTTGTGGGCCTGCTCTGGACTCACTCCAGCAGGTCCATGTTTTTTTTTGCATTGAAGACCCCAGAGCCAGGCCCAGTCCTCCAGCTGGGGCCCCATGAGAGTGGAGTAGAAAGGAAGAATCACCTCTCCAACCTTCTGGCCAAGCCTCCTTTGATGCAGCCAAGGACACAATTTGCTTTTTGGGCTGCAAGTGCTCATTGCCAGCTCATGTCCAACCTCCTGCCCTGTCACAGCCCCAAGTCCTTCTCAGCAGGGCTGCTCTCAATTCCTTCATTCCCCAGCTGGTATTTGACACCAGATGTTTCCCCAGCCTAGGCACAGGACATTACTCTTGTCCTTGTTGGACCTCATGAGGATCACATGGACACGCTTCCCAGGCTTGTGCAGGTCCTTTCCTTCCAGCTTGGTGTCATCAGAAAACCTGCTGAGGGTGAGCTCAGTCCCACTGTCTACGTCTTTGATGAAGCTGTTGAACAGAACTGTTTAAAATGCCATACTTAGAATCCTGCTATCAATTTAGCAGTCACACTACAAAGTCTGCACTACCCTTACTTTACTGGAAATACCCAATTTCCTCTTTCAAATAAAGAAAATTATTTAAATTACTTTCTTACAACAGCTATTGGCAAATACTGCCCTCCCTAAGGGTGATCACAGTGCACAATGCAACACCTGCATTACCTAGAAAAGCTCAAAATTGGCTTTTGATGAAGAGAAGGGGAGAATGATTTTGTGATGAATGACATTCAGCACAGTGCCATGGTGGTGGCCATGGGAAAGCAGTTCAGGAACCAGAACTCATGTTTTCACCTCAGAAACACAGAAAATAGCTTCCCAGGATAGCTGCTTTTATTTACTAGAAGCAGGTGTAAATTAAATGGCATTACGTTCTTTCTTCTAATAAATGGGTAAAAGTGCTTCTTACTTTTGCCCAAGAATTTACTAAGAATCAGTATCCCACCATTGTGAATTCAACCCAGTGGTACCATAGCATAAATCACTGTGATTCTTTTTGCTCTGTATCTTTATGCCTCTTTGAAATGTACCTTCTTGTAACAGGAAATTTGGCATCTTACACCTAAAACCTGCTTGAGCTTTCTGTTTTTCCATTATTTTCTTCCATGCAGATAGATAAAGAGGAATTATGAAGTACACCCAGAAGAAGGAGGAAAAAAAGTAAAGTAACAATCAGTTATAGCAAACTCACTTTAATATTTTTTTATTCACTGAAGATGGTGTTATTAAGAAAATGTTAATATTTTGAGATAAGTTATTTTAAAGAACACAGAGCAATTTCATGGTTGTTTTCCTAGTTCAAAACACTGTAGGGAATTCTTGAACAATATAATTTTAAGCTTACAACCTGGATCAAAGTATAAAGTGTATAAAATTCAGTGCATGAATTCAAGAAAGTAAAAAACAGAAATGGACAAGGGAGATAACATCAAATTTCTTAGCCTGATAGTCTCTTTCTTCATGTGGAAAAAAAGAACAACTCTGAAAAATTACTATGCTTATTTACTACAGAAATATGACTGCTAGGAATTCGAATGCACTTATCAACTTGTCCTTAATCTCAGTGCGTTTGAAAATTGTAAGCACTTACAGATTTGAGAATGATTGGAAAATTGTCAGAACAGTTTTTCTGATATTTTAGTCCTACCTCTCAGAAGCAAAAAACTGACTGATGGTAAGTAATTTTGTATGGGAAGAAGACAAGTTATCCCATTGATGAGTTGTCATCTTGACATATCCTCAACAACAGTAAAAAATTCTCCAAACCCTACAAAATATGTTGCATAAGCCACCCTTATTCCTGTGATTATTAAGATTATTTAGACAGGGAAAAACCGACAGCCTATCCTGTGAATTTAATCCCCAAACCAAATAAATTTAAAATCACGCACAAAAAGGCAAAACGTTAAAGTTAGTGAGAAAACTTCCATCACTAAATCAAAATTCCCACATTAAAGAATTGTCTGGAAAGTTGAAGATTTTAATAGGCAATTCAAAAGGCCTGATGCTATGAGTTGGTGACACTCAGAGTGCTCCTTTGGCAAATCCATGCTTAATGCACTACTCAGATGCAGTCAGAAGCTTCTGTTCCCCTCAGTAAAAAGGTATTAGAAGGGGAAAAGAATCAAGGAAGGCAGAGAGTATGATCAGAGGCTTGGGAGAGCTCTTGCTACTGAGAAGCAATAGCAAAACTTCTCATGAGAGCTCATTTAAAGAAGAGGTGACAGGTCTGCAGAGCCATGAGGGGCATGAAGCAAATGGACAGGGAGCTGCTTTTACTCTCCTGCAGTGTAAGATCTGAAGGCAATCAAATAAACTGAGTAAGAGCCCAGGTCAAAATGAAAAAAAAAAAAAAAATGAAGGAGGATTTAGTTCTTCACACACCAGGTTGTAGATCTGTGTAATTCCTTGAGAAAGGATCTCAGTGGATTTACACAGTTCCACTGGTTTAAAGGAAGATTAGAAAAATAGGGGAAGTAACAAGTAACAATTAGTGATTAAAACATACACTTAAACAGAGGCACCACAATTGCTCTGCTCAAATCTGCTTCTGTGCTTCCACTTCCAGCTGGAGTTGAACACAGAATGGAAGACTAAATGAGTGGCTTCCTGAACTAGGACAGCCACTTTTAATGTACATTTAGAGGTTAGAAGTAGCAAGTCTACTCTTTAAAACTTTTATTATTTATTTTAAGTCATTCTCAGAATAAAACAAGTAAATCCTCCTTGGTTTTAAAAAAATCTTCAAGAAATGTCACAAGTTTACTTTTTGCTTCCATTTCTCAGCCAACTAAACTTCCTTTACAAGAAGAGAAATATTTTATTTTATTTTCCAGTATTTTATTGTAAAGTTAGTTTGGTGAGTAGAATCCATTTTGTTACACAGGTAATAGGAAAAGACTTCAGATGAAAAATTTTATCAGAGTTGCAGAGAACAGAGATACCCATGATGTCATTTGTGGCTATACAATTTCTTTCCCATAAGCTTGTCAGTCCATATTAATATTTGCTTTTGTCAGTATGGAACTTGTTAAATATGGCAGGAAACTTGGGAAAGTAATATGTGCTGTAATTTATTCTCATCCCATTGCAGTCTGCAGTCAGAGTGACTTTATCCTTACACATCAGATTTTGTTGGGAAAGAAAGATGTTGGGATTTTGTTTTTCCCCATTAAGTGAATGCAGTAGAATCTAATAAGACTTGCATTGTTCCTTGCAAAATAATAAAAGCATAAATGAGATGTGTCAGACAGATCCTGTTGTATATTCATGCAGACATCTACAGCTATTCTGCTGCATTGCTAAAGAAAACAACCCTGCATTGTTTACAGTATTTTTTTTATTGATGTAAATGAGCAATTGAAACTAAATTACAGAGACGTGCTTTCTTCCTATTGCAGTTTGACTCACCCATATGTTCCAAAAAGGAGGTCTCTTCTACTCAGGCAAAAAATCTCACAGAGGAATAATTGATGAGATATGAATCACTCAATTTCTCTGAAAGAAAGAGGATTGGTTTTATAGTCTTGCATCCTTTGGTCCTTCCTCACCTTTAATGACATTCACATGGTGCCAGCTGGAATTAGTATCATGAGATGTAGGAACAGTCTGAAACAATCAAAGCCTCTTTTTTTAAAATAATACAGAATCTTAGAAGGAGAAAGCCTATAAACATATGGTGTTTAGACAGGTGCTCTGTAAAATACAGCTTTCCTCAGGTGAAGCTGCTGTGAATGCTTTTAATCAAAAGACTACAAAAAAGCATATTGTTTGTCCATTTTCTTTCCCCTTTCTCTCCCTTGTGCTTTCCCACCCTTTCTTTTATGGAAAAATAAAAGTCCACCTTTTGTGTTTTCATGTGTGGGTTTGTTGGTTTTGGTTTTTTTTTTTCTTCTCAAAATAAAGGAAGAAAGCAGGGGGAAAGGACAAATTATTCTAAAAAAAATCTAAGAAGTGTAAGAAAATTATGAGGGCAAGGGAGATACAACTCCTTACTGACCAAGGAAGGGAATACAAATGACTTGATCTTTCACTCAGGAATAGCCCTGCAGAGCTCTCATCAGCTTCTTTTGAGGTGGCTGAGCAGCAGCATGGACTTGCTGGGAGCAAGATCTGTTGAATTTTAAAGGAATATAGGCCTTGGTTTTGGTTTGCACTTAAAGGGAGTGTGCACATATGTGTCTGTACATGTAGATAAACACAAAGGTCTGCCTCAATATAGAGATTTCATTGTCATTACTGGAACATCAGTCATCCTCCTCTTCATTTACTACTAAATTACTACTGAATTCCAACAAACTTATGCCCCAGAAATCCTGCAGTGTGCCTTCTTGCTCTCTTACCTAAGATTTCAAGGGTCCCCACAGTTTCACTGAACAGATTCATTTCGTGGAATGCAGGTACTGAGGAAAAAGTCCCTGAGAAACAGACAAAAAGTGAGAGTGTAATTCTCCCCCAGACTGATTCAGCTCAACTCAGGTTTCTGTCTGCAATGCCCACATTTGTGCCAGATATCCAAGCTCCTATCAGGCATCAGGGCAGTCTAGTTTGCACATACATATATGGTACCATCTAAATCCCTGAAGATCATTCAAGGCCCCTCCATTCAAAAGAAAATTGGGAAAGATTGTGTGCCAGAGACCCAGGCAATTTTGCAGACACATCTGGAGATGAGGGAGTGTGGTCTAAAGCTTTTGAGATATTCCTGGGCACATACCTGGTCAACTGAGTAAAGCCTCCGCTCAATACAGCCCTGTCTGCAACTCATCTAAAATAAGTTCTTCTGCCTGGTCACCTCAAAGATGGGCTCCATTCAGTTCTCTGCTGAGTGCAGTGGGGGCAGACAGTCCTAGACTGTGCAGAACTGGATACACCAGTGCCAAAATGCACTTGTCTTACTCTGAACATAGATACAGCTCTGGAGGCATGATATAGCTGCAGAAATGTAAGTATGTAGGTGTCTGCTGCTATGTGAAACATCCTTGCCTAACCTCCTCTGCCTTTAGGTACTGATCTTCTGTAGGTCCTGTCTCCAGTGTTCAAGCACAGGTGCCTGTGTGGGAAAAGGCCAGGACTTGTCCTGTGCTGGACACAGCATCTTCAGTGAGCTCCAACAACCTCACTTCAGGCCACATCTCAGTCCAAAGTGATGTTTTTCCTCCAGTCTGGATCTGATTGAGATCTGAAAGCACCCCACTCTATTAAAATGTCCAATATCAATACTCTCCCCAGAGAATTAAAATCTCACTTGCACCTGCAGGTGTCTCAATCCTGCCATTTTCCTCTTAAGTGTGCATTTTGAAAGCTATTCTCAAAAGAAATCTACTAATCTATAATTTTCTATAATAGTTTGAGTGCTAACACCAAGCACAAGATGCATGAGAAACTGCCAATTTATTTTGAAAAAGGATGGGGAGATATAGTGTCCTGTAGCAAGATGACATCCTGATGCTTAAACAGTCAGTCAATCATTTTAGACTGCTGCCTCTCCAGATAAGATCTGCTTTATTTTTGTTGGATAATAGCTAAATGATTACAGCTTCATTTCCAGCTGGATCTTTAGCCACTGGTGCTATGCAAGTAATAAACAATTTCTCTCTCTCCACGCTTCTGTTTTTTCTTTTTTTCTTTTCTCATCTTTTGCACTTTAATATCTTTACTCTTTTTTTTTCTTTTGACCTTTTCCATCTTTTTCACAGTAGCTGGATTTCCATCCTCTTTCCATCCCTTTCCATTTCTACCTGAAATAATCAGCTTGTAGAAGTCCCATGCTGTTAATCAGCTGCTTCTGAATGTCTATCTTCCCCTATTTCTTTTCCTTAATTGAGAATTTACCCTCTGACAGAGCTTTCCACGTTTCCTCTGAATTTGATTTGTCTGTCAGAAGCGGAGAGAAGGAAATCTCATCCGATTTGAGCCTGGGTGTTTTGAGAAGTGGAAGGGGGAGCGGGAGCCGCTGGTGCCGGCGCGCGGAGCAGCGCTGGGAGGTTACCAAGCAACCAGACAGGGATGCTGCACAGGGGCAGGGCAGATGGGGAAGATGAACAAAAGCGTGGACAAAGGATTCGACAAGATGAAGGGAGGCATCACCGTGGCCTGACCTCTTCCTTATTTCTAATCTCGAGTTGCAATGGCGCCCGTAAATATGGGCTGTGGAAAGCATCCCAATTTATTTATGGACCCTTGGAGGCAGCAGAGATAGGGAAAGCCTGGAAAGTGATCTTGGCATCAAAGGATTGTTCTGTCAAGAGTCCACTGTGAATGCAAAAGGGGACAAATTGTGCATGTGAACACAAAAAGTGCATGTTTGTCACTAGGAGAGATGGAGTCATCACACAAACATCCTGTTGTATTATACATTGACTAAAAAGTATTAGTCAGAACCTGATTCGGCTTCAAAGGATTCACAGTCCTTAGAATGGCCTAAATTTGGAAATTAGAATATCATTGGTTTATAAATTCCTTTAAATTGCTCTTACACCAATTTCCCACACCTTTGACTCCATCCAAATAATTTAAATTAAATAGGTCTTCTCAAAATGAGAGACAAAGAAAAGTTGCAATGTAGAATCCTTATCTGCTCGCTTCAGTTTTGGCAAGGGAATTCATGTCTATCAAACCTTTTAACCATCTTCTATTCCCTTGTTAGGTTTCCAAGCTTGAACAAAATGGGATACAGTAAATTTTTAAGGAACCATATTTGCCTTTTGAATAGTAATATGGCAAGATAAGCATCATCAGCTGTCTTCAGCTCCTCCTATACTCTTTAAACCAACTTAAACAAACCACTGATAAACAGAAGAACCTCATGTTTCCCTAACAGGTTACTTAAAAGCATCCTAAATATCCAAGAAAGAGGGAATAGGTGTAGCTCATTACATTATTAACTCGGTTTAAATTCATGGGGTTGTCTTCACTTGTGGACATAAATTGTTAGAATTTACTGCACTTCTCCTAAACTTAACAAAAAAAATCTGCATAAGTATTTTGGATTGCCTGATATTGTCCCAAGATATTTATTTGGAAAATTATAACATATATGTAATGGTCTATCCAAAATATTCTGAAAGACCATGAAGCTTCCTCTTTTTTTTTTTTCTCTTAGCATGCTTCTTTTTCAGTTTTTACCGATATTTTTCCTCAACATTCTGGGAAAATGAGAACTGATTTTGAGCCTGTGACTACAATGATCCAGCAATTCATGTGAACAAGTCAATTTTTTCTAGGTCATTATGACAGAGTGATGTTTTTAGTGCCTGGTGTTCAGAGAAATGCAGCAATTTCTTTCTCCTTGGAAAAAAGCCTAAAAATGACAGTGACCATTGCAAGAGACTGTGTTCCTCAGTAGTCCTCTCATAGGGGAATATAAAAGTTTGAGCAAAGAAATAGCTCTAAATGCTGCTAAGTCAGTGTCTGAAACACCTCTGACATACAAAATCTGGTGTCCTTGTTATTCAGCTACCATTTCAAAGTGTTTCCCCAAGGTTAGCTTGAGGGTGAGCTGCACCAGCAGGAGACTCCATCATGTGGTCTCAGCGTTTTTCTGCTACATCTTAGTGGCAATTCATGTCACACATAAATCATTAGAGAGCTCAGGGACTCCCAGACCTGCCAAGTGAGAGGTGTGTCACCTGCACTTACAAGCTACAGAAACATGGCCTGATCTCCCAGCCCTCATGGATTCAATTCCTGGGCACCCTTTAGAGCCAGCAAGTTGTGCAAATGCTTCTACAGGGGAGAGCACAGACTTGTATTATAATAATTTTATATATCTTCCTCAGTAGCTGATAGCAACTTTACTGAAGTTAGAAATGTGACATCAACTGAATAAAATGCATTTTTTAAACTAGAAATGATCCACCCAGTTCATTTTCTTTTTCCCTGTTTGCCATGAGAATGGCATTCAGATTGCTATTTGTTTATCAGGATGGAAGTATACACCATGCACACATCAGAGCCATTTGGCCATCAGGATAATCAGAGGAGATAGAAAAGGTACAGATTGCATCTGCCAGTGAAACAACCTCCTACAGCCCTAATTAAAAAAAAATGATAAAGAAATAAATGTAAATCCACAACTCAGTTGTCTCTGAGTAAGACATAAGCTGGTATTTGTTCTCAAACAAGATGATCATTAAAGAAATTTATGTTATTAAGAAAACATATATACTTTTGAGGAAAACAAACTGAGTAAAACCTGTGGGAGTAAAATAGAATATTGTAAATTGAGAGACCAGACTGGGCACAGAAAGGCAAACTATCTGGAGAAACTGTGGATACACCAGATATTTTCCTTGGAGCTGCCTTAGAAAAAGTATTTCTAGGAGAGCAGAGGTCAAAAAAGCAGTTCTTATAGTTTCTAGATTGAGAATGCAAATTCAGATGCTGCAAGTTATTCAAATTGAATAATGCCCTGAATGTAGGACTGGCAGGGAGGGACTCCTGTATCATATCCGGATCTGTAACTTTTTAGAGAGAGGACACAGCAGGGAATGGAGGAAACAGATGATCCCACATCTGCCTGTTGGGGAGCTATTTTTGTAAAGGTTGCAAGCAGAGATCTGCCTAAATCTTTTTAGCAAAATTATTCTCCTTAGAATATGCTACTTTGTCTTAACCAATTCCTGATGAAATTTGTCAACTGAATTTTAATCAGTTTTTTTTGTTGTTGTTTTTTTTTGGGTTTTTTTTGGTTTTTTTTGTGTTCAGGGCAAAATTCCCAGTGAGAGAAGACCTACTTTACAGTATCCAATATACTAATGATTAAGCCTTCCATGATCTCTGCACTTGAAGGAAACCTTGATTCTCTGTCCCAGTTGAACATTTTCCCTGTTACCAGTGAGTATTTTAACCATGGGCTAACCACATCCCTGCTATCCCAGGTTCCTACTTTCCTCCTCCCCAGAGCTGCATGCCAAGGATTTCCAAAGATGCTTTTTACAACCTGAAATTGAAGGGCAAAAGCCTTCTCTCTCAAATGCTGAGCTTTTCTTCCCATCAAACTCTGGCAATATGCAAGTCAGCAAGAGAGATTGGGAAATTGCCATTTCCCAGCTCCTTGCTCCTGAGCTGACACCAGGCACAGTTGGCACTAGAAAACACATCTTTAATGTTTTCAAATGGCTTTAAGATAAAAGATGGTAGATTTAGATTAGATATTAGGATGAAATATTTATTGTGATGGTGTGAGACACTGACAGAAGTTGCCCAGGGAAGTTGTGGATGCCCGATCCCTGGAGGTGTCCAAGGCTGACTTGGATGGGGCTTTGAACAAATTGGTCTATGGAAGATGTCCCTGTTCAGGGGTATTGGAACAAGATGATTTTAAGGTCCCCTCCAACCCCAGCTATTCTTTGAATCCATAGTTCTGTGATTCACTTGCACAGAATAGAGTCCAAGAGGATAAAACAGCCACAGCTTTGAAAGGTGTTAGGGATAGTGCTTTATTCTTGTCATTCCTCCTGAAATGGAGCAGTTTGGAATCACAATTAATCTGTGCTGACCTTATTAGGCTGTAATAACTACAGAGTATCAGAAGCCATGACTCCTGCCTGTATTTTGCTCAGTAATTCAATTACAATGCATGTGGAACAGCCATGTAACACCAGCATTGTGTATGTAGGCCACTTGAAATATAAATGGACACTATTTAAAGAGTGGAGGCATTTAGATATAAATAACTGAGGAGTGCAATCAGCTTTATAACATCAGCTTTAAAAAACCCAAGCTTGTCATTTGCTTACAATCAGCTGTTTCCCATTTGCAACAGTTATTTCTGTAAATTTGCTCTTCTGTTTTAAAGAATTCCTTAACCCCAGTTTGAAGCGAAACTTGCTGGTGTCAGCTATTGCTGGGGGGAAGGAGGGGAATCTTATTTCAAGTAAACTGGGTCAGTTCCCTTCTTTGTCATTATGAATAATTTTATTGCTGCAGTTGAAAAGAACTTATGTAACTTGTTTGGATCAAGGAGATACTCAATTCACACAGCAGCAAATGGCCCTGAGATGTGTGGGGTTACACCTACCTATAGCATATAACCCACCTACAAAATATGTATTCTCTGAAAATCAGAGAAATTTTTTGTCTTTAAGACATACTCTTTATATTAAGTAAAATCGGTTTCATTAATGCAGAAGTTTATATCTGTATCTAAAATTAAATATTATCACACATATATATTACAAACATGGCCCTTTTCATTTATGTTACAAATTTTTTTTGCTTTATCTACTGAGTTTATTTAAATTATTAGGTATAAATGCATAATTCATCAATAATACATATTAAAACTGCATTAAAATGTTGTGTAATTTAACATAAACATAAAATTCTATGCTGCTTTCTCCATAAGCCTGTTGTGATTCTTGTGAGTCAGCATATCACCAATTTTTTACTTTTACAGTCTTTGAGGTCTTATTTCTTTCCAGATTTCTTTATTTCCAGATTGCTAGGGGATTTTCTTGGTTCGGTATTTTTTCCTGAAAATATATTATGTATGATCCCAAAGAGGAGGAGAGAGAAGAACAGCAAGACTCACAAATAACATGAGTTCTTTCAGAAAAGCTTTTCCACAGGGTTTTAAGATACCAAAATATTTATGCATTGTCTTTGAGTTCCAATGTTATCCTACTAAACTCTGTTTTCTGTTATGAAAGTAAAAGCTGTCTCAGAGAAACTAAAAAAATCTTTTTTTGAAATACAGTCAGTCATCAGAGATTTAAGTTTTGTAAAAAGCATTTATATTCATCAGATACAGAGAATAGATGTGAAAATTCTACAACTGTTAAGTATCTTCTTCTTTCCTTTCTGGAAGAATAATCGTTACCTTTGACCACTGCATCATATCAGAGGGGTCAGCTTCAAACAAAGAAGAGATCATTTTCCCAATCTTAAGGAACAAGATCAGGATTCAAGAGATTTAGGTTTATTTTTGGGTGCTGATACAGGCTTCCAAAGCACCCTTAGCTAATTATATTGGCTAAAATGGCTCTTGTTGCTTGTATGAACAGCACTGCACATCATGAATCCTCTCATTTGTGTGAATAAGATTAATTATGAATTATTCATGTCAAGTGTACTGAAAAAAAATTTTCCTGGAAGCAAATTAATCTTTTTTTTTTTTTTTTAATAAAGAAAGAGTACCTTACCATCTGATCAAATTCCTATTCTTCTACTTCTGATATTAGAGCAACATATTTTGTCTTTTTGTTTAGAAATCAAAATTTTATTGATTGAACCATATTTTCTTCTCCCTCATTACTGCAGCAGTCTTTTTAAAATATTATGTCAGATTATGTGTGATATGGTTTGTAGGTTGTGGTCTCAAGACACAATGTTTTCACTGCTTCCCCCAGGACACCGTGCTTCAGTCTAATGTACTGCACGTATTCAAACATTTCCTAAATATTGGCACACTGCCACCATGCCTTTAGCATTACACTTGATTTGAAAGTCATGGTTGAGCAACCACCTCACTTCGTTTTCCAGCTGGCACATAGATGATTTGGCTTGGAAGGGATCTTAAAAGATCATCTCGTTCCAACACCTCTGCCATGGGCAGGGACACCTTCCACTAGACCAAGTTCCTCCAAGCCCCATCCAACCCAGCCTTGAACTCTTCCAGGGATGGGGCATCCACAGCTTCTCTGGGTAACCTGTTCCAGGGTCTCACCACCCTCGCTCTAAAAATTTCATACTAACACCTAATTTAAATCTATTCTCCTTTAGTTCAAAACTGCCCTGCCTTTTCTATCACTATCTGCCTGTGAAAAAAGTCATTAATCCAATAAGTATCTTTCTTACATAAATATCAATTCATTATTATTTTGGTCAATGAAAAGTTTTTTAAAAAGTCATTTTTTTCTCCTTTGGGGCAAAGAGCTTTAAGACCTTCAGTCGTAAGAGCAGAAACTACTTAATCCCAACAAACATCTTTAAAAGTTTCTAGCTTGGACTAAACTGTGGAACAGAATCTTCCAGACAAGGTTTTTCACCCAAAACAGACATTACTTTTTGGCTATTCCCCTAGATGTCCTCACAGGCCATCCAAAGTCACTCATGGGCCTGTGGATGTCCAGTACACCTTAATTCTTCACAATGCTATGATTTCACTACTCTTACACCCTCTCCCAGCAGGCTTTGATGCTAAGGCTGTTTTCACTAAGCCCTACAGGCTCCAGCCTTGTTACATGAGTGTGAAAGACAGAATTTGACCTCTTGCACATGGCCAGATGATGTGAGGAAGTTTTCTTACATACAGAAACAAATGTACAGGAAAGCGGCTCAAACATAACTAAATCAGTTGTAGATTTAATAGATGAAAAAAACATATACAACAAGAAAGGTTTCTGAAAGAGGGATGGGGGTTCACGTGCTTTATGCAGTGCATTGTACTGTGCTGTCCCAAACATTTAAATGACCACATGGAGAGGTGTCTCAGATGTCTCTCCCCTGCACACACTCAGTAAAATGCAGAATAGGGACACCTGGAATATCACGAGGTGAAAAAGACATTGGCTCTGTGTCAAGAGGATCCTTGAACAAAAAGGTCAAGGGGAAAGAGGGGTGAGAAGAAAGCAGTGTGGGTGGTGGACTGAAGTAAAATGCTAATAAAGATATTAGAAACTTCTGTTGTAATTAGCTTGAATGAAATCCGTATGATTTCTGAATAGAAATGCTCAAGGGGAAAATGTGGAGGCTGCTGTGCCCCCTCAGTGAATACTCATCAACAAAAGAAGAGGAAATGAGTCCTTGACTTCCGCTGGGATTCTTTGGCAATAACAATATGTCTCGTGGTATTTTTTAAGTTATAATCTACCCTTCTGACTTTGCAGTCCCTTTCCACTATGATGAAGTCCTGTTCACTTTCAAGCCAGAGACTGACTACCTTCTAGAGGAGAAATATCACCCACGTCTTGAAATAATGACTGGAAGTAACAACATTTTATTTGTGCCACTAGGTCTCTCAGAAGAAACTGAACACAATGATAAAATGCACTAAGGTATACCCTAATGCTTAAGTGCACTAAGAAGTTGTCAGAGAAGGCATCAAGTACTTGTATCCTACTTTATGCTTTGCTACATTAGCATTAATGAAACATTATAAATAGGTGTCACCAGGATTGACAGTGCCTGCCCAAACCCTCTATTATTGTAACATCCTACTAAATCTTGTTATTCATTATCTATGGTTTCATTATCAGGCTTACTGTCCATGGAAACCATTACATCAGGCTGCATCTGAGTATGATCTGATGGATTTATTAAAAGCCACTTCTGGAACTCTACAGCACTTTACAGTTTTCTCAAAGTTAGTGCAATGGATGATTCATGTTCTATCCCTTGCCTTTAAGGATGATGGACCTAATCCAGTTTGGGGGTGGGAAGGAGTGAAGCAGACTGAGTAGTGATGCACAAACACCCAGGGTTCCTAGATGGTATCTGGGGATGCAACTGTCTGAGTTTGGGAAACAGAAAAACAGGAGCAGTGAAGTGTTCTCTCATGGGTAATGCTGGGAGGCTGCAAATGCACTAAAGTCAGGCTAAGGAATGCATTTTCCATTTTCTAAATTGTCATGCTCCCAAATGGGCTCTTAGAGATGTTTTGCCATCTTAACAAAAAAAAAAAAAAGGAAAAGAAAAAACATAGGGTTTCAAAGGTCAATTACATTAAAAAATGCTGAATCCTTTTGCATTAATGCTCTAAGTGTTTTTATTCCAGGGGTTTTCACTCAGATGTCAAATTCAATTTCTTTTCTTCTCCTGGGTCACAGATACTTAATATTTTTATACTGACACATAATGAACTCTTTTCTTTAATATGTAGCTGCTTTAAAATTAGTCTCTTAATGATTAGCTCAATTTATTGTGCAGTGGTTGGGTGACAAGGGCCTACATGGGGGTTGGGCTTTGGGCTTTTTTTATGTTTCTTATTAGGTCTCTGTTATTACCAGGTATTGTTAGGAAGAAATTAGATCAAGCAGTGACACTAAGATATCATCAAGCACCACCAACACAGAAATGTGGGAAAATGAAACGTCAAAATCGCTGATATGTAGAATTTTGCCCATCTCTTCTTTTGAGAATATCCTTTTCTTCCTCTAATGTAAAATAGGATTCATCAATCTTTGGTGAGCATTTATCTGGAAAAAATATTTTTCTTCTTAGAGTTTTGAGCAGTGCACTACCATTTGTGTTAAACTATCAGAGTAAAAACTGAAGAATCTGGAGAAAAAAGGGGCATTTTGAAGAAGGTCTACAACTCCAGCACTGGTGTAGTTCTCCAGCATCCTGAAAGGAAAAGGCAGCTGTGGGAAATGATGCACTGAAAGAATCTAGAAAACTTCAGATCTGAAAAGTCTTTTTTTCCTTCCAGATATTTTCTAGTGCTCAGCATTAGCTATTCTCAACCCTCCTCCTTTTTTCTGCCAATCATACACACATGAAGAAGATGAAAGCAGCAGGAAAAGAGGACAAAGGAGTGAACTGCAGAGAGAAGTGCAATACTCTGAAAATAATTTAGAAGTCAATGAAATTAGGATAGCTGTATTCATGTGTAATAATGGACTCATCTCTTAGCACCTTTTAATGTCAATATTCTCTACTTGTTGCTTGGCTCAGGACACTGTGCAGACTCACTTTTGACTGAGCCTCTGCTTTGTATTGGATCCTTAGATCTCAATTCATTCTTCCCAGCACTCACCTGACATGCGAGCTGCTCACCATATTATTGCACATTTGTTTTTGCAGTGAAAGCAGAATGGGCTATTCCAAAACCTTTGGAAAAGGCAGGTACTATTGATTAAGAGCAAACGTCTTGAGAAGTGGCAGGCTGGAGTATGTTAAAATGCCGCCTCAAGAGGCTCAGAGAACATCCATTACCAGCTGAGGGCTGTTTGCCGAGCTGCCTGGGACGAGCTGCTGGATGTGGTACACATGGGCTCTGTCTGGCTACTCCCAACAGAGTCTTTTGTGTCACATTTAGTAACAGCTTGATTGCCCTGCTGGTGGGAGTTACCTCCCTGCCTTGCCTTTACTCAGACCAGCTCCCACTGAAGTAAAATTCTTTTCCCAATCAGAGAAATCTCATTGCTGGTTTCTGGGGTCATTGTTGTTAGTTATATCAGCACTGAAGTTAAGCGAGATGGGAAGCACGCAACGGTCTCTAAACTGCTTGACTCTCAAGCATGATTTCACTGCTCAAGAGAGCTTGCCACTGGGGTAAGCAATAATAACTTCCATAAAGAAGGAAACAATCATTATTTTCTGTGAATAGTGAAGGGATATGAATAACATGGAGGGAAAAAAACACACAAACAACCAAAACAAAGAAAATGCTTCTAAATTAGAAGTAATACCTTTACAAAAGACTGTGCATTGTCTTGAAGGTTTATTGGGTTTATACAAGCGTGTAGGTTCCTGTGAGTGAGCACTTGCTGCTCTAATCACCGGCATCAATCATTAGCGAAACAATTAGTTTAAGAGAAATCACTGCTGCTCACAACTCTATTCTCTACTCCTCTCTCTCAGTATGGATGACATTTCTACAGCACACTGAAAGTGGAAAGGGAACCTTCCCTGTCCTGTCAAGTTCTTGCGTATAGAACTGAGCAAAGCTTTCCTACAGCACAGATTCTTGCTACAAATTAATCATTTCACATTTTTCAAGCAAATTTCAAGATTGGTGACCACTTTCAGTGGATTTCCATAAAATTTAGGAAATTATTTGCCTTCTCCTTTAAAAAACTTGCTACAAGGGTTTTGAAAGTGCCTCAGCTGTTCTTTCCAGCATTTATAGTGTGCTTAAGAAACTTATATAAAAAATATTGGACGGCAAGAATGCTGGTTACCTTGATAGTGGCTATTAGAAAGATTAATAAAAATATGAGACATGATCCAAGAGTGACAGCATTTTTTGTAGCCATGTCTTGTGTGTGCAAGCAGATCCTGCCCAGGATTGGATGTGCAATTCAGGGAAAACACTTGACTGGCCATGCTCCTTCTTTCTCTCTCACAGCTGTCAGTGCAATAATCTGAGAAAACTGGAGACACTCTGCATGCAATGCAAAGTTCCATTTTGCATATAATATGGATATTTATTGTCTTCTTTACATACATTCCCTGTCATGAAATCCTTCATTTCTTCACTCTTCCTCCTACCAAATCTGTAAGTCTTTTTCTTCTGGAAGTTTCCATTCCTCTGCATGATTTTGTCATCACTAGAAAATCTCAGTGGTTAGTTGAGTGCATCATGGGGTCAAAAACCTCTACCTGGCTCAGACTATTGTAAAATCTGGTTGGGCTGCTCCTCTCCTCTGCTCCATTGCAGGAATTGTACTTAGTGTAAAGGAGACAATGATGTCCTGCACTAAGATGGCCATTTTGCCATCCTGGGTTGAGCAAGATACAAAGGCAATACTGTTTCTATGATGCTTTTCAAAATATTTCAATATTAAATATTAAACTCTACAGCTCAGATCCAAAGCCACTAAATAGCACATAGAGACCATAAAAGGTTTTTAAATTCTCTAGTCCATCAATTTTTTGATACAGAAGTTTTGCTTGGGTTTTGTCCAATCTAGTCTTAACATGTCCCAGCATTTTCCCTCAAAGACTGTTCAGGCAGATGGTATTAGCAAATCAGAAAAAAAGGGACATTTCCTGTTTTGTGTAGCTCCAAATATACATTATGATGTTTTCTTGATATTTGGTGATGATATTTGAATTTTCTCATGCTAAAATTTAGTAGATTTTTAGTAAAATCATCCTCATCTCTTATCTCTTACACAACACTCCCATGAAATCCTGATCATATTTTTGTTTGATAATAATCAGAAAAGAGATATTTGGAAAAATTCTGAAGTCTATTATGGAACTGCATTACATGTGTTCCACTATGCATTGTGACATATTATTATCCTTTCCATATATTTTATTGCATTATATCATATCTATTTTATTAATATTAGTGTATTGGAATTGTGATATAAACAACGCCTTATAAGGTGTTGTGTTTATTACAGCACACACTTTATTAAGTGTTATGGCATGACAGAGTACCTGTATTTGCATATTATTTGAAATATAATCAGACACAAAAGAAGCTACAAATAAGAGCAAGATTTTTTTTTTTCACCAAGACCTTAATTTGAACTCATTAAACCAATGGAATTTTTGCCATATCCTTGAGTAAAAGAATTAGACAAAAGGCATAGGCTTTAAGATCAAAAAATGTTAGATTTAGACTATTAGGAAGAATTTCTTTATTGTGATGGCGATAAGAAACTGCCATAGGTTGCCCAGAGAAGTTGTGGGTGCTCCATTCCTGGAAGTGTTTGAGGCCAGGTTTGATGGGGCTCTGAACAACCTGGTCTAGTGGAAGGTGTCCCTAACCAGGGCAGGGGTGTTGGAACAAGATGATCTCTGAGGTCCCTTCCAACTCAAGACATTTTGTGATTCTGTGTGGCTTTTTACATGCATTTTAAAATCCATAAAATCCTATATTCAGAATAGAGAGATTATATTACAATTATCTGCCTTTTTTCCCCCTGAGTATTTGTATTAGCCCATATAATTCTCCCTAATTCAAATTCCTTAGTTTCTTATTAGTTACTTTTTGTGGGTTTAATTCTTTTGTCTGTCTTCTGTTAGGGCCCAAAATAAATCGTGAGGAAGAAATGGAAGCATTTATTCTCAAATTCATTGTATCTGACATATTCAGCATTTTTAACACACTGATTTTTTTACCATGTCCAGCTATAAAATCTAAGCCAGAAGACATAAGGCTTCTTTAGGAAAAAAGAAAAGATAATCAAAACAGAGAAAGACTTTTTACATGAGCAGCAAGCTCAAATCTTAATTATCTGTAGACATCCACAGATAGTTTCAGACATTCCCAGAGGTGAAGAGGGGTTGTTCAAGTCACCTTCCTGTAATTATATGAAGACAGGAGTGGAAACCATTGACACATGGCAAATGAAACCAATCTTGAAGAGCACAGTGTTATAAAGAATCAGTGAAGTATGCACCACTAGGCTTTGACCTTCATGCAGCAGGAGGCAATGAAACAAAATTCTTTGATTTAAGAGAGCGTGTTTTATTAAAAAAAAAAAAAAAAGAAGAAGAATTTGATAGTTTATGAATCACAGAAGGCCAGGACTGCAGCTGGCACTGCCTGGGTGCACAAAAATTTAGGAAAAAGTGGTAAGGAGACTTCCATCTCCTTACCTCACTTCTTGGTCCTTGGGCTTTGTGGATGTGAAGGCTTCAACAGAGATAAAGGACTGGAGACCCAAAGGAGTGCAGAAAAGGGTAGTGGTGCTTTCATCTTCTGGGCTAGCAACAGAGCAAGGTCAGTGGGGAAACAGCACAGTGGAAGGGAAAGAGGAGTATATCCCCTTTACTTTAAGTGCTTTAATAGAATGTTTTTAGTCCCTGTGGACTCCCTAAATTCCTCGCCTACCTTAACCCAACATTAGACTATGTCTGAGGACATATGTTCAATTCTACATTTCAAAATAGGCTGTGGCCTTCTGAGTGTCTCTGAACTACAAAAGATAGCTAAGGAAATGAAACCTGTTTTCAGTAAGCCTAAATTTTCAGGATAGGGTTTGGATAATTTGAAGACTGATGAATCAGGCAAGATGAACAGCTGAAATCCTGCCCTGACTAAAAGCTATCTGTTGCCTTTTGCTTTTTTTTCCCTTGCACCTATTCAGTTCTGAGTCTCCTGAGCACAATGTTAAGGTGTATTTCAGATTCTCTTGCAGATCTCTCAGGGCGGACATCCCAGAGAGCACCCGTGTTTTCTGGTTGTCCCAGTAGTTGTGAGCAATGGTAAACCAAGGATGGACTGGAAGTTTCTGGCTATAAGTCAGGAACAGTGATTTTCAAGACTGTTCTGCTTTCCATGGTTTAAATGTGTGTTTGCAGAGACTTGCAGACTTGCAGCAGAGTAGCACTGGGCTGGGATCTGAGCAGAGAGTGAGTTGGGCAGAAGACAGTCAAACAAGGGAATTATGGCAAAAATCAGCAGCAGAAAACTAATTCTTCTTTTGATTACCAGTGTGGTCTTTAAGATAGAATATACCCTTGTTCACATGCCATGATACTGTTCTTAAAATCTTTCTTAAACCCACGCTTTGGGAGAGAAATCTTTGCTAGTCCTAGTACAAAGAATGAATAACAATCAATGCTTATTAACTCATCCCGAAGGTGATGAGTTAACCCACTGAAATGTCATCGCTGCAGTGGAAATGCCACACCAAGCCTCATCAGTTACTGATTTTTGTAAATTGTAAATTTACAGCTAGAAACGAACACACTGGGGTGAAACCTTAAAGATGATACTGACCAGGTCACATTTAGATTAGCCAAGGATCGGCGTCCCATCAGCAATGTCCAATATTTGAGGCAGCATCCAAAAGCTGTGGCTTTGTTTTCTCTCTTGGTCACTGCAGATAGTTTGTGTTACACCTCCAGAAGATGAAAAACCTCAATATTTTAGTCGGCATTACGAGCCATTTTAATGACCTTATGTTTGTCTTGCATTTCAGTGCTAAGAACGGTGTTTGACTCTGCATCTTCCCCTACAAATGATTCACCAATTGACACGTTATTAAATTCTCTACCTGTAAAGGACAGGTCAGGCCCTCAACACCATCTGCAGTTATGTTTGCTATGGTTATATCCATTTTACTTTCACACTTGACATGGATACCCTGCTACTGAGAGCTCCAGCACTTCTTTCCCCATCAGTCCTTAACTACAACAATAAACAACCCAGCACATTCAAAATGCTGCAGCCAGAGAGGAACATATAAATATTTCATCATGCACTAGCTCTGAGAAAAATGTGAACAAATTAAGGCTCTCATGTTGCGCTTGTGAGACCAGTATTTTATCTTCTCTCTATTAAAAAAGTAATAATCAGAGAAATGCTGTAAACTAACATGAGGTCTCCTGAGCAACATGCAGCATGTCATTAGTCTAGCTATTTATATCCCACACAGAGCCCCAGAAGTCATGGAATAAGGAAAGGGTAAGCAATAATTAGTGCCGGAAGAGTACTGAGTTCAACGTGCAAATGAAACAAGTAGTAATCATCCAGATGGTGTCATCTCTTTGGAGGTTCACTCTGACTGAGGATTATTAATCTTTCTCTTTTTTTTTGTTTTTCTAATTTTTTTTCTTTTTAATGCAGCCCACAGAAAAATAAATGCCAAGGGTTAAGAGCCAATACAGTATCATTTATTACTGCTGTTAATTAGTTGTGTGATGCTGATGCCTGGAGATGTAAGAGAACAGAGAGCAGGGCCCTGGTGTGCTGAAGTTCGTACAAATAGAGAGATGGTCCCAGCTGGGAGCTGTGAATGGACCACAGGCAAAGTGGCTTAGCCAGAGAGCAAGGGATTTCTGAAGCCCTTGCCACATGATCAACATTTTGTAACCTATTTATTTTTATTGTCATTTTCACCCTTACTCTGCCTTCCCATTCTCATCCTTCTAATTTTAATTCTCTTCTGATTTCGTTCTCCAAAATTCTACTCCCAGACTGACCTTGGATTTCTGCAGGAATCCTGATTATGTTCACTTCTCTCCTCTTTTAGAAGCTCTTTTGGAAACAGCACTTTTCCACCCAATTCCTTCCTGCTTTACAGAATTCACAAGCCCATTAGCAATTTATAGCACTGTATATGATCAGAGTCATCTGTGAGGCTAAAATCTGCTTTTAGAAACCAATATTCTGCTTCTGCTAAAGTCAGAGAAGTAACACAGTTTATAATGAGGGCAGATCCTGATGTATGTTCTTTTCTATATTTTCAGGCACTTTAAAGCCAGACTTAGCACCTCCTACAATGATACACTACCACCAACAAAATATAGGGTAGAATTTCCTTTGCCCTAAATTCTGTGTGATCTTGTGCTTTATTTGTCCCTTCCTAAAACTGAATATTCTTCTTGGCATTACTATAATTGCTGAGATGGCTATTAACCATATTCTCTCTGCATTCTGCATTTTATTTGCAATAGGGGTTACCTGGTGCCGTGTACAACCTAAACCTCAATCAGAACAGACACTTTGGGGGGCAAGGAGCTAGTTTTACCATGAGACAACATTTCTAAAAGAGGTTTTTGGTTTTCATGGATCTTTTATTGTTGTTTCCGCTGTTGTTCTTCTTGTTTATACATTTAGAAGATTTAAAAAATTGTGGGCCTCATTTCAGGCACTTGTGACCACATTGCACATTCATCTTAAACTGATGCAAGCAAAAGTATAATCAGGTGGATAAAAGCCACACTTTGGTTGAGGAAAGCAAAATATAACTTTCTTGCATCCAAAGATTTTCTCATATTTAACAGAAGAGGCTAAAGCCCTTTGTTATTAAGAAGGGGTTCCACATGGAGGAGGGAAAAGAGGGGAACTGTTGACTGGGTATTTAATTTCACTCCATGATTTTTGCAGACCTCCAGGCTCCTCAGTCCTCAGCAGCTCTGGCTGTCAATTTTTTTTCCTGAAAAGTGAGAATTCTTTATTTCAGCACATACATAATCAAAGATCAACAGTTGCTGTAACACTAAAATGGGGAGAGACTGTAAAGGACATGTTCGATAAAAGCAAGAAGGGCATATTTTCAACACCTAAGTCTTTGCAGATTCTCAGCCCAACTATCACACAGAATCAAACACATGAGCTTCCTGTACAGTGACTAAGGAGAGATTAAAAACTGATTTCACAAAACTATCCTCCAAGCTGAGGCAGAAGTAGGAAATTCTGAGGAGAGGACACCAAAGTTTCTGTTCTGGCCCCTAAGTGCTCTTAGGCTTCAACCACCCTTAGGCTTCATTAGGCAATTCCCACTGGGGACAAAACTGGAGGTGGGTGAGGAGCTGTGGAGCCACAGCCTTGAGGCTGCTGCTGCTTATGTGCATTTGCCAAGATGTTCCTAAGGAAAGAGAAGAAATGGTTTTTGTTGTTTTATTATTATTATTATTATTATTATTATTATTATTATTATTATTTTGTTTGTTTGTTTGTTTGTTTGTTTGTTTGTTTGTTTGTTTTTACCTCAAATCTTCCAGAGGAGTACAAAGTCTCAATCTGAATACCCCTCTTGGTTTGGATGCTTTTCTTATGTGGGGGAATTATGTCACAGGGGCTTCAGCGAACATTTCCCCATTAACCAGGCACTAGCCAGGCACTCTACATAACTCTAACCCTCCACTTTCTTCTGGGTACAACATTTCTCATTAGCTTTGTGTCTGGGGAATGAAGAAGTGGCCAAGGCAGTTTCCTGCTGTGGGTGCTCCTGATTATCAACACAGTGAGCTGTTCAGCAAGCACAGGAGTGCAGAGTTTACTGCCATTGTCCTGCAGAGATCAGTCTGTGCCAAGCCTGGGGCATCCATTAGGTCCTTCAGTTGTGTGAGGGGCTGCACAGCCTCTGCTTGCCAGCCAGGATGCAGAAATTGGAGGGTATTTGGAGGTAGGAGTTGAAAAGGAAGACTTTTCATGGAAATGTGCTGCTCCTATCTCCACTTGCATGATGAAAAGTCTCTCCTAGGTGTCCAGAAATTGATTTTTTTATTATTATTTTTCTCCTTTTTTTGTCTGCAAAAGAGCAAAGAATGCAATGAGGGATAGTCTGCAATGTGATGCAGCTGAGATGTCTGTCCCTGCTCCAGATAGTGTGGCAGAGGGCCAGCCTGCATGGGTGTGAAGCTAAATGTTGGACTGCACAGCATTTTTTTTTTTCATTCTTTGTGAAAAACACACCAGAATTTAATCGCATTCTTGAATGGTGCCAGCACAACAGGTTGGAGAAATCTTCCCAGAACCTCAAAAAAAAAAAAACCCAAGTGCTTCGGAGTGCAGGGGAAAACACAGTAACTGCATTTTATAATAGCTTGCCTTGAGCTAGAGCAAGGGTCAGTGGAGTCAGTGAGCAGACTTTAAGAGCAGAAGTAAGACGTGGCTATTCCTCACACTTACTGTAATGCAGTTTTCTTCCATCACAGTTCTTGTGACTAATCCACAAATAGTTTATTTAGGCCCACGAATGCCGGATGTTTGTCTCTCCTTCTCTCACTCAAAGATGAGTGCTCAACTTGCATGATCACAGAATCACAGACTGACAGAATGTTAAGAAGTTGGAATGGGCCTTAAAGATGGTCCAGTACCAATTCCCCTGCTGTGGACAGGGATACCTCCCACTGGACCAGGTTGTTTAAGCCTTATCCAACTTGGCCTTGGATTCTTCCAGGGATGGGGCAGCCTGATCCTTTGTCTCTCCATTCTCACAGTAAAGACTTCCTTCCTGGTATCCAGCATAAATTTCCCCTCTTTCAGTTTGTGCCCATTAGTCCCTGTCCTATCACTACAGTTTCTGATGGAGAGTCCCTGTCTGGCTTCCCTGCAGCCCCTTCAGATCCTGTTAGGCTGCTCTGAATTCTCATTGGAACCTCCTCTTCTCCAGACTGAACAGCCCCAGCTTTCTCATCCTTTGTTTGTGGGGGAGATGCTCCAGCCTTCTAATCAGCATCAACTTCATGGTTCTCCTCTGGTCCCGCTCCACCAATTTCCCTGTGCTTTTTATGTTGGGGGCACCAGAACTGTACACAGCACTCTGGGTGGGGTCTCACAAGGGCAGAGTGGAGTGGGAGAATCCACTCCCTTAACCTGCTGCCCACAGTCCTTTTGATGTAACCCAGAATTTTGTTTGCTTTCATAAGAAACCCATAAGAAGGTGTTTCATAAGAAGCACAAGGCTGGCTTTCCTCACCTTGGCATCTTAGATCCACCACATGTAAAATGATAACTTGATTTTGTTAATTAATGTGGAGTTCTGGAACTGGGAAACAAAAAGCCTCCACCTGCCATTTCCTTTCCCTTTACAGTATCACCAGAGCAAAAGATAACACCTAAAATTCACAGCATCATGGCTTTCCTGGTGATGAGTCACCATCAGGTGAATCTATTCTGTCATCTCTGGAGGAGTCAGCAAGATGGGAGAGCTGTGCTCAGCCATTAGCTCATTTCTTTTCTTTCTTTTCAACCATGTGCTGCCTTCAATCTCTTGGCACTGCAAATGTCAAGAGCAGGAAGTAAGTGGGCCGTAGGATTTTCCTTTCAGCATTGTTCAGGCAATGACAGGATGCAGCACAGATGGAATCAGCTTGTTTATACTGAATGTGCTGGAGTTATTGATAAAGGACAGCTTCATCCCTGCCTGAACAACACCCTCTGTCCTGGCATCCTGAGCAGGTGCCATGAGCTTCACTCCAAGATTAGCCATAACCTGCAGGAAAACAACTTTTTGGAACACAACCATTTTGAAAAAAGTCCTGTTTTTTCCTTGGTTTTTTGGGTTTTTTTCTTCCAGTTTTAAATGCCATATTTTCCTTTAACTGTTTTCTGTCTCCTATATACAATAGAGATGACAGCATTTTATTCTCCTTAGTAGGAGATTCTGTCTTACCCATGCTAATGTCTCTCAAATTTGGTGTTTCCTAGAGATGTCCACACCCAAAAAAATGCAAGAATTACCATGGAACTGTACTCAGTGATGACCTCCAATCCTCTCAAAGAGAAACTCCTTCTCAATTCCAAGAAAGAGTCCATCAGGTCTCAGTCCATCCTCATAGCCCACCTTTGATTCATATTCTGTTACCACTTTTTATCCCATCTATGCCTTTATATAAAAGCTTTATTAGAGACCCTTTTATTTCTGCATGTAGATTACAAAATATACTGTTTTTTCATAGAATTAGATTGAACACAAATTCCTCATTACACAAACTCACATCTTGAAAATGCCTCCTCAGTCCTCAAGAGCAGACAGAATGTTAAGGGTAACACACTTATGGAGTAATTTATTTGGAAAAATACGGAGATCATCAAGTCCAGCTGTGAAGCCAGCACTAACAAGTCACCACTAAACCAAGTCTGTAAGTGCCACTTCTACATGTATTTTAAATATCTCCAAGGATTGTGATTCCACCACTTCCCCCGGCAGACTGCTTCAACATTTCACAAACCTTCCAGTGATAAAATTTTATTACAATGTACAATCTAAACTGCCCTGGCACAACTAGAGGTCATTTCCTATCGCCCTATTATTTGTTATTTGGGAGAAGAGATTGATCCTCATCAGGAGGATTTGCAGGAAAAGCACAGAGAACTAACCAGAAAACACTGTCATTCTAATACATGAAAACATAATAGTCCTTTATCTTATACACTGCATCAATTCTCATCCCATATTAAAAGTAAAAATAGGACTAGAAGAAATACTAAAAGAAAGAGATGGACCTAAAGAGATGGACATTTTCTATATGGATGGATACTAAACAGAAAATTTGTCTGAAAACAAAAGTTGGGGACACACAATGGTAAAACAGATAATTTTTGAAAATTTTGGAGAAAGGAAATAGGCAATGGTCATGCATTCTTTCTCACAACCTAAATATACAAGGGAGTAGGGGCATAAGCCATATGAGGAGCAGCTGAAGGAGCAGGTGCTGTGCAGCCTGGAAAAAAGGAGGCTCAGGGGAGACCTTCTCATGCTCTACCACTGCCTGAGAGGAGATTGTAACAAGGTGGGGGTCGGGCTCTTCTTCCAGGTAACAAGTGGCAGGATGAGAGTACACAGCCTCAAGCTGTGTCAGAGGAAGTTCATTTTGGACATCCTGAAGAAATTTCTCACTGAAAGGGAGGTTAAGCATTGGGACAATCTGCTTACGGAAGTGATGGAGTCACCATCCCTGGAGGTGTTCAAGAAATGACTGGATGTGGCATTTAGTACTGTGGTTTAGTTGACAAGGTGGTGATCAGTCAAAGGCTGGACTCAATGATTTTGGAGGTCTTTTCCAACCTTAATGGTTCTGTGAGTCTATGATAAGTGAAATAATGAGGCAGGAATTTAACGAACATAAAAAGGATTTATAGTTTCATAGAGAGCACAAGGACATAGTGCTCAGATAGTCAATAGTTCCAGATATGTCAAAATGTGATTTGACAGATTTTTTGAAACAAAGTCAATCAACTCCTTTAAACATAACTATACAGATGCATCATTCAGACAGAGAAGTATCCAGAATGCTGGCTCCTGGTGTTTGGGTGTTGTATCAGGAAAAATGTCACCCTTGCCTTTTCTCGTCTTTCCTTGACCAGCTGTCAGGAGCAGGATACTGTTTTAACAGGTTACAGTCGAACTAAGGTTCTTTCTTTGGTTCAGACTGAGCTGTGATCACACCAGTGATTACATCAATATCACTTAATAATGGCATTGAAATACAGTACTTGGTGCTATTTGCTTTCATAGAAGAAATGTTAAAGAAGCAGAAATTCAGGAGAGGATCTTTTCCACCCACATCTTTACATGATAGCTACTGAAGTTACTGCATCTTGATTAGGAAATATCTGCTCAACCTGAAGTAGATGAAACAGATAAAGCTTTATTTCCTAGAAATCCACTTCCAAATGCTCTCAGTATTTGTAAGACTTCGGCTGTGCAGCTGGCTGTATCCCTGCTGGCTTGTGTTAGGGCTTTGCAAAGCTGCAGCCCTTCCTTCACTGTCCTTCCTTCATATATCACTTTGTTCAGTTTGTTAATCAAGCAGAGGTATGAACAGAGAGGGTTTTTTTAACTCCTGCAAGCCACCATCACCACACGAGTATTACATAATGATAGCAAAGGCAGCAGTTTTACCCAGGTCCTTACCCTGGGAGCAAAGCACAGTCAGACAGGCCTAAGAGAAGACTTGGAGGAGGGTTTCCCATGACATCTGAAAAACATGGCAGGCACCTGTTCTTTCTCATAGTGGCCAAGTCTAAGCTGGTAAGACCTGCTGAGAAGTCCACAATAATTCTGTATCTCTCCAGCACAAATAGAAATGCTGACTGACACACACCAAAGCTGATCTCAGCTCTTCACCCTTCTTTCTGCCGCCAGAGGATGGATAATTTCACATCCTATTTTAGTTTGTGCCCCTTGGATAAAAATTCTCCTGACCACCACATGTACAGTTGTGTAACAAAATCAGCAATGGAATGTTGGCTTACAGAGCCACAGTAGTGTGGAACTGCAAAACCAGAGAGCACAAGTGGGGGAAGCAATACTTAACTTTGAGTGACCCTAAAGGGCTTACTCAAATTCTGGCAGATGCAGACACACAATTTCTAAAAGTATTTAACCTTTGCTATTACTTGCTTGGTGTGGCTTCTGTCTCAGCAGGGGACAAGGAGGCAGAGTGGTCAACTGGCCTGCACAGTGTGTCATTTAACAAACCATTAGCATATGAGGTGAAGGGATGTGTTCCTGTCAAGAAACATGCTTCCTGCCTTCTGTGGACGTCCAAACTGTGCCAAAGTCAAGAATAATACAATAAAAATATTAAAGACAATTAAAACCAATAATTCTTCTATTAAACACAATAGAAATATTTCCACTTACTCCCTGTGTTCCGGAGATCTCCATTTTCACAATTACCATAAGACAAAGAAACAGTTGTAGTGGTAATAAAGGAAATAAAAAGATTTTTGCTTCCCCATCCTCTTGCTGAACAGATTTTTATTACTCCTTGATTCTTTCTGTTCCAACTGTTGGCATCTCTGTAGAGCTTCTGCTTTGAATCATTTTTCAGAATAAACAGAGGAAGCTGAAGCATCTCAGAGAAATGAACATGGTATAACAAAATTACAGCAATTAATGGCACTGGCAAAAGCAATGGTTTTATACAATTTTCACTTTCCCACAGGATCGTGAGATTAAGAACTCGATGAAATTCCACATATAGAATAATTTAGGATAGGTGACATATGAAGGTCAAATATTTAAATTTAGAGGAAGGTCAACTATGTATGATCAGAATCCATATTCTTTAGCTATCTTTCAAGATTTTTGAGTCATGAAAGGGAAATTAAAATTTTTCTAGGAAACTATATATATTTGAATTTACTCTGAGTTTATTAAATCGGAGGTTAGGTGGTGAGGTATTCTGCAGTAGAAGACTTGAGAGAATGACTCAGAAGAGCTCTTCCTGGTCTAGTCCCTGTGACACAGAGAAGGAAGCAAGTGACAACTTGCATCTTAAAAAAACTCAGGGAAGAAATCTGCTGTGCCTAAAAGATTGTTGCTATCCAGGTCACTTCAGTGCTCTTAATTTCATTTTTTCTCCCTTAAGAGTGATAAAATAGACATCTCAATTGTAGGGTGTGAATTCTACCTTGAGAAAGAATTGAGCCTGACAGGTTGGGTTCGTAATTCAAAATTATTCTTCTGATGCAAGCATGGGAGCTGGCACCTACTCTTCTTTCCAAAAACTACAAAGTGGAGCTGAGGGATACCTTAAGCTGGGAAGGCTGAGCCACACACTTTCAAGGTCCTAACTGGCTTAAAGAATCCCAGGGGTATAAAACTTAAAACTTGAATCCATAGAGAGAGAACAGAATTACCTTTTCTACTCCCAAGCATTTCCCTAACTTGAGGTACCAGAGATCAGGTACTTGGCTAGGTACAATGTCATAGATCAATTAATTAGATACATTTATTTTAATCTTGCATGCAATTTTGTATAAAGTCATAGAAAACAGATTACTAACTACTTGTCTTTAATGGCAGCTACTTGGATGACTTAATGGCTTTAAGCTGAAAGAGAATAAATTTCAATTAGATATGAGGAAGAAATTCTTTACAGTGTGGGTGCTGAGACATTGGCACAGGCTGCCCAGAGAATCTGTGGATGCCCCATCCTTGGCCAGGCTGGATAGGGCTCTGAGCAACCTGGTCTGGTGGAAGGTGTCCTGCTCGTGGCAGGAGACTTGGAACAAGATGATCTTTTAGGGTCCCTTACAACCCAAGCCATTATGATTGTATGATTCTAGTTCCTACTGGAAAAATTATCTTCCCCCTAATAAAAGACTGCATATGCTTAGTGGATTTCTAAGGCAGGGAAATTCTCATGGCTTTGGTGAGAAGTGTTGGGGCCTGGGGCTTAATTCAGTGGGAGAGTCTTGCATTTGGTTTAAAAGGCTGATCCTCTGAATGGAAGAGAGAGATCAATGAGAGCAAGAAGAATGTTTGCTGAACAGCTGCCTCCAAATCACTCACTGCTCAATGTTGAGTTTGAGGATGTTGAATTCCCTTTTGGATGCAGGCTTGGCCTCTGCTACAGAGACAGCAAAGCAAGATGGAGCACGTATTTAGTTCAGCAATGGAAGACAAGGAATGGTCCTCCAGGAGAAGCAAGGACAAATCACAATTACTAATACAGGGAATAAAGGCAGCCCTATAAAAAGAGGGCATTGAGGAATAGAATTTATATTTATACATTATAAATTTAAATATGTTCCCAAAGTAATGATCTTCTTCCATCTGTATTTGGAGGCACTTGAAGTTCATAAATGTGACTATTTTCAGTGCCAAATACCTCACGAGCCCGCAAGTTCTATCTCTGAGCAAATAGAGGAGAACTTTTTTTTTTTTTTCCTGTGTAGTTTGCTGAGCAATTCAACATCAGATTAACAAACAAGCTTAACTGAGATTAGGAAAGCAGGCAGTTGTCCCCTCATTTTCTCCTCTGGGAGTTTATTGTGAAAAGGGTTCTCAGAGAATAACCAACATATCAGATAAAAGTGATTTCAAGAAGAAGAATTACAGTTAAGAAAATTCCACACTCCTTTAAAATCTCCTAATGGTACATGTCTGCCTGGCCCTTAGAAGAATTGGCTTCAATTCTTTCATCAGAAGGGGGGACCTCAAAGCTGTATCCCTGTGGGAAATTCCCTGCCTCCAGGGAATGGGGCGGGCTGGGTGGAAAGGCAGTGAAATTCCCCCTGCCAGGGGCAGGAGTGCCTTCCACCAGACCTGCCTGCTCAGAGCCCCATTCAACCTGGCCTTGAACCATGTAAATTAGGGACGTGAGAGAACTGGAATTTCTCTCTATCCCCTTCTTCTGAACAGGGGAGAATGTTGGAGCACTTAATCTACTCTGCAGTAGTAAAGAAAATTGACCAACACCTGTTGTTTGTCCATGAAACCATGGTACAAATCCATGGAGCAAGGCTTCTCATCCAAGTACAGGATAATGTCGCCTGTGCTGTCTACTGAGAACAGTCACTGGCTTATTCCCCTTGTTACATCCAGGCACGATCCAAAAAAAAAAAAAAAAATGTGCTTGTCAAAACTATTTCAGAGAAAACAGTACCAGTTAAATATGAAAGCTAAATTCCTGGATGTGCTTGACAGCATTCCTTGGCCCAGTATGGTTTACCCTTCATTGCCAAAGAGGCTGACACTCAGAGCATCATGCTCCTCAAGCAACAGAAACCAAAATGTATAAAGTTTGAGAAACTCCATCAATAGGCCATAACAAGGGAAAAATAAGCTTCATGGCATATATTTGTATTAGGACTTCTTTTATTGGAGGGAGAATATGGGTATGCAGGCATTTATTGCAAACCAAAAATCTTAGCAGTGGCTGGAAAAAAGCAATATGAGTCAAAAAGAAGGCTCCTCCTCAAAATTTATTATTTTATTTAGCTCTGTAGCTTTTTCAGCATTAAATCTCATTTGGCAAGGAGAAGTGCCTTCTTGCAGATGTACATTTTATAACAGGCATTTCAAGGATCCAAGGACTAAAGGAAAACATTTCTGTCTTAAGTGCACTCATCTCTCAAATGACCAGTCAGCATATGTAGGCAGAATATTCAGTTACTGTAATTTAGGACACTAGAACAGAGAGTACTGAGAAGCAGAAGTCAATAAGAATATTTAATAAACAGGAGCAGAACAGGAAGACTACACTGAATTATAGTCAACTTGTTATCCTTACGGGTCCTATTCTATCCAATTTGCTCTCCTTAAAAACTAATTTTCCTTTATTTCAGTCAGGCACTCAACCTTCTCCACCATTCACAACAATTGCCTCTTCAGAAAATAGACAGGGGAAATATAGAAAAACATAGTCAAGCTGAGCAGGAATAATGTAACTGAGGCAAAGACTGCAATTGCAGAAGAGGAGATAGAGCCACTCATCCTTAGATCAAGGGCTGCTGGTGGAAGCTTTCTGGGGCTCTGCATTTTGCACAGTTTACTAATGAGTTCGTAGCAAAGTGACCTACCTCATCACTTTCCTTTCTTTTTGTTTTGTTTTGTTATTGTTTTAATTGGCCTTTCTTTAAGCAGATTGCTATTGTGCTAATAGCTTTAAGCTGGGAAAGCCCAGAAAAGATAATTTAAAAATAAAAAAAGGGAAAATTAAGTTATCCATCCCAAAACCAAAAATAACATTTTGGGTCCATCCTGTGAACTCACTACCAGAGTGTCAGCCTTACTCAGTTCCTTGACTTCCATGTTCTTCCCAGGGAGTCAATGTCCATAACAGATGAGAACAAGGGAACTTTCCTGTAATTGCAGTGGGGATTTCTGATCTCAGTAACAGCATAGGGTGTCATGAAACAGACCTTAGGACCCATCTGTTAAGCCTGGGTTTGGGTTAGAAAAGCATACAGAAGTACTGTGAATTCAACAACTCTTCATCTCTTAAATGCCTGACTTGCTTCCCCTAAGGAATTGCTCACCTCTGCCTTTGGGAGGCTGCTCAGACATCTGTGCTGCAAAAAATGGCCCTGCAAGGTTGAAACACCAGACAGAAACATCAGAGAAACATTCTTTTGCTCACCTAAAGACCCAGACAGAAAGGTCATTTTTGCTGCTGCTCTGGAGTGTGCAGTAAATTTAACCACTGACATGTACTTACCCTCTGCAGCACATTATATTTATTCAGAAAAAAAAAATATTTTATGCACAAAGTAAGTCAGTCCCAGGATTTAACAGGCCTGCTTAAAAATGTATGGGTCAGCCATACATTTGAAATCACATTAAGGATCTGCATGGAAAAAATATTAATTTTTACTGACAACTGTCATTGAATTAATCTGGATTGCTATAAAGCCAGAGGTTGAACACTGTGTTAAGATATTTTGTTATAGATTCATAAAGAATGGACTCCTCTTCAAAGCTTGCTCCTGGGCACCTAGGAGAGAACAGAGGATTTGTCTGTGAAGGAGAGCTACCACCTTTGAGTCCTGTGTGTTGTGTAGACAATAGTGAATCCTAATTGTGCAGCCCTCTATGGGCTGTCACCCCAGCAGGTGAATGTGTCCATACATCTGTGCTGTTATCTCTGTGGAAATAAGGACTGGGTTTCTGAAAGCCTTCTAATTAGAAGTTGTGTTGAGGTTTTCTGACTGGTGGTACAAGTTTCATGTAAACAAGTAAATACATAAAATAAAAAAATACATACTTTTGGAGGTTGCAGTTTTTCCCTCTTGCTGTTCATTTTTCTCCTATAGTAGGAAATAATCCCAGGACACTGGTAGAGAAAGCACAGACAGCTCTCCTTTCTACATTAGCTGACATTACCTGAATCCTCATGAAGACTCACCTGCCAGTGAAGAACCAGCCATAAAAGCATTTTGCAAAGTGAGTTTGAGAATCTTATATACTCTGGGCTAAATTTCAGAAGATCTTGTGCCTCATGAGACTTCATGTGGCATAGAGGGAGGGAATTTAATGATTCATAAGTAGCTTTTAAAAAGATCTAACTACGTCTGCATGCAGCAGATCAGGGAAGAAGTCCACAGTCTCAAGAAGAGAAGGCATACACCTCCAAAAGAGGCAGAACCCAGGGCAGCCCTGAGTTTCTAGAACTGCAGTCACTGCTCAAAGAGAAATGTGAAATCCAGTGCCATGTAGACAGAGCCCATCCATTTGCCTCTGTGCGTAGGGAGAGATGAGAACTGAGATGAAAAATGTGTGTGATAACAAAACCCCTACTTTCCCCTGACTCACTTCAGCTTCCCATGCTGAGCTGCCCTTGCACAGTAAATGTGTTTTGTTATTGGTTTTCTTCACCCACACACTCCCTTCTATGTCTCTTTCTCTCTTTCTTTGCCTTTTTTATGAAACACAGCATTTCCCATTACTTTCCCCTGAGTTCTCACAGAGGCTTTTGTAACCTGTTGCCCTGAGTGACCTGAGCTGGAAAGTGAGCTTTGCAATACTTCATGACACTGACATGGAGAAGTGAGCAAACCCAGCTCACACCAAATTGCACTTTCAACCCAAGAGCAAATTTATCACAGATTAATTTTTTTCTTTCCCCAACCTCTACCTTTTTATTAACTCTGGTCAAAACCCCACCCATGCACAAGTCCAAGTGCAATGTAACATTGAGGTGCACCTTCTCATATCCAAGGCAATTTTGAACTGCAACTTTGTTGTAAAGGGAACACTCATCTTTTGTGGTTCAAGGCTTTGTTTTACACCACTGAAGTCAAATTGGGAAAAAAAGCCTTAGGAATCTGAAATTTATCCTTGCACTGTGCTAATCAGCAGCACTGACAATTTTCTCAATGGTTTGTTGTGGAAATCTGCACTCTAATGCTCACTTGGTATGGGTAGACAACAGCTTTTAAATAAATCCAGACATAATAGTATGAGACAGTTATTGGTTAAAGAGCATCTGCTCTCAATACATAACCCTGATTACCTCTAATAGGACATACACACACACACACATGATTATGGGGAAGATACATCATGCCAGGACCAACAGGTTTCATCTGCCGCTGTCAGGGTTGAAGCTTTTCAAATTTAGCTGTAGTAGGACAGAGCTCCCCATGGAGGAAAAAGCAACCCAGCTCTCTGTGTCCCAGCATTTTCTTGCTAGAGGATAAGTACAAGGATGTTTGGGCTGTGCCCAGTGGGATCAGGGATGTTTGCTGGGCCAAACAGATCAATAAATGACATATTATCAGTCATCCTGTAGCAGAGCAAAGAGCATCTGTGATTAATTTTTAAATGAAGAAGCATCTGTATCACACAAAGACCTACTTTTCTATGGTTCCTCAACACTGCTGTCTGAGGAGGGGAAAATCCAGTCTCTTCATACAAAAAAAAGAAGAAGCTCCTCAGCGTTAAAGCTACACTTTAAGCAGCAATATGGCTCCATTCTCTGCCAGGGGGATTAATGGAAAAAAATCCTTATGCTGCAGTCAGACTAAGTTGTAATAAAGCCAACTAAAAAGCAAAAGAGAAATTTTTTCTGCAAGTGGGAGAAATCCACTTTTAAATGTCTGCCATGTTTCAACTTGCTGAATGTAATTGGCTGCACCTCCAGTCTGAGGTATCTGCTGCCTCCTCACCTCTGCAGAAGAGTCACTGAGCCTGCACTTGACAAACAATGATGGCATGACAGGCTTCATTTTATAAATATTATATTGTAAAGGAGGAAAATCTTGCCTGGATTTTGAAACCCCTTGTGGGAAGCGCTTTATAGGCAGCAAAGTTGCATGTCTCTGCTTTTTGAGGTTTAAATATTTCAATTTTGAACATTTTTTTTTTTCTTACTGATTAGATCTTTTGAATTTGGGGGTTGTTCTAGAAAACAAATTGTATTTTGCTAGTGGAAAATTCTACTGTCACATTTCAGATGACAATGAAACACCTTGAGTTGTTTATGAAAAGGCAAGTTAAATAGTGCTCTGCCTCTGAAAAGAATGGCTACCTTTGCTTTGAGAGGCTGACCTAAACTGAAGAATGCAAAAAAAGGAGAGAAATACCTATGAGTGAATACTCAGAAAGCTGAGCAGTTGTTTGTACTGTGATAAAACTGTCAAAATAATGACTTTGATACTATCTACCTTTTTTTCTCATATCATACTTTTTCACATTTAGGGGTCAGAGAGAGACTGTAATTCTGTGGCTTTAGTTATCAAAGCCCTTGAACTTTGTTTTTAACTGTAGTGCAGGGAAACTAAATTCAGTTAAAAGTCTGTCAACAGAGAATGAAGATTACAGCACATTTAATCAATTCTGATGTAATCAGACTAGATTTTAGTCCCCTTTCACAATCCCACAAGGCTTTAGTAAAAACTTTTTCTGAGTCAGCATAAGGCATACTGCATTGAGGCTTTAATAAACAAAAAACTTTCTCTCTGAACCTCTCAATATCTGCCTATGTCTGAAAGACTTTAATGATGGAACAGCTCTGATGCTGAGTGCCCAAATTTTCTTGAGCAGTTGCCAACATAGTATTGTTTGAACTAAAGAAAGACAGAGGAACACACACTCACGCACACACACACTCACACGCACAATAATGAGTTGGACTTTTTTGAAACAATGATTTAACTGTGCACAAGAGGAAAGATAAATGATCTCTTGGCACAACAGACAACCTGACAGATTTATATTGGATAGGAGCTGAGATCAGCTCTGAAGAAATACAGATAGATGCAAACAAATTCTAGCCAACTGTGCATTGCTATATATTGATACAGACATATTTGCAAATTCATACATTTTATGGAGCCAGGCACAGGATTATTATTGCTTGCTTGCAACAGAAAATAATAAATGCTAGCACATGTAGGTACATAAAGCATAAACAAATGTGCTCTTTGGAGGGTTATATTCAGACTTCCTTATTATGATCCTTCATTTTAACAATAATTAACTGAGGAAAAACCTTGATGTTGCACCCAGGCTCTGGCTGTCTCCAGTTCTTATCCAGGTGAAGTCATCTTGCAAAATTATGAGCACCATTTGCAAAAAGTGACTTCAATGCCACTCTTAGAAAGGGTTTACCCTCTCAGTCTTGATGGTATTACAGCTCCCACATAACCTCCAAGCTGCCAGTCACTCTGAGCTCCATGGGGCCCAGGCTCCCACTGTGATGCTCAATTCCATCAGCCCAAACACTGCCTGCCTCTCACATGCAGCATTTCAACACCTCAGTTATATTTGCAAGGTTCTTTGAGGACTGACCATGAATGACTGCCTTGAAAACATGGAAAGCCTTTTTCATTGTTCCAAAGAGAAAGCAGTTTCATAACACCCCTCCCCCTACTTTTCACTCTAAAAGTCCTGCTTCTAATTTTGTTCTTTTCCCACTGAGAAACTATTTAATAATCCAAATGAGAACATTTTGATTTATAAGAGACTTCATTTGCTCCCTTAGGATGAAGACTTTCACTTTTAAGAATTTAGCAGATCAAAAGTGTTTAGCTTCCATATGAGATGTGCTGTCCCACAAAGAATGCTTTACTTTTTAAAAAGTGAGATAGTCCAGTCCTCTCCCTGTTATTTTCTTCCACAGTGTGAAAATTGTGAGGTTTTACTCCCAGCGAGGAAAGATTTTTCTCTGAACTGGACAAATGGCAATTCTAGACATACAAGTAACCCTTTCAGATTCAAACAAGTGACAGTGACTTGTAAGGTGTTTTCATTAGTTCAATGATTGAATACAAACAGCTTTTTACACTCATCTGTTCCTTCCAGAGAAACAGTGAACCTTGGTTTTCTTAGATATGCCCAAAATCACTCAACACAAGACTGTTTTGGAGGTGAAAATAAGTTTGGGGGTTGTGTTCTTTTGGTTATGCTTTTCTCATTCTCTCATGAAAGAAAATGATTATGTATTTAAAAACAATCTTGAATACCTCTCAAGTGTTATTACCCATGTTTGCCCTTGATTGTTCCATTATAATTACAGAATCATAGAATTGTTTAAGTTCAAAGGGACCTTAAGATCATCCAGTACCAACTCCACTGGTTTCATTTGCCAGATGGTTTCCTCTCTTGTCTTCGTATAATTACAGGAAGGTGACATGAACAACCCCTCTTCACCTGCATGAATGAATGAAACCATCTCTGGATGTCTCAGGTAATTAAGATTTGAGCTTGCTGCTCAAATAAAATGCTTTCTTTGTTTCCATTTTCTTTTTTTTTTTTTTTTTCCCTAAAGAAGTCTTGTGTCTTCTGGCTGGACATGGAAAAAGAGTGTTAGAAATGCTGAATATATCCAATAAAATGAATTTGAGAATATCTGTTTCCATTTCCTTTTCACAAATTAGCTTGGCATCTAACAAATGACAACCACAAAAAATACCCAATAGGAGAAAGGAACTGAAATTTAAAACCAGTAAAATGTGGACTTATGCCTATAGAGTTCATTCAGGGGGAAAATGCAGAAAACTATATTATTCTGTCTCTATGTAGATTTCACAAAGCAACAGAAAAAGCCACATAGAATCATCGAACATTTTGGGTTGAAAGGAACTTTAAAAATCATCTTGCTCCAACTCCCCTGTTATGGACAGGGACAGCTTAGAGCAGTTTGTTCAAAGTCCATCCAGCCTGGCCTTGAAGACTTGGAGGCTTGGGGCATCCACAGCATCTCTGGGCAGCCTGTTGCAGTGCCTCACCATCCCCACAGTGAAGAATTTCTCCCTTGCATCTAATCTAACCCTGCCCCCCCCCACCTCCTTCAGCTTAAAGCCATTCCTCTTGTCCTGTCACTCCATGCCCTTGTCTAAAGTTCTTCTTCAGATTTCTTGTAGTCCCCTTTAGGTACTGGAAGATGCTGGAAGTTCTTTCTGAAGCTTTCTCTTCTCCAGGCTCAACCACCCCAAGTCTTACAGCCTCACAGGAGAGGTGCTCCAGCCCTCTGAGCATCTCCCTGGCATCATCTGGACTTGCTCCAACAGGTCCCCATCTTTCCTGTGTTGGGGCACCAGAGCTGGGCACAATAGGAGGCAAAAGACAACGGAGAAGAAAAGGTGAAGATAACTCAGCGGCCATTTTCAGAGTGGGGACAAGGATTTCTCCACTCTAATTTGTCCTTCCAGTTCCTGTGCATATTCCACATTACTTATGAGAAATCCCTCTGAGCAGCAGGTAAAATTTGAGCTTTGACCTTGGAATGTCCCATCTGCACCACTCCACTTCAGACACTTCTGTTTCCAGAGGGTGAGAATGAGCTCCTTGTGGATAAGAAGTCCCTGATGGATCAAATTCCCACAGCCCCCGTACAGGTCACCCAACAGAGCAGGGCAAAGGTAGGGAAGTACAAAATGAGGACCCCAGAAAAGGATGTGGGTTCACCACAGCCAAGACACCACAACCCACTGCTATCAGTCAGCTGAGCTGCAATAAAACAACAGTGACAAATATTTCCCCGGTCTCTGCTGCTCTGTTGGCTGCCTTGCTAAACCTGGAGCTTTGTGTTTAATGAATTTTCAGGTAACGCTCTCGGAGAGTGAGCAAAGGCACATGAGCTCCTTGGAAGGAGCACACTAGAGGCAGTCCTTAATTACTACCCTGTTATTGCAGCTCACTGTCCATTTCAGGAATGGCTACTTCAAGCTCTGCTTTTCTCCCTCACACACATTCTAAATAAAAGTAAACCTAGTGAATCCAATCAGGTTACTGTATGCAATTTAGAGAAGAATTCAGTCTGGTTTTATTGCTCTTCTTTTATTTTGTTTCTTCTTAATTTTTAATTGGAGTGTAAAAAATGAAACCAGTTTTTTATTAAATCCTTATTTATGAAGATTGCTTCAAACTATTCACGGAAGAGCACTGCGTGATTGTTCATTTTACCATGATTATAAATATTGTATTAAATTACATATGACACAGAGAATAGTCAGTAATTTTAAAACTGATTTGTAAAAAAGGCAGGGTAGGCAATTGAGATGATAGAGAAGCATGTGTATGGATAATGCATGCATGTGCATACATAAGCAAAAAATAAACCCCAAGAAGTAGCTCAGAAGATAAAAAATTGAACACTTCAAGAACAAAGCCTAAAACTATTACGATGCTAAGACTATCTTTTCCTAGACCATATATATGCCATAAAACCTATATTAAAAAAACCCTGAAAGAACAACAGAGATAAAAAATTAACTGAGAAAACACATTGCACAGATTCCAAATCAGAAATAAAATTTTTATGCAGCTTATTTTTAATTTTAGAGAGTCAGTGACCTATGTGGAAAATGTGGCATCCTTCCTAAAAACAATAAAGCAGGTTGAGGTGTGTGAACCAGTGCAATGGCTGCTGCATGCACAAGACTGGAAGATATTTAATGATCTTGCATTAAGTCTTGCAAGGCTGTCATATCTTTGTGTTTTTGCAGTTAGATTTTCATTTATGATTCTCCTAGTGCACAGTTCACCTAGCACTAAAAATTATACATTAATTGGGGGAAGCGGGAAAGCAAACCCCAAGATATATGTGTTAAAAAGGAACCACATTCATAAGACCTCTGTTGCGATAATTTTGATTTCTCATGATAAATATATATGCAAGAAGCTTCTCTTTATGCTCAATGCTGCTGATCACAGCTAAGTCATTCAAGCAACTTGAAAAAATAAATTATTAATGTGTTTTTTTCCCTGTGACCCATTATTTTATCCTAATTTATAATTTTGCTGCCTCACATGTCAGAAAAAAAAACCCCAAACCTCTCCTTCCAGTATTAGACGTCAACTTTATTCTGTGCTGTCAAAACTTACTTATCCCAACAGGACAAAGGTTTAAGAAATAGTGACAAAGGAGCTATGAAACCAGAGCATTAAACTGAATCCCTTCTTTGAAGAAAACTGGAGGATGCTACTGTTTCTGAATGCCTCTTAGAACAATTTCACCTGATATTAACAACATAGCTAAAAAAGACAAAAAGACAGAAAAGTGCATGCAAAACAGGCATTCAGGCAGCTCAAGTTTGTTACCCAGGTTAGTGACAGAGTTTATATGTGACCTTAGGAGCATGAAAACCTCACAAATAATACATCAGCATTGAGCAGCATTCCAAGGAAACCTTACCTGCCAGTTTTTACCTGTGCAGAAAGGGTTGCTTTCCCAAGCTACAGTCCTTCTGCCATAAAATTTAGATACACAAGGAAAGTCAAAACACCTCAGGGTGGTGGCTGATCACCTGGAGCCCTGGATATCAATGCCAATCAATTTTTTTTTTTTGGTAATCTTCCCTATATTTCTGTTCCCTCCTCTAAAATACAATGAGTGTTTCGTATTTCCTTGAGAGCTGGCCATGCCTGTGAGATGCTTAGATACTACAGAATGGAGATCATACAAAAATAAAGGGGCAAGATCAGCTCCCTGGCACCCTGAGGCAGGCTTTCACTCCAAGAGACCTCTGATTTTCACTCCAAGAGACCTCAAAATCCTTCACAGGTCACTCATTACACTCAGAAATGCTGGAAAATAGAATAATTTTTCCCTGGGCATATTTAGAGATATCCATGTTTTCTAATCTGTCTTTGCTGCATTATCTGTACATCCTAGGGTGTCTCAGCACACAATATAACTGTACTTGAATGCCTGTAAATCCACAAATGTCAGTAAATTCCTCAACTGCAAATCCACATTAAAGCTACTTGCAAGTCTCAGACTTGGTTCTGCTTTCACTCCCAGTGGTTTGTCCACCCATTAGACTCACTCCTTTACTACTGTGGCATAAAATGAGGTTTTCTTTTTCAGACCAGATCCTCTAGATGAGGAAATGGCTTTTTTCCTGAAAATGCACATTGCCTGGAGTCATGTCAAGCAGCAGTGCCTTTTCAGTACAAGAGGGGCACTTACAGCAACTTGTTACCAAGGCCATCAGTGTGGTTTTATCTGCCAAAAGAGAAGAGAAAATTCCACTGGCTTGTTTACCAGTGATAGCCTGGTGATGCCACTGCTGCACAAACCACTCCTTATGCCCTAGGTGTCTGGCACTGTCCTTGTCCCCAGGGCTGCAGGGGTTGCTCCATGAGGGCATCCTGAATGAACTGACTCTGCTCTCCTCAGCATCCTTTCTTGAGAAGAAGCATTCAGCAAAAATTGGAGATTGCTGTGCCCTGGTCAGGAGGTGAAGTCCCACAGACATGCAGAACCACTGTGGGCAGTTCATGTCCTGCCACTGAGGGTTGTTATATCATGGATCCCCTGACAACCAGCCAGGATGAAATCAGCTACAGCGTGGTGAGCATTAGGTAGGAAGATGTGACAGTTTTAGCTCAATATGTCAACTGCTGACGTGCAAGTCTCATAACAAGAGCATTTCCAATAAACTGGGGGAAAAAAGAAAATGTTAATTCTATCCATATTAGATCTATGTAACTCTAGATGGTTCTCAACTACATGAAGGTGTGCTGATAATAAGCAGTGTATAGCTATTAAAAGCACAAAGAGTTGGCCAAATTTAAAAACTCAAGATTTTTTCTATGCAAGTGAAGCATGAAGTATCTTGTTCAATTGTATATATGTACATATATATGAAGCTTGAACAAAATCTTCTGATTTTTTTTTCTTTACAGCTCCTACAAAACATCAGCTATTGCAGAATGTCACTGGTGAAAATACGAGCATATGTATGGAATTGATTTAATGCCAGCTAAAGGAACATTAATCTAGCTGCAAATTTTCACTGCGGGGACATGATGCAGTAAATTTCTGCTAGTCTAACACTGGAGTTGATATTCCATGATATATGACACTTTCATTTGGAAAAGAAAAGAAAACTTTTCTTCAAAACCTTAATTGACTCTCATATATTTCTGACTACAAATTGTACTGGATAATAAAGGCAATAAGTATAGCAAGTAAACCCATATTTTTCAAACATTCTGAAAGATATACAATTAAGGTACCCAGCTCACTGTATTCTCTTCATTCCCTGTATAGTAACTGGGAGTTAACATTTTTAATTCACATTGATTTCCTTCATGGATTTTTTGGTTACTAACATAGAAGCAGAACAAAAAGAAAAAGCCTGTGCTTCCAAGAAATCCTTCAAAGTGGAGTCAATACCTGGGCTGCCTTATGGGACGATGTGTCAAGATTCCAGGTAAGGAAAGTCATGGGACTGCACCATCACTCTCTAGCAAGAGTCCACTTGGAAAAGAAAACCAAGTGGTTTTCTTTTACTGTGTTTCATACTATTTACTACGAAATTGTGTAGTTAGGGGACTAACCCCAGTGATGTTAGATGCTCCAGAGATTATGCAGGGATAAGCATTTCTTATAAAACAATTCACAAAAACCAGGCATTGGTCCCATTCCTATTTCACTACATCAAGGTCAGAGCTTTGGATCAGTGGATGGGGGCACAGTACTGCTCTTTCAGAGTCACCAATTCACCAGGCAGGCCTGGAAGGTGGTAACTCTTAGCAGAGGTGGTTAAAAACATCTTTGAAACCCTCTGTTAGATCTGCTTCACTGACTGGTAAATTATTTACCTGCTCACTTGTATGGGTAAGACATCAAGGGTAAATGCCTTTTTCTGCCTGATTCAGACCGAGCATCACTGATCTGAATTTGAACATTATCTTATGTCATTAGGCAATCTGAATTGCAGAATGTCCCTATTTCCTTTGGCAAAGCTATTTTTCTTACTGCAGGAAAGAATTGTTCTTTACTGCATCATTTCCCTTATCAGCAAAGACAAGAAACCAGAAACATCTGCAGCACCAGCCACTTGTGCTAGAAGTACTTAACATCTTCAGAAACTGTACTGACCTTTTTGTCTGAGCTTGCTTTAGATTCCAGTGAGAGTGTAGCTAGCACCCCTTACAGACAGCACCTTTCTGATTTCTACCAGTGCTTCAGCTGTTCCAACATGAATTCTCCTTTTGCCTTTCTCTACAGATGTTTACATATACACACACCCCTAGATGCCCAAACAGACAGGTGAGCTATGCTCACAGACAGCTGGGCTTGCAACTGGGCATGCTTTGTTCGTAGAAACATAGGATGGGGTGGGCTGGAAGGGACTTTAAAGATCATCTACTTCATCATCCAAAGCAGCACAAGAAAGCAAGACAGCTCTTGCAGCCTCAGTCCATGCTTTGTGCAGCTTTTAATCAGATCTCCACCTGCTGCACCCTGAGGAAGGCAGGTCCTTCTTCCTTTTAATAACTTGCTGGGGCCCATGTGGAAAGGCTTTTTCCATCTGTTTTTTATCAGTTTCTGGTTGCCAGACACTGTCAGGACTTGACTGGTTATAAGGGTGAGCACTTGGTCTGACTGCACAGATACCTTGAAGACGCCAAAGGCAGGAGATTTTTGTGAAGCATTCCCAATCCAATGACTGTCTCCCAAGTTCATGGACATGTCCTCTACAGCCCTGAGATGCTACTTACCTAACTGCAGATGGAACAGCTGGTGTGGGACTTTAGAGTATTTCCAGTGGCAGCCTTAAAGAGTCCCTGATTTCCCTGTACAGGAAGGGGACATGGCCATGCCAGCCATACCAAGAAGTAGGTACTGTAGTGTTGTGTAATAGACATTTTATTGCAGCCTGTAAAAGTGATCCCTTTTGCATTTGTTAATAAAGGCAGATCCATCTGCAGCCTGGGCTCAGCCATTACAGAGTAACCAGTGCCACGGGTTAGCTGAGGTCCTGCATATGCCACCTCACGAACAAGTGATGGATGTCACAAATGGCTGGACCCTGAGGGTTTTTTAGGACTCTTCTGGGAGCAGTCCATTCTGAAATCTAAACTACCCCAAATGCCATGCAGGGATCTGAGGTATATTTCAGCAAGAACTGAAAGGAAAAGGCTCAGAGGCAGCATAAATAGAGTTAGATTGTCCTTAGCTTAATGGAGGAATGACAATAAAATGTAAACAAAAAGTGTCCAGCTTCAATCTAAGAATTATTCCATCAGCCACACATGCAGATTAAATCAAAATGTTTGGATAAGAATAAATGGTGGTGGGAGGAAGAGAAGATGGTGAAAAGGGATGCTGGTTTCTTACCTAATATGTATTTTATACAAAAAATAGCTGGACTTGCTTTGAAGGTGACCTTCTGGCAGAGGATAAACCTGACAAATTTCACTCTAAGGCTGGAGATTCAGAAGATGAAAAATGGTTGCAATCAATAGTGGAACAAAGAGGCAACTTTACCCTTTGGCAATAGGGAAGGGAATTCACTCTACCAGGTGAGTGAAGTCTTGCTCTACTGGTTCACAGTACAGCCCTGGAAGTTTTTGGTGCTGCTTGCTCAGAGATTCTGACAAACCCTCTGTGGTCACGTGATGTGACATCAAGAGATTTTTTCCTCTACATTTTAGTATATACAGGTTTTTCCTGCAATTATACATTAGAAGCAGATGGAAAAAATGGAGCTGAGATGGAACCTTCTCTCTGAAGACTGAAAACCTGAATTCTAAGTTACAAGTTCGCATTTTAGGTTGCAAAAAAAAAAAAAAAAACAAAACAAAAAGCAAAAGCAAAACAAAAAATAAAAATGAAAACAAATCCAAAACCCAAACAAAACTAAAAACAAAAATTAAAAAAAAAAAAGCAAACCAAAACAAAACAGCAAAAAAAACCCAAAAACCAACAAAACCCTACTCTGATGATTTTGGAATCAAAAGTCTTCAATTAACTTATTTATTCATCAACATTTGCTATTTTGAGTCCCCTGAAATTATTCTATTTTTCCAAAAGAATTAATTATATAGTATTTTTGCTTACACTTGACAAATTTTTGCTCCCTTTTGTTTTCCACAGAACACTTGTTTGCTAAATGGTTTCTATTAACTGATCAGTAGCTTTAACCATGAAATCTTTCCTGGTCCTTTTTTTTTTCATTTTTAACTTTGTCCAAAAATATAAATCATATCAGTGGCCAGAGTTTTTATTAGAACTCCGAAATAAAAATTGCTGGACAGAAGCACAGGATAATCTAGGCTGAAAATGAATTCTGAAAGCCCCCTGTTTCACTGCCTTTCTCAAAGAAAGGCCAGCTAAAATCAGGTTGCTCAGCATCTCATCCATTTGATTTTTTAACTGACCAAGGTGAGATTTCACAGCTTCACTGTGGCTCTCTGCTCACCAGGCAGGTGCTTCAGCCCCAGCCATCTCTGTGGGGCTTTGCTGGTTTCCTGCACTTTGCGATGTCTTTCTTGCAAAGGGGAGTCCAGTGCTGGACACAGGTGTGGGCTGAGAAGAGAAAAACCAGCCCAGCCCTTCTGCAGCCTGATCCTTTTCCATTTGCATCTGCCATAGCATCAGGTGAAGGTACACAGAGCCTTCCAGGCTCAGCTTTCACCCTGACTGCTCAGGAGCTGTGCCTGCATTCACTGTGACGAGTGATCCTCAGATTTCTGGCAGCAGAAGTTGTCAGCTTTCCAGTATTGCAGCTTTTTAGGTCTTAGGACTATCAGGCTGTCAATGCCATGGGCTGCTGACCTAACAGGATTGTCAGCAGATGTCCCCACTGAATCCCTCCCCATCCTTGTGACTTCCTAACACATTTTCCTTTGGCTTCAGGATGCTTAACAGAGCTGCAGAACACTTCCCCAAATAACAGTGACAGCAACAATAGCAGCAGAAGGAGAAAAGACTCATGCAATCAGTCAGGGAGGAAATTAGGACACTGAGGTTGGGAACTAGGGGTAAGGGGGAATGCTGCAACTGACAGGAAAGTAGATTGAGTTTGAAAAGATTTTTTAGGTCTGTATGCAAGAGGACTCAAGAAGATCCCACCTGAGGCTAACTGTGAGCTCACCTTCTGAGGTGGCTTCATCGTCAGCACGAGAAAATGCTTTTTGAAAACCAAGACAGCACATGCAGAGGAAATCCATAGTTACACAGCCAGGTGAAATCAGGCTTAGAGAAAAAACCCACTTATTTCTTAGACTATCCAAAAGAGTTGCTTCAACTTAGATGCAAGCCAGTGCAATGTAGGTAGGAAAAAAAAAAAAAAAGAGTAAAACTGACCTGCAGCAGAACTGCAGTAGACTGATTGGTTAACTACAAGCCAAATTTCAGTTTCTCCAGGAGACACATCTGTAATCTTTATGTGCCACAGATGGAAGTATGGGGATTTCTGAAAAACATTATTTGGGGATTATTTTAAGCTTTTTCTTTCCAAGATGTAGTAGCTTGGCCCCTGCCTGGACAAGGAATAAAAAATGGTGCTTTCAGAGGCTTTTTTTTCCCACTGAGATTTGATCTGCCTCTAACAGCATGCTATTGCAGGCTATGGATAAAGTCAGCTAGCAACCTGATCATCTGGAAACAGGACATCAGAATTATTTTTCCTACTCTGCTAGTGACTTGGGATTAGACCCTGAATAAATTATTGTATCCCTCTGAGCATGTTTCCCAGAGAGACTGTGGGTTTCCCATCCCTGCAGGTTTCCAAGGCCAGGCTGAATGGGGCTCTGAGCAACCCATTCTAGTGAAAGGTGTCCCTGCTCATGGAAAGGGTTTGGAACTGGATGATCTGTAAGGTCCTTTCCAACTCCAACCATTTTGTGATTCGACAATTTCATTATTCTGTCTTCCTTCTATTTTGCTGTGTGAGTAACAGAGTTGTGGCAGCTCCAAGAATTTACAGCAGGTCTGGCTTTGCTCTGAGATCCAGATTACTGCAGCATAGCTGGACCAGAGCATCTATGTTTGCTCTAAGTATTGCATCACCCTGTTCTGATATACTTCAGTGTTCCTCATGACGGAGGGGTTTCAGGCTACACACAAACACTGAATTTTTTCTTTTTTACCCAATGTACCCCATCATCTAACAGAGCCTTTTCCTGGGAGAGAAAGTAAAAACTCTCCACTAGCTGAAAATGGTTCCTAGGTTTTCACTGCTGATTTATACACAAGGTGCCTGGTCAGTGCTCAGTAGGCTTTTTGGCATTTTAGTAGATGAAATTCGAATCATCTGATCCCTGTCTGTGCTTTTAATTCCCAATCTGTCTCTTTGGTTGCATCCTGATTAATGAAATAAACAGGACCAGAACAACACAGAACTGGGGCCACAGTGTTGTTTGAAACACAAACTTCTATTTTCCTGCATTCTCCACTTTCACAGAAAATGATCAGGCTGGTCCAGGGAGCAGTGTGAACCAAGAAGCAGCTTGGATGCAGACTTGTGTTTTAGGGAAGGAAATTCATCCCCCCACACACAATCTGCAGTGCTCTCTCCATGGCCAGTTTGTTAGCAGAGACAACAAACTTCCATACTTCACCTGGCTTGAATTTTTAATTGCATCCTTAAAGCATTCTAGGAATACTGCTGCCTAGTTTTGACAGCCATAAAAGATTTCACCTTTTCCCATCTGATGAGGAAAGGGCTCCTTGGAACTCACATTTGAGAGAAAAAAACCCTTCCAAAAATGATCTGCAATTCCTAATAACAAGAGACAAATGGCTAGTGCACTTTCCATAGAAATTTTGCTCTCAGTTCCTCTAAGCATGTCTGATAAAATCCCTTGGTCTCCCTAGATCTCTCCTGTCATGAAATGGAGGCTGTCACAGAAAGAACTTTAAGGAAACTTCAATGCAAAAGCAAAACATAATTATTGCTGAACAGCTTTTAGATTTTACATCAAAATCTTGGGTTTTTATAAGAAAAGGAGGTAAGAGGCAGGATCACCACACAGCATGACACAGAACATATTTGCTGG
>JAYDZK010000113.1:145389620-145438073 GCA_034509185.1 Euphonia xanthogaster | reverse complement strand
TCTCCATTTAGGTTTGCTCATCTACTTACAGAAGCAAGAAAAAAATATTCTGGCCTAGAGAATCAAACATCAACAACAAAACTAGGGGGAAAATTTGCATTTTGTTTTTCACTTTTTTTTTCAACTTTTTTCTTAATAAAACTTTTTACTATAAAAGCACAATAAATACAAATAGCATATTAAAAATGCTTCTCCATATCAGGAAATTATGTTCTTAAAGCAATTTTGGATTCCCACCTGTCTTTACAATGGAGCACTAAATAACTTGTTTGTGCTGAATCTATTGTACAAGCTATTAAAAAGCCAATAAGTCCAAATTACATACTAAAATATGAAGTGAGTTTAGGAATTAAGAACAGATAAGAGAAAAAAAAGTATGTTTTTCTCTGAAACCATCTTAAAGCCTTTACTGACACTTATTTCATTTTCTCTACTGATTTTATTGAATTTTGATATGTTGTCTTTTTTGCCAGATTTCAATATTTCATAGCAGTTGTCAATCCAGTGTTGACATAATGATAGGATTTGATATGACCCCCAATACTTAAAAGCCAACTTTATTTTGGAAGCAATAGCTGCCAACAATTTAAATAGACATGCAATCCTGATATACTGAACCTTTCTTGTATGGGAGCAAAATATGATGTGAGGTGAGCCACCAAAATCTTTGCCTTGTTTTCCCTTGAGTAAAAGTACCCAAGAGAGCAAATGGCTTTTTCTCTCTTTCCTTTGTGTTTATTCATGCATTTCACCTGTGCTACCATAGGATTACAGGCAGCAGGTGTTACAGCACAGCTGGAAAGGGTATCAGTGAGGGCACATGGGAAGTTTTGGGGTGCTGAACAGCAGCATGGCCTCTGGCCAAAAAAGGGAGAAGCCATATGTGAAGTGCATATGGGCTGCTGTCCTCATGGGAAGTCTGTGACTCAACAGGGAACCAAAACAAAGAGTTCAAGACAATCCTTCATGTTCCAAAAGCAAGAGGAAACAGCCTCAAAATGTTTTTATTGGATATTAAGAAATTTTCTTTACTGAAAGGGTTGTCAAGCAATGGAAGAGGCTGCCCACAGCAGTGGTGGAGTCACCATCCCTGGGGATATCTAAAAGATGTGAAGATGTGTTGCTGAGGGACATGGTTTAGTGGTGGGCTTGGCAGTGCTGTGCTGATGGTTGGATTTTAGGAGGCTTTTCCAACCAAATGCTTCTATGATTCCATGACATGGGATCTTAAGGACTGACCCAGTTCTAATCCTTCTCCTTCTCTGTAGCGGAGAGGAATCCTTTGAGGAAAGGAGACTTCTGAGGAAACAACAAAGACATCCCTGAATATCCCTGGGCTATGCTATGCCAGAGGAGAAGTCCCCAAGTACTGTGCAAAATTCTGAACATTGTTCCAGTTATAAACATCTGCTTCATCAGTGTCCACAGCAGCTATAGCTTCAAAAAGACACAAAGATACATATTCCTAGGGGCAGCAGTTAGGACCATTTTATGGGGTCTGACTTATACTTGACACTTCAGTTCTGTACCATTCACTGCAATGATGTCAGCAGCTAAAGTTCTTCTGTCAATTTGACTCAAAATCTATATAAGTACAACAATTAAAAACAACATCCTGATATCTAATTGTCCCCTTATACTCACTTTTGGGACATAAAGACCACATTCTTCCACTAGCCCAATCTGCATGTGGGTGTCTAAAGAGCTGCTAACAAGTAGCTTATGCTACCTTTGCAGAGGCCTTGGCATATTCCTCTCATACTTTTTAAGGTGCTTTAGCACATCAGCTCCACCAAAACAGGATTTGCAACTTGGAAAACAAGGATATCTGGAGAAAACATTTGGGCCTTTTGTCTTTTAAGGAAGTAAAAAGCTCTTTCCAGAAAGCCATTATTTCCTTGTTCCTACTGAATTTAACATTAGGAAGCTGTCTGAATACTAGTTATAGTGTTATTCATAATAACTGGATTCCATTTAAGACCCTAACACAGCTGACCTGACTGAAACAGCTATTACTGCACGTCAGCTCCATGTCTATGGCAATGCCTTCTATTTGGGTGTTAGAGCTTCTCCTCCTGATTAACACATTGTAATTCAGGTCACTTTTATAAAAGCGGGAAAATGCAGTTCTGCCCATTTTGTTCACAGGAGGTGAGCACAGAAACACTGCAATGACTTACATGCAAAGTCTGTGCCCCAGACGTGAATCACACTCCAGAATCTAAATTGCAACACTACTGTAATTTCCTTCCCTATTCCATTAAATGAAATTTGCCTAAACTAATGTCCCACAGATGCTCTGTGCACAAGGGTAGTGAAGCATCAAAGGTTTCCCCACTGCCAGTCATAGACTATGAAAGGGCAAGGAGTCACCTGAGCTAACTTGAGTGATCTGTACTATAGATGTGCACTATGTCTGATCATGACAGTGCCATTTGAGATCTCCTAGAGTCTCACAATTTGGCTTTTAGCATCTGGTCTTGAAGACTGTCAGTCTGTGAAGCACTGTCTCCCTTCAGACTTGCTTGTTCAGACACCTCAAGCCATCTCATGTGGCACTAGAAATCTGTTGGTAGGCAAACAAAATGAGATCCAGCTCGGATCCATCCAGCCCCAGCGCCTTTAGCTGGTGCAGAGTCACACAAGGAAACAATGCCTCTCTTTCACACCTGGCTTGTCCTGCCCCTTTTAAAGCCATGTTCATTGCCCACTCTTTGCGTGGTCAGCAATTTCCTACTCCAGTAATCCTTGAATGTTCCTCCTCGCATTGCTATAAAGGTAATCCCCAATGAGTTAAAAAACCTCATTTCTATGATTTTATGAGATGCCATTTGAAGGAGGTCAGGAGAAGGATTCCTCATGTTTATTATTAGTATCTGTCAATTTAATTTTTCAGCTGTTTTACCTCTTTTAGCATCACTTGCCTTAAGTTTAAGGCTGCTGCTCTGGGATGTGTTCAGCTGTATGAATTATAACCTGACTTTGAGCAGGAGGTTTAAGTACACAAAGCGAGTCACTAGATTGATGGCTCGTTTGATCAGATGTGCAGTCAGGGTCCTTGCTCTGCTGCAAACCTGACTGCACAGTCAATACTGCAGCATCCCTGGCTGGCAGGAGGATTCAGGGTCAGTAGCTGCACTGTAATAAAATCTGCATCACTGTGAGCTGGTGTCTTGTATCTTTTCTATCTCTTCCCCTCAGCTGCGTTTCTTTGTTCATATAAATCCAGGTATGGGGGTTTCCTTCTTGTCCTCCATTCTTCTGCTCAAGCCAGTCTGTCCCCTGTCAGCTGCAAAAATTCCTGTGCCCTCTTGTCTCCAACTGGCTGACCAAGACCAAGGTCTCTGTTGCACTGCTCCGTTTTCACAGGAGTGAATTTAACCTCCAAGAATGTCCCTGAGCTTGAACATAATGGACAGTGAAAATATCACCAGTGAGAGTTGGTCTACTTCTATTGGTTTGTTTGGTTTTTGATGAAAGAAAACTGGCTGAAAAAGTTATGTCCTTTCTGTTTTTCAAATGGTAAAACTTATTGTTAAAAAAAAAAAAAATGACACTGAATCACAGGGGCAGCTCAGCTATCAGGGGAACCATGGTGCCTCAAGAGAAAGTGAATAGAGATGAGGACACCAACCTGAGGAAGAGTGAAAAGCTCTGGACCATCTTTTTGAGATTCACCACAGCAGTTTACATAGACATAATTCAATGTCAAGCTTGAAAGGAGTTTGTGGTGATACGGGTGTTGGTCTCTTTTCCCAAGTAACAAGTGACAGGATGAGAGGAAATGGCCTCAAGTTTTTGCAGGGTTTTTTACCCTCAAGTTTTAGCTTAGACATTAGGAAAAAAATCATGGACAGGGTTTTTAAGAACTAGAACAAACTGTCTTGGACACAGTGGAGTTTCCACCCCTGGATGTGTTGGCCTGTGAGGATGTGGTTTGTGGTGAACATGGTGGTGGTGCTGGGTTGATGATTAGACTCAATGATCTTATAGGTTTTTTCCAACCTTAATGATTCTGTGATTCTATGAAATATCTCTGAACTGCAATAGTTTGAGTGTTTGTTAGAATGAAATATTTGGATGTGAGGTGGACGGACTTGAAAAGAAAAGTTTCATTTCTACACTGCCAAGTTCACTCAAAAGGTCTGTTCTCTGGCCTCCAAGACCCCTGCTCCCACCAGCAGGTTTTGTGGGAAGGCAACATTGACGTCTCCAGAGGAAGATGTGGGTAGGAAGCACTTAAACCAACCGAACACCTTCAAGTCCATGGGATCACAGGATATACAAATTAGGGTGTTGAGAGTTGGCTGATGCCATTGCCAAGACCCTTGTCACTGTTTTTGAAAGGCCCAGGGGAGTGGTGGAATCACTGTACATGTGGTACCTGGGGACAAGGTTCTGTGATGGACTTGGCAGGGCTGGGTTAATGGTTGGACTCATTGGTCTCGAACAATTTGGAGTGATGGTGTTTGTCTTCCCAAGTAGATGGTGTGAGTGATGGGGAGTTGCTTCCCTGGGCACTGTTGAACAACTGCCTGAACTTGGGAAGTGGTGAATGAATTCCTTGTTCTGCTTTGCTTGTGTGCATGGCTTTTGCTTTACTTATTAATGTGTCCTTATCTCAACCCACGACTTTTCTCATTTTTACTCTTCTGTTTCTCTTTCCCGTCCCACAGGGAGCAGGGGAGGACTGGAGTGAGTGGTTGTGTGCTACCTAGCTGCCTGCTGGGGTTAAACCAAAACAGTATTATATAAAACACATAATTATATTATATTAATATGGTTATTTTTGTACAACTGACAGTGTATTTGTTATGAATACCTCACATGTACTGTGTTCTATATATGTTGCATGAAGTGCACAGCAGTTCATGGGCAGACACTACAGCAAAGGCTTTTTATAGATATCTACAAATGTGTTTATGGAGTTGGCTATTACATAAAACCACCAGCAACAGCTTCTTGGGGAACCCAGTTCTGTCACTGCGTGTTAGGGAATATCTAAAAACTGCATGGAGCTCCTCAAGAGACACCAGCCTTGTGCTGCCTCCTTCCTGCTCCCTGATTAGATTCAGACAAGAGGCAGAGGCTCAGAGAGGGCTCTGCTGAGGCTGAGGAAATTCAAAGAGGCAGGAGAGTTCAGATGTCACCAGTCTTGAATGCCACCTAAAAAAAGCCATGGGAAGGAGATTTCAGAGCCAGACACCTCAGTCTCACTTATTCCTTGTGCTAGCTGTCTGCATCTGTGCCCAGATCAAGCCCCCAGGCTGGGAAGATGACAGGTAGTTTCATTCCTAAATCTTCCATACCTATACTGTTCCCAGGACCAGCTCCATGATTTCTTTCCAGGCTGCACTGTTCCAGCCACTCAAATATTACTTTACAGCCATGTTTCGAGTAAATTCTCAGTCAGCAGCTTCTTGTGGATCTTGGTGATGTCATTGGATGAAGTATCTCTCTCCACAAATAAAGTACTATTCATTTGTACCAAACCTCTTCATAGTCACTGGAATCTGTCCCACTTGCTAATGCAGAACAGAGAGGTCTGAGTAACAGGAAAACACTCTTAATATCACAGATCACTTCTCCATGGGGCAATTTGTCAGAAACTGTTGTGAAGGTTGTGATCCACATTCACTCCTGCAAGATCACAGCAAGGGAGAGTACAAGAGAGTAATTTCTGGAATAAGGAGCAGGTAAAGGGTGAAAAGAGCAGGATAAGCAATTCTCAGAAGCTCTTTGGAAAAATAAAAACAATCTGGTAAGGGGGAGGAGGTGTGGGAGTTGAGCAGAAGAAAATTAAAAGGATAATTAGAAGAGAAAAAAAAAAAGCATTGCTGAGAACATTTTAGGTGGTGAAGCCAGGGATTTCAGATGAATTCACAGCAGACAGATGGTAAAAAGGGGGAAAAAACCACCAGCCAGCAGCACACCCTATAATCAGCTCCTTACCATGAATATTAGGGAGATTTAGTTAGGGATAGGGAATAAGGAGCTTGCAGCCTTAACACACAATTATTTTGTTTTGTATCTTTGCAACAGAGCAAGAGGGATCAGAGCAACTAGAAACAAAAGGCAGAGCCCTGTTTTGTAGTGGGATGTGAGCTGGAACAGTCAAATAACTCTCACCATCCACTTATACTGATATTTTAGCTGCAGCTTTCACATTTCTGTGTGATTGCAGTTGGAATTCTCATTTTACCTTGGACACAAATATCTCTGGACACCTGAAAATTTAATTGATGAACAAATGGGTAAATAGACAAGTCTTTATCCCATATCAATAGCAATGTATCCTAAAGAAAAAAAAATGAATTTAAAAAAAAAAATTATAACCAACTCAAACACATCAATCCCCCATACTCTGATACCATCAAGTAACAGAAGCTATAATAAGCAAAACAGGAAGGAAGGAAAATCATCTCCCCAGTGACTAAGAAAGCACAGATTTTCTCAGAGCAACAGGGTGAAGGACACAGTTTTGAAAACTGCTCTAACTACAATGCACCCTCATGGCATAGGGCAGAGACCAAGAAAGCAAAATTGTTTTGGCTCAGCACCACAAATGCCGCTGTCTTGCTCTGGATGCAAAAATGACCCACACAAACCTGCTTGGAAGCACCTTCACAGTATTCTCCAGAGCCCTGGATCTACGTCTCAGCCCTTTGGGGGCAGGTGGGGTGTCCCCATGACATAATCTTTGGCAGAAATGCTTCCCTTTGGGTTGTTTCTCTTTTTTTTAGTAGCTAAACTGAGATGGTCTACACAGTACCAGCTTTCTTGAGGGATATGCTTACAGAGGTGGATTGTTACTCCTGTCCAGTCTAAAGCTGGGCTCAACCTATTCCCAAGATGAAAAAGAACCCTCATGCAGGCCTGGAGAGGCCCTAAAAATATGAAACATTTCATTAGAAAAACCATTTCCTACTGAAATTACTAGCAGAACTCCCATTGATCCAATTAAGGGAAGAACCACAGTGCTTATAGCCCCCAAACCTGCTTAAAGATGAGGACATCTGACTCATGAGGATAGTAACCAGAGGCAAGCTACTCACACACTTTATTTTTCATGGAATCATAACTCTGGACAGCACAGATGAGACCAAATTGATTTTAAATAGAGAAGCATTTGTATGTAAGGCCAAACTTTCAGATAATTTTGCTGATTTCAATAATAATTTAAATTTGCACTCTCACATTAATTTGGGATGTTTTTAACAGAGATATTACTGAAAGTTAAAGGAAATTAAATGGGAATTAAAGAAAAAAGCCCACAGCCTTTGTGATTCCTCTAGTGGAGTGTCTCTCATGGAGATTATTTGGTTTTGAAGTGTTGCAATTTGCATGTTATCAGTTCATGCCTGGTTGGAAACAGGTTATATTTTGTGTGGTTTGGTTTGGTTTCTCTTGTTTCTGCTGAGGTACTAAAAACTGTAAAAAATAAAGAAAAAGGATTTTCACAAGCACATGTGTCACAGACAAGTGGGAGATCAGAAAGGAGTTTTCCATCCCAGCCATGGATGTCCCACATTTCCCCTCACCCCATGTGGTGCTGCCCATGCACTGTGAATCTCTGGAAACAATCCTGGCTACAAAAACCACCAGCTGCAGTAAAGGGCTGCAGCTCCTCAGCCCTGGCCAGGGGGGCAAGCAGAGACCTGGCAGGTTCTCCCAAGTCCTTCCATGCTGTCCATAGGTTTCCCAGAATCCCTCAGAAGCATCTTTCCAGCCTTCCCACTCCCTCCAGGAGTTCCACCCATGCAATGGCTGCATTAAACGTCAGCAGCTGTGGGAAGTTTCAAATAACATCTTTGACCTAGATCGTGTTCCCTGCAAACCTCTTCCTCTCCCAGCTTTTGGATGCTCCAAGACCCTTTTTTCACGGCCCAAAGTTATGAAAGAAAGGGCTTGGAGGACCTGAAACTGAAAGAAATGTCAGATGATGGTGGGTAACACTGCTTCACTGGAAGTACAAACCTCCTTTCAGAAGAATCTCTGAAGAATAAAAGTCTCCATTTCACCCTGGCACAAGGCCTGGCTTTGCAACAGCCATTCCCATATTTCAGTTGTTTCTTCTCAGAGGCTGTGATTCCTTGATAGATCAGAACTTGCATCACTTCATCTCCCACTTAACTAATTTGATGAGGAAAATGGAACTGCTGTGGTAGCAATTTAAGCGTATTAAAGGAAAAAGTTAATCCAAAATTTTGATTCGCCAAATTTAAAGTCCATTTCCATTACATTTAATAACTTCAGCCTCTCTTAGTTCATCTGTACTTATCTTTAAGTCTGCATGGCTGGGTGGCATTAGAAATAAGAAGATTATTCATAGTAGGGTGTTCTGCCTATGAACTTTTTCTTAACTCTCAATAGAGATAAAGAATATTTGCTCAACTGTATATCATCTCATAATCACATGAGTGGTTGGCTCTTCTGTTCTTATAAAATCATATCTCACACCATCAGCCACAGACCTTTCAAAAATACCAAAAAGGGTATAATTAATTCAAAGAGAGCAATCATTAAAGTATGAGCATAGCTAGAGACATGCTTTTTCATTTCCCTCCAACCACATGTGAATTATGAGATCCAAGTCACAGCTCTTGTAAGGGACTAGATTTGTGGAGAGCAGGGAACTTGCTGCATGAATTCTCACCTTTCCTCTGCAAATCCATGCACAAAGCAGTTGGGTCTGAAGGCCTGAATCATGATGTGCTTCCCCACACCATGGAAGAGAAGGTGAGGAAGGGAGCCCGAGGGGAAAGCTCTGTAAGGACCAGCACTGTCAGGGCTGGGAGGGAGCAGGCTTGGGCTTGGCAGCAGGTGCTTCAGCTCTGGAGGATTTAAGGAGTGACCGGGGAGGGGGGGAAAGTGAGAGAAAAACTTCCACACAATCCTGCAGCATCTGGTGCTTCCTGGCCTGTGGAGTCAAGGAGAGAGAGCAGAGCCCTTGGAGCCGGCGTGGGAGCAGGTGGGGGAAGGTGCTGCTGTTATTTGCAGCAGACGTTCCTTAGCAACAACCTGGAGCAGATGGAAGGCTGGATACCACTGAGCAGAGCCTCCAGCAGCAGCCCCTCAGCCTCTCCCGAGCAGGGGGAGCTGAGGCAGCACAGCAAATTCTACCCAAGAGCTTTTCTCCAGACCAAAGGAAGGGGTAAGGAGATCGCTTTGACTCACACCTGTTTGAAACCTAAAACATGTGAGCAAATTTCATTAAACAAGTTTGATAAATACCAACAATACTGTTGTAATTATACAGCAGTTGTTACGTATACACATACATATATACATACAAACATATCCTGGTACTATAACTGAGTAACTTGGATTTTCAGGAATGCTGAGAAATATCAGCTCTAAATTTAAAGAACAAAAATGTGATTAAAAATGTCCTTAAGTTATACTAACCACACTTGATTAAAAAAAAAAAAAGAAGAAGAAGATGTCAGGTCTTAATCTGTATCTGAAGTAAAAGGAAGATATCAGGTCCTAATCTGCCTGAAGTAAAATACAAAGTGATAATCCACACTTAAAAAGGTTATTTGAAAATGGACAGTTCACAGATGCAGAGGATTTCAGAGAAAGTCCACATTGACAGATGGATGTATTACCAAATAAAAGAAAACAGGAACCTTCTGTGGGATAACTAATTAATCTTGTACATGGAGAATGTGGAGAATCATCAAAGTTGAACATAGCTGACAGCAGAGGTGGGGCCTCCTGCAGAGTGTCCAGAGCCATAAAAAATACCACCAACTTCTGTATGCATCCCTCTTTTTCTTCAAAATCAGGTGTGAAGAATTGAGCACTCTGTTATCCTCTATTAAGATATTGCATATGTAAATATTGTCCTATCATTAATGGAAAAGGAATCCTACTCTTTGTATTTGATCTGCTTACATGCCCTTGAGGTTTGGCTGTAATCTCCATGCAAAAGCAAGCGGGAACAAAAGAACAAAAGCCATAAAATTTCATGATCAACAAAGAGCCATATTGTCTCTAGGGGAAAAGACAAAACTTCTTTTTTCAGAGTTTGTACATAACAAGAAGTATTGGTATTTCTTGTGTCTTCTCAGGGCTATGATGTTTGAAACTCACCTGTGGCCATGTTAGAATTATTTGGGTAAAACTCATGCCTTCAATTCCTCTTTTCTATTAATATCACCATCAACAAAGATCTGATAGATTAATTGATTTATCTTCCTTGATTACCTTGATTAATCAGGACCTAGATGAACCTTTTAAAGATGTAGGAATAGCTCTGGAGCCAGCAAAAGAAGATAAACACTTGATTATGTATTCTGGTGAGTCAAGCTCACCCATATGGGATCTCATCTCCATTTCCCCTCTGCTAATCTACCTCTTAGCAACATTTTAGCAATTCCTGTGGGTGATACATCAGTGAACAGAAAGTGGAAAATGGCAGATGAGTCCGAACTTCCTTCCATTAAAGACAATGGATGCTTTATTCCATTAACACCAAGGACACCAGTCTGAGAAATAATGGTATTTAATATTATTTCTTTGGCAATGGTTGAACAAAAGAAGAAGAATTCCTTTATTTTTTCCCTACTGTAGAAGTATAGATTAAAAAGAATATAAGAAAAGCAAAGCTGAAGTTTTCCACCTTATCAGAATTTAGGAATTATCCAAAATTTTGCAATTTTCATGAGACTGTTGATTTTCCAGGTTTCTCATAGGTACCCTACAGGTTTGTCTAATTCTAACTTTTCAGCCCACTTCCTTGTCCACCATCTTACCAAATTTTCTGATAATTCCCAGTTTTATTACAGCTCACCTGCCAGGTAGGACAAGATCTGAGCATGGAGCTGCATCATGGATCCTCAAAAGCCAAAACTCCCTGATAGCCACCAGACCACTGTGCTCTCAGGCTTTCCACAGCTCCAGAGTCAGGGCTCAATACCCTGTCACAGACAATTTTCAATTGTTATGTTTCCCCTTGAGAAGCAGTAAAACAAAGTTTCAGGATATCAGGCGACTGACTTCCCTACCCAGCCTCCTCAAACCAAAACCTGGGGGCAGGGTGAACCAGCTGTGGCACACAGACATCATTTTGTTGTAGGTGTTGCCAGACAAGTGTCATCTCTTGGTCTCATACGTGGGCATTTCCTAATTTCCAATTACTGCCCTATCAGGTCCATTGCTGTGCAGTATAAAGTGGGTTGGACCAAACCAGGGGGTGTTGTTTCTGTGTGTGTGTGTGTAATTTATTTGTTTGTTTGTTTATTCAGCTCTGTAACAGTTACAGAGATTTCACAGGCTGAATTACAGATCTCAGATAAAATGGCCCCAATCTGTAGCCAACAGGCACCACTGTCCCACACCACTGAGAAGGGAGTCCCAGCACAGATCTGGCAGCACTCCTCACCTGATTGTGCTGAGTCTGTTCAAACTCCCATTGGGCTCTCTGTGGACTGCAAAACAGCAGCTTTAGCATCTCACTAGAAACTATTCCTAGCTGCCTTAATGTGAAATAAGTTTGATTTAAACTGATGTAGGACCATCCAGGTAGGGATTTGCAGTACTTTTGTTATGTTGATTGCTATCACTCCTTTCTTAAACAATAACTGCAAGTACTGCAAGAGGGCAGGTAAGGGTAAGATGAGGCAACAAAAGAGCAGTATTATTACTGTTGCTGTAATTTTAGCATATTTTTCAGTTGCAATCTCTCTCCAATCAATAGCAGCAATTACAAGATACTATCTTTCAGCAATCTGCTCTAGTGGAAGGTCCTTGCCCATGGCAAGGGGCTTGGAACTTGGTGATGTTTTAAGGTTCCTTCCAACCCAAACTGTTCTGTGATTCTATAATCTTCTTAGCCATTGCAAGGCAATAGTTCTGAAAATGCAGTATGGGCAGGACCTGAGATTAGTAGGCAATCCCATACATGACATCCTTGCCTCACAGCTGCTGCCAGCATGTCCATTTTCTTTATGTTTAATTAAGTAATTTAAAATAGCTTCTCCCACTCCTTTTCACATACACGAAGCAAAAGACAATATTGATATTTCCAGTGTTGTACCCTTTATTACTTTATCCTCCATCAGGGCTGATTCTTTTACCTGCTAGTAGAGCCAACTTCACATTTTGTAGAACATCCCTTTTTTATGCAAAGCATTAACAAGAATGACATTTCAGCACCAATCCTGAGAAAAGGACATTGCAAAGTGTCTTCATGGTGAGATAAATTCAGTGTAGCATGAATAAAAAAAAATTCCAGTGCATTTTCATTCTGATTGCATACCTAGATGGAAATCTAGATAGCTTGTTTAAATCGTCAGTCTGCTGGGTTCATGCCATGGAAATTGGAAAGAAGTTCTGCTTTTCAGGACTTCCTGTGCTGTATCTTGTAGAACAAATTTGAATGTGCCTATGACCAGAGCAAAGAAATTTGATTGTGACACTTGTTTTTATAGATTGTGTCACTTTTCATACTACACTGACTTTTCCAGGCTTCAGTTCAACAGGCTATGTCACTTGACTGCAGAATAATTAGGTTGAAATACATTGGGGTTTTTTTCTTTACTTCTGTTTTGGTTTGGGTTTTTTGGGGTTTTGGTGTTTTATGTTTTTTGGTTGTTTTTTTTTTTTAAAGATTTGTATGAGCCTTTTTAAAAAGGAGCCACATCTTGAATAATTTACTGCAGTCTTATTGTTAGTCTTCTTCTTCTTCTTCTTCTTCTTTTTCTTCTTCTTATTATTATTACTACTACTACTTCTATTTTCCACTCATAAAACTAATAATTTGGAAACAGCTCCTTACTTTGTCTTGTGAAGATTCACCCTATTATAGTAATTCCATTTTTCTGATTAATCCCTAAAGACAAAGAGGAAATTTCCCTGCCAATAATGAAGGTATTAAATAGCAAGTGATGCATTTCTGGTGCAATCATTGAAATTGTCACCAAGCACACAGATGGTGACCCGGGGGACATGAAAACATTGATACAAATTTCTCTAATCCACCCTTAGGTTTACTTTGATTTCAATATGGTTCAGGTATTACACAATGACCCAGTCATTACAGGATACACAGATACAGTGCTGAGGCTTAAAGGAACAACTACAGAACAAACTTTTATATGTAAGTCTGATTTAGAGGGAGGAAAGACTATAGTCTCAAAAATGCTATTTAGAAAAGGCTTTCAAAGACAATAAAACCTAATTTGGAAGAGGTAATTCCTGACACTGCATAGTTATTTCATTCCATTTTGGTTTTGTCACTGAAAAATACCATGATATGAAACTCACTGTCTCTCATACTCCTAAGGATATTTTAAAATAGCTGTCTTTTTGTGTGCCTTCATGGCATTTCTTTCAGTAAACCTTTTCCCTTATTTTTAATTTTAAAAGTTGTCTAGCATTAAATATTTTAGCTGTACTGTCTCACTCTTATTTAAAATTCTCCTGGAACTTCTGAAGAACTATGTCCTGAAGGAGTGAGAGGCAGGTTTCACTCCAGATTGTCTTACAATTCCCCAGTGACAGCTCCCCCTCTCCTTTTTTACCTTCTGAAATTAATGTAATGCCACCTACATGGTACAGGGGCAGATAGCAGCCTTCCCCTAAATTCTTGTGTCTTAGCATCATCTCTTTTGCAAGGCAGAGAGCAGGACCTTGGAGAAGCCAGCACACGGAAGCTGGGAGATGAATCATCTCAAACTTTGCAGTCAGTTTGTGGTGTAGTCTGAAAGAACATTTCACCTAAACAAAGGTTTCCCAGCACTGGCTTGTCAGGATACCAGCACAGCTATAGGTCCTTTTTGAGCTCTGTTCTGGACAATTGACACATATAAGTTGAGTCAACCCCTCATTTCTATACCCTCATGCCCTTTCCATAAAGCAAAACTCCATGCCCTTGTCCAAGGCCCCCACCATCAAGAACACAAAGCTATGTCTTCATGAACACCACGCAGCCCTCACTCCAAACCCCATGCTTTCTCCATCTCACTTGCACACCAATCTGTGCCTTATCAACATTAATGACCAAGCAGGTCCTTAGACAGAGGCACACATGTCCTCAGCTCAGACACATCTCTGAAGAAACCACCAGGTGCAGCTGCCTGTCCCCTTCTGCATTTGCTTGAGCGCTGTCACTGGCACTCTCACCACACTTGATAAACTCTGGAATAAACTATTCCAGACTCCTCAACTGCCTGCCTGTCTGTCTCTTCAGCAGCAATAAGGTCATTCTTAAAAATAAATAAATAAAAATTCGTTTTAGTAGAAGGAAATGACCTTTATTTTTTGCATGTCTAAGTAAGCTGCATTAAAACAGGATGAAGACTGTGACAGGAGATAACCAAAGATGGTAAATTTAGGCTGACGCTTTGTCCTTAACTTGAATTGTTCAACAAGAAAGTGTACAGTAAAAACAAAGATTTGGCTTTAAATCAGATTCTTTTGGGATATGCCATTGTGCTATATTTTTAATATATTTTCAGGTACTTCTTGAGCAGCCTGCTGTAGGAGACAGAATCACTGGGAAGTCCGGAGTGCTGTAAGACCAGCACTGGGGATCTGAGTCCCTCAGGACCAGATGCTATAAAGTTAAATCACAGCAAGAGAGTCCCTGCCCAGACAACTCTGAAGTTAAATGCCAGAAGGGATACAACAGATGAGTCATTCAGGCAGAGAGGGAGGGATAAGAGGAAAAGGCACTGGCTAAATGGATCTGATAACAAAAGGAATGAAGGTCAAAAGAGAAAGGCGTGTGAGTCTTGACAGGGCAGTTACTCACAAAGGTGGGAGTTATGGGAAAGCACCAGTGAGCTTGAGGAAGAGTCCAAGAGAAACATGAATGTGGGGCTGCTTCTGTTACACTTGGTAACAGTGTGCTGCACCAAGTGGGTGACTGTAAGTTTTAGAGTCTATCCAGTTTGAAGCCAAGTGTTCTGAGATTAAAATCATACAGCAAAACATTGTAAAATATAAAATGCAAAACCACATCAAGTTAGACTTGGGACACATGGAGAAAAAATTCTCACACTGAGAAGTCAAGATTGCTTTCCAACCAGGTAGCCAATGAAGGCTCTACCCCAAAACTGCTTCCAGTGAAGTTGAAACTGAACACCTGGGTAGAAGTGGGAAAATTGAGAAAACAAAGGCAAAAAATCCAGGTTGCAGAGGGAGTGGCTGCAAAGTGTTGAATTCTTTGTAGGGCTCCTGATGAGGATGAGCTTTGAGGGTATTTAGGGAGGATAAGGCCATGAATTTTGCCATTTGTTATGGGAAACAAATGGCATTAAGAGAGAAGGCAACCAATGGAAGCTGGCAGATCGTGGGTGGAGCAGATGCAGGAGCTGACACTGTGATACTGATTGAAAGAGGCTGGAGAGATAGTTCAGTTCAGTTCATTTGGTTCAGTTCAGGCAAATAGGTGCTTTGTTTTGGTTTTCTTGTAATAAGAAAAGAGGCTCCTGAGGGAAGCACAGAAGGACATCAGGGTGGGATGATGTGGGCTCAGTAGTCTGGGAGATCACTCCTGACAGCAGTGACTTACATGGAGAAGAGGAAGGTCAGCTTGTACAGGGAGGGGTGACAGGCAAGCTTCTTGCTTATGAAAACAAGAGCTGAGCAAAAGCTGGGCAGGAATGTCAGAGTGGCTACAAAAGGCTTTAATTTGGGAAAGAGTGAGACTGAAATTTGAACACTGCTAAGGAACTGAAAGTTTTACAGAACTGTGGGATTATCTGCAGCAAATAATTTCAAATTATTATTTTAGGCAGCAACATTAATAAGAGCAGGAGATGGACAAGGAGCAGAAATTGAGAAGGAAAATAACTTTTTTTTTAAATATTTGTTTATATTTTATTCTTCTTTTCCTTTTTTTCTTTGAAGATATGTGAGATAAAGGAGCAGACAGGTCAAGGTAAATAGGTAGATACTTGCAGGATGGGAGAGTCACTGAGGCAAGAAAAGGCAGAGTAGGGAAGTGGATTAAACTTCTATTGGTAGAAAGAACCTAAATTTAAATTACCAAATTTCTTTATGCTGTGATGAAATACATAGAGGAAGACCCAAGTTAGTGTCATCCCCAAGGAACCTTAACTTCAGCTAATAATCCATATGGAGCGGGCATGGTATGGATTCTCCATCCATAGAAACACATTTAATTAGAACAATTATGTTGCCATGAGAGCCAGAGCAGACGTTTCACCACTCACATTTCGCTGCTCACAGCAGCACTTACTAAACCAGTACTCAACTACCTAAAATACTCCTCAATTTCATTTTTGTGTTGGTTCCTTTCTGATGTATATTTTATTCCTTTGAAAGCAGAGAAGTGAGATAACTGAAGCACACAAAAAGCCCCCTGCAGCTGATGGTTTTAATCACAGTTTTCTGGGAAGGCTGACCAGTAATCAAGTGTTATTCAGGGTTTTCATTATTCTTCATGACTTCAACATACTGTCACTGATGTCTTACTAACTTAATGTGCTTTTTTCCTTAAGCAGAATGAATCCTGACTGAAGAGTCAATGTTCCTGATACAAATTCACAAAACATATCAGAATTTCCTCCCAGCATCAATAAGAAAAAATAATACTGATTGGTCTTTTAGACTGAGTGAGTTTTTTTTCCAATCCTATTTTGAACATGGTAGAAAATTGGCTATTCTGAGCAGATGGTTTATTAAAGTTGGTAGTGGTAACTTCTTACATTTTGGCACAATGAGAAGTTACCACTAGTTTAAAATTGTAACTGTAAACCACACTGCATTGTAGATAATTTCCATTGTGAGAAGTAACACATAAAGTCTTATGCAATGTCTGATTTTTATTTATTTTTTCATTTTAACAAGAAAGTTGTACCAATGGGGGCTTTTTTTCCATCCATTTAGGCCCAGCTCCAGTTTCAAGGTAAGAAATGTTGGGAAAATTCATGTCGGGAAATATTGTATAACTGTGAAAAAAAAAAAAAAAAAAAAAAAAATCAAAACAAAACAGTAGTTCAGCATGACAAGACAACTTATCAGTGCCCAGCTGGGATGCCAGGAGGAAAATCAAAGCAAGCACTGGGGTCTGTAGGGTCCTGCACAAGATGACAAATGTACACAGTGATCTCAAGAGAAAGGAGGATGAGCTCAGGAAGAATGTAATGAGCAGTGCTCTGTCTTTGGGAGTCAGCAGCACCAGGAGCAACTGCAGTTCCAGTAAAGCTCTGCTGCCTAAAACATTTTTATATTGAGCTGTTGCTAATCAATAGCAAGGAGAACTCCTGTGGCTGTGTATTCCACAGGAAAGACACCAAGAAAGCCTCCTATGACAGGTTCATGGCTGACAGGGGCCTTGGAGATCCTTCTGAGAGCCAGCAAGGAAGGGCAGGACTGCCAGGCTGGGATCATCCATCGTGCCTCCTCTGCCAAGGAGAATCTGAATCTTCCGCAGTCTCATGGTAAACAACCCCCATTTCCAGTGGAGGGCTGCAAGAGGAATTTGATGGGGGCCTGGTCCCATCCTAGAGTGCCTCCTAAGGGAGTTGCTGAGGTTCTTGACTCATGGGTGGGATGTGATTTCAGTTAAAAAGGGCAGTGATATGGAATGAAGAGGCGAGAGGGGCAGGGATCAGTACAGGTTGGTGTGGGTCACCTGTGCCCTTCCTCCTGGGCTGTGCTGGTGCCATGAGGTGCCTGTCACAGTGAAAACAACAGACAGGAACTGTCACATATTCCCTGTAAAAGCTGTGTCTGATACACTCACAGGAAAACATGTACCAAGTTTCCCAGCTGGTCATCAAAAGCGAGAGGCTCCAGAGCTGGCTGAGTGCAGAAAAGGGCAGAGGAAGTGTGAAAGGAGGTTGTACCTGGCAGACAGCTGAGTTTTTCATCCCCAGCTATGTAGCAGGATAACATTAGCTCCTGTGATTGAATGGAGGCCTCTACACAGATATCAATAAATAAATCAAAACCACAAACATGAAAGCTGGGAGTGTTTAAGTCAGGCTTGACTGTAACTTTCTTCTCTGCACCAGGACTGGACCACTGTGAGATGATATAAAGAAGCATTGACTCTATTAGGTTTGAGCTATTTACCATATTAATCATAATCCAGCTCACCTTTCAAAAAGTAAATAACATATTTAAGATTATCAGACTCAGTTTTGAGCAACATTTTTCTTATTAAACAAGCACACAGGACTGGCAAAAATCAATAGGAGAGTTAGAGTAGCCTCCCTGTAGAGGGTGTTTGTTATCTCCCATAAGTCACAGTAAAAGATGACAAAGCTGCCACATCATGAGGAAAAGTAATTTTACAGGATTCAGGTGGATTCAAGTTTCCATCTTCTCACTGTAATCCAGTGAATCATGTGTTTCCACCAGCTAAATGAACCTGCAAGCCTGTCAGACACAGGTGGCCACAGAGCTCAGTGTGCTGATTTCCATTTCCTAGGCTGTCTTTCTGTAACTTTCCTCTTTAGCAATAAAAAATGGAACTCTAATTCTTCAGGGGCAGTGCAGGTTGGTGTGATTGGGTGGGTGTAACAGCCCGCAGCTGCAGGTGGCCGGCTGACCACATCCATATGGGGAGAGGAGAGGATCCTCATTTCAGCTGGCAAGAGGAAACCTGAATGATGTCCAACATATTCATCAGCCAGGTTCACAGTTCACTTCCCTCACTGTCCCTGTCAAATAACTGGAAATGGCCATGTAAAGTGAGTGAAATTGCTATAGTTTAGATTAAAATTATCGTGTATAAAAAAAAGTTTCCAGATGGTCTGATTTTTCTGTGCAGTTTCAAAAGCATGAAACTTTAAAATTAAGAATTGACAGAAAAATTTTTAAAGAAGGGGTGTTTTTTCTTGTTTATTTATTTGTTGTTTGTTAAGGGAGGGGTTTGGTTTCTACCAAAGTGGAAGTTAATCTTAAATTCTTATTTGGTAGGTAAGAGCTATTATTCATTTGTATTATCATAAAGCATTAGATCTTGCTGCTGTAGTGAGAAGATCAGTTGGAACAAGATGAGGGAAGTAGCCATTACAGATAAATGTTTCTAATGAAAATGAAAGGTGGCAAAAGCAGAGAAAGATTAATCAAATGGCCTGTGGTTTTAGAGCATTTTTGTTTCAGGGAAAGGACCCTTATATTTGCCCTCTAGATAGTGAATTGCTTTTAGTGGGGGTTACTGCCAATTGGTGAAAACAAACCTATACATGTAGAGATGTTAAGGACACTGGAAACAATAATAGCAGCATTAAAAAGTAAATATGTGGGTTTGCATCTGTACCTGTTGCAGTACCAATCTCAGAGAGAGGAAAGACACCACTTTTCCTTGTCCTCTACTCTTTAGCTACTACCTGAGTAGAATAAAACTGTTTTGCCAAGGACTTTCAAACTCCACAGTTTGCTTCTGTTACCCAGATTAATGGGCTATTATTTTCTGTGTTTGTCTTAGTACCTTTGTTATTTCTGACTTGAGGTGTAGCTCCTGATGATCAATAGGGCTTCTAATATGCACATACTCACACTATTAGCAGTACTAAGTCATGCACAGGACTCAGAGCTGAGAGTTCACTTTGTTAGCTCTGTTCTCCAGGCAGTTTCGTAACCTTTCCCTGTCCTCTGCATATATTTTGATAACTAATATTGAGTGGCTCTCCAAAGTGAATACTGTACCCTGTATAATGAAATTAATCAATAATACCTGCTATCCTTGATATTACATTCTGGGGACATTGAATTGTACATCTCTGGAGCACAGGGCTGCTTTTACCACGTTTTAATATTAATAGCAGGTTGAATTGAAAAACTATTTTTGTTCCATTTTAATGAGAGAAGAATTTCTCCTTATTTGGTGCAAAAGAGAACTGCACATTCCATGAAAAGCAAATTATTTGCAGGATCTTTCTAATTCTGATGTGAAATTCTAGATTTTGCTGCAAATTTCCTGTCAGGCCACTGCAACTGGAATAGTCCACAATCAGGTTAAGATCATTCCAAGCCAACACCAACTTTTGGTGTCTAGGCATCTGTATAAATGTGTGGTTGATGCATACCCACAGGAAGGCTTTCACTGCAAGAAATCCCTATTCAAGGGAGTATGTGGTCGCCTGAAAAAGTGATGTGTGGAGCTGTAACCACGGGAAGGGACCTACCTCCAGGTCTTCTGAGAGAAGGAAAGGTCTTGGCATGAAAACATCTGCCATCTGATTAGTTAGAAAATCCCCAAGGAACTACTTGAACACCCCAAAAAATCAATTTGGATACGGCCACATAAGATTGTTTCACAAAGACATAATTCCTGCCTCTCTTTGCTCCACAGCTTTTGATTAAAGAAGACAATGAGTCATGGTTGCCTCTTTGTAGTCCACTTTGAATTTGTCTACAACCAGCAGATACAGACAATGGCCACTTTTCTGAGGTGTCAAAAATAAAAGTTTCCACCTTGGGCTATACTGCTGGCTCTGAGTCTCTCATGGAGCATCTCTTGGGAGCTCTGCACTGGGTGGAGGGATAGTATCTAGTTCTTCCGTTCAGTACTCAGCCACGATAAGCAAAAAATCCTCATTTCCATCCCCATATTCTCTTTCTTATCCATCACATAACACCTCATTGCTGCAACAAGCCACATTCCTGGGCAGTGGAGCCCTTTCACTGCTTAGTCCTGATTCATCTGTGGAGCAGGTCCCATACCCAGATGCAATATGTGCATGTAGTTGTACAATCAATGGCTGGAATGTACGGCACCAACTCAGCTGTCCCAGAAAATTACAGTGATTCCCAAGATATATGTTATACATGTTTAAAAAACATATAGTTGTTTTTTAAGTCAGGAATCGTGATTCTTTCCAGATAAAGAGGAAAAGGGGAATCCAAACCTGCTTTTTGGGTTACAATATGGCTAGATAATTATGCTACATGTGTCTGGGATCATTCTTTGGCACAGATTTGCCTCTCTCTGTACTGTTAAACTCTCCCAGACTTGGAAACACGGTGGGCATCCGAACTGGTTTCTGGGAATGGTCCTGGGTCTGTGCTGACTCCTTGGCTGTGTCCAGAATGCATTTGGGAGAGTGCCAGCTGGATGGGGCCAAAATCATAGCAGGAGCCATTTAACAGGACAGTCTATCAAGTTCCCATTGCTGGGAACATTCCCTGGTGCCATTCAATTAACCGGGATAGATGTGGTCCAAAAGTCTAAACTAATTACCATGAAAAGAGACAGTAATTCAGTGACGGTGTTCCATGGCCATATGCTGGCATCTTTGGAGCCTGGAGAGGAAATGAAAACATCTTAAGGAGAGCTTTGCCAAATGAGAGCTCCGGATGACAATTGCAATAGGGGAAAAAATATTAGGTGTCGACAAATTGTGAGCAGAGTGAAAATCAACAAGAGAAGAACAGATGAGCCCATAGAAATAGGGCATGATAAAACAGCCCTTCCCTTGCTTCCAGAGTATTTCAATAGAAAGGAAACATGGTGAAGAACCAAAAAAGAAAAATACTCAATTATTTACAAAGTTGTTCTCTTTCATTCTAAAAAATACTTTATAAATGCTGGGTTTGCTTTACTGTATTGAAGAGCTAACCACAGCCTGTTCCACAGGGAGAGCCCAAATCAGCTTTCATTTAAACCAGATTTCAAACTCTGGTATCCTGGACACAGGGATGTGAGGAACACTTACGAGAAACAGAAGCACTTTGTCAAGAAGTTTTAGAATGAGCAAATGTGCTATGTACATGCTGGAGCCTTGTAAAAGTCAAACTTTCCCAATGAAAATGCAATTGTAAATGATAATTTCCTCCTCAGGTTGAACTGAAGAGGTTGAAAAATTATATGTGTTTTAGAAATATCAACTAGTCTTCCCCTGGCACGGATATAAAAATGGGGTAAGTGAGATGAAGTAATCTAGTTGCACATGAGTGGAGACTGCACTGTGATACTTCATTTTGCTACTGACCTCAGAACATTTTTTGTCAGACCTCCAGGGCTAGCAAATATTTGGATCATGGGAAGCTACTACAACAGCAAGGACATAAACAATTACTGCAAAGGCCATTTCTTACACTGTGGCTCTGCAGAGTATCAACTACTGGATGTACTTTGAATAAAGCCTCCAAAGGTGAATAAGGAGGGTAAATTCCCTTTTGTTTACTGGACCACCATCTGGGTATGATAAATTTCTCTTCCTACTCTTGTTAAATGGAAGATATTTATCTACTGAACACCTCCATCTAAGCATGACAGTGAAAAGAGGAAAGGAAAATGTACACATAGGACACAAAAGTAACCTGGTTGCATCTCAACAAGTTGTCTTTTATCTGGAAGAATACAAAATTTGCTTGATACCACTGCATATCAGAAATACCTCACTCCCACTTGTAAGGAGACATTGTCATAACATGATGTATCTACCCTGCTAGCTTTTACCAACTTCTATTCACTAAATAGTGGGAGATGGATAAAGGTCAATTGGTAGCTGAGATAATTGAGTTTAATCATGAGCCACCTAAGTGAGGGAAGACATTATCACCTGGCATTATATAGTAAGTACATTAAACTGACTCTTCTCTGGCCTATAAAGGTCATTGTACATTGCACAGCAAAGGTTGTGCTGTGAAAATGCTAATTGATTTTTAATACTGGCTGCTGACTTTCCTGTAGAGGGTGTCAAGTGCCTCTTGGGAGTACTTACTGACACTCATGGCAAATTCAATCATCATTGTCATCCCATGCCAGCAAAAACAAATGGGTTTTTGAGGTCCAGTCCAACAAAGCAGGGAAAGGACTAAGTGACTCTGTCCCTAAATGGACAGAGTCCAACTTGGGTTTGAATCTCTCATCCTGAAAGAAGGATAATCCTGTCCTCTTGCCCATGAGATTCAGAGATGGAAAGGGCAGGTTATCACCATTCACAGAACAGGTCTGAGCACTTGGTACGAGGCCTACAGGGGTTTAAGTGATTAATTTGTATTTCAACTGACTTAATTAAGAGTTAAATACAGAATCAATACTGAAAATATATCACCAATCCAGAGCAAGTCCTGAGGAGGGCTCTGAGGTGATCAGGGCTGGAATGCCCCAGAGGAGAGGCTGAGGGATGGGCAGAGTTCAGCATGGAGGGGAGGTGGCCTTGGGGGACCTCACAGCAGCTCCCATGGCAAGGTCCTCAGGAAGATGGAACCAGGCTTTTCCCTATGGTTTGTGGTGGGAGGATATCAGAGTCTCACACTGAATAGAAGGAGGTTTTTTCCCTATGAGGATGGCCAGGAAATGGAGCAGATTGCCCAGCTACATCGTGCCTTCTCATCTTTAGAGCTTTTCAAGACCCAAATGGATCAAACTGAGCCGTGTTACAGGATCCCACAGCTGACCTTGTTTAGAGAAGGAAGTTCCAATTGAGGTCTCCTGGGGTCCCATTAAATCTGAAACCCTCTTGAGCCCATGAAATGGGCACGTTGGTGCTGGATACTCCATTTGTGTGAGATGCCTGGGAGAATGGACAGATGGGAATATCCATCACTCTCCACACTCAGCACACACAGCAACCAGTAGGGGCCAGGTGTGCTTCCAGCACAAAGCTCAAACACCTCTGAACAGGGATAGTACATGGTGATGTTTTGCCTTCTGAAAAGAAGACAATTGATGAATTTTCCTGGCATCTGTATAAGTGTCCAGTAGCCTGCTCCTGACCAGTGGCAAGAAATGCATCTGAATTGTACACACAGTTATAAAATGAGTACAAAATTCAAATCTTCCTGGTGCCTTTCAGTTAGAGTCAGATGCATTTCTAGGAAATCCTGAAAGTCAAATTTTAGATTTGGAAAAATGTTGCTGGGATGGCTGTGGTGTGACAGATTTCCTGGCTCGCAAAGGTGGGCTGCAATGATAAGGGAATCCCTGGCATGGCATTGGCAAATTTCTGTGTCCATAATTCCCTCAGTTCTAAAATGAATTCTGGAAGGCTGATCATCATTTGTATGAGATCACTACAGTGTAGGAAAAACAACAATCTGTGACAGCAGGGAGACAGAAGTTAATGATGAAAGCACTTTAACAAAAAAACCAAACCACATAACCAACCAAATAAAATCCAACCAAACCCCTAAAAAGCACCTCACTACAAAAAGCAAAACTTCCCTATTTCAGAACTGTGTATTTCTAGAAAAAAACAGCTCCAGAACCTCTTTAAATGGCACTTTCAGTAGTTAAGCCTACATTATCATTTATGTAAAACTTGTCACAGCTTTGCACAAATGCTCAAAATTAGGAAAAATTAAAAACAACAACAGAAAAACCCCAAACAACAAAAGCAGATGAAAAAGCACTACCAGGGCTTAAAAGGAACAGGTAAAAACAAAATTTATTCCCAGTGCAATCCAGCTCCTTTTGTCAGATTTAAAGAATTTCATCCAATTTCCCCATTAATCAGCTGATGAAGCAGACCCACATTCTGACACGAAGCATAAGATAATGTCAACATTATTTGCAAACTGCTACGTTACGGTGACAGCCCAATGTTTATTACTATCAAACTACTGTCATTTCATTAAAAAGACCAAAAGCTCTGGCTTTGCTAAGCAGAGCTCCCAGTCCCACCAGAGTAGTGGAGCTGCTCCCTCTTCCCCTGTGCTGCTCTCAGTGATGGAGCACAGCATTTGCATCTGTCTGCACAGGCAGCTCTGTGAACATGCTGGCTAATGAACAGGGCAGGGAATTCTACACTCCAAGACATCTTTTATGTGAATATCACCCTCTGGTTTTTGATAGTTTTTTGTTTGGAGGTTTTGACCTTGTTTGTTTTTTGTTTTTTTCCCTGAAGCCTTCGTATGTGTTATCCCAACAGTTTATTCTCCTAATAGCTATCCTCCCAGTGGTGTTTGTGTTGTTGGGGACAGATTCTACTTGACTTCCTCAGACCTTCTCTGCTGTGTCAGTTCTGGCACTTGTGAAGTGACATGCTATGAAATTTTAGAAAAGATTTCACTGCACCACCTTCTAGACTTGCATCTCCTAGAGAAACAGAATGTAATATTCTCATCACCTATGCTTTTCTAGTGTAAAATAAAAATACTTGGTAGCAGGTTTGGGCTAATTCACTCCAAAGGATTGTATGCAAACACCCTAATATTTATTTTGGCATTGTTAACAAGAGCTGGAAGTTAGAGACTAAAAAATTCAACCTTAAATCAGTGATGATACCCTATAAATAATATTGTTAAGGGCTGGAACATGCACAATACTTACACAAGGAAAGGAAGGGTAGGCAATCCTTCCTGTCTTCTGTGGTATTTTAAACAAGGCTTGAGAACCTTTTATCCATCTTTGGAAAGAATTGTTGAATTTGCATTTTTTGAGGGGGAAAAGACATTTGAGCCTATTCTGCTGGATGAAAACAAACACCAGCAGCAGGACTGGGATTCCTTGTGCTGCACTCACTGCAAACATAGCATAGTAATTTAGCTAAGGCTTAATAATTTCTTGCAGTACAAGTTAATGGTATCAGATTAGCACTTATAATTTCCAGAACGATTTCATTACATTCATAAAATACAAAGGAAAAGTGCATCAAATTCAGGTAATCTGCTCCACTTGGTGTGGCCCTTCCCTCCAGTTTGCTTGTTACAGTTGTTAATGAGCAAACTGCAGTTGCTGTTGGTTCAAATGGGAGTAAGAATGACCTTTTCATCTTTTGTTACAGAGGAAATAAATGCAGGATATGTCTCTCTGTACATATTGCAGGAATACACATTCATTAGCATGTCCCATAGCAACATGGGTAATGTGGGACATCATAGAAAATAGGATGTTAGTGCTGATAGAAAAAGCAATTGGCTTTGTTTGTCACTGTTAAATCTTCCCAGCTAAAACACCCAAAGTCAAGCTCAGTGTCCAAACCAGGCACCACCTCACTGAGCTTTAGCAGCTGATTTCCAGATATGAAACTGACGTTTGTAGAATCCACCATTGTGAATATGAACCAAAAGAAACTTTGTTAGATACCTACATGGGTAACTCCTGCCTCCTTTCACCACTTCTTACAGCATGTTCAGCTCTTTTTGCCCAGAGAAGTTGTGGATGTCCCATCCCTGGAAGTGTCCAAGGCCAGGGTGGATGGGGCTTGGAGCAATCTGGGATAGTGGAAGGTGTCCCTGGCCATGGCAGGGGGTTGGAATGAGTTGGTCTTTAAGGTACCTTCCAATCCAAACCATTTTATCATTCCATGAATCAGAGAATCTCATACAAAACTGAATGACTTTGAATTAACTTATTTAAATATATATCTTTCCTTCATTTGGATTTCTTATCTGATATCCATCACTTAGGGAAGCACTCCAACTCATCCTCCAACCCAGTTGTGACCATGACTTGTCCCGTTCATGAGACACAAAAATGTCAAATTCTTATTCTACATTGTGGAAATTCTTTCAACCCTCTCCTTTAGAAAAGGTAAAGATGCTGAAATGAAGACAAGCTATGGACCATGCACAGCAGGAAAGTGAATTTCTTATACGCACAGAGAATCTTTGTGTGAAGACTATTCTTAGGTGAGCTGTACACAAAGACCGATCCTGATGGTTTGGAAAAAAAAAATTAGCATCCTTGAATTTTGCAGGAGCTATTTCTAAGCTTAGCTTGGCTAGTCCTGAAAATCAGAAACAGCTCATGACTAGACTCTTCTCTGTGACAGGAAGGAGCTTGCACACCACACATGGCTAATCTGAATGAGCTGCATTGAGGTCACTTCACAGTCCTCATTCTGTGTTATGTGAAATTGCCAAGATGATACATCTCCTTCTTTAAAGGAAAAATAGGTACTTGGTGTATGAATGTGTTTTGTGGTTTGTTTGTTTCTTTGGTTGGTTGGTTGGTTGGTTGGGTTTTTAACATCTTTTTTGCATAATAGATGGTTTACTTATTATCTAATTTTACCAAAACACTTATGTCAGATCTTCTGGTATAAATGGAGGAAGTCAGCTGAAAAACTACAGTAGGAATGAACACAAGCTCAAATAAACAATAACTCATCCCAATAATAGGCAGAAGGAGCACATCTGGTAGGATTTTAAAGCTATTTTTTAGTTCCAAACACAAATGACCTCTAGTACACTGATATTTAATTACAACTTTTTAGTCTGATTTTGTAAGCCTAAAAGTCTGTTTTGTTTCTTTTCTGTGTGGGGGGAGGTGAAAAGAAGTAGTCATCTGAAAGGATATAATAATTTAATGTTGCATCCCTACCAATATCGGATTTTAAATCTGCAGATGTTTGAAAAAGATTTTAAAGTCAAATAAGGCAGAAGATTAGGAGCTCTTTACTCACAGGGAATTTCACATGCTTGAAGAACAGCAATTGCTTTGTCTTCTGCTGAAATGCCACTCTCTCTGGGGTAAAGAGAAGCAGCTGTGTAATAACACATAGTGATGCCACACAGGAACTTGACAGGAAAGGAAAAATTGCACGTGAAAGCACAGCAGCACCAGGAACTTCACTAGACAAACTGTGCAGTCATTACCCTTTCAGATTTTTGGGACAGAGAGGGAAATTAGGCTTCCTGTAGCACAGGGCCTTTAAACACTCCTCTGTGGCAAAGTCTGAAGTCTGATATCTTATTCGAAGCCTGGCAACTACCACCTCACAGGGCCCTCTGCTCTGCTCCTGCTGCTGCAAGTGCTGTTCTGATGTCACAACAGCAGATACAAATTCACTCACAAGCAATCTTTGGTTACAGAGTTTGCTGGTGCAAATAACTGGCTGCTTTAAAAAGGGGTGGGGGGGGGAAAAGGAAAAGAAAAAAATACAGAAAAAATCCCTCTGAAAAAAAGGAAAGACAGCAATCCAAATATGAATCAAAAGCTGTACCACCTACTGAGTCAACAGGAAACTGAAATGAGATAATAAATACCTGGCTCTGGATGAATATTAGATGTGCATCAATGTGCTTTACTCACTTATTAGAGGGGGAAGTGCAGGATGAAAATTAACACTTTTGCTGGATATCTAAGAGACAAATAACAAGCTTCACCAGAGGCTTAGGAGGTGGAGATGGATTTACCCATAAAAGAATTTTGCTACACCTAATTAAAGCATTTGTAAATGTAAAAGGCACCCAGAGAAGGAGCACCGAGGCAGTTCTTGTGTGGCTCACAAATCAGTGCTCTAACCAGGAGGAGGGGAGGTGATCTGACAGGTCTCCAGAGTTTTGCACAAGTAGCCTTTGCCTGAGCAGCCTGGATGGGAGGGGTGTGGCACACTGCAAATAACCTTCAGGCCTGGGCAGGGGAGCAAGAGCCATTGAAACATAAAGTTGGAAAACTGAGGTCAAACATTCACCCAGCACTGCCAGGTCCAGAACCAAACCATGCCCACAAGCACCACACCAACACATTTTCTGAATACCTCCAAGGACAGGGACTCCATGACCACCCTGCACAGACTGTTCCAATGCTTGACCACCAGTGAAGAAATTTTCCTTATATCCACTTATGGTTTGAGTGAAGGATGGAGACACAGCCGAGCAGATGCTGCTAAGTCCCACTGGGAACCTGATCTGTACCCGAAAAACCACAACCATTTCCAGCAATTTGTGAGTCAGTTCTGCTCTTCCCATTCACTGCATATGGACACAGGGTCCAACAACCCAAACAAATGAGGCATTCAAACCATCAATCTGGAAATTTCCCTGGTAAGCAATGCTTATCAACTTTAATTAACACTGTGATGGTGAATGCTGAGTGACCACTCCCTACCCACATCTCCACACACAAATGAGACTTTCATTATATTTTCTTCCCTGACCATTTAGGAAGAAGACTAAAAGAGTAGCTTAATGGGAAGGAAAGGAAATGAAATCTTGTGATTTCAATAAAGATCAGTTGGGCAAGGTTTGGGCCATTTCTATGCATTTTCATTTACTTTTCTTATTTCTGTTTTTTTTGAGAATTTTTCCTTGTCTTTTTGGAGCATTTAATTTCTTCAGTTACTACTCCTGTCTTTTTGTTTACCTTTCTTGCCTGATTTTGGGAATTCAATGGGAATAATTTTGGCAAGTTTCTGTCCTTTTCACTGCTCCTCATTTTGTCTCAGTCCATTTGGTTGTAGTCACTGCATTTGCATATATTCTTTTTTTTTTTTTTTCATTTGCATTTGATTTCATCATATCTCCTTTCCAGAGTGTTTGTTCTAATTCTGTCTTCTTTTTCAAGATTTCTATTTCTTTCAGCCCAGGTTTACAAATATGTATCTTATCACAAAATTTTGAACTTTGACTAAAGGTCAGCGACTTGTACTTTTGATGATGAGCTGTCTAAATCAAAGCTGTAAATCTTTCCAGCCTGTCTCCATTCTAACTAAATATAGTGTGGCCAGGGAATTCAAATTTTGATTTTTCTTTTGAAATATACTGATGCATCATGAGGCATATCCTAGTTGTTAATTTTGGGCTTTTTAAATTTTAATGCCTCTTACATGGAGCTAGTAGGAAAAAACATTCACAGATAAATGTACTAATGCAGAGCTGTGTTCTGCTCACTAGACCTGAAATGCTCAGTAGGTGCTGAGAAAATAAATAATATATTGCAGTCTGCTAGATATTCTGATGCTTTAATACTGAGAGGCTCCTTGAAAAATAATTGCCTGCATATATTATGAAAATTCTGCCTTGTTCTCTAGATGTACCTGTAGTAGAACAAAAGATCTGCAGGGATAATTAATCTGTTGCACTGTTCCTGAAGCACCACCTGATTAACAGTATTTCCACTTGCACAGTCCTTCACTGGAATGAGCAGAACAAGGTTTCAGCAGTGAAGGACAATAACAGGACTGGTGGAGAAGTAGCACAAGGAATCAAACACTTTCCTGCTGACATGCTGATCACTGTAAACTTATTTCTAATCAGCTCACTTAAAGTCTGTGTTTACACAGTACAGAAGACAGAGCAGGGAGCACCAACTTCCTATTTAGTGTTTATTCATTATTAAATTATTTTTTTTACTCTATTAACAACTGCAATCATTTCAAAAGGCATTTCCATGAGTCAGTAAGGAGGTGTGAGATAACCTGAGGCAACCAAATGAGGCTCTTGGCCTAGGAGCAGAGTTCCTGATGTTTCCCAGGCTAACCAAATCCCACCTGGCACTGCTCCCCCCTCTCTTCTATGGCTTTCTACCACAGCTGTCTATAAAGGAGCCTAGAACAGCTACAGACTTAGGGTCACATTATCTGGGTCTGACACACCTGAAACAAGCAAAACTCAATAGACAATGACACTGTGCAGATGCTTCCAAACTATTGAATAAAAGTTGTAATGGTCCCAAGGTCTGCTGGCTGAGGGAGACGTAAAGATTTGCAAACATCTTTATTTTACCTTGATGGATTTGAGAAGAAAAAGAAACAGCAAGAAAGCATGCAGAGTATTTTTAATCTCCTTCTCATGCTTTTTTTTTTGCAGAAGTGGAAGAAGGAAGGGCCTGTATCAAGTATTGGGTTCCTCTCAAGTACCCTCATCTGGGTGTTGGGTAAATGGTGAATAGTACTCTGTCTCAAAGGAAGCCATAATTTAAAAAGGTACATTTTTAAAAGAAATTTTGAAATAAATTATTTTAAAATTAAACAATAACTCTGTTCACAATCCTTTTTTTTTCTGCAGACCCATGTTTTTCTGGGAAAAATTCAGCTTCCAAGGAATATTTCACCAATGCTAAACTTAAGGCTTGCTTTAGGTCTTTTTCTGTATAGTGCAAAAATTATCTGTCTGCATCACAACTCCCTTAACAGAACAGTGTTTGAAAGTTAGTGAATTCCTTAAGTGTTATGAGCCACAGAGGTATAAAGTCTTAGATTTTCATTAGCAGAAGTGCTGCATATTTTCTGTTTCCTAGTTAAAATATACCCTGCACATATTCCAAAGAATGGATATTATTTTTTTAACTGCTCTGGATAACTGGATAAGTACACTGGAGGTTTTTACTTTCCTTCTGTGTAACATCTAATGGTTATTAGTGTGGACTGGATAATAATATTTCAAACACTTGACTGAAAAAGGAAAACTCTTACTTCACATCGTTCTAAGTATTTATGCACAGAAATTAATTTGCTTTTTCTGGTCTCAAGGCTTTCATTCAGAAGTTAAAGCTTGCTCTTAAACAGAGACTAATATTTACAGCATAGCCATAAATTCATAGAATCACTGAATATCCAGAGCTGGAAGAGAATCCCAAGGATCACCGACGTCCGACTCCTGTCCCTGCACAGGATAGCCCCAAGAATACAGATTCAGAGAATATCCTGAATTGGAAGGGAAATTCCCTCTTGTACATGTTCTCTCAGCCAATATTCTATCTCATCCTGAGATATTAAATGCTTACAACCAAAAGCATGTGGCTGTGCTTAACAGAAGGCTCTGGAAACAAATACTGAGTGTGAAAACCTCCTGATCAATGCATAAACTGAGAAAGTTGATAGAGAAATATTTGCAGCAGAAGCCATCAAAAAAGAGTCTGCCTTTCTTTGCTTCTTGCTGTTGTTTTAAAGGTATCAGCACAGGTAGTTTTGCAACAGAAGTATGAGGGAGATTCCTCATTCTTTACTTCAGACATCTAAGGTTTAAACATTCACAGAAGTTTAATGACCCACATGAGTCAAGGGGGAAGAGCCAGGTGCTTGCAGAGGGTGAGTCAGCCCCCTGAGCTCATCCATTTCTGTCTCAAAAGTTTGATTTATCCTTTGAGAATGTTTCTCTTGGTTGGTGATAAGGGGAGCTTGGGCAAACAGTCAAGAGTTTGTCATCTGAATTTTACATACATAAGTCAGAATTTAAAAAATCCAGCCTATTTCTTTAACAAAATTAAGAGCCTTCTGTTAATTCAAAAAGTAGATGGTGTCATTTAAAAAGTGTAACTTGTGAGTTTACCACAGCAATACCCAGAACTTCTAGGTGCAGCCTGCACAAGGAACAAGAGTTGTGTTGGTGTGTCAGGAAATAGTGACTGATCTCCCCCTCAGTTTGCAAAGACAGTAGGATGTGCAGTACACAGACAATGTAGACAGAAATGGAGAATTCAGCCCTGTGAATAAAATGAATTTTGATCATCTTAACTCTCACATATTAGTCTGAAAATCAGTCAAAGAAAGTAACAGTGAGAATTATTATACAATAATCATTGATCCATGAGTCTCAAGCTCAGACGCACTTATGAGATCATCCAATCTAGCTGCTATGCAGGAAAACAAAGAGAAGCCCATTCTTTTCATGTAGCTTGCTGCTGTGGTTAATCACTCTCATTTGAGCCTAATTTCCTATTTAAGACTGCAGGGTTTTTACTCAGCATTAATTCTTACTTTTTTCACTACTAGATTAGAGTAATTTAGTACTTGTTATTTTCTCCCTGTGTGAGCAATTATAAACCATAATCAAGCTCTTTAAGTCTCTCACAGTAAGATAGTACCTTCTGTCCTTTGAATTATTCTTCTGAAGGGCCCTTACCAAAACCGTTAAATTATGTACACATGCCTATAAATATTATTCAGTACACAAAGTGACCTTTCAAAGGAATATTGATTGTGGCCTTTACGAAAGTTATATGCTTATATCTTTGAAGTGTATCACCAAAAATTTGTGCTGCTGTTCCTACTAGGTGAGGAATTTCAATGCCAGATTAGTTACATATAGCCAGAAAAATTAAAAAAAAAAAAAAAAGTTAGTTATCACAGGCCATAACTGTGACCTGTGTTAATCTTGCCCCTCTGGACTATGATATATCACTTCAACTTCCTAATATCCATACATTTAAACTGAGAGTAAACTTCAGGGAATAATAGATGGAATAACCTAAACAGAAAAAAAAAATAAAATAAAAAGAAATAGAAAAAAAATGGAAAAAAAAAAGATTAGCAGCTATTGCATGGCTTCCCAAGCTAGCTTAGGGAAGATATGTTCTGAAACATGGTGGTTTTCCTCTTCTATTCCAGATTTTGAAATCCAAATTGTCTTTTAGTATTCAGTCTACTTTTTAATAACCACTTCTCAGTTTCCTTTTGTGTAATATGCTCATATTATTTTTTTACATTTTCATTTCCTCAAGCCTGTAATTAGTCTAATAAGGTAAATGCATTTCATGGTCACCACCATCAAACACACCACGAAACTTTGCCACAATCCCTTATGCATTCATCCTGTAGTTTGTTCAGGAGAATTGCCTGAGGATCAGCTCTACTTTCTTGACTTATTAATTCTGTCAGTCTTAGAGTGATCCTATTTCTGATGTAAAAAAAAAAAAAAAAGTCTTAAAATGAATAATGAAAAAACCACACACACTTTTCTTATTAGTAAGCTGTATGAGAAAATCATCACTGGAGTATTTTAAATATCTAAGGGAATTTTCTATTCAAACAATTTGAAGTTAGAGCATCAAGTGTTGTAAAATAGTGAAACCATGAATGGTATATGCTCTAATTTTGAATTTTGAAAGCAGGTTTGTCCTGTCTTATTCGTTGCTTATAATTGAGATTGGCTCAGTTGGTCAGAGCACCCTGGTGCTGGTAACACCAAGGTTGTGGGGTCAGTCCCTGTAATAGCTGGACCTGATGATCCTTGTGGGTCCCTTCCAACTCTCTTTCTGTGAATCTGTAAACTTCTACTAAAAAGATTAAGGTCAACTTTCACATGTGGAGAATTCTGATAATCAACATTAGTCAGATGATTTCCAGTATGCATGCAGGCAGAAGTCTATACAGTCTTCTCACTTGATTTCAAACTGTAATTAACGATCCTGAAAGGTCTATCGAATTTTCTAAATAGTAAATATTTATATTGGAACATAAATGTTGGAAAATGGTTTAGCAAAAGCCCAGAGTCCGTGAATGCAAGTTTAGCAGTCTCACTATCTGAAGCAAGAGCATCTTCATACATGGATTTCTGAGCTGGTAATTGCACTATCAGAAGAATTAACTCAAGGAAAAAGGTATTTTTTTTTTTTCTTTTGTTATCACAATAATAACAGTTAATTCTGAGTTGGAGTCTACATATCTTCTTTCAGTAAGAAAGACAACAAACAGCTATCTCCACACTAAGAAATTTCAACTTTTAACAGAGGAGCAAAAAAAAACTAAGGCAGGTATTCAAATGAATAAAAAGTGTTCCATCCTCCTGAGATGTTTAGGACATCAGGATCTTTGTGTTGATTTTCATAACCAGATCAACAGCAAGAGCACAAGTTACCACCAACCCTTTTGCCACTGAAGACAAAAAACTTGAGTTCCTGGGTTACTACTTGAGTAAGCATTTGGAGCAGTTTACTATGTTTTGTCTAAGGGAGAAAAAAATCAGTCTCTGGAGGTCAGTAAAAACCCACAACTTCCCATTATCTTCACAAAGGGGCTGGTTGAAAACTGGTTTTTATTCTAAATTTCAGTAGGAACATAAAGATAAAATTATTTATGCTATTTCATGGCAAATGGTTCTAAGCATAAAGAAGGGGTTTAGTATTTAGCTTTGCAAAAGCAGAAACAATACTCCAAGGACTGATTTATATTTGATTTTTCTCTGCATAATAAGATCAGAATCTTGTTTAGTCAGGACTTCTGGCTTAGTGGCTATCTTGAAAGAAAATGAGTTTCTTTGATTACTGGATATATAGATTCCTGATAAATTTTGCCATAAACCTTTGCTAAATATAAATTATTTTAATTTCATATTTGTCAAGTACATCTTTGACCAAAAAGTGAAAGTGTCCATTAAGCCTATTTCCTAATGTCCTATTTTTAGGAGTGTTGACATCTCACACTTTTTTAATACCTTCCCACTGATGGGAAAAAAAAGATCTAAAAAAAGAAGAACTTGGCAGCAAAGCCACTTTATTTTGGCCCCTGGCTACAGCTTAAACATCTTTAAAATCCAGGTTTGCCAGAGATGTTCTCTTCACTTGCAATCATGTGGAAAGCCTGCCTGAAGACAAGGGTCAATGCACAATGAAGTATTTGAGGCTGCAAACATTTATCTTTACAATGTCTGCTTTAATACTAAATACCTTCAGTAATTTCCATTACCAAAGGGGTTTTTCTCCCCATTAAACAAATGCAGCTGTCTCAGACAAAACTGCTGAGCTTGTGAAAGTCTCAGCCCCTTCATCCAATTAGTCTTTTTCATAAAGTTAGAAAGTCAAAGATATTTGGATTATTGGTGTGTATTTACCTCAGCTGCCAATAATGCTGGTGTTCTTGGACATTGGCAACCTGGAAATTCTTCTACAAATTTGGCCTTTTAGCACACACTTGTGATCTTACTACAGAAATCCAATTATAATAGCTAAAATCGTTTTTAAAAGATTGCAAAATTTTGGGTGAGAAAATTGGAGCAGAACCACTCAAGAAAAGATTTGATTTTATTTATACCAAATCATTTTATATGCATTTTAAGTTGAGCTTTGCATTCTGATCTTTAAATTTTCAGTTCCTTTGTTACCAGAATAATGAAGTTCCAGCATGAAATTTATGTTCTTCAACATCACTTAGAAAGTTGTCTGACAGTATGTTCTAATTCATACTCTCAGTATGTTCTAATTCATAGTCATGGAACAAACATCTTTTCATAGATCTATTGTACCTCACAGGTGGGGTCATCCCCAAAAGAGCAGACACAGTGGGAAAGGCTGTGATGCAGACTAGACAACTCATTTGAAGTAGCAGGCTCACACCCTTCCTCAAAACCTTTGAGGTAAATTGATGTCCCCTCTGGGAGCTGAGCATCAGGACTGTCCCACAGTGAAACATCACTGAGGCAGCACAAGGCTGCACATGTGCTCCTGAAGTGAGTGGCAAACGAGACCAGATTTCACTCAAAACACAATCACAAGAACTTAAATTTTCACCTAGTGATGACAAAACCCAGCAGAAATGGAGCCACAGAATCAGAGGATGTTTTGGGTTGGAAGGGGCTGAAGTCCAGGCTGCAAAGGCTGGAGACAGCCACTCCTTAAACTCTCAGTGAAACCAAGCACAGTACTTATAACCTCGACAGCTGGATGGCCACAGGCCCCACTTTGACCAGACCTCCGTGGTTCCTCTTAGGTCACTCAGCAATCAGACAAGACCCCAGGAAAGCAACATTTGCTAGATAGCCCTGACAGTCACATAAGTCATACTAGCCAAAAATATTTTAGTATTGCCATTAAGCAGCCCATGACTCCAGAGTAGAAGGTGACACTTCATTCCTTGAGTAGTTCATAGCACTCCTCAAATGAGCTTGTGCTGGCAATCCTGGTGTCCAAATTACAGAAAGTGAAATTGCATTCTGCCTATCTAAATTCCCCACACAGTACCTATATACAGTTTTTAGACTTGGCCTGCATTTAAAGTGTCAGGTGCTGTTCCACACCAGAGGCTCCTGCCTGTCAGTCTGAAGGAATCATTATTATACATCTCTTGTGCTCATTCAAATAAGTTTTTTTTCTTGATTTTGCTTTCACTTATTTAAATAATTACTATTCCTGGCTGGAGAAAATAGTTTAGAAATGCAGTTTTAGCACAGTGAGAGATGAAGGCAGGGAAAACCTCTCCAGATGGTGAGATTAACTGACAAAATCACCTTAAATATTCAGAGGTTAAACATACAGACTTTAATGGTCAGTTTACTAAGTCTAGCAAAAACTGCCTTACACAAGATAATTTGATTGGTGCCACAATTAATAGGAAAGCTTTTTTTTTATCCACAACCCCACAACTTCAAAGGTATTTTTCAGTAGTCAGTATGAATGAGTTAGAAGTTATGAAAACCTGTTGAAGAGGTAGCATTTTGGTGTGAAACTGTCAAGTGGTATTGTTTATGTTCAAAACAGCAGCAACACAGAACCAAATTATACTTTTGTTGGCAATAAATTGAGATTCAGTGAAGAAAAATGCATCTGATGGAACCATAACTGATGAATGAGGCACACGTGCTCTGCAAGCAGTATTTATGAAAAAGAACAAAGGAAAATAAATTATCAGAACTTTATTTCTGCTACAAATTATCACGATCACAATTAATATAAAACAGAAACCACTGAGGAAACATGACTGTTGGATACAAGATTTATCAAGGTGTGAAAGCCTCATCCAAGACTCTAGTACTAGAAAACCTGTGACTGTGTAGTAGAGAAAAGATTTCTATGCATCAAACACCAAGTGAAAGAGAATAAGCAGCATAGTATAATTGACAGGGATTAAACACCTTGTTATACAAGTTTTTGAAGGAAATGGAAGTTGGAGCATTATTTCTACCCAAGAGTCTTGTCTGGAGCAGACTTGTTTACAATTAGCTATTAAAAACAACTTCAGCAGAAACCACTTATTTTCATTTTAACTTATCCATGTGGTTCATACATTAGACAAGCTATTTCCAGAAGCATTTAAGTTCTAGTCATGAGACTTCACACACTCCCTCACACTTGCTGCATAAGGCTAAAAAGAGCCACTAAAGAAAAGGAGGTCGCATTATTGCTTTGTAACAGGAACTTACATGGAAATTCTTTATTGAGCTCCAAATAAAACATTGTTGCATCACTATACAGTTAAGAGTTTCAATATACAATTATTTTTAAAAAGTGTATGTTGTTATACACTTTAAGGCTTTCATACAAGAAATGCTGAGCAGGATTTTTGTACTCGGTCTCTTCAGTGTCTGAGCATACAGATAATTACAGTGCTCTAAGCAGTCCATAATGAACATGGCAGAAGTTCCTGAAAAAGAGCAAAATACACTTTATTTGTACATATCTTGAGACTAGAGATCATGAATTCTCTGAACCCTGTCCGACTGCAAGTAGAGGAATCGGACAATTATGCATATAATAAATGTATGGGGATCTAGGCAAGCATTGCAGAAACTGCTATCATTGAAATTCAGTGGAAATTTTCTAAGAAGATTCAGTAAAGGCAAATTATTGATATTACTAATTATGACCATTAACATTACTTTTTTGACCAGTAACATACAGTAACAGGCCAGTGTCAGAGTGCAAAACTCTACTAGAATGAAAACACACTTCTCAGTTTGTCACAATGGAAAAAAGGCTTCCTTCTACATTGTTTTTTTTCATGTAGAGACCTCTTAGATTATTTTTCCCTCTGCTCAAGATCAAATTGATTAAATTTAAGAGATTACTCCACAGAAAAAAAAAATACCCACAAGAGAAATGCAATAGCAGAACAATGTTAGTGCATGTTATTTGAGGAAATGCCATGATAAGTTTTGCACTGCAAAATTATAGTTTTGAAGAATATCCAATATCATTTGTTTGAACTGATGTAGTTTATTGTGCACACACAGGACGTGAGAATTGATTTTTTATTTTTTTTTAAGAGGCATGGGAACACATTTTCTTAGGAGAAATAAGATGTAGAGCATTGGAAGAAGGAAGACTTCATTCGCATGGTAATCATTCAATGGTGCACTTAGAGCCTCTAATTTCAGGGAGTCACATTTTTCCATCCCAAAGGGAACCTAAAACAACTTAAGGTTCTCTAGGACTTCAGGGCAGAGTAGCAGAGAAGTGGCACAAATCACACATGCTGATCACAAATTCATCCTCCATACTGGAGGCAATAAGAAAATATTGCATTAAATAAAAGAGAGTAGGATAAACAATACAGAACACTGAATCCACTTCTGATTCACTTATTTATCTACTAGCCACCCTTGCTACCAGGTATTTTAATTTCAACCTCTGAAGTTTCATTCTGTCTATTTAAAATAATACATGATGTTTGCAGTACTTCCTATGTAACTCATCACTTTATGTGATTTAAGATGTGACCAGAAGGAGAGATTGTGCCAATTTTTATAAATATTTTAAAAAGATATTTATACATTCAGTTTTGCCATAGCAATTCTAGCAACTGGTATTAAATCTTTCCCCTCTGAGCCCCAAAGGGGAGAAATCTTCAAGCTCTGCTACACTTAGAGTCCTTTGATTTAAGCCCTTAAAACACTCAAAACAGGTCTAAAGCCATTTTGTATGTCCAAAAGGTTCCTTTAGCCTGTGACAGCATCCTCTTAAATTTACTGCAGCACACAGAGGCAGTGCAACTTATGCAATATATCACAGTATAAAGCTCTATTTATCTGAGCCTTGTCAACTAAAAACACTGAGATCATGAGGTTAGCAGGAATTACCAGTCCAAATAGAAAAAAATCTGTTTCATTAAAAATATGCACCATCTGAGCATAAATACAGTTAAATTATTTCTTACTTTATATACTGAATTGACCAGAAACAGTAGAGCCAGCTATTCTTCAGCTAATATTTCTTAATGGATTTTTCTCCTTCAGTTAATGCCAGCAATCAGTCTGCTAAATGCCTGCTTTGAAAATCAGTTTACAAAATGCATTTTTCATATTTTAGACATGCTTGTTGACCGGATTAGAGTTTTAAATTCCTATTTGAAAACTACAAGCATCAAATTACATTTGGTTTCTTCACCTTCCTCTGTCCAATCAAAGACTTAATTGTTTGAGATGCTGCCAAAGCTATGCACACCCCTCAATAAACTGCCAGGGGAGTGTCCACACACTGTGACAGCTTAAAGTCCTGATGAATGAAAGTTTAAAGCTATTACTTTTCCTACCAGAACTGAACTCAGACAGTGATACATAACTCAAAGCTTTGTGCAGAATTAAGGACCTGATCAAAAGTTCCATTATCTATCTAGTAATTTCAGAGATGAGCAAAGATACCTACCAAAGCATCAGAAGATTAGGGTTTTTGTTCTCTTGGCTGTCCAAGGAGGTGAGTTTCCTGACAAGAGAGAAAAAAAAAAGATGTTTTTATTAAATTTCAAAGAATTTCAAATAAAAACTTAAGAAAACAACATAAATCAAACTGTAATTAATAGAAACAATGCTTAAAACAAGGCTTTAGATAACATTTGCAATGTTTAAGTTACTAGAATTTATGGAAAAATAATATATTACAAACTATTGGTTATGAGTTTTTACAGGTGTTTAATCGGGAATAGTTTGTCCAAATTTAACTAGCTAAGCTAAGGCTTTTTAGATGACTAACACAAACTAAACGTTTTAAAATGAGAATTTAGGTGTCCTCACAAGTCTTTCCTACATTCTAAAATGAAACTTTCTAAGTTGTATCCTCCCTGTTTTTATTGGTTATATTAAGATAACTTAAGTGAGATTAAAATCTTATTTGATTTATTTACCTTTGCAAATGAAGACCGTTTTAAGGGTTACACATCCTCTGCCTCTGACGAAAGCGACCTCAATTAGTCAAGTCAGAAAGTCTTTAAAAGCTTTGTGTTTATTGCTTCCAGCACGGAGCGAGGTGGTCATTAACGTACCAAAATTCTCATAAAAATTCCAAAGTTGCACTAGTGAAAAAATGCTCAACAAGGTGAAAACTAGTCACATCTTTTTTCCAGAAAATTCATTAGCTATTTTAAACCATTTTTAAACAAAAGTATTTTGATTTAATGTGGCACTCAAGCAGATCCATACCATTTGGATATTTTAAACAGCATTTATATCTACTATGAGTATATAGAGAGATACATTTAGGTTTAAACCATTTTGTTTTAAAAGAAGTTGCACAATGTTTAATATGAGCCTTTTATGCTGATCACTGTTAAACACTTCTCCCTGTTTACTACTATTTATGAAGTTTTATTATAAGATAAAGCATAAAATTAATCTCACACACACTGATTTTCTTTCAAAAGTTTATTTAGTATCAAGCAAGGGTAAAACTTTGCTTAACACTACAGAACATTTCAAGACTTGAGTTACAAAATACCACATTATTCGCATTTGTAGTTTGCTTCCCTTTTTACGCATGTTTGCAAAGAGAAAATCTAGCAAATGGCTGAAAATAAAAGCTAAAAACTAAATTGTTGAAAACCTTTAAAATAAAAGGTTACACTTATGTTAAAAAGAATGGACTAACGTATTTAGTAAACCTATTTTTTGTTTAACACTAGTTAATCAAAGGTTATTTTTTTGATCACCTATTTTTTCAAACACAGTTTGGAAATAACAAAGTTCCTTGTTTTACATATCTTTCTGTCCAGGTTGTTCTTTCAACAAAATGTTTAAAGTTCAGTCCATCCATTCAGAATTTTATGCACTTTGAGTTAATAAAAAGGGATTGTTCATAGAAAAAATTACTTTGAACAGTATACAGGACTGGTGGAGATTGGATATTTCACAACATCAGACAGTACAATCAGTATCTGGCATATGGCTGGTCTCTGTAGACTCCTTTTGTTGTCCTTGCAGAAGGTGTCTTGTGTCGTGAGTTGGTCCATTCTTCTTGCCCTACAACAGAAAGAAAATATGGTCAGAGCCCTTCCAACATTCTCAGATGCTGAATGTAATTTTTTCTTATCTGTGAATCAAACAGCCACATGCTGTTGACAGAAACCAAGGTGTACAAGTCTAACACTTGAAACAAGAAATCTGGGAACAGCACATCTATCTGAGCTATCCCACAGTGATTTCTCAGCACACAGGAGCAGGGAACATTGAGCAGGGAACATGAGAGGGTAATGGCCAAAACATTTACAGCTGTGGAAATTCAGCTGGACCTGCTTGCTGCAAATGCACAGAAATGTCAGCTCCTGTAGCAGACAAACCAATAATTGCAATGGGATGAAATGAATGGAAGGTATGAATTATGTATAAGGAAATAAGCTGCCCTCAGAAATAAGTTTCTCTGCATCAGTGCCAATTTAGGCCTAATTCAAACATGCAAACCAAGCCTCAAGTATCACTACAAACACCTGTGGCTTTTAACATGCTCGGGCCAATATTCCATTTCTCTGGAGGTAAACATACACCTCCTCTGAAATTCAAGAAATAGGAGGGCAGATTTAAAAAAAATATATTAAAAGTACAAGTAACATTGGTTGTTTGACTTTTGGCTATAAAGTAAGTTTGTAAAAAAAAGCTTGTGCTGTAATTAATGATTCATACTTTTAATGGTAATAAATATTTTAAAAAAGTAGGAAAAATTATTATCTTAAATGAGAGTCAGACCTACTAAGCCAGGCAGTTGCAAAAGGGAAAACACAGAATTAAATGCAGAGTATAAGGAAACAGTATTTAGGTATACTTTAATGATGTAAACAGTCAGAGTACTGTGTCACATCTGCGAGAACAAAAATAAAAAAGCAGCACTAAAGAAAATCCCCAAAAGAAAACACACATCAAAGCAGTGTGTTTCCATACTTATTTCTGCTGAACTGCCCTGCCCTAAACAGACAGGTACTCCAGTGAACCCAGTGCAATCCAGAAACTAAAGGCTGAGGTAACTTGCTCTGACATGAGATATCTGAAATTAGATGACAAGGATCCCATATTTCACAATCCCTTTGCAGAAGCCTCATCCTAACTACTTTTTAATAATGTAGGTGGTAGGTGGCTGCCTGCAGAGGCCAGGCTATAAATCATACCCAGGTGGTCAGGACTTTTGCCTAGGAGGTAAAAGGAACAAGTTCAAATTTGGTGTAAGGCTGAATGAATTAAACTTTCACCTCAGGTGATTTCCAGGGGCATCTGGTAACAACCTCTTGTGCTTCTCCATGACACAGAAAGCAAGATTTACATTAAAAAAGAAAAAGACCCGGAGCCTAATAGTACTGGCAGCTGACTGAGAGGTAGGAATTAAAAATATCCTAGCTTTTAAACACTGCTGCAAGAACTGATGAAATTAAAAGAGAAATCTTGGTTACCGTTTAAAGGGAATACTTGCCCTTTCTCAGCCCTTGAAAAAATCAGCAGGGCAAAGAGTTATCTTACTGTTTCTCAGTTTTCATTTTGGTGCTGTTCAAGGCTCCAAATCCTAAAAACGCTGATATTCTTCCTATATCCTCTGGATTGTCATCTCAGTTTCTCAAAGGAAAAGTTGAGATACCACCTGGAAATCTGAATTTCCTCCCAGCCAGCACTGGACAACTACCTGCTCACTAGGCAGTGTTACTTATTTTGAGGCATCTAATGGTCTTTACATGTAGTGAAGATGGTTATTAATATCTAACTCTGCTTTTAAGGGATATACTTAAGAAATAAAATGTGTAACTATTTATATGTGCAAAAACTACAGTGGCAGCAACCCATAATCATTCTTCAAGGTATTTATAGTCTTTCTTTCAACCTAAATAAATACAGCACTTAATATTCTGAGCAGCTGTGCTTTGATAAATAGAAAACCATTTTTAAATGCAAAAAGAAATGAAAAATCCATATTTTCAACCTTAAATATTGCAATCGATATCTCTCCCCATCAGTCTATCTACATTAAGCAGCTTCATACATTTTTCCCCCATCAGTTTTGCATTACTGGAATAGTCTTAGAAATATCAGGTTTATAATGGCAAACAGTTTATTTTAATGCTGAAATAAAGAATTAAGCTATATATCTATCAACACCTGAAAGTGCTAGGGGACAGATGAATTTCAAGTGACCTCTTCTTTTGATGAACTTTTTCCTTAAGCAAAAGAATTAGTTAAAGCAGATATGTTGGGCAAACTACTGCATTAGGTGCATTTATGACAACTTAGTTAAGGTCATTTTAGTTTCAAGCAGGAAGCACTTCCACATGGAGTTAAAGAAATGGACCTTGGAAAATTTCAAGTAGAGCCCCAAAGTCACTGAAACATTCATTACACAGAATCACATCTTTTACACAGGTTACTAACAACCCTCAAATGTTTGAGATTTGAGAGACCTAAATTGTATTTCTCTGATCTCCAGCCAGAGACTTAACATTTATCCCTTAATCAAAGGTGCCTTTAAAAATGCCTTATGCTTCTAACCCGTACCAGATTTCTTTAATTAAACCTGTCACTATCACACTTGTATATTAAAAAAAAAAAAGAAAAAAAAGTGATCTTTTCAACGGGCATATGTTTTTTTGCTTCATTATGCATTGTTTTGTCTCTATACAGAGTAACCCCCTGCCCTCATATCTATTAGCTACCTAAAGTACTTCCCTAACCTTTACATAATGACTCCCTGCTTGATTTCCCAGGACTGATGCATGAAAATGAATTACAGCAAAAGGACCATACAAGGCTAAACCACACTCAATTAGGCTCTAATTCAGCTGGGAGCTTCAGCAGATTCCTACCTTGTACCAAGTCTCAGTGCAAGCTGTGCCACACCACAAGCATTTGCTTTTGGCAGCCAAAAGTTCCTGGAAAGAGCTCCTCCACCCCCATATTTTTCTTCAGTCTTATTGAATGTGACATGAAAAGGCAGCATGAATCAAGATTTAAGTTTTATTTTCCCTACATCTTTGGTTTTAGTTTCCCATGACTGCTTTAGCTAACAGACCACAGAGGGCATTTTTCTCAATAAGCACACGAGGAGCTCTGTGACATCTCAGAAATCCCTGAGCAGCCATTGCCTGCTGCAGGACTAAGCCTTGCCTCACAAAAATTTTCCTTTCATTAGGATTTTTTTTTTTTCCCAAGATCTGTTGCTGCAGTGATTGAGCTGATGAAGCCGCTCACCATAGGAGTCGTAGGTGTCTTCACTCAGTCCGTGGCCATAGTCGTAGTAATCTGCTCCACTGCAGGGCAGGAGGGGCATGGAGAGAGCAGGAAAGAAAACAGGAGAAGAAATAATTACACATTCTACCTCTGAAAAGAGAGCTTGAAGGATATAGCACATGCCCTAAGAAAGGTAAGTATCCATGTGGCAATGACAACTGAGGTCCTGCTTATTTATTGATTAGAAACTATATTTAATTTCATTCAGGATTTTTTTTTCATCACTTGGCTTTTTCATCACTTGGATGCGGGAATTTTCCATTTAAAATTATAATTGGGAAAGTTACAGATCTTACAAGTGTTAATGAAAAAAAAAAAAAGGAGATGTAGGTAATGAACCAATTCATTCAACTTATAAATTCCTTGTCATCACTTACTAATATTTGATTTTATATCTTCAAATTCACTGAGAAGAATGCAATAAAAGGCAAATATTTGGTGATTGGAAGGTTATACAGTTGTGTGTGTGTACAAATTCCAGTGTCTTCAAAACAAGACAGCAGAACACAAATATAAAGGCTATCATTTTAACAGGAAGAAATGACAGTAGGAACTATGTTAAAAGATGAAATCTGTACTTGTTAGGATTCAGAAGTGTGGATGAATACCATAATCATGGCCTAAAACAGTCCTCCCTTTCATAAGGGTTTTTATATTTGTGTTAAGACCCCTGAATGGAAACTGAAGTACAGCCCTTATTACACATCATTTGTATTTTTTTATTTACTTTTGTATTTCACCCAAGTCTACCTACATGTAGTCTTTAACACAGTTTGTAGGACATGAAAAACAAGTGCCTAAAAAGTTCTTTTCCTTTTCTTTCTAACGACAGCCAGACTCGGGGCTGACAATATTTGGAAAATACTCTATGAAATTATGCTGTCAGATCAGTAGATTCTTAAACTTTTTATTTCCCTTAATGGATTTATTCTGCAAGAAAAGACCTTATCATAGAATCACCTCCTGAGTGAGAAGGAAATCACTAATATATGATCACTAGCAAGTAATTACTGATATTGACAAAATGTACCTAACATTAGATTGATTGCTAACAAAATAAACACCAGAGTGAAAATAAACAATTTATAGCCTTAACATGAATTAGCAGGTAAAGCATTTATATAAAACAAACAACACATCACAATTACTTCTGAACTGACAAAAGACTTTGTTGTGCTTGAGTTTGTTTGTGTTTATTTTCAGTTTCTTTTTTTTTCCCCCTTAAACTAAACATTTTAAACTCCTCAAAATAACCAGGACAGAAATAAAAACCAGTTTTGGTGCATGTAAATGCATATCTAAAAAGGCTGGATGAATATTTTTTATTGCTGGTATAATGCTTCCTAAACAAAAACTTAACCAACTGAACTTTGAAGATCCACCAAGAACTAACCCTACGAAACCTTTTCTGTATGGTTTCTCAGGTGATGAGGATCCCAGAATAAGGGTAAAGTTTAAATAAGAAGTATTTTTTTCCCTGCAGCAGCCAGTAATAAAAGTCTTTATTCTGACAATGAACTGAAAACTGACATTCACTATCCCTCCACACTGAACTTATTTATTTCAAGACTGTGATCTAGTTTAGAAGTCTAAAGCAGCTGAGCTCCATCCCTGTATCTGCCAATCCTGTCAGAATGACTTTGTGGAGTCTCATTTCATAGATCTAATACATCTATTAAACAAAAAAAATGACTCACTTTACAGCACACAAACTGCAAAACAAATGAACATCAGAAAGGAAGGAACCTTTCACTTATACTGAAAGTATATATACAACTCATCTTTATTAACAGACAAACCCTTCAAAATTAATAATCTGTTTGAAAAGTACAAGGTACAACGGGAAGGAAACTTGCCCAGCGCAATTCAGTACTCCCTGCTCTACTTCATTCATGTTCTGTGAATAATGCCAACATTCTCCAGCCAACTCTGTGTCACACAGCTCTGTGTTAAACAAAGCTTCAGATACAAAACCTCAAGATCCAAAGAAAAGGGTACATACATCTGTATGTAATTGGTTGTAATGAGGTCGAGTGGGGAAAGGAAAAAAAAATTAATTTGTTAAAGAGTCTGAATAAATATTCCATGATGTTCACAACCAAGACTGATGCTAATGGGTTTTTTTTGAGGTTTTTTAGGGTTACAGAAAATTCTTGTACTGTGTATGAACTCACAGCTTATAGAATTGTATTTTGTTTCAAAGCAACTGCCTGCAAAAAGCAAACTTATTCGAAGCACTCTAAAGCAATACTGAACTTCTAAATTGTACATTTTAACTCGTTAACTGAGATAACTGAGATACTTGACCTCATTTCTGCTGCATAGACTTCAGTAGCTACATTAAGTAATTCTTCCTGTGGACAGAAGATTGATATACATTTTTGCTTGAAAATCATCCTTTACATTTAGACTCTTTTATATATATTCTCTGACATCTTAGCAGTCTGACTGAAGAATGTTAAGCTTTTTACTTCCCTTAATTGACTTATTCTGCAAGGAAAGGCCTTTTCACAGAATCACAGAAAGGCTTGGGTTGGGACGGACCACAAACATCACCTAATTCCATTGGCAGGGACACCATCTACTAACCAGGTAGGTCAGGTTGCTCCTCTTCCTTTCATTTTGTCTCATAGAAATGTACAAAGAAAATAAAAAACCACAAACTCAGTTAATTTTCTTCTTTCTCTCATGTGACATCCTCTTTTCACAAAAAAAAAAGGAGAAAACATTACATGGATTCTTCCCTTTTGACCCCAACAAAATTAGACATGGACTCTGCTTGGAGTTCTTTTGTTTTCATATGTGAATTGTCTTCATGAAACCACTTTCTTTATTTTTCCTCATTTCCTATGCATCTACTTTTTTAGATAAATAATTGGATTACATGCTATATCCAGCTAAGTTATCAAGCATCTTCCTAACCATCAAGTAAATGGCACAAGTGCAATTGACACTGGAGTATCAGCTGTGATTCAGATCTTTTGTACACACAGACCTTTTGCTTATATCCCCTCTTTTTAGCTTCTTTTGTATTCCCATTCCAGCATAATGGCTTTGGGCTGACAAGAAAGAAGACAGAGAGGGCAAAGAAAAATTGCTTTGATTTTCCATGTCAGCATAAAAACTTGAAACCACTTAATGCTATGGAAGGATTAGAAAACAAGAATAAATTTAAGTATGTTGTTTCTAATTGCTGAGGGCTGGGCAGTAATCCTACAGCGTTCAGAGGAAGTGTGAAATGAGGCTTAAATACTGTAAGGAAGGCCAGGGGAAGAGCCTGATTTCTGTGTTAAGAGAAAAAGCTTCAGACAGCAAGGAGCAAGCTTGGATCCTAGCACAGCACCACTGATGAAACAGAAATGCTTCTCTATGGCTTTATGTAGTAAACTAGAGGACTGGGAAGCTTCCTGCCATTTCTCTAGTATCACTGTGAGAAGTCTCTTAAAATACTTTAATTTAGGGGTATTCAACATAAGCCTTCAAAGGCCCTATGAAAAATGACCTCAATTTCTCAGGCTTTTCTACTAACCTGATTTGTTTCTGAAAATATCTTGATGAACCATAATAGAACAAATGTTTACAAAAACCAAATAGGAATAACTGCTCTCGACATGATGGTGAAGTCTTAAGGAACTTTACCTTTTATACTTTATTAACTATTAGGTTATGCTGCCTAGGAACACTGGAATATTCTCCTAGGACAGATAGCAGCAGTAGTTTCAGCCCACCTCTCATGGGTCCCTCAGTACAAGACAGACATTGAGGCATCAGAGTATGTCCAGAGAAGGACAGCAGAGCTGGCAAGGGTCTGGAAAGTCAGTCCTATGAGGGGCAGCTGAAGGAGATGGGTGTGTTTAGCCATAAGCCTGGAGAAAAAGAGGCTCAGGGGAGAGCCTGAGCCTTATTGCTCCTGAAAAGAGATTGTTTCATGGGGGGGGGGGGGGGGGGGGGCTT
>JAYDZK010000113.1:145358102-145381239 GCA_034509185.1 Euphonia xanthogaster | reverse complement strand
AGGTCCTTTCCAACCCAAACTATTCTATGATTCTGTGAAGAATTTGTTATTCTCTAATTTTCAGAAAGTGCAATTTTTTACAGAAAAATTTTAGATCATTTTGGTTTTTTAAAACAAGACTAAACAATCCAATTTATTAACATCCCAGTTTATACTGATAAAATTATCTAACAATCCCTCTGCAAAAAACTACACAAGTAATTTAATCTTCTAAAAATCAATTAGATATCTAGTAAAGCACAGTACAGCTTCAAGGGATGTTATAAGACTTTTCCACTATAAAAAAATAATTCTGTTAAAGGACATCCTGAAGCACTATTTGGGGCTTTGTTCCATGAACAAGCAACAGTGGATAATAAAATGTTCTAAAGGAAAACAACATTTTTTTAATAGGATTACAGGGCATTAAGATAGATAACTCAAAATTCTCATGTTTCTCTCTCTTGTTAGTGCTGTGGCAGGTTTTATATCAAACTTCAGCTTGCCAGGCACAAGGAAGGATTCACACAATGTCAAATAAAATACCATTAAACTTCTAACTGCTCATGATTTGGTGTCAGCAAGAAGTTAGTACATAGAATGGAATACTTTATTTGCAGAACAAAGTCTCAACTACTTTAATGCACACAGAAATACACAGTTTCCTATTCTTCATATCTAAACATGTCACTCATCCTAATCCAACTCAGATTTGGCCATTTATGGGAAATATGCCTGAACTTTCCAGATTAAAAGAGCAATAAAGGAGAGTCACACTGTGTGGTGCCCAAGATTGAATTTGGAGAATGCACTCCTGTGCACCTACAGCCAAATATTTGCTGTTGTGCAACCTCTTAGAGATCTCCAAAATTCCTGAAGATATTTTAGATTCTATTGCAAGTTTCTATCTTTAACAGAGGAATCACTAAATAAGCCAAATACTTAAAACAAAAATGAAAATTTTTCCTGTTTCTGCCATATCACGTATCATCATTGCACACTTGTGAGCATTAAGCCCTGCTCCTGCACTCAAACTTAGCCATGTACTAAAAACTACTGCAAGTAATTTAATACGACAACTCATTTTCAGTTTACTATCTATTTCTCAGATCTCCTCTTTAATACACAGTATCACTAATATCACAGTATTTCTAGAGGAATCAGTATCAGAAGATGTACTGGAAATACTATTACTTCAAGATTACTATTTTCAACTTAGAAAAGGAAAGAGTAAATTATTTCCACATGCTGGTTACCAAATTATGCATTTTAAATATATCACTGCTCTCCCTGTACAAATGCAGTTTCTTTCAATTTTTTATGAGGGCAAAAAATCAAGAATAATTAAAGCTAAGCTATGAAAGCAATGCATTTTGCCCTAATTTCCTTCATAGTAAGGGCATTGCAATGCTCCTAAATATGTTAAGTATCATTCTGTAACCACAATGAGATATTTTGCAATATGGGGTACTACTTGATATTGAGATTAACGATAGGAATTCTGCTCTAGGTAGCTCAGATGGCTGTTTATAGTTATTATTTTTTGCCTGCCAATTCTATCCTAAAAATCTTCCTGCCAAGCCAGAAAATATGCCAGAAAAATGAGTGTTGATATCCTGTGAGAAAAGTGCAAGTGAAAAATTTGTTTTCTTTTTTCACAGAGCACTAAATAAATAAGGGGGAAAATGTCAAATAATCATTAAGAAGGTAACAAATTCATTAAAATCTAACAAAATATATATATATATATATATATATATATATAGTGAAAGAACATGGAAAATACAAAATAAAGCAATCATTTTATGACATATCTCCTTCTAGACAGCTAAACGTGCACATGCATCTAAGAATATTATACATATTCTTATGTATTAATCCTTTACAAGAGCAATTTCATTCCTGAGGAGATTTGCTTTTTTCCTAGTTTTAGTTCAAAGGAAGAAAATCTCAGTGAAAACCTTCTTAATGTGGCAAAAAAATCAAATCCAAGTAATGTTTAATTTTGCATCAGGCAAATGACTTTGTAATGAAGTCCAAATGTTTGTGTGCAATAAACCCATTTACCTACAGCACAAGCAAGAATGCAGAACAGAATTGCCAACATAAATGTTGAGGACTACTTTGGCAATTGTCTTTTGGGGAAAAAAATCCATTACCAGCAACTGTTCTCGAAATGTAACACTCTACAGAGTCTCATATTTTGAAGTTTCTACACTGCAGATTTCTTAAGGCATATTTTTATCAAGCTTAGAGTCTGTAGGAGCCAAGTATCAGACAAAAAAGTAATTTCATTATTTTAGTTCTCAACAACAAGGACACTTGAACTTTACACTATGCTTTTTACATTGACTAAGTTGTTGAGCACTGAAAAATATTCATTTGCACAACAAAACTGAAGTTGGGTGAGACAACACTACAGCAGAGCAGATGCCAGGTATAAACAGCTTTGTTCTCAACTTTGCTGTGAACAATTCTGTACTATTTCAGATAAAGCAGCATTGTAAATCTTACATATTTAGCAGAAGGTAAAATAAATCTGCATCAAATACACTTTTCAGTTTAATTCACTACAAGAGATTTATCAACAGGAACCTCAGTAACTCTACCTCAGAGGCAAGTCATAACTTTGCCATAGAATTTCAGGACATTGTCAAAGACATTAAAACATCTACTATTGAGCAAGTTATGAATGCTTGGTCTGAGAAAAAAAGAATGAAAATAAATTACAGCTCAGTAAAAGGCAGACAGAAGTTCTGTTTCCAGAAGTGGAGATGATCATCCAAGCTGCTATATTTGTAATGAGATTTTTGCCATGAAGTTCAAACCACATAAAAGAAGTAGTTTTACTTCACAGCATGTTTCCCATCGTTGGGTCATATTGTTATTCATGGAGTTGCCAAATAATGACCCCTTTAGGAAAGCAAAATTAAAAAAAAACAAACAAAAGTGCTTAAAAATACTGTTGACAATGAAGTGGGAGAAGGAAAACAAATGACAAGAGATTCAAATTTGTCACAAGGAGTTCCAGAGGAGTAAAGCAAACTGACAGGTGTATTTTTTACAGTCAAATACAGGTAAAATACTTGAATATAACTTTGCAAATGCAGTAAGAAAATTTAATCAGTTGTGTTTCAGAAAATTCAATACCTTCTATAAAGTTGTTTTTTAGTCCTCTCCCCTCCTTACCCATTCGTCCCTCCCAGAAGAAATCTGAACTAAATTTCCCTGAATTTTCTGAACTTTTGAAAACTTTGAGTTAGGATTTGGCATCACTAAAACTATTACAAGTTCTCAGTTCTGTTTCTTTTTAGCCTCTCAGAAATTTAACTTTTATACTTATGTGATATTAAAGACAAGTAACCTGGGGGTTATTTCTAAAACACTTTCAAAAAAATTTTACTTTTTAAGATGAAATTGAAAAACTCTAAGTAAAATTAACTGGCCAACCACAGAATTTTTCAAATGCAGTTATAGTTGATTTGGAGGCTTACCTTTGTGCTTGAGTGCTATAGCTGTTATCATAGGAGTCATAGCTTTGTTCATCATAAGCAGCTCCATAGCCATCATCATACTCCTGAAATGACACAAAAGATGCAATATTAACTTCAAGCACACTCCAGAAACAGAGCAGTAACTCAGTTCTACGTGGGAAAGACAACACTCTTCTGAAATGTATGTAAAAATATGTACAACATGAAGTGGCAAAATCTGAATATTGAGATTACTGCTACCTATAAATCTTAGACCATAATTTCTTTAAAGGTATTTTAAGCTATTGGCAATGTGCTTTGGAAAGTTTTTTTTTTTTAGTTAACACTGGCTTGTGCAGATGACAGTACAAACATTTCGTGTCTCCATGTTCTTGAGTTTGACTGAACCACTGATCTTCAAGAAAGCTCTGGGAATCATCTCAGGAATCAAAACATCTGAATAAATATTTTACAAGTGACTTAGGTAGCTGACTTATTTCTGGTCAATAAATTCAATTCTATGTAACTTTGGACAGGAAAGGACTTCCCTAGAGATAAGGAAGCAGGAATGATAATTTTACTAGTCTGAATGCCCTCCAACATTGAACACTTCAACTTGTGGGAGTTTAGCACTGAACAAGAAACTATGAGTAAGGATTTCTTCCTTCTCTCCACATTAGTCTCACTATTTAAGTATACAGTGCAACACTCTTCTCAAAGCAGTGCTGTATTTGAACATCAATTTGAAGAAACTACTAACCCCAGCCATATAGAAGTTTAAGATAAAAACAAGCGACAGTGATTATAAAAACAAGCGACAGTGATTATGTGTTTTCATAGAGAAGGATCAGCTATACAAATCTGAAGAACTGTCATCAATTTACTGTTTTGTCCAATAATACACCTAAGTGAGCTAAACACAGGAAAAGCAGAAATGGCACATCTACTGCATTGATTCCTAGGCTATCCTAATATCTAAATCCTGTCTAAATATGCCAAAAACCTCCGTGGATATTTAGGAGTATGTTGCCAGATGAAAATGACCTAATGAGAAGACACTTTGAAGATGGAGAATTATGCTTCATATTCATATGTGTGTGTGTGTGTGTGTGTGTGTATATAAATAAAAACAGTGTTTTCTGAATAAGTGTGTATCCAGCAGTAGCAATTAAAGGATAAATCCAGGATAAATCCTCATGAAAGAACCAACATTTTCACAAATGGAATGTTTAAGGATCTTTCAGCAGTGACAGAAAACAATATCAATCAATTCAGGTAAGAATGACAAATGATGGATTGTCTATCTCAAGTAGAAAACATCTCCAATGATGGGAATCTGACAGCTTGCTATAGCAGAAGGCAGTGACATCCTCAAAACAACTGACAGAAAACCTAATTTCCTATGAGTTTTTAGCAAGTTTTCCATTCATTTGAAATTGCTTCTATGGAAAACAGGCAACCTGCCTATCAATAGGTCTTCACCACTGCTAGACCACTGCACATGATTGTTTCCCAGCAATGATTAGGAGAAGGGTACCTGTGAACATTTGCCAGCACAGTTGAGTGAATTTACTTAGTGGTTTGGAAGAAGAAACTAGGATTCTTTCAACTGTCAGTTGCATGGGATCCATGAATAAATAGTCACTCATGAAAGGAAATGCATTTGTCTTTCAGTAATTCACTGCCCTAAAACTAAAAATTAAAACAGACCCTTAGGATTTTCTTGCCCATCAGATAAGGCTTTTCTTGATAAGCCACAGACTAAACCCCAACCCCACTGCCTCCTGGCAGTTATTCCAAACAAGCATTTTATTACTTATTGATGCAGTACACAGACATCTGTTAACAATACAGACCCTGTCCGACAGCAGAAGCTGCCTGAGCCAATTTCTTTGCTCTGTTCCAGAACATTTACATGACATTTGGTCTCCTCTCATAGACTCTCCCAACTGTGAAATAGCCATCTCTAAAACTTCAAAATCCCTTCCACATCCCTTCCAAAGTTCAAACTGGGCACATCCAGCAGTGTCAACAAATAAAAGTGGGGGACTGAAATTAACCTTTTAATGTGTTAGGAAAGCTTTGCCCCTGAGGAATCATTAGAGACCTCTTGAGAAATCAGTCCTCTCATTCACATTTATGTCAACTATTTCACTGAAAAAATGGATCAGGAAAGAAAGATGGTAAGAGACTGCTTTGAAGTTATGGTGTTTCTATGACTTCTTGAAAACAGAGGAACAAAATAAATTTGAAAAGAGAAGATCCTTCATAAGATGTTCAGCAGAACAAAAGAAAAATGTGGGGGAGATCCATTCTGTATTAGACTCAACTACTTCATTTATTAGCACTTTCCTTCCACAGAATTTTTGCCCAGGATTCATCACTGTTCACCACTCCATGTGGTAATAAGCTGACAATTGCTGAAATTAAGCCCTGCATTATGATATTGTTGATGGTGGTTCTTAGAAGCCTTGTACGGAAAGATATCTGGTTTGTGGTTTATATGTGGGACTCCTGTCAGAAATAAAATTGACAACTTGGGCTTTTGAGATTACTATAATCTACTTAAATAAATCTATCATCTTTTATTGATGTATTTCATAGAATCACAGAATGGTTTGGATTGGAAGGGATGTTAATGATCATCTTGTTCCATCCCCTGTCATGGATAGGGACACCTTCCATGTGTCCAGACTAGACCAGGTTGCTCAGAGTCCCATCCAACCTGGCCTTGAACACTTCCAGGGATGGGGCAGCCACAACTTCTCTGGGAAGTCTGTGCCAGAGCCTCCCCACCCTCACAGGAAAGAATTTTCCCCATATATTTATAGTTACAAACCTCAAAGTTTACACTAAAAACAAGATAAATACGCGCAACACGATCCAAAAATAAAATGGGTTTGCTCTCAATAGCTTGTTCTGTTAAGAAATAAGATATTAAAATTCCAAAATATGTGTTTGCTTTGCACAATTCCTTTGAAGTAGCAATTAGGCAGGAGCAGCTGAAATATGTTTCAGAGCTTTCCCTGAACTAGGTCTGACAGTATTTGCTCTTAGTCATGCAGTATTTGAAAACTTTCTCATTCGGGAGGTTACAAATAAGGTCAACCAAGACAGAATTTTTTAAATTTTAAATTAAATTCATGCTACTTGAGTATTTTCTTTCTGAATCAGACCTCTAGTGGCTTCAGTGAATGTTTTCTTTAACTTTATTTAGTATTTAGGTGAAATATCCCTGGCCATCTGGCACATTTCAGTGCTATAAAATAAAATGCTAACTTAAATGAAAATAACTATCATTTTTACACATATATAATAAAAATGGACAGAACTGAACTTACACACAGAGAAAGCATGTACTGAAGTACACCTTTGTACTAAGTACATTCTACTAAGCCCAAGCATTGCTATACAGATTTCTTTCTATGTAATAACAAAAGAATTATACTTTCATAAGAACCTTCTCATTACATTTTTCCTGCTGATTTTTCGGCATCTTTCAGGTACTTATAAAAGCATTCACTTTCATATTTAAAGCCATTATTCTTCTTCACATGGATGACAGGGTCTGTATTCCTTCTATCTATGAAATGTAATACAATGGACTTCCCTCTCTATTCATACTACATCTGTCTATGAATAGCTTTTCCTAAATGCACTCATATATCAGAAAGTTTACTGGTGAACCCATATTCCATCTCCCACTTCAAAACCCAAAAGTCCACACCAGATCATGTCTTCATGCCATGAACAGAAGCCTTTCCATTGTTATTCATTATTCTGCTTTCCAGGATAACCCAGAAACTTGACTCTTATCAGATGAGTCTGATCAAAAAGCAGCAAGTGTGCTGAACGCACTGTGCTTACAACAGAAACGTGGGGAAAAAAGAGCTGAAAATGCTGAAGTCCATTTAAACTACAGGTATTTATCACCCAACATTTGAAGAATCCACCAGGAAGGTATCAGGAGCAACTGTCTTGACTTCAGACCTAAAAATCTTCTCCCAAAGTAACAGAAAAGCTGGAGTTACAACAAAGATCATCTGAAAAGAATATGAAATTACTCTGCAAATCTCAAAGCTTAATAATAATGTCCTTTATTAAGCCAACCTATAAGTGTCTCTACTTAATGAGAGCTTCTGCCTGCAGTGGTCTCAGTGATGGTGCACACAGGTGAAATAAATCCAAAGAGCACCACTGGTAGCTGTAATTGCTCCGTGTAAAGAAGAGACATTATTCATTAATAGAATCAAAGGCAATGTGTAAATATGCACCATTTGAATATATTAAGTTACTATATTGGGTCAAAAAATGATAAAAGCAATCTTTGCCACAACCTCTGCACTCCCCAAAACATTATAAATCATGCTAAGCCTTGCTCATCAGTGCTTTTTAATTAAAATAGTACTCTGAACAAACCCTTGCAAGTGGAGAATAGGAAATGGTGGTTTTAAATTGGAATCTGTTGGCAGTGACAATGACAGACTACTGTTTGGACCCTCTTTAAGGAAAATGAACAATGCTTCAAAGAACAAGACAGAGAAATAGGAAGAAAGAAGAGGTAAAAGTGGCTTTTAAGAGAAAGGCCATTTGCAGAGCTGGGAAAAAAGATCATGAAATCAATAAGAAATCAATTTTCCAGCTGTTCCCATCTAAGGATATCCATCCAAGGGAAAAAAAAAAGGACACTACCACTACAGCTAAAATGTTTTCTTTTTACACTGTTTCTTTTTCTCATCATTCTCTCAAACTAATACTTACACTACTACACTATCCCAGAGCACTGGAGGAACACATTCACACATTCCTGCAGAGATTAACTTGAAGGAGACAACACAAAACAACATCAGTGCAATGAACTCCTTTTGGCAAATTAGAACAGGGAAGGAACAGCCATTTTGTTACATGGGAATAACATCCCCCCTCATTTAATCAACAGGGAATATGAGGCAATCAGAACAAATATGGGCAGCTAGAACCATCTTAAGCCTGAGCACCAACATCAAGGACATTAGCAGCAAACATGCACAGACTGTAAGCTCTTGTTTTGGAGATTTTCATCTGTTTTCATCCAGAAGAAGCCTAGTGTATATCCAACCAGAACAAATAAGGTTTTCATAGAACAAGAGATGCAGGAGTGAATTGTTTTTCATGTAACTCAAAAAAACCCTGAGGAGTTGCTAATGAATATAGACAGCAACATTTAAACCAAATTACTATCAGACCAAAACAAGTCTGGTTTTCTATACACAACAGCAGGAAGCAGCTCCAGAATCAGGAGGATTCATTCAATAATACCAAGTTTCAGATAAGCAGCTTAAGCTAAAATACTTAGAAAGAAATTTTAAAGGAACTTTATAGGTGTACATTGAGTTAGGCAAGGAGAAAAGCTGTTCAGACTTTTCTCCAAAGCACTCCACTTTTTCTACAGCCAATGTCACCCCAGTTCTGGGAAAATGGAAACATTTTGCATTCTCTCTCCATCTCATCCTGAAAACCCCAGAGAAGATACAAGATTTGAAATTAAACAATGCAGTTATTTGAAGGGCTTAAAATATAAAACCTTTTCCTCCCCCCCCCCGCCCCGCCCCCATTTACTTCTTTTTGCTTGTCCTGTTTACTTTGAAAAAAACATTGTATTGGGAAGGAAAAGCCATGAAATAATGTTTTCATGTTATGAACTTGCTTTCCAAAAGTCTTACACAAATTCTCCCTGAATTTAAGAACATTGTTAGCACTTCTAAAGAGCCAGAACTCAGTGAACAAACTGCTTATAAAATGGCACAATACCTAAATGGAAACCACAAAATTATCCACAAAGGGGAACGGGGACAGCATGGACAAAAGATAATTTCTCTGCTTCTTAGAGACTGAAGCTAATTCAAGCCCTTTCCAGGAACCCAAACAAAAAGCTTCACATTCAAACAACTAAGCAGATAAACTCACTGATTTAAAATGCTGCACATCATCAGGAAGCTATCAACATTCACAAGACCAAGGTAAATTAAAACATGGTGTAAATCTTGCAAAGTGACACTGAAATTATACTTGAACTCCATTCAAGAATTTAAATTCTTTTTAAAGTCTTCTGCCATTTGGACTAGCCCTTACTTTTACTAATATTTTGCTACCTGAACTTCAAGAAGCCTTTATTTATAAATAAAAAAATCAGAGTTTTTTATATGGTATACAGAGATTTTTCTCTTTTTTTCCTACAGATCTTGCCTTCTTCAACCCCAAACAGCAAGTGAATGTTAATAAGAAAACTCTACTTTAAAAACAGTACACCACTCAAAATCAGCAGTGTATTAATAGCTCCAAGAAATTGCTTCCACATTAATCCTAATTTTCAGTTTTTCAAAATCTAAATTAATTATGATCTCAATAGGGAGACAGGGAATTTAAGCTTAAGGATGGAGATTAAAAGAGAATTTGCACTGGCTTTCTAAGGAAGCAAACTAAATAACAGGATATAGGTTTTTCAATGGAATGGGCTCTCCCCTGTAAACAGTAAGACTGTAATTATTCTTTTATCTAATGGATACCTGCATTCATATTTTGTAATACTCACTGGATCATGAAATTAATTTCTTAGCCATCCTGAAAAATATTATTTGTGAATCAACTTTTCCTCAGGCTTACCAAATTTGTAGGATTTCCTGCAAATCCATAAGTACAGAAAAGGGGTGTGTATGCTGGACAGTATCCTGGTGGTCAGCACATCATCTCCAGAGAGAACCAAGGCAATATGAATACCTGTAACAGGTATTGAACCACAGGCCTTCCAGTACCAGAAAAATACTGGGATTTCACTTGCAAAGAGAGACAGAGCAACACATCATCTGCTCATTATTTTGGGTGAGATCCTGTTAGACAGCAGGTTATGCTAATGTTTTGGGTCTTCCCCATTTCTCATGGGAAACAGGACAAGCATAGTCTCATAGTAATACCTGTAATACCTCATTGTAATACCTGTAACACGCATGCACTTCACAGTACACATACAGTGCTAACTACAGTCTCACAATACAGAGCTAGTGTGAGAACTACAATCTTGAGTGTGAGGTCTGCTTGGCTCATCAGTTAAAGAAATGTATTTCTGGAAATATCCACATATGAATGCTTCAGTAACTATAAAGCTTATAAACATCCCTGAACTTTATGGTTTTGCAGAAAGAAGTAATAACTAAATGTAGATTTTAAAGGATAGGTTTTAAAGTTTCTTGCTATCAGTAACTTTTCTGTATCGAACTGTTCTGCACGTCCTTTTGAGTGGCCTGTATCTGTATCCAAGTAAAAATAATTTTGAAATCTAATTTGAAATAATTCACAGTGCTCTTTTTCAAGTTAAAATTTACTTAATATTAGAAAGGCTCCCTTGGTCTCTTATTGGTAGACATGCCAACTTGGTTCCATTTCTTAATGCACAAAGCAATGTCATTGAAGCTTTAGCTGCTAGAAATTACACATGTGGTCAGTGCATCAGAAAACTCTGCCCCTGAGTTAACCCTTGCCTGAACACCAGAAAACATAAATAAATTGGCCAAAACCAGAAATAAAGCTCTGACAAATTTTCTCCAGAACAGGGAGGAATATTCAGATCTGACAGTCTTCCAAAGTACTGTTGAAGCAAGTCTTGGTCAAAACATGCTGGACTGATGAGTTATTTTTTAGTGTAGACATTCCTTACTGCCAGAGCAACAGGTTTTAAATCCATGCTTCAAGTTCTTAATGCCTAAAAATGTGATTGTGAACTCAGATAAAACTCACTTTGCATTTAACACAATTAAGCAGCCAAAACAGGACTTGACACAGCATCATCACAAATACATTCATGCAAAGTACAGAAGTAAAAGACTGGCAGAATATTTGCAAAATATTTGCCTATATAAAATGAAAACAGCATGAAAAAAAATCTAGACTTAAAAAGCTTCAGTCCCTCTGCTGGGTTGCTAATTTGGAAAAAAGCCTCAGAGGTTGGAAGCTGCAAAGAAGACAACAGCAGGACGAGGCCAAGAGCAACAAATGTGATGAGGCAGTAACTGAGACTGAGCAGTTCCGCTCTAACCCATGTTTGACTCAACATTTGCTAAGGAATTGACCTTACACTACTATTAATTTCCTGCTTATTGGAAAATTGTAGAAAAGCTTAAAATTTTCAGCTAGTACTTAAATACAGTTTCTATTTCTTATCGTAATGGAATAAGTTGTCAGCTTAAAAATCCATAAAAATTTTTTTCTCTATTGCACAGTATAGCTCAATGAGTAGAGAAAAAAATCCTATTTAATTAAGAGAAAATGTTCCTGAAACCATCTGTAAGTTCTTCAACAAATGTAGCATCCATCTAGTATGGCTTCCCTCACCCAACTATTACAAAAATAATCCTGGCCATGCTTCACACGTCACAACATGTTTTCTCCTGACCTAAGCAACTGAGGAAAGAAAAATGAGAGTCCTGCTAGTTGTCACAGAAAGTTTATCACAGCAACCAGAGCAGTGACTTCAGAACAGTGATTATAAAGCTGGCTGGCTGTAGAGGCTGGAATTTTTCCTATATAAGCTGGTGCTACAGCTATTAAAGAGTCAGTCTTCAGAGAAAATGATAAGGAGTTGTCATTTAGTGGCTTTGAGAGCTTCATCACAGTACTAAGTGTGGTGGGGTCTCAGGAGGAATGAGTCCTGCAGCTGAGACTCATACATAAGTGAGACTGGCAACAGTGGAGTGGGAAAACTGCTTATATTGAACTGGAAAGATGTGCCACTATTGCTGCTAGCCCAGTATGCTGGGTGACTTCTGCAGAGAAAGCCAAAGCATTCAAAGGCCACCAAGGCACAGACTCTAGCAAGCTGACAGAAGACACAGGCAGCTCACTCTGAGCAGAGCTTTCTGTAATGGGCAAGATTCTGGAACACTTCCCTGTGGGCTCTAAACACAGGACAGCAATGTTCACACAGTTTTCTTGATTTTACATTAAAATGCATCTCAAATTAACGACTTTTTGCCTGTGATATTTTTCCCATGTGAAATACTGCCTCCAGAAGTAACCCTTCCAATTTTTCAGAATGAAATGGGCATTCTCTTTCCCATTTTGAAGATAACTATTTATAAAAAACCAGCTACTTAATCAAGCAGAGGAAGGAGAGATATCAGGATAAGCAGGAGGCAAAACTGAGTTTTAACATCATAGATGTTAAAAATTTACTGGTTTCAAGGACTAGACAGAGTTAGCAAAAGGAGTGAAGGAAAAAGGAAGCTCTAATTCATTGTCTGTAACAAGGTAGATTTAATAGCACTCAGAGGAAATGGGCAAGGACTTCACATACTGAAAGCCCTAAATCAGCTTTGAGACATTCAGTTACAGGAGTGAGTGGTTCAAAGCTTCCATCCACACACAGTTTGCTTCCTCCTGGACTTGCACAGTGTCACATTAGTTTAATGAGTACAAAGCAAAGGCTTGTAATCCTAAGGAATGAAAAGCTTCATGAATCCTCAGGACTTTCCACTCCTCAATAGAAAGTCTTCTTGTGGTGATTTGACCCTGACTGGACACCAGGTGACCACCAAAGCCACTCTGTCACTCCCTTCTTCAGGTGGACAGGGAGGAGAAACCATAAAAGTCTCATGGCTCAGGATCTCCCACCAGTTACTGCCACAGGCAAAACAGACCCAACTGGGGTAAATTACTTTATCACCAATTAAATCAGAGTAGGATGATGAGAAATAAAAACTCAATTTAGCAACACCTTCTCCTGCACTCTTCCCTTCTTTCCCAATCTCAACTTCACTCCAAAATTCTCTACTCATTCCCTCACAGCAATGCAGGGGAACTCACCACACCTTGTCCCTGCTTGCTCCTCCCCAGGGACAGGACACCTCCCCACTCTTCACCAGCTCCGTCATCAGATCTCTCCCACAGGGACAGTCCAACACAAATTTCTCCAACGTGAGCCTTCCCCTGGGCTGCAGTTCATCATGAACTGTTCCAGTGTAGGAACCTTGCATGGGGTGAAGTCCTTCAGGACTGCTCCAGACTGGGATTTTTTTCCCTCCCTTAGATACATTATCCCAGAGGCAGTAGCACCATTGCTGGGCTTTGGCTTGGCCAGCAGCAGGACCACCTTGGAGCTGGCTGGCACAGGTTCTGCTGGGCACAGCAGAAGCTTCCAGAAGCGCCTCACAGAAACCACCCCTGCACCCCCTCTGCTACAAGAACCTGGCCACAAAAACCCAATACACTTCTAAACATTTCTCTGTAACCTCTCTGGATATCTCAGTCTCCAAAGCTTTGATGGTGCTTAAAATAGCTTTTGGTACCCCACAGTGTTTCTGATGTTCTCATTCTTCAGACACTTCTCCATCAACAAGAACTTATTCTGCTCGGGTGGGCAAACTAATGCTTTAGTATTAGATATAACTAAGCAGGAATTAGTAAAGAAGGCACAGAAATACTACTAAAGACTCAGAGCATGCTCCCTTAACCTGTAAAAGACAGAGATAAGGCACTTAGATAATGTACTGCAAATGGACAGGTAAAAAATACCAAGCATCAAATTTAACACTGAACATGCAACACATCAATGGCTTATGTCCCTGCTAAACATTCTTCTTCTACAAAAAATAGACCACCTAGGACTGCTTTTTTAACTACAGCTTTTAAGTACTGTATCTATCTATCTAACTGTATCTATCTCTGCTAAGGTATCTTTTTTGGAAGATAAGTGATCCGGTTCTAAAGAAAATTCTTTTTAGAAGTTATTTAGCACAGCACTATTTTTCTGTACAGTGCTACTTTCTAACTATTCTCCCAGAAGTGAAGCATACTTCAGGACACTGAGGCAAAGAGCACATCATAAAGAAATATGAAGTTACTCAAAGACGTTTCTATTCTACCATCCCTCTGTGTTCTAGAATGTCCTGGAAACAGGTGTACAATGAGGATTGATTCCTTGAACAGCAGGGTGAGACAACCACTTATTTGCAGTATCCACTTTGACTAGTCAAGTATAGCCAGGGGAAATTTAGGCATGTTGTTAAAGTATTCTTCCTCAAAATTAATGAACTACATTAACTTCTTCTCATTTTTTTCAGTTATGTGCATAAATGTTTACATGAACAACATTGAACTTCTTCCCTTATAGATCTACAAGTGTTATATAGAAAACTGGTTTTCTGCCAAAAGGGAAAAAACCTGATATTTGATTTAGATGGTTTTGGTGGGGATCTTTGGAAGAAGAGAGGTGAAGGTAGGTGAAAGAAAGGATTAGAGAAAAACAAAAAATATCTAAGTAGCAAAGACATTTTCAGGAACACTGAATCTCCTTTTTTGCTAGTCTAAACAATGAAGTCCAGACACACTTGGCTGTAAAGAGGGCACATTAAAACCTTTAGTATTAAAAGCATTGTCCTTGAAGGTATTGTTTTTCTATAAGACTAAATTCATTTTTATCACTATAGTTTTGACTTAATGATCTTTTTTCTCTATCTTACTGCTCTGTAAGTCCAATTTAAGTTTTCCTTAACAATTCATAATGGCGTAATTTTGTCATATAAAACATAAAAAGTATTTTGATATTATTCCAATGTTTAATACAATAAAATCAAGATGAGTATGTATGGCTTATTGAGATACATGGTGCATTGTTAAAATTTTAGGATTAGTTCTGAAGCTTTCATAAAAATACTTTACACGTCTGATCATTAAACCACTATATGACCACAAAGATAGGCTTAGGAAGGAAGATTAGAGTAGGATTCTGTTTTAGTTGAGAATTAAAAGTCTACAACAGTCGTGATTTTTCAGATTTTTTGGAAAGCAGAAACCTAATATTAAACATTTAAGAGGCACATAACTATTTTGCCAAATGCACTGCAAATGTCTTCATGATGGTGTATACATATAACCAGATTTTTTTTTTTAATTAAACAGTTCAAGCATGAAATGATAAAGAGAGATGACCACATTTGTCAGAGATGTTGAGTGTAGCACTTACTGAGGTGCTAATTACAGAGATTGCACAGGGTTCTGAAGGGATCTGGCCTCTCCAGAATGACACAGGCTCCATGCACAGCACATCCACAGCTCCACTTACATATTCCCCGTAGGTCTCCTGTGCCGGGGGCGGCGGCAGGGGCCGGTACCCTGCTGGGGGAGGAACTCCTCGTGCTCTTGGTGCCAGAAGTCCCCGGCTCCGACTGACTGGTCCTCTGCTGGGAGGGACTCCCCGGGGAGCTGGTGCCCCTCTGGGCACTCCTGCTGGTGGTGGAGGCACTCCCCCACGGCCCCTGCAAACACACGGATCACTGACCATTAAACACCATACCCAGGGTCTCCCTTCCAACACCTCCCTCCCCCACATCATGGCAGTTCCGCTTTGCTACAGCCAGAAAAACTCTAGAAGAGATTTAGAGTTTGTCCTTTCTCTGTAGGCTTAAATCCGATTGCATGCGTTATGCAAAAAATGCTGGAAGATACAAAATAGACATGGGATTCAGTGATGAACCTTGCACTGACTTGAGTCATTCTCACACACTCAGGCACACCCAAAACAATCTGATGGAATCAGTCACCTCCAATGGAATTTGACTTCCAGTATGTGAAACCACAAGCACAGAGTAACAGCTTCATTGGGAGGTGTCAGGCTATATCATACTCAAACCCTGCACAGAGGCATCAGCTGCCACTCCTTTCTGATCCCATGAAAGCTTCTGAACACAACCCAAAAATCACACTGGTTGTGAGACACTGAGTGCATCACGAAAAGTATATTTTCTTCTGCTTCTGAAGAGATTTCCATCTGTTTCAGGAAACATCCAAACATAAAATGTGCAGGGTGATTATAGGATATAACCTGATGTCCTATATGTATTTAAAAATACTAAATAACAGTATATTTGGTCTAAAAATTCTGAAAGCATGATAGGCACTAACTTGAATTCCATTACTTTGGACACTTAACATATGGATGAAAAACATGATACTTCAGTTGAAGCAGTTTTCAAAAAACATTTGATCCATTTAGAAGTGGCTTTTCCTCCTGCCTCCCTGTAGTAAAGGCAGAGACTTAGAGGTACAATCTGTGAGAAATTTTCATCAATTACTCATTTAAAAAGAAATCTAAAACATTGCTAATAGACATCTCCTTTTTAAGGAGATAATTTCAACCCATGAGCTATAATTGAGTCTGAATGACTGGTGTTGGCAAATAGAATTGTTCCAAAGAAGTCAGACCCTTCACTCTAACAGATACATAGAAGGAAACAAGGCACAAGCTCTACCCTATCTTTCTACCTACCAAGCCATTATCTAATTAATCTCAAGAACAGCAATTGAGTAAAAATATCCTGATTCCAGTAGAAATTTCCAACTTGAACAGCATGATAAAGATCCAGATTTGACCTTATGATTTCCTATCCCATTTCATACAAATTGCATAATTTCACATCAATAAACAAATCACAAAACAAGACAATCATTTTACCACAAATAACCAGTATTTCAAATAATGCATCACTGAATAAGGAATGCAAAAAATGTAAAGATACAATCAGGATAGATTTTATTAATTTTATTACTGATCAAAACACAGTCACAAAGTATTTTAAACAAGCCTAGAGAGTAAGTGATTTGAAACTGTCCTTATTACGTGGTTTTGGCTAATCTGTAGAATGCCTTCTCAGGACAGGGTACCAGCTGCTTATTTGACTTCATTGTAGTGGGGGTAGAGGTGAGCAGTGAAGTTTCCAGACACAGCCTGCTAAAGTAATATAAAGAAATAGCAAACATGATACTTTCCAGGAGAAGCCAGAGAAAGGGAAATGAACCTAGTGGCATAGAATATAGTCAAAAAGAAAACTGTCAGTAAAAAGATTCAAGAATCATTAGGCATAATCATGACAGCATCCTTCAGTGAAAGTGAAAGCAGGAATGGGATATGCTGAAAAACATGGAAAAACATTTAAGGGAAGAAAAAAAGTACAGGTTTTCCAGCTAGCATATATTTATTCTTGAGAAGTAATTAGAAAATCAGATCCATATGATGAGGTCTTTTCTGCATTTCAAAAAAACAGTTAATAGGATTGGAATGGTGATGGGTAGGAAATAATATTTCACTTGTATTATGAGATCATTTATGATCTTAACTTTTCATAACTGTGTTCATTCCTCCTACAGGACCTCTTAATATGAGAAGTATGGTTCTCATGGTTACTGCGCCAGGCTGGAGGAGACTGGAAAAGCACCAAGACAGAAAACCCAGTGACAGGAGAGTTCAATCAGCACCACATGGATTTGAGTTTTATCAGGTTACGATACTAAGAGGAAATTTTTAGAAACTTTAAACTGTTATTTCTTTTAACTTGTATAAAAGTTTGTAAATTGTAAATCATTTTAATTTAAGAATTGTTATTTTTAAAGAAGTTATAGGGGAACTAAAGAAGCTTGATGGACATTTACAATGAACAGACTCAAAATATAGAGGAACCACTTGAACAGGAACCTTTGCACACCTTTGCAAAAACAACAGATCTATTCAGGTATTGCTTAATTTGAAAAGGGCAGCTACACAAATTATGTTTAAAAATGCTTAAAAGAGTAAAATGTGCATATATGATATTGGGAGACAGCAATTCCGTGGGGAGTCAGAGCAAATACACAATTATCAAAAAAGAAATTGCCTTGAGAAAGGGCAATAGGAGCTCAGTAAAGCTAGAACAGGTTTTAAAAGAGGTATCATCACTTGAAAGGCTGAACCCAACTCTAACCTCAAAGGAAGAATCCTAATAAAACAAAATACTCAGAAAAGCAGGTGCAGGATAACTGAAGTCCTTCAATTGTCCCAGAATCAGGAAACCTCCCAGAGTGAGCCTCAATCACCAGAGCAGATCAATTCATATATATGAATGTCTACATGCACATGCATATTAAGGTTTTGCTACACAATCAAGAATAACTGAACAAGTTCCTCATGGTAGAGCTGTTCTTACAGTAATCCACTATATAGTGCTGCCAATGGTTTAGAGACAAATTACAGAACAAAAAGAACAAATAAAAATACATGCACTATTTTTCAACAAACTGCAACAGAGGTTCAGATGCCAATTCTAATTTATAGCTGAATCCCAACCTGAATGTTTTAGAAAAGAAAATTGCTAAAAAAATCCAACTCACAGGAGGGGACACTTGGGAATTAATACCTACACATATGTAAATTTATATATCCTACCATTACACAAACCAATAGGTTCTGCACTATAACAGCCTACAGAACATCTAGAACTAAGATTGGTCCAGAGGTCAGGACACTAAATAATACAATTTTAGAAAACATAAGAGTACACATAAAACTTCACTACTCAACTGTGTGTATTCACAGACTTGTTTCCTAAATCAGCTTATTTCCTAATTAAAAAAAAACCAAACAAAACCCAAACATAAAAAAACTGGAGGTGCATCAGAAACTGTGTCAAAGATGATGAGCAGTCTGGAACAGTTCATGTATCAGGAACAATTAAGTAGATTAAGACACTTCATACCACCAATGACAACTGAGGCTTATCTGGTGGGTTCAACAGAAACATCAGAGGAATGAAGAAGGCTGAGAGGTGCCCTCAGCACAATCTACACCTTCCTCAAGGGGAGCAGTGGAAAAGGAGGTGCTGAGCTCCTCCCTGGTGACCAGACACAGGACCGAACAAAACTGAACAAAGCTGATTTTGAAATTTCGTTCTTTCGTTCTCCCAATCAACTACTTTTGAGGGGTATCCATCTGCTTCCAAAGCCTCTGAAGAAACTGCAGAGAGGGTCTGTTCTCCAACCTTTCCCCTCTACAACTATCTCACCTATAATTGAAAGAATCGTTGCAGAACTGCTAATAATTAGAACAAATATTGTACATGTTTTATACCAGCTCTGTTTATCACATTCAGAGATACCTTACCATCAAATCAAACTTCTCATGGCTCCTAGACCACTTCCACTGCTTGCTTCTTTCCCCAAGGACATCCTTCTGCAAGTCAAATTGAAGGTGCCACCAACTCCCCTTGTCTTTTCTACCAGACTGCTGATTAGTTTTATTTCCTTTAAAAAACCTTTATAACAAGTTACACATTATCAAAGCTGGTTTGTCAGTCCATTGTCAGCCCTGACTACCAGCTCACTTTCTAAAATATAAGAAAGGTATTTGTCTTTATTTTCTCTCCTCTCTACCATGGTGTCACCTCTGTCCCTGTAAGAAATCTTTTGAGCGTCCTTAATAAGAACCCCTTTTGAGTAAAAACCCATAAAAACTTCTTACAGTGCTGAGTCCAGGCTGATGGCATGCACAAATAAGCACTGAACCTCCCACAGATCTGTCCCCAAACTTTTTGAGTACTTTGATAGTGCAAATACTTTGGAACAGGGTTGGAGTGTCTTATTTTCAGGAAAGGTGAAATAAAAAGGTCCTTGCCAATAACCCCTCAGAGTATGACACTGCAGTACACAAGAACTGGAGCATCAAATTTGTAAACACTGTGGAGTAATGACAGATGATGGTTAATGTCTAAAAATGTGCAAATGCAAAGTCTACCTTACTGTGTCCACTTACAGCATTCCTAAAGTATTGAATTTTGCAATTAACATCTCATTGCTTGAATCCTGAATTTATTGTGTAAGTAAAAACATTTTCAAGAAAATCTAACACCAAAATCCAATGCTACTTAGAACTATGCTACACAATGTTAGACTCAAAACATTTGTGAATGCTCAGAAGGAACTCACAAGTACTGATCTAATCATTGATTCCCACTGAAATAGTATTTTACCAAATTATACAACTTAGATATTTCCTCTTTGGCCTTTGTTAGCAATAATATTTGACATTTCTACTTTCTATTAGTCCCACAGTGTTTCTAGGATTTATTTCCAGCAAACTAACTTACTGCCCTTGCCCACAGTAGCAGGCACAGCATCTCACACTCATTTCCAGCTGCCCTCACCAACAGCCACTTCCATCATTTCATTTAGCACTTTCTCTGCTCTAGAATCACACTGATTTTTATTTCCAGTTTAGCCTATCACTAGATGGTTGAGTTAGTAAAATTATTCTGATCATGAAATCCCAACTAGAGTCAGTTCACAGCTTTCCTTCACTTTTAGTGAAACAAAAAATTGGAATAGTTAATGGTATGAAGATCCTTTCCACTAAATCCCCTCAGAAACATTAAATGGAAGAATAGATTTAAAATAAAAATACCTGCAAAATTCAGGGCCAATTCTCAAACACAAGAATGAGGATTCAATGAGGAAACATTGAAATTCTTTAATTTTAGCATTCATAGTTCTATATATCTGCAGGGATTTACACTGTTCAATAAATAGGTCTAACAAATTTGGTTACCAGATGTTGATATATTATCTTCATTTGAGCACAGACAGCTACATTCAATGTTCCTCAAACAGTAAATATATTTGTTTTATTTTAGACATCTGAAAAATAAGAGACCAGTTATTTCAGTGCTGGCATTTTAAAATATTAAAACACTGATATCCAGATACAACTCAGAACTCAGATTCCTGATCTTTCATCCTTCTTGAAGAAAAAACAAACAAACAAACAAAAAAAGAGCCACCATTGAGTTAACACTCTTACACGAGTTTTATTTCATACTTATATTTCAAAACAGTAATACATATGTTCATGTTCCAATTTTGTGGGAAATGGGAGATCACAAAACTAAAACAAAACACAGTGAACATTAATACTATCTGCCTTTGGCCTAGATCCTGAGCTGGCTTTGTCAAATATTTATTTTGTGCTACAGAATCTTTTGCACTTCACTACCTACATGTTCTCAAGAAAAAATGAATCTTCAAAACAAGAAACCAGTTCATTCCAGACGTGGCAGGAAAGCAGCTGGAAGTTGTGAACACACTGCAGCAGTGATCCACATCAGCTCATCTTACTTCTAACACATAAGACAGCAAGTTCTAACTCACAACTTCTGTAGAAGTTTTATTTTTCCCCAGACAGACAGTCATTCAACCATTAGGATCCCAGCCATGCATAGACTGAAAGATGATAATAAATGGAAAAGTAAAAAAAAAACCTCCACACCCTCTCAGATATATAAACCAGAAATCTGCCATTTCTTTAATGAGACTATTGTTTTCAAATTCAATCTCGCTTAATCTGGGGTGTGAACTCAGCCAGCTCTACCTTATTGTGGCCTTTCAATAACTAAATGGAGCTGCTTATAAGAAAAAGAGAGTCATTTTATCAGGGTCCATACTGACAGGACAAGGAACAACAGCTTTCAGTTGAAGAGGGCAGGTTGAGATTGGAAATAAAGAAAAAATTTATGATGAGGGTGGTGAGACAACACTGGAAGAGGTTGCCCAGAGAAGTTGCAGATGCCCCATCCCATTCAAGGCCAGGGTGGGGCTTGGAGCAACCTGGTCTAGGAGAAGGTGTCCTGCTCATGGCAGGGGGTGAAATGAGATGGTCTTTAAGGGCCCCTTCCAATCCAAACCATTCTGTGATTCTAGCACTGTTTTCTAGCCATAAGTGACATGAAATGGTTCCTCCCATGCCACCCCAAGGTATCAAGGAACTTTTAGCAAAATTCTTAGACTCATTACTATCATCCTCTAGAATTTCACTTTTCTATAACATCTCGGTTGGAGTGACAAATGAGTGATCCTTTAATCTTATTTTTATTCTTAAAATAGTGTGAAGTTTTAAAGAGAATTGGTGCTTTAGTTGCAAAACCTCCTTAGAGGTGTAGATTTACATGTATAGAGTCATAGAAAAACCTATAATAATCCTTAATAATCATCAAATTCCAACTCTGTTGCCATGGGCAGGGACATCTTCCACTAGAATGTTAATATGTGTATTTTAAGTCTTTAGTTAATCAGAAATCAAAATTCACATTTTGGTTGCTATCATTTATAAAGCACTGATTCAGGATGGGAATACCCATGCACTAAAGAAACACTAAAGAGTTACGTTTTCTGGTTTCACACATTAACAGCATCACATTAAACACCATGGATCTTTCTAAGTTTGCTATCACAATAAATTAAAAAGCAACTGGTGTGATCATTTTATACAGTTGCCTCCAGAAAAGAATTTAAGATCATAATAAAAACAAAGGAATAAAAAACAGGCTTTCACCACTTTCTCATCTTGTTGTACAGAAGAGGGGTAATGTCAAAATAGTCAAAGTGCTCAGCATGAACACTGCAGAAAACAGAAGTGCTGTGATTACATCTGAAGATCATCTTTAACAGTATTAGGGACACAAACTTGGGGCAAGGAGGGAGGAAAGGAAATAGCTATATAGGAAGCAGCTGTATCCTCTGAGATCAATGATGAGAAAAGAACATTCCTGAATGTAAAGCCTGCAACACACACACAGCTCTTCCAGAACAAATGCCATCCAGTCACCCACAAAACCTTACTTGGCTCTAGAGTAAAAAAAATTTAGTCAAAAAATCAGGAACAATCCAGAAAAAAGACTACAGAGTTTCCAAACCACAACCATTAGGAAATTACTTACCACACACAGGAATGTCTGCATATAAAGTAGGTTTTTTGTATGCAAACACAAATGTACTGTTTTCCACAAAAAAAAAAAAAAAAAAATGTAGCAAAAAAAATATTTAAAAAAATTAATTAAAAAAATTTAAAAAAATTTTTATAA
>JAYDZK010000113.1:145335135-145358002 GCA_034509185.1 Euphonia xanthogaster | reverse complement strand
ACTTACCACACAGAGGAATGTCTGCATATAAAGTAGGTTTTTTGTATGCAAACACAAATGTACTGTTTTCCACAAAAAAAAAAAAAAAATTATGGAGCCAAAAATAGATTTAATAAGATGCATTATATCCAGTTCTCACATGTTTGATAAGGAGAAAAAAAAGCATAAATTAGTACCTTTTTTTTTTAACTGAAAGTATTCAGGAGTAATAAAGGTTTCAAAATGGGAACTTAAACACACTCAACAGGATGTCAGGTTGTTTCATGTATAAAGGCTGGTATCATAACACCATTCTGCAGATTACAAAGAAAGGTTAGGATCAAGGTTTTAAACTTCATTTTGCAAGTCTTCTGTGGCTTTGCTTCACCTTCTCCTGGATATCTCAGGGATGCTGCCTATTGAAAGTGTTTTATCCAACTCTGAGACAAAGCCTTTAAAGCTTTGCTTCAACAAAAGTATTATTCATTGAAATCCATTTCTGCTAAAAAAGAATCAGAGCATTATAACTGAGTTTGAGATCTTCAGCTCAATGGCTGTAGAATCTCAGTAGCAACAGAATTGAACTTCACTTAAGGAATATGCTAACAGAGCACTTCAATTTGAGAGAAAAGTATCTTTGAGTTTAAGACAAGCCTTCAAGTAAGGACAAGTCAAACAGACACCCTTTAACTTTCCCTTAGAATATATGTGAAAAATGGTGATGACAGAACCACAATTTTTTACTGTCATCTCCAAATCCAACACTAATAGCATTTAAATTTACCCTGAAGACACTTCAATAGTTGTAGACCAACTCTGAAGGATTCTGTAAGCTCTGTAACAGTGTATCTCTTGCATAAAATGAAGATTTGAAAAAATCATTTACCAAAATTTAGAGGACAGAACTAGTGATGTTAGAAATGTAGTACTCTAAAAAACTATTTACATATGCACATACTAGGTACTAACAGTGTAAATTAGTTATCAAGTTTTGGTGATAGGAAACGACCAAATAATAGCTTCTATATCCCAGAAATACTACCTGAAGGACATGAAATAAACTTTATGAAATTAACTTAAAATAATACTGCAAATATATCCATACTGAGAGTCTGTAGCAGAATCATTACAGGCAACTGTGGCAAGGTTACAAACAGCTATTTAAAAAAACAACAAAAAATTGCAAAAAAAAAGCCCCAAAAAAACCCTCCAAGACCAAATGAGGTCTCCAATTTGTAAGAACTCTTGTATGGTTGATTACAAAACCAAGGGATGAATCTTGGTATATAATTAACACTATTCAGAACATTAAAATAAAGAAAAGCAGTATATATATATATATTTACATGGTATTACAAAATACAAGAACAACAAGTTGATGATTGAGAGAATTTTTTCTCCCAGCACACAACTCACAACCCACAGTAAGAATAATTTCTTTAAATTAAGATTCACTCTGCATTGCATTTTAATCATTTTCAGGATACATGTAACTAAGCAGATCTATATAAATGGAATATTTCCTTAGTGCTGCTTCTTCTAACATGCTTCATCATTTGAGGTAAAATGCTTCAGGGTATTTTTAAGAAATTAGTTCCCGAGAAATGCATTGAAACAAGAAATTAGTTTACAACTTGCATTCAGAAATGCAAGTTTCAAGTTGCGTTGACAAGAGCTGTACACAAAACAGAAGAAAAGATCACCACAGTTAACGGTCACACTTAGGTGCTGCAGCCACAATCCCTGTATTCTGTAACATAAACAGTTATGAACATTATTTCAGGGTTTTTTTTCACAATTGAGAACTTGAAGGAGTTTCAGCTGTCATCTCAGTACTGCAGTGAAGATGGGGGATGCTAGAGTAAAAACACTACATCTCCTGTGACAAAGAAAAACAGCAAAAGCAGAAGAGTTTGTCTACTCCTAAATGAAACAAAAGGCACTTTTCACAAAGTACCACTCAAACAAGAAAGTCCAAATTCCACCTCCAGAGCACTTCAGTATCATTTCATGACTATGAAAACTTAGTAGTACCATAAAAAAGAAAAGCATTCTGAATAAATTGGAGATACTGCCTGAAATTCATGTCAATCAAGGTAAGAGATTTACTGCTGTGAACTCCATAGGGCCCAAACACAGACTGCACCTAAGGAGCAACTCAAGGCTAGAAATCAAGGTGCTCACAGTAGGATTGCACATCTCCTATGCCGTGCACTGCTTCTTTACAAAGGCAGCATTCAAGTTCCACAAGGGCATTGTTAATTCAGTCCAAATCCATCAATAAATGAAGGTTGTTTCCCCAATCTTTTGCTCTTCTTTTGGGAATCCTTCGTGTTGTACTTGGGGGAGAAATTGTGTTTGAAGGGAAAAGCTTGAAATGCATACATTCCAATGAAACTCCACATACCTGGACAAAGCAGGAACAGGCACTCCTCTGGTTCGAATGGATGCTTTTCCACGGACAACTGGAACTTCTGCAGTTTCTGAGCCACCATTTAAATATGTTAATTCTTGAAGCTGTGCCTGTCTGATTTCATCATTGTAGTCCTAAAACAGGGGGGGAGGCAGAAGTGAGAAAAAAAAAAAATCTAATTGTTTACCCACCACTCTCAGCAAACACTTCTCCTGAAAGTCCTATCTTAAAAAGTTGAACATTCCACTGAAAAATTTTAATATACATAATAAGACAGGAATAATATTCAGTCCAAACATTATTAGAGAATTCTACATAATAACTTCCATTTTTTTGCTCAGGCATGTTTTTCTTCCATTTGCATATATTTTTATGTAGCTTTACCAATTAAAATGGCAAAGTTAAAATGCCGCAGAGATAGGAGGAAATCAGAAAAAAAAAATCAAGATCCCATATTCTGAACTGAGTCTAATTTGTAGCTCCAATTGTAGAATGACTGTGTGCTAAAAGCAGGAAAAAGAGGAGAGAGAGAGAGGGAGAGCGAGAGAGGGAGAGAGAGAGAAGGGGAGAGAGAGAGAAGGGGAGAGAGAGAGAGTAGCAAAAGAGTAGAGAATAAATACACTCTATTGAGAACAGCATATGAAAATGAAGGAATAGATTAGGAATCCAAACTTTTAAAGTCAGGAGTTATAGAATAAACACAGGAATTCATTCAATACACACACACACTGTTATCTAATAAGAAGAGCTCAACAAATTAAATTCTATAATATGCAATGGTAAAAATGCCAAGGACATATGGCTTATTTCTGTCTGCACAAATCCTCTACTCTCAAGGTCTAGTAAAAGCAAAGCTCATGTTTTTACACACAGAACTAATATGGTACTTCTCAAGCACAGTTTTCAGGGACCTTGAGTCAACCTCTGAAACAAGCAGAGCACACAGGAATAAAGCAGACCCAGCACTGAACTCTGGAGATATAAGTATTTTTCTGTTATTTCTCCTCCACTTAAAGTGAGCCAAGCAGAATGCAGCCATAAAGGTGAATTAAAGATAACTATTTTACCCAAGGTGCATCTGTACTAACTGAGTATCAAAATATTAATAGATGCTCCCATAGGAACAAAGGGATACTTCTGATACAACAGCTCTCCTGCAAATCCTCCCATTTCAAGAAGGAGAGTTTGTTCTAACACCACCTATTTTACAATTCAATGACAAAACAAAGAATCTGCATCTCACTGCAAATCTGAGTTTATTACATTTATCCACTAGACAGGGACCAAAAGATTGTCAGGCAGTCTTAAAGACTCTGAAACATACCCCTGCATTGAAAGGAGATTAAAACTTCCATGAATTCAAATCTCTCAATTATCCTTGAAACATTCTGCTTCTCCTAGACTTCTATAAATGGAAATAAAAAGTTTGTCCTTTACATGCCATTGCTGAAGAAAGTTACTGGTATTAAAAGAAGCACCATAACAGCATTTTGTCCAAACTGCCTTAAATAGGTTCTGAAATTTAACTCCCAACTGCCCACCTGAGATCATCCTCGAGCAGCAGAAACAAAACAGCAAATATGAAAAAGGTCTAGAAGTCTGAAATAGCTGTTTCAAATGGCATAATTGAAGCTTTTGAGAAACAGAGTCCATTATTAAATGGCCAGGACCCAATACATAACCAATCCATCACAGGGAGTAGACTAAAAACAGGAAACTGAACACTATTCTGGCCAGCTACTGTACAGAAATCCACTCTGTATTTTTTGTTTGTTGCTGGATCAGAGCTGGCTACAAATGCAAAATTCTATGTCCTGTATAGAACAAAACACCAAGACACTGTACCACCAACATACAGTATCAAAGTTCTGACAGCCTTTATCAAATGCCCTTTATAATTTCTTCACAAAACATCTTTTTCAGAACTGTGCCCCTGTAAAAATACCTTTGATCATTTTATACTCAATTAATTTAATCCCTTAGCAAAGATGTGCTCGGGTTGCCATTGTGTGTGTTGGGTCCCTTTTCTTTTCTCCCTGATGCTTTCTCACTTTCCTGCAGCACATAACCAGACACAGCAACAGCCTTAGGTCAGAGCGAAGGGCTCCACTGTGCACAGCACAGAACAGAAAACATGGCCCTTATCACAGATGCCAGAGGCAGCAGGAGGATGCAGAGTGAAAGGGCAGTACAAGGCAGCCACGATAAGCTGCAGTGTTAATCCATTAGACTCTGAAATGGATTCCCCAATTAAAAGTAGCAGCTGGTCAATTTATGAATACTCACTGCTGGAAACAGCACACTTCAAGTCAAATTAGGCAGACAATAATCTTTTCCTCACCTAGAAGATAGACATGGAAACCCTTTAGACTGCATCCCTCCTCTGAACAGCTTAGGCAGTGGCAGCAATTGAAATTAACTGCTGTTGAATTTCAACTGAACAGATGTACTCTCACTTTATGAATAAATGGCCTACTCTGACTAACTACAGCCTTATCCAGCCACGGAGGGTGCATTTACACTGAGATCCATGCAAGAGATTTTCATCCCACAAATTCCCACACTTAGATCTAACCAAACCTTCTTTAAAATGGTATCTATGATTTTCACCCAGTGAGATCAACACACTGGCAGCAGCTCTTCTTGGGATCACTCTAGCTTAAGACTTTATTTCAATTTATCACTCAAACCATTAGCAAAGCTATTTATTTATATCATGTTAGGACAGGTCTCTAAAAAACCCTTTGTAGCTTTGCAAAGCACTCAAGTAGATCTTTATCCTGACAGTGAGCAATCAATAATTATCAGGTTTCCAGCCACCTTTTTACACCTTACAGTTGCTTGCCAGCTTACTTAAGGAAAAGTCTGTGAGAGCTTCCAAAGGCCACCAAGCTCTTCAAAATGCAACTAAAAGCTATTTCATCACCACATCTTACAAACCAAATATGCAGAAGGTAGGACAGGCTACAGGAAAAGGCTGTGAATCGGGCTCACATTGTCATATAACTGGTATAGATTGTTCTCTCAAAGACATTTCTATACTTGGCTTTAAAGACAAGAAAAACAAGAATCTCTGGTAACCAAATGCAAAGGGTAATTAGTGCTGTATCTGTCAGAAGACAAATGACTGCCACTGCTCAAAAATTAAGCAAAACAGGCTAAGTTCTAATGGCCAAGACTGCCATAGCATAGAAACACAGAATGGTTTGGGATGGAAAGGGCCTTAATGACCATCTCATTCCAACTCTCCAGCCATGGGCAGGGACACCTTCCACTAGACCAGGATGCTGAGGGCCCCATCCAGGCTGGCCTTGAAACCCTGGTATAATACAGGGGCAGGTGAGATTCAAAGTACCTTGCTTTCTGACCTGACAGAAGCAATTCTGAGATAACCAGTATCAAGGACAACACCCAGCAATCTAATACTCAAACAGGAGTGCTGACCAAAGAGTCTGGCCAGAATAAAGGGAAGAACTAAAGAGTCTGGCTAATTTAAAGGAAGGTAAAAGAATATACTTAAAGTCAGAAGCCACAATTCCAACTGCAGAAAAAAGGCAAGACTCAAGGCAACATAAGCACAGCCAAAAATACCCTCAAAACCAGTTTTTATGTTTTGGGTTGAGTCATGTCAGTATTTTAAATGAAATTACAACACTGCAGCTGCTTGAGGTTAAATTTCAATGCAAGGGTGCTTGCCCATGGATCCAAAGATCCAATAAGAGAGGCTGAGGGTTTTTGCTATAGTCAGCAAGCACAAGGATATTCTGTATTCTGCATTCTAGCACCAAACATGATGTTATGTTCAGCACTGATCGGAAAAATGAACAGTGACCATATTTATAAATTGGATCTAGCATCTAAAACTATAGGAAGTCAGAGTGACCCTGCATTGTAAGGAGAATGCAAATTGTGATCATAATCATATATACTCATAGCAGGACATCTTTCCTGAAATAAAACAGGTAATTTCTTAAGACACAACAGACCTTGGAGGAAAAAAAAGACAAACCACCAAGTTGCATTTGGCAACAGTGAACCAAACAGTAGTTCTAGAGAAGAAAAAGCTGCTCCTTATTCCTTCAGTGGCTGCTGCAAGGGGGGGCAGGCAAAAGAGATTAGGGCATTTAGAGCAATTCTGATAAGCTTATATTTGAAAAGCCAAAGGGAAATTAAGACAGTGTTGGCTTGATCCCACAGTTCAGGAAAGATTATGTAGCATCAGTTTGGCTCAGTATAATAAAGATACAATGATCAAAAAATAAACATGGAAAAGTGTGTAACCACCAGTCAATGGAATTGCTCATTATCAGTCTGTAATTCTTCTGGCTTAACACACTAATGACCAGGTTTTGATAAGCTTCCTTCATTTATGGCAACATTAGGGAAATCAAGCTCAATGAAGAAAAATAAAATCTCTGATGAAGGGGGCATAGGGATCAGGCATATCCTTCCTTCCAGCACGTGCGAGAAGGATTTATCAAATTAAAGATATTTCTATCTAAAAAAGCCAGCTGTTTGCTGTCTAGAATAGACAAGAATTTAATTCTCCCTTATCTTTCCACACCATGAAATCATGAATCGTGTAAATAGAGTAACCTTTGACATTATGACTGCCCAGCATTCCTACAAATATTCTGTAGAGGATTCCCTGTCTGATGTGTTAGGATGTCTAAACAGTAGTATGCTCTTTCACCTCTTTTCATATGCATCAAGAAAAAATCAATTTGGAACCTGCAGAAATATGTACAATGTGAAGCTTGATTTTTTCAAAGATGAGAACATAACACCTAGGATATCTTTGCTTTTTAACTGTCCTAAAGTGCATCTCCATTAGGGTTATTTCACATCAGGACATATTCCTACTGAACTTACTGACAATTGTCATTTATCATCCTTTGGTTCATACCAGAGTGTAGTATTGGGGCACATGAACTCACTTCATTCAGACAAAAACAAGTCAGAAGAAACACTCAAGGAGCAAACAGCTCCAGTCACCTGGAGACTCAGTTTCATAAAATACCTTGAGTTGGAAGTGACCAAGAGGGATCATTTAAGCCCAAATCCTGGCCCTGCACAGGACACCTCTAGAATCCCACCATGTGCCTGAGAGTACTGTCCCTTTCTTGAACTCTCTCAGGCTTGGTGCTGTGACCATTTCCCTGGGGAGCCTGTTCTGGTGCCCAACCACTCTCTGGGTGGTTACACAGATGTGGACTAGGTTTGGTACAAACTATAATTCCCAAAATACACACAGGAGCGCTGCTAAGTCACCAGCACCAACTGTACAAGAGACAACCCCAGCTGGTCCGCAACGCAGCCACTCTGGCTCCACTCAGACAAGCTGCTGTCACTGAGACACATGCCTCAGGAAACCTTCCCTGGCCAGGTCCCCACACTTCCCAGATCTGACACTAATAAAGCCTAACACTTGGGTAACATTTTCAGCAGTAAAAATAAACAGAAGTCAAGGCACCTTAAGAATGCTTTGCTTTCTATACCATTTCTTTTGATCACCAATACAGACTGAAGAAATGCTCGCTTAAAAGCTAAAACAGTTGGGAACTTCACACAGAGAAACATCACCTCAAGTGCTCCAGAGCTTCCTAAGAGAGGCTGGATTTTTTTTCAAGCATTTTAAGATTGAAAAGAAGTAAGGCTGCTTCTTACATGAGGAGCAGATGAAGTTACCTTCTCATAGAAGACATTAGAAACCCGTGAACTAGATATATCCCAAACCTGGAGTATACAAAATTGTACTGGAAACCAGATGTCATTGTATACACCCATACAATGGAAGCTGAAGTATTCACCAGAGAACAAGTATAGTTCATGTATCACTAGTACTGTGATAAAAATGAAGATAAAAGATAAACCTATATTGATTCTCAGCACTCAACACTAAACCAGGATTACAGGTGAGAGAAATACTAAAGCTTCAAATGTATTAATTCTTAAACAGAACTGATGCTTCATATGTACCAAGAAAACATTAAAGGCACATATTTTACAGATTTTTACAATTATTTGTAGTCTGTGATACTTTGCATATGACTAGTTAAGCAAGAAAAAGTTTCTCTTTTACTGTAGGTCAAGTCATGAGATTTGTGTGGACAGTTATAGATTCACCCAGTAATTGCCTGTATCAAAATGCAAAGTATTTGACAATCATCATTTCTTACACCAAGGAAATCAAGCAACATGACCTGACCAATATTGTGCACTGTTCAGAATCCTAGAACAGTTTGGGTTGGAAAGGACCTTAAACATCATCTAGTTCCAACCCCCTGCAATGGGCAGAGGCATCTTTGCTAGACCAGCTTACTCAGTTTTAGAGGTAACATTTTTCACTCAAGACTACCAGAATTCTCATTAAAAAAAATAATACTAACAGGGATGAGGAACTTCTTGATTTCTTCCAATGCATGTCCCATTCTGGCATATGCTTCTGCAGGTGGAGCAAATACTTCAATTAAAACATGCAGGTCATCATTTAGGTGGAAATACTTTGCCTCTCCACTTTTTCTCAACTCTTCCTCCTAGGAGATAAGAAAAAGATTGTTTTTACACATTCTTGTTTGAAACATTGTAGTGCAAGTGTTGAAGTTTCTCCAGAGGAATTTGCAGAGACTGTTCACTCATGTTCAGATGTCTGCAAATAAAAAAGTAACATGAAGTAAGAGCCAACAGCTTCTGCTCACATACAGAAATTGTAGCACAAGGAGGAATGCTTCCAAGAGTTTTCCCAGGTGCACCAGTTTCATGAAGTTTCACTCTTTTCTTGAAAGTAAAGTCTATAGAAACAGGTTTGATCTAATATTCCATAAGAGCAAGCTTCTTTTACCAATATTATTTCAATCTCAGTATTACTATGCTGTTCTCACTGAAGTTTTTATCCAGTGAGTGCATCCTTCACAGAATTGTGCTATTGGACATTAAGCTAACAGCATATGAAATGAGGGAAGAGAACATTAGCAAAAAGAGTTCACTAGCTATTTCAGTAGCAAGCCAATTTCTTTCATCTTCCTTCACCCAACCCACTTCAATGACTGCAAAGCTGAGTTCAATGGAGTAAAGCAGAGCTCAGTTCTCAAATACTGACATTCACATGGAAAATATTCACAGACCAAAAGTGCAGCACCTACTTTTTTCAGGCTGCCCCTTGCCCATGTGTACTTGACTGGTCCAAAGGCATGAAACCAGAACTAAAAATAATTTAATTGCTTTACCAGATAACATTATATCAAATAATTAGCAGTTCTGTTGTCTGAAAAACTAACACTCCCCTGCAGCTTCCAATATTTGGCAAGCACCAGGTAAGCACTTCACCCTTAAGATTACTAAATTTGTAAGCTGCAATGATAGCTGAAATCTCCCCTGCACACCCCTAACTATGGGTTGAGGTTTGTATGTGACAATCCATTTCTGCTCCTCTTGAATAACCTTCTTATCAACATGATTTGTGCCTAACTATGAAGATGTTTAAAACAGGAAAGAAAACCCAAAAATCAGTCTAGATCACTGTCAGAGCACCCAGACCAAGAATATTCAGAGGCCACTCAGCAGGATTAAACTCTGTCAGTAAAATCATTATTTTGTCAATAAAAATAAGAAATCATAAAAAATAGAAAGCAACCCAATGTAAACGTCACAGCTCAAATATTTAGTTTTAATAGGAACTGCTTCTCAGTTAAATACTTTAGGCACAGTTACTCAAAACATATGAGCCACTAGCATTGGAAGCTAGTTGAGTTCCCCATATTAGTATACACTTGCACCACACTTTCCCTGTCCTTTTCTCCTAAAGAGGAAAAAAATCACTGTGCAGTTAGTTTGTGCAGAAAACAGAGTGCTAAGAAACTTCCTTTCTGTGCTTATTGACCAAGTTGGCTGATAAAAGCAATAAGCAATAGAAGAGTCACCATTTTCTGCATAGGATCTGGTAAAAAAGCATTTCAATCAGCACTTTCAATAAAACATACAGAATTTCAATGCAGGTTTTTTTTCAGATCATTCCCATAACCAAACTTGTAAGATCACTCTGTGCTTTTTTTGCTGAGCTCACTTTATTATTGTAATTTATTTTAGTTCTGTAACATGACTTGGCAATGCTTCCATTACTTTCTCCATTACTTGCAAGGCCAGAAGCTGGACTTTGATGATCCATGTGGGTACCTTCTCAGGACATTCTGTGGTTCTATGAAAACACTACACACTAAAACTCTTAGCACACAAATGAAAATGAGCTCACTCACTGGCTACATCTCATAACCTTGGGAACACATTAAGCATTTCAGGTTGTTTTTTTTTTTTTCATTCCCCATGAAGGTCAACACAAAAGCCACATCTTGTTCCCATTCCAGTATCCCTCTGTGACAGCAATTTAGCTCCCATAAAATTCTCTGCCTTCCATTAAATGACATCTATTGGCTTGATTCCACTGCATGTGAAATCTTGTTATAACTGGTCAAAGAGAGATATTAACCAATAATCAATATTAGGATCTCCTATGCTTTTCATTTGTTCCAATTTTCATTACAAGGTTTGTTCCCCTCCTCAGAAATTTAAGGTAAGTATCAAAACTCCACTGGCATAGTCAGGCCTTACCTTTGTCTTGTCCCTCATAGAACCTTTTCCCAAAATAGACATTTTTGTCAGTGTTTCTTCCTGTAAACGCTTTAGAGAATTACCACGTGGACCCAAAAGTTTTCCCACAAAGTTGAACTGTAAGAAAACAAAGAAACAAAGAAAAAACCAACACATTAGCTTCATTGGATTTCTAATAGTAAATTAATGAGCAATGAGTAAATTAAAAGAGATATTTTGCTGAAACAGCTTTTGGTCATAGGTGCAAATGATTAGATCATAAATTAAAAATATTAAGTACAATCACATAGTACAATTAATAGAATGTCAGTGGCTCCAGCAACACAGAAGTATCTGAACTCAAGGATAACTTGGTGTCCAATACAGGCTGCCAGGTCAAGAGAAGCCTGGTGACAAAGCCCTGTTGCTCCAGCTAACAGGAGGCATCGTGCCCAAGGCTTCTGTCCTGCTGAGAGACTCCAACCACCCCAACACCTGCTGGAAAAGTGGCAAGGCAAGCTGCAGGCAACCCTGGAGACTCCTGGAATGCATGTGGGACAATTTCCTGACCCAGATTACAGACAGACCTATGAGAGGGGAGGCATTATGGGATCTGCTGGTCACCAAGGCAAATGAGCTCAATGAGGACACCAGGATTGGAGGCAGAGATCATGCATTGGATGTGGATCGGGTAAGGAGTAAAGTTGGGCTCATGAATTTTAGGGAAGCAAACTTCTAGCTCTTTGGGGAGCTAGTCAGTGGGATCCCCTGAGAGACTGCCCTCAGGGGTGACGGAGTGGAACAGAGCTGGCAGATCTTTAAGGAATTCTTCTATTGAACACAAGAGTTAGTGATTCCCAGCAGCAAGAATTCAGGCAAGAGACTTCATGGCTGAGAAGGGACAGGCTGGTCAAACTAAAGGGCAAGAAATAAATACACAGACAGTGGGAAGTGAAGACAGGTGACCTGGGAAGAGTATAAAGTCTGGTTGTGTAAAGCTGGGGTGAGGAAGAACCAAGCACAGCTGAAACTGAATCTGGCAAAAGACACAAAGAGCAACAGAAAGGGCTTCTCCAGCCATCCCAACCAGAAAAGGAAGGTTAAAAAAGGTATTGTTCCCCCTTTGCCTTGATAAACAATGCTGGAAAACTGGTTAGAACAGGTAAGAAGGTAGAGGTACTCAACAACTGAAGTGACACAATCATGTTAAAAATATAGTTTTAGGCAGAAATAAAATATACTGATGCATATCTAAGCAAATGAGCTTAGATACACATTTGATACACTCAAATTTAAGAAACAGTTTGTAAATTCTTTGCTGATCCCTCTACTACTGTGTCACTGAAGAGCCAAGACGGGCTGCACTGATCTCCCTGTTAATCTGGAGTTACTTGAAAGGACCTAACAATGGGGCAATGGCAGTCCCAAATCTCTTGTTGCTACACTGGAAGTGCTGATGGAACAAAGGCCCAGCTGCACTCACCCTACAATGGAGAAAGTTTACAGCTCCAGTTCATTTCTTTCAGCTTTAGACAAAAAGGAAAACAAGCATTAAAGGTCAACTAAATATGGAAATATAAGTTTATTCCCCTTACTAGTTGAAAATTCAATTCCCAATGTAGACCTGACACAATACTATTGAGAAAATGGCTTACAGATTGCCAAAGCCCACAGAGTTTACTAAATTTAAGGCCTTGCATGAACCAGTCTTTTCTGAAATTATCAGGTCACATAAAAAAATTCTCAGGGAATTTCTTTATTTTTTTTTTATTAGAGTTGTCCATTTTTTTATGAAAAATATAGATCCTAAGATACAGTCAATAAAAATATTAATCAGAAAGATTGAACAGATACAGGCTGAAATTTCCCTTGCTGAGAATGTTCAGGACTCAAGGCCACTGATGGGGTCTTGTGCAATTTAATTTACAATCATTATTTCAACAGAAGGTTGAACATCTGGAGGTACAGATGTTCTCTAGAGATTCCTTTATCTTGGACTTCTGATTTTATTGTTTCTGAAGATATAACTAAGGAAAGCAAACAAATTGAAACAATTTGTAACAAATTTGAACCTCGAGATGTCAATTGCTCCTTATCAAGAGTTTCCTCAAAGGAAGCTCATAGTTCATCTCAAAGTAAAGCTTTCATGTAGAGGAACTCCACCTCAGTTTTTCAAGCATTATTTAAGATTACTTATGTCTACTTATAACAGCCTTTTAAGCTATTAGGAACAAAAATAAACACTTACTCTTTACTGCAGCTATATTGTTTCAGTAAAAAACAAGTAGTTTAATGTTGTGTAAATCTAAAACTTGATGTACCAAACTTTAATAACTCCAAAAGTTGTCATCTTTTAAAAACCATGAAATCTCTAGCGCCAAAGTCAGACACTACAGAAGCTACACAAGGACAGCACAGATTACATGTTCTAGACACATTTAATGAACATGAAAATGTATTGTCTGCATCCTGAGATCCACTGAACTATTCTTTTCTGTGCACCGAGGCTCCAAATATTTGATTTGACAAGGCTGAAACATAAGAAACTTGCGTTGCAAGTCTGAAATTCTGCTGATTTAAAAGCACAATGCTTCTAGGTGTAGCTTAAAAGCACAAACAAAGGTTAGTAAAATATGGCTTGAAATGCACTCACAAAGCATATTTGCTCCCACATAACAAAACTGAGAGGCTTTGGAACATTTCAGTTGATTATTCCATAAATAAAACCCATTTATAATATTGAAGGAATCCTTTCAGTAGAAAAGAGATTTACTTTGAACAGGTAATGCATTTTGTTCAAACTATTGATTTATCTCCCTTTTACATCAAATTGGAAACATCTGATCAAAGGTTTATTTTGAGATATTTCATAGATACAGAAACACTCAAAGTATCAGTCACTAAGTTACTATTATTACTTATACACTGCTTTCAATCAAATAATAAAATATCTCAAACCTAAAGGTACAAATCCAGCACACAGTAAAAGAAATGTCACTTACAAAATTAACAAATCCTGTTTATGTGCTGGTGTTACAGAAGCAAGTAAGCCTGGCAGATCCAGGTTAGCTCTTACACAAGATGGCTCACATACAAGTTGCATAGGTGCTTCCCATGTTCCACATTTAGGGGTTATTTGCCCCAAGAGAACAAGAACAATGAATAAAATTCAGGTTTATTATTGAACTTAAGCTTATAAGCTATCTTTGAATTAGATAGACTGGAGAGTTACAAACAGAAATCCAAGAAGCTCTGACCGAGTCAGACCAGTCACGTTCACTAGTGCTGGATCAGAATCAGACGTGCCAGACTCCCCTCTTTACTCACACCTCTCAAACAGCACAATCACCTCTAAACAGCTGTAAATACCAAAAATTGTCCTCATCTTCACCAGCTTCAGCTTAACACTGCATTAAAGCAGTCACACTGTATTCCAGTGCAAGCCAGTGAAGTTTTCAGTTCTACAGGGCAGATGAACTCTTAAGAGTCAACCATAAACATCATTCTACATTGGATCATCTTTGTCAAATCAGGAATTGCCTCTGCACTAAGACAGCTTCTAATGTATTAGGTAAGTCCCAGTAAACTATGGACAATGGCATATAAAAGAGGAGATAAAGTTCCCAACTCAAATTTGCTTCTAGAGCAGCTCTGAAGGATTTGGCAAATATGGTATCTCAAGCAAAATTACAGACATCTTTGCAAAAACAGTATCAAGACTCAGATGAACAGACCTGGGAGGAAATAATTAGATAAAATGGGGAAAATTAGCACCTCAGCTACACTTCTAACCAAATAATATTCTGCTGTTGAGAAATGGTACCCTCTGAACAAAATGTAATCCGATAATACATTCATTTGAGCAAAATTCTGCAAGATTTGAGAGCAGTTCTTATTCCTAAAATCTGAGAACTGGTTTACTTTGTGGGCAAAGATACACCATGCAGTGCAACAGCCCTTCCTCAAATTTCTGGGACATGGGATTTTTCTCTTGACCATGGTGTCCATTAGCTGGCAAATACTGGTTAAATGTACTGAAGGAGTGGATCTGTTTCCCTTGCACAGATTATCCTGAATCTGTAACAAAAATCTCCAATTTAAAATGCATCTTAAATATAAAGCATCTTTCACAACAGAAGCAACGAAAAAAATTTGTAATAAAGTTTTTGCATCAAAATTGTCTCCTTTCTTAGCTGTTCATAAATCCTTATTTTAAGAAGCATTTTTTGAGTTACCGTACAATGGAGATTATGGGCATCCCTTTGTAACACCCATTTCCTCAGAATCACCAAATCAAAACATGAGTTGAACAGTTGCCTAGAGATTTGCTTCCTTACCACAGCACTGCTTGAAACTATTCCCTGAAAACATTTATGGAGAAACACAGTTACAAAGAACACTCAAAGAACATGATACTCTCTTCAGAACCATTTGATCTACTATATGAATTATAACAAAAAGAAAAAAAAAACCTAATGCCAATGCTACAGCATTTTTAAATGTATATATTACAGAAAAGGGTATATAATAGAAAAAGTAATCCTTGTTTATCCCCAACCAAGGCAAGTCTGCTAAGAATGGTTCATCCAGCTTAAAACACTTAGTGAAAGTATAAATGCTTGACCAAATGCTTTCCTCTAAAGCTTTAAGCACTCCATTGTTATTAAAGCCATGGAAAGCTTTCTTGAAATATTAGTTTTCTGCAATGGTTTCTCTGTGACAGGGTCACTAGAAAAAAAAAAAAAGTTAAGATTCAGAGCACTTTCCCCTAGAATGACCTGAAACAAGGCAAACTTCAAGGTTTTTCTATCCAGCTCAGAAAGCTAAATTTTATATAGAAACATAAGTGCTTCAAGCATCAATGTTACACCACAAACTACTTTCCTTCATGTAACATGGTAATAGGTCTTTAAACATTTATTCAAAGAAGAAAGCTTGGTCAATTTTATTATAAAGTTGCTCAAAAGTTATCTCTGCTCTAACTATTGATGTTTTTTCTCCACATTACTTCTGGTTATTCAATAACATTTTCTCATTTCTGCTTTAAGAAATGAGCTATTATGAAAAATTGCTTTCTAACTAGTGATGTGATTAAAATATTAATCTCTCCAAGACTTTATATAACAATGACAGATACATTGTATATGACAATGGTATTTTAAAACAGGTATTTTTACTTTAGAAGTTGAGCTAAAATGCTTAAATGGATACCAGTTCCACAAATCAGTAACTTTTGAGAAAATACATTTAAAGTATCACTTTGGGGAACAACAGACCATTTCTTCCTAACTTCTGAGATTTACCCAGTATTTAAGTGTAAATCTATGGGCAATTTTTAAAATGGTAGCCTGTCAAAATGGAAATAATTATTCCCCACAGTTTTGATCCATCCCATGGAAAACCATCATGATTCCATTTACCATCCATGGAAGCTATTTTTTTCACCTAATTCAGAACACCCAAGTTCAGCAAACCTTCAAAGCAAAATCAGGTTCTGAGACTAAACTATTTCACAACGCATATTCGTTAAATGTGTGGGAGAGGGTAACACCTTCCTGCCTCACAAGTACACAACAAGGCTCTAAAACACCCTTCACACGTGATGGCTCTTCATGGCAGAGCTGGGATAGATCCAGAGTCCCTCCACAACTACATCAGGACCTTCCTTGAGTAGCCAGCTCACTTTTTATACCTTTAAGTCTGTGTAAGTTTGGAGATTATTTTCAAGCATGAAACACAAAAGAAATACAGGTTTAAGCATCACATTTTCACAAACAACCCAGAGTCAGATGAAGTATTCAGCAGACCAAAGAACAAGCCACTCCAACCTCAGTGCCCTAAGCTGACAAGATCTCATTCCACTACCTGCAGTTTCAACACCCAGCATGCACAGAGACTCCTTTCTACAGAACTGATTTCTAAATCAAGTTACCTACCTCAAAAAGTTGGCCCTTTACCTACAAGACTGCATAAATCCCAACCTTGCTAATCCTCGCTTGTAGTACATGTCCCAGTTACAACAGGATTGCAGACAGCATTAGCGAAGCTTATTCAAGCTTCCCCTAAATACCTCAGATTAATTTCTGTACCACAGCTCTTCAGGCCTCTTGGAGGCATCTGCAGAGCTGGACCAAACCAAAAAACTCGAAGACCCTGCACAACCATATTTTGAAAAGATGTGACTGGGCCTTCAATCTGTAGAGGAGTTTCCACAAGGTTTTGTCTTACCAGGTAAGACTATCTGTCACCATATCAAGACATAGTAAATCAGGGACTTTTTTTACAGGAGTTTGTAAATAACACAAAGAAATTTATTTAAATGTACAACCAGCTTCAAGGAGAAACTGAACATAACTCCTGGGACTAATCATCTTGAGTTATTTCATAGCACAGACAAAATTCAGGTTGTCTTGATTATTCCATCACCTTCCATCAAGGCCCAGGTATGAAAAAAAAAAACCCCTTTAGACCAACCATCTGTAGCAGGAGATTAAGCATGTCAACTAACACTGCCAAGGGTTGAGTAAGACAAAGGTTCCCAGTTAAAGGATTTAATTACAGAGTATCACAGAAAGAACCAAGATCTCTTAGACAGGAGGCCAGTTAAGCACATCACCAGGAACACTCAACTATTTGTGCACTAAGCAAACGACGAAAAGCTCATGATTTTTCAGGGTGAGCAAAGATGCCCAAAAATGTGCAACACACACTTTTGAATGTGAGGTCTACCAGTTTCTTTTCCAACAGAAACCCAGCTGCTCTGCACTTTAGTTGAAGAGCTTCTGCTGCACTTAACCTGTCACCTTCCAGGGCTGTCAGAGGAAATTGTACAGGACCCAGCCATGGGCTCATGAGAATGGATCTGACAGGACAGGAAATGTGAGCAAGCATTACCATGCCAGGCTGATCTGATCAGAGCCTGGACTGCCTGACCTATGTTGACGCTCTTATGATTTATTCAAGGAATCAGAGTTACAGAAAAGTTTTAAAGAAGGAAAAGGCAATGCAATATACATTTCAGGTCTTGCAAGCTGTCGCTTGGGGGCAGGGCACTGATGGGTTGTTTTGGTTCACAGACCACTTTCATAACAAAAAAATAGGATAGGATTAATTAAATATCAATATACATAAACAGTAGAGGCATCTTTCTTCCCCAGAGTCATCCCTGGCAAATATAAACAAAGGAATAATTATCTACCAACCCTGTCAAAGGAGTTCACCAGTTTTGTCATGCACAGCTTGTCCTTAGTGAGACCACCTTGGCTGCCACCAATCAGCCAACATGGATAAATATCCAACACATGCACTCCACATGCAGTTTAGGGGAACCAAGGTGATTGGAACAACCCCATATCCATCCCACAAATCTTGACAAAGCATCTCTAACTTCTGGTTCCTCCTTTGAACACATGAAATAGAAATAGGATTAGCACCTCAAAAATTTATTGATGCAAAAAGACTTTGTTCTCCCATGTTCAGGCATCTGAAACTCATGTCACTTACTGCAGACTACAGTGTGTCAGGATAAGGTTCTTAGTTTGCCATGTTGAAACTATGTAATTTCATACAACGTGCCCTAATCTATTAAATCTCAAAAATAAAACCACAAGTGATAGCAAATTGCAGTGACTTGTTGTGGTTTAGGGCACATGCTTTTCAGAGATATCGGAAGTACCTATCATAATTCTGAACTGATACTCCCTATACAGTGAGAAGTTTTAGTTCATTTTGACTCTACAGAACCTTTAATGAGCAACCTTTATCAATTATCCATCTACATGCAATAACATGGAAATTTCTGAGAGAAGTTGAACCCCCAAATATTGAGGTAAAAATATTCTTAAATATTAAGTATCTAGGATTTTATTCACTCTGTCAGAAGAGAGATTTATGTGAATAGAGATACCAATATTTTGCTTTCTGTGGAGCAGTCCTAGTAGAGATGAAGGAACTCACATGACATGTCTGTTCTTCACAGCTCTTTTATTTTGCACCCCTGGACCTGCCTGGACATAAGTTCAGGCTTCCTTCCATAGCACACACCAGGCTTTATTCCAGTTCAGTGTCTTTATGGGTCAGAATCAAACAGCAGAGCATCTCTAGTCATTCAAAATATGGCAAGGACTTTCCTACCAGGTATCCTAAATAATTTCAGTGTTTAGTCCTATAAGGAAAGTTGACACTAGATAAAGAAGCAGAAGTATCTTTCAGAAGGCAGTGTTTCCCTTTTTAATGGCCAGTTTGCCTTTCTTGCCCCTGAGCCCAAGTATCTAAATCTCAACATTTAGAAGAAAAATATTCTGTTTGCAAACACTGACCATGGAGTAAGGGCTTCCTGTATTTTACCTTCCCATCTTTTGTATGTAGCTCTACTTAGCCATAAAGATGACTTAAGTCAGAGTTCCAAAGAGGTGCCCACATGATGGGCAGCCTTGCACTCAACTCAAGGAATATTTCATTAAACTTTGAACAGCAGCAAAGAAATCCCTGCAAGTTATCCTGCACAGGCCTGTGAGAAAAACACTGATACTGTGCAGAAAAAAAAACAAACAAAAAACAATTATAAAAGGTTTTCCTAAATAGGAGGGAGGAATGATGACTTTTTTCCCTCCATGAAGAGACAGTCTTGAAATTCCTAGTAGGAAGAAAAAGCCATTTCAAGCAAATTAAAAAATGCTAATCTGATTGTCATAACATTAACCTTAAAATTTTAAGGAGCACCAAAATAATAAAGTTCCACAGCCTACTGAATGTTGCATAAATGCTTCCAGGCAGCAATATTTTAGTGCAGGATAATACTTGGCAGTAAAGAAGTGTTAAGAATTCATGGTGGGCAAAGATATTAATGAAGCAGTCTCTACCCCTCCAGAACAGACTGCATAATTTAGCAGTCAAGCTATAATTCATTCAAGAATAACAATGGCTGAAATTTAAGAGGATGAGAAGAAAATTTTCACAATTAGTTCCTTAATGGTGCATTTTAAGCTGCACTTCCAGCTACAATAAGAAAGTTTCAAAGTCTGGCATCAGATTCAACTTCAAAACTTGTTTTTCCTTTTGATATTTGGAAGAGGAGGTTCCTGCTATCCCAAAAATATGGTTCAATTATTGCTCTCAACATACTACTTTGTGTGACCAGCACCACTTTCCTGCACATTTATTCCAACAAATGAAGAATGTAGGAGCTCTAAGGTAGAACCACTTCTACCTCAGAGCTCTTACAGAACAGATTGCAGGAGAGTAACAGTAGTGACTGGTAATAGTTTTAAATGTTACATTATTAAAGAATAGTTAAAATACTAGTGAAATATCTTTAATAAGGACTTACATTTATCAAATATGAAAACTGGGCTTACCTTAGGGAATTGTTTTACTGGAATCAGAACTTTTTGTCCCAACTTCATATTCTTATTGATGACTACATCAATATATTTTTCTTCTTCCTTTCCTTCCCCTTTTTGGAATTTTTCAATTTCTGTTAAAGAAAAAGTTATTTTTTTTTAGTTTAATGCAACAATCTAAAAGCCAAGAATCTTCAAATTCAGTATAAATAAATTTCAAAGCTAATACTTTATGGCATACTTATGTATTGTGTAATCAATACATGTAATCTGTTATGCAAGGCCAATAGGATAAAGCATGTTTCCCTTTTTTGTATATTCACACTTATACCAGCACCTGGAATTAGCATTGCAAACACTGTACTCACTTAACACTTAGGATACATTTTTTTATATGGCTCAGTTAGTGAAAACTATTCCTAGATACATTTGAGCATGTATAAATTAAAAAACATAGCACAGTTTAATATTCAATGATTTTATTCCTCTTCTATAAATAAAGTATCAGTTTTAATGGTGGCTTTCTACAGTGGACTGAGGAACAAATGCCAAGTTAATCTTTTGGAATTTCAGAAATGTAATTGAGGCACATAGATCATACCCAAAAATCTGAGATTAGTGTTATACCAACAATGACATTATTAGGAATGGGATTTAGAAGTTCAAACCCTGGCTTGCATTGACTCAGTTCATTCCAGAGGCACACACAAAACTGACTCTTGATTATACTTTTCTCCAAATATTGACTCTCCACTGTGCTAATGAAAAACTGCAGATTTCATTTCATTAGAGAGGATTCATGAGGAACATACAGGGAGATGAAGTGAAGCAGTTTTGCTGGATTGGGTCCATCATGCTGCAGCATTAAACATGTTAGCACACACCAAAACCCATCCCATTTCACAAGTGCCAGAGGAGCTCTGCTGTGGGAATCTAGCACTTCTCCTCCACAAGTATCTCCATATATCTTGTTCAACTGTTACAACAAGAAACACCTTTCTACTCTACTGGACCACTAGAAATTAAGGACATTCATCAAGACCCTGCAGTTTCTTTAATGGGAATGTGATCTTAGGCTGAGAGGAGACTGTAATGAAAACTTGAACGCAAAGAAACCAATCAAAAATACAGGAGAAACCAGCCTTCAGTACACTTTCAAAGACAGTCTAGTTTGAAATTATGTCCAATGAAAAACAGAAGAAACCAACACATTTCTAACTACAGAAAAAAAATCCATGCATTATCAGCAGATTTGTTTAATGAATACCAGTCCATTTCAATTTACCACTACAGAAATTAAGATGCCAACATCTTTTTTAATAATTGAAACTTATCCTCCATGCAAGTTTTAACTCCACTAACACAAGACAGGAAATAAACACTTTATCCAAGTTACTGTTCAGTCCCTGAAAACTAAGGAAGTCAAACCAGCCTCAGACTATCTGAAGGCTTCTTGAAGGAAAAGAATTCCCCAGCTGTACTTTCAAAACTTCTTGTCAAGTTTGTGATTCCTATGGATTGTAGCAATGTAAAAATTCTGGAGAAGCCCTATGAAAGCAACCTTTCTCCAGCATGTCCTTTGTTTCATCATGCTCAGTAAAAAAAAGTCTCCAGCACCATTATCCCACCAGCTAACAACAACTGAAGAATATTCAGTATTCAAGAATATTTCAATATTCAAAATCTAGGTAAAAATTGAAATTTGGAAATGCCACATTACAGACTAGGGAATGATGGGCAATTAAACAAATATAAAGTTACATCAATTTAATTTGGAACTCATTTCCAGGTGAAATTAAGACTAAAATTTTATAGGGTGTGATGTTCCCACTCAGGAATCAGGTGACTGGTACCATTTAGAAGTCAAAGTTTCCAACTATCACATTCAGGTGTAAAAGCATAATACTGTCATAGCATTCAAATACAGATATACCTCTAACACTGCTCTTTCCTCATATAACAAGAGCAGTAGTGACAACGCTCTTTGATTTCTCTTGAAAAACAAGATTAGGTAATTAGAGGCTTTTATGTTATACATGTAGAAACACAACACTAAATTTTAAGGCTGCTGTTGGTGTTACACTGTTAGTATAAATATTCAAAGCTTAAAACTGACCAGCAATTTGCTAATCTCTATCAATATTTTACACCATGAAATGCTGATTATTAAAACTGCAATAAAAATACATTCATTTGTAATGACTGAAGCAAATGCAGTTGCAACAAAATTTGATATTATTTGATTTAGTATCGATTTTAAATGTTAGGACTAAAATTTTTTCTGAGTCAAAAAAGCACAGTTAAACTCCATTAAATATTAAATTCAATTAATGCATTTTGCTGTATTTTTCTGTGACAGAGCAATGCACCAAGACCTCCCAGGTAGTTCAATTGATCCCAGCCTGTGTCGGAACTCAGGACATCCCTCTGGGAGTCCAGAGTTGCCGGGACCCCTGTCAGGGGGCTCAGAGACCCTGGCACACAGCCCAGAACACCAGTGGGTTCGATTATGACCCGTGGAGCAAATTGCCAGCTTTGTATGAAGACCTGA
>JAYDZK010000113.1:145289654-145329091 GCA_034509185.1 Euphonia xanthogaster | reverse complement strand
TCTCCTTCCAGTCCAGAATTTATCAGTTTTGTGGCAGTGTGAATCAATTTATCTGCTGCATGCTGTCAACTTATTATTAAGAAAGTGAAAATGAGTGCTAGATAATCACTCAGAACAGCTTGGAGCAGACATGGTAGTCACAGAAATAAAATTATGGAAGTAATGTTCTCTTGATACAATGCCTTGAGATGCACTAATGTGCCAAGTGACCACACCAGGAAGTTGCTTGCAGTCAGTGCTAGGATATTTTTCCCCAGTTTTGAATGAAGAAAGACTTCTGTGAATTTAAGAGAATTTCAGGAGAATATGTTGATTTACATCTCTAATCAGCTTAGGGTTCAATATTAGGCTACACTTTTGAAGCAAAAAGTACAAACCCAAGAACCACTGGGGCCAGAAGGGGATCCAAGACTCTCAACAAATTTTTCAATTTTAAAACTCTTAAAGGAAAATAACTCCTTACTTTATACCTTTAATAGTTATTGTCTCCATCAATGTCTACAAAGAATATAAACATAACAAAGGATATGCAACATAGGCACTGCAAAGACATAAACAACAGCTGAAGGAAGATGGAGATTCATGTGGGAAAAGGTTTTAGAGCTGCTGTTACCAGGACATTACCATTCTTGATTCAAAAATGTATTTTTAGGGGGTGCCAGAATGTTTCCCACTTATCCCAAGTCAGTACATTAAAATTAATTTTGTAACTGTAATTACCTCTGGAAAAAATTCTTTGAAGTCATGTGGTTTAGGAAAGGAGATTTGGTGGATCCCTACAAAACCTCTTGTAGGGATTCTGACTGTTCACATTCAGGTGATTTCGACCTTTTGTTAATAAATGGGAAAACCTGGGAGGCAAATTAATGAGAGTGACACAGCAGAGGAAAATCAGCCTTTTGCAGCATATAGAAAGCAACCAGAAAAAAGCCTCAATATTTTCTACAATGTGAAGTTATGCAGGGTGTGGATTCTGTGCTTCCTTTAAAATATAATTGTAATGAAGAGTCTCTGACCATCCTGGTCTGGTGGAAAGTGTCCCTGCCCATGGAAAGGTGGTTGGAACAGGATGATCTGTGAGGTTCCTTCCAATCCAAACCATTCTGTGTTCTGTAATATTAATGGTACAGAGAAATTGTTCATTGTGTTGGTGATTCACCAGAAGATGACAGAAAACCTCTGGAGAGGTATCAATGACAATAAGTGTAATATCTGCAAAGACTGGGTAATGAGAAATAAGAGGAACTTGAAGTAAAACTGGAAACAGCAAAAATTTGCAATTACTTCTCAACTAGGAATATATTAGCTTTGCTTAAAAAGGATCTTATTACCAGAAGGAAACTGCATATTATCCTCTCATCCTTTATTTTTTATGTAGATAAAAAAGGATGTTTTACATTTAAATTCTGGAAATACAGAATTGTTCCATATCTTAACACTACAGGAGCTTGTTCAGCCAGGGCCAACAATGCAGCATCAGAAATGGGGACACAGAGGTGCCCTCTGCCTTTATCAAAGGCTTGTACCAACTTCTCTTCAAGAGAACACCCCACTGAGACTGGTGCAGACATCCTGAGCTTGAATCTGCATCTTTTCTGGTCAATTAAAAATACTGTTCTGTAAATGCAGGGTAAAATCTTGTTTGTCTCTTCTAGTAGGTGCGGAGTATTTGATGCTACAGAGAGTTTTGGAAAACAGCTGTGCTAACCAAAACCAAAAATAACATTAGAATAAAACAACTGTTAAGATTATCGAGCCATCAGACAAACAACCTGGCAGGGAATGTTTGCTGATATATAGGAAATAACCAAAAAGAACTACAAAATGCTGCTAAGATAAATCAAATTTTTGATTTTTTTTTTTTTTTTTTTACTAGGAGGGTTGAAAGTACAACAGGCATATGATTAAAAAGTGATGGACATGAAGCTCTCTAATAACTTCATGGCTGGCATGTAGCATATGAGATTAAATTTCAGCAGTGAAGAGCAGATAGAAAAATATTTAACTGTCTCTCCATGTTGATATCTGGTTGCAAAGACTATCCTTCAACACCTGAAAAAAAGGAGGTTGGTTATAATATAATGATGGTTTGGAAATTTTAATTTTTTCTGTTTCATCTGAGTGAGTCACAGTAGTTAAGACTGCACTTGGTTTGTTTTAAGTATTAAATACTAAGGAATAATTAATACTAGACAAAGCTTGTAGCTTGCATTACACTGAGCTGATAAATTGATTTATAGTTTAGAGAATTTTGGTACAAAATTGTATGAAATCAAAAGTTCTTTTTACCCTGTGGTAGAGTCTTGTTTCTGCTGTGCTAGCTATGCCAGACTAGTTTGGAAGTTCAATTCCTGGACTCCTTTCAGCTAATTTTTCTTTTGACAGTTTCAGGATTTTATGTGCATCTTTAGGAATTAATGAACATGCTTTGGCTGTATTCAAAATGTTGTTTAGGACAGTGAATGAAAATGTGCTGAAACTGAAGTGCCCTTAAATTTTTAATTATTCCACAGTGGTTTAAATAAACCTGTATATTTAGCTTGTACTTTAACTTTGTTTTGAATACAAGTCCTTTCCTGAATTTTTAATTTTAAGATTTGACTTTTTACTGTATGGTTATGTCTGAGCACCCCCTATTTGTTTTTTGTTTGGCTGACAGCACTCTCCTAAATTAGGGAGGAACTTTTATCTCTGCTGTGCAGCTGAGAAGCAAGGGGAGAGAATTCATGGCATGCCTCAAGGTGTGCAAGAACACTGTGGCAGAGCAGGCAAAGAAGCCTGGGTCCCCCAAGTCCTTAATTTGTGCAGTGTGACTAAATCTTGCAGTTGTGAACTTCCTTCTTGATTTGTTTCTTTTCATGCAGCCTTTCAGTCCCACTTGGACCGAGGAGTGAGAACTCATTTTAGGTTTGGACATTTCCTCGGACTCTGATTAGGGCCAGAGAGAAACTGTTCAGAGAGTGTGAACAATTGCAGCCAGCAACTCCTTCTTGTCTCAATGCTGGGGAAAAAATGAGCCAGAGCTGACTAGTATTGCCTTTTATTAAGCTTATAATCCCCATTGAACTCAATGTCTGAGTTCCCTGGGCTAGCATTTGTTATCCCAACTCTGGGCTAAACCATCCTTCTTCTCCAATTATAGGCCCTGGCATCAGTGGTTTTTATAAATCTTCCTCAAAAAAATTTTTCCCCATGGATAAGATTGGGATATTGAATGACTACCTTTCTGTAAGCTAATCTAATAATGCAATGATTTTCAGACTCTTAGGTACAAAACGAGAGAAAAGCCTCTTTAGACTTCCTGCTTAATAAGATTTACAGTGTTTTTTATTATCCACAAACTTAGTTTCATTCCTAGCTTGGAATATGTTTGCTTCACAGTCAGGCTTCTTAAATTAATGCCTGGTTCTTTCCCCAGCAGTTTTTCATCCCTTTAATTGGCCACTCTGGTCACATTTTGCTCCTGCACTTCAGTGCTGGCCACTGCAGCCGAACTCATCTGTTAACCTCCCTTGATCCCCACCTTTCTCTCCTTCAGCCCTTTCCATTCCATCCCACCAGCTCTGCTCTGCTGCCAGTACAAAACTTCCAGGGCTCATCCCAGTCTTCTTCATGTACACAGCTATCTGAGAAAGAAATAGCTTATTTCAGTTTACCTTGTTTAGGTGAAAACACCTTAAAAAAGGTGAGCAAGGTCCAGCAGTATCTTCTTTCAAATGAAGCTCTGATCTTTTTGCAACTTTAGGATGTCAAATGTTGAAATTATAGCTTTAAGAGCTGTAATTGTTGCTTTAAGAGCAACATTAAATTCTGTAATATTCATCTTCTGCATCCTGTGAGATTTTTCTACAGAAAAAATGTCATGCATGTAAGCCTAATTTTCCATTACATAACTAAAATGACATAACTTGCTGACACATATTTTTACTATGTAACTTCTCTGTAAAAACATATTTTTTAAAAACAGTTCCTAATTATATCAATAATGGCCAACACACACCTACTCCACTTTTCTGTATGTAGGTGGTTTTTTGTGCTTTCTAGCAGAAAGACTGTGGTCTGTTTACTTTTATTTTTTGTATTTCCTCCTTTTAAAAATAATGCTGTAGACTTTACTCCTGTTTATCTTACCTTACCCTGACTTATCTGCGTTGACTTCAAGAGAGTTAACCATAATCTTCCCTTACGTAGGAGGTAGATTGTGCACATTTAGCTAATTCTCTAGGTGTCTGGGCTCAAAGTGTAGTGTAATGGATCTTAGTCACTGCTGTGTTTTCATGCAAACTGTTAAAACAACACCTTATTTGCAGAATTTCTCAAAGCAATGGAAAATAAAGACATTCAAGAGCATGCTTTGGCTACAGAGATGCACATCTAAAAATGTGCTGATTTCACATTGAATGGTCCTGGAAGAAAGGAAGGAAATTTAGTGAGGTCAAGGACACTCCACAATACCAATGGCCAAGAAATATCTCCATTTGTGACTCCTTTCTAAATATTTTCTGAATATTTTTTATGCAGCCTTTTCTACTTTTATTCTCCCTGTGGAGCTGAGGTAGGTTAAGCAGGATCCCTGCAAGTGCAGCTGGGAAGCACTGGAGTGTTGCTAACAGGAAAGATAAACCAGAACACTTTGTCACTCTCTGGTTTCAATACCAAACAGAAAACAAAGCTGGAAGTTGTGGTATTCACATGCCCTCTGAACAGAGAGAAGCTGTGAGACAAGCAGAGAAGAAGGCAAACACAGTTCTTATCTCGCTTGCTGTGCCTGTGTTGTGCTAAAGTAGGAAGCAATATGGAGATTGTTCACCCAAAGTGAGGATGTTTTGTTCCCTTGGCCTGTCAGGGCCAAGAAGTGTGTGTGTGTGTGTGTGGGACTGTCACGGGACAGTCACGAGAGAATCAGAGAGGAGTGCAGTTCTGTGCAGTAGTGAACAAGAGTGAGTGCCTGGCAGATTCAGTTTAGCTGAAATGTACATAGTACAGTATAATAAAGTAATTCATCAGCCTTCTGATGATGGAGTCAGACGCATCATTCTCTCTCCCCTTCACTGGAGTTGTCTTTGATTTACAATAAGAAGATAGCTATGCTAACAAAACACATCCCTGTGTTTTGTATAACTGATAGTTACAAAAATAAGTGAACAGGTGTTTACTTAGCATTATGCAAGATTTATGTAGCCATCAGCAAGACCAAGAAGTGTTATCTTCTACTTCACTAAAAATTATTTTTAGGCAACTAGAGCTTTGCCAGAGCCTCCGTCCCAATGACAGAAGGCCACGGTAGAGCCTCACACTCTGGCAATCCTTAATTCTGTAATGTGTCATATCCCACTGATAAATATCAGTGAAACCCAATTCAGACCTTCTCTAAGTCTTGAAACCAACAGTAAAGCAGAAGTTTCAGGAAATATACACAAATACTGAGAAAGGTGGCTGATGTCATCAACAGGCCACTGCTTTTGTAAGGTCATGGTCATCAGGGAATGTCACTGATGCCTGAGCCAAAGCAGTCCTATCTTCAAGAGCAGGGAGGAGGGTCTGGGACACCACAGCAAGGTAAGACTCACCTTGATCTCTTGGAAGGTGATGTAGTAAAGGGCTCTTGAAAACCATTTCCAAGCATAGGAGGCCAAGATGAGGGCAGTTTGCACAAATTTATGGCAGGGAAATCACACACACCAAATAGCACTATGAAGAATGTGAGATGAGACAAGAGCTGATGTGCCTACCCCATCTGTAGTAAGGCTTTTGATAAGCTTCCCTCACCCCATCCTCATGTGGACTGATGAGGCACAGGATAGAGACATGAGGCAGACTGAAAACTGACCTGCCTGGCTCAAAGGACTCTGTCAGGGGCATCACAACCAGGCCAGCCAGGGGCCAGACATCAGTGGTGAGCTCTGAGGGTCAATGATATTTAACATGTTCATCAGTGACCTGGCTGATGGCACAGAGTGCAGTTTCAGCAGCTTTGCACAACAGAAAACCAGGAGTGATCCAAATACCAGAGCCCTGTGATGACACTCAAAGCACCAAGAGGTGGAGGAATGGGCAGCAGTGCTACGCAGTTCAAAGGGAGTGCAAAGTCCTGTGCCTGTGGAGGAACAACCCCATGCAAGAGAACCCCATGCCTGGAGACCAAACACCAGAAGCAGCTTTGCAGAAGAGGACCTGAAGCTCAAACAAGCTGAGCACCAGCCAGGAAGGTGCACTTGCAAAGGCCACCAGCACCTGGGCTGCACCAGAACAGCACTGCCAGCACTTTGGAAGTGGTGATCCTTCCTCTCATGCAAGTGTCTTGATTTCTGCTGTTTTTCTAAAGAGTTTTGAACTTTTTTTTTTTTTGGAGGAAAGATTTGTTCCATCTTTGGTACTTCTAAAAAAGTACTAGTCCTAATATATTCTTCCCCCCGCCCAAGATTTATTTCTCATGAAATACTGGAACATACAAAGCCATGATTTGTTACCTGAAAGCATGGTAGAAATCAATGTTATTCATTCATCATAGGAATGCTAAAACAGTCCAGAGAAACAGATATGGACAGACCCAGGGTACAGCAATCCATTGTTTTCCCTCTCCATTGTGCATGGCTGAAAATACACACAGCATGCAGCTCTTCCCACTGCTTCCCAGAATGAAACATTGTCCAAAATGCATTTTCTGTCCAACAAAAACTTGTCACTGTTCACATTTCACACAGAGTTAGGGAAAGGAACAGAGATAAAGCTATTGCAAGTGTCTATAGTGTTTTTAAATTCTTACACTTAATTCAGTGAAATTCAGAGTTAGCACCAGACACTGCTATGACTTAAACTCAGCCACTGATCCTACATAAGCTCTACCAACAAGTATAACCTCAATCTTACTGCAGAATTGATGAAAAACATACATATATATTCTGTGGCATTGAACTGAGTGAACTCAGAAAGTGAATGCAATCACTGCTTAGAGCCTCTAAAAGCTGAACCATTAAAAACAGCATAGACTGGAGTAACGTCCATGTATAATCTCCTTTCAACCTACTGTTTGTAATTTTATCATATTGCTGATTTTTAACACAAGCTTCTTGGTTCTTTGATGTAAATTTCTCAATCCTGAGAAATTCCACGTCCTGAAACTTTCTTTACTAAAGTACAAACTATTGATGTGCAAGTAAGCTGTGAAAAAGTAATCCTGTATAGAAAGAACACAAAACCACAAAAACAGGTGTATGTCATGGGTCATAAAACAGATCAACTGCATATTTTACTCTGAAAAAAAAAAAAATTACAAATTTTAAAAATGCTTTCATAATATTTATGAAAAAGGTAACAGCCTAAAGCATTTGTGCCTTCTGACCCACAGATGTAGGAAACAAACCTATGGACTGTGGTTGGCACATGTAAAAGAAAAGGGACTAATTCCAACACACCATCCTGGATTAGTTTAACACAACCCTAATCCTCTAACCTCAAAGCCAAGTTGGATGGGCTTTAAACAAACTGGTCCTTGTTTGTGGAAGGTGTCCTTTACCCATGGCAGGAGGGATTGTACCTAGATGACCTTTAAGGTCCTTCCAACCCAAACCATTTCATGATTCCTTCAGAAGGCCATGACTTTCACTGTCAGCAGATAAAAGAGGTAAAGCATCACTTTTGACAAAATCACGTACTTGTATTTTTTGTCACCCATAATAGTCCTGGGCTGCAGTACTGTAACTTGGCAGAAAAAACACAAAAAGGCAGCTTGCACATCTACTGTCCTATGGGAAAGTGCAGCTTAAAGAAATTTGTGTGGTAATTTTTTATATGAGCTACAACAAAAATTGGATGTTAAAAACTTCTAACATCCAAGTTAAAAATTAACTAGCAGAGCGATAACATTAATTACAATCCCTTTCATGTGCTCAATAGCAGGCAAATCCAAATTATTTTCTGTGGTGAAGACACATATTACACAGAACAACACATATTGCTAGCACATTCACATTTTTTTCCAAATATTATGGTATTAAACTTATTTTCATTAAATTAGTTGAATGACTTCTCAAAACTGTAGGAACAAAATCAGACTCCCCTAGAAGTGTTTAAAACTTGAAAGTCCATTTTGAGGACTCAGTCCAGCTGCAAATCTTAAGGAAAGGACCAAACATCTTTCAACAGACCAGTTTTTGCAGGAAAGCAGCCACATCTACAGCTGCAATAAATCTCTGCCTCTGTAGGACCATGTGCCTGTCCATGCAGCACCTTCCCTGAGGAAGGCAATCTTCCAACTTTCTGGCAACTATGAAGAAAAGGTCTTTTTCTTAAACTAGTATTTCTAGCACTGACCTAATAGAACATTATGCATCTTTCCAAATAAATATCTGCATAAATATCTGAAGTAACTACCAATTTATACCAGTAAGCTTTTGCTGAAACACACATTACAAAGCTAAAATACACTACAGTTTTAGTAGCATTTGTGGTGTGGCTTTACTTGGGGTAAGAAACAGCTCTGACTCTAAATCTTTCTCTAAAGAAAGTATATCTTCATGTTTACCTTAAATTGAACTAATCAGCTCCTTCTGGTTAAGTTATAATTTGACTTAGTAAATTTGTTTACAAAAAGCATCTTTCTTCAGTAAAAAGTGTTTTTAAAGGTCTAAGTTTCTTCCCAACAGATGTGGTTACGGTATAACTGTAAGAATCAGGAAAACTTCATGTTCTGTGCCACTACTCAGCAGTCAAGACATTGCAAATTCATTTGTCTCACTCATTTGTTTTGAAGACAGTTTAAAATCAAATGTTTATATAGAAATCTAAAATGTGATGCCTGAGTTTTACTGCAGCCAAATTATGTCACGTAGTTATTTGATAAATTAACTTTAGACACGTTACTGTTTTAGTTCTCATCCAGCTAAATTCAGAATGCCACCTTTCACTGAACACTTTTTCCCAGTGATGAGCACATGGCTTCTTAGGGGAGTGATTCCCATATTCAATAGTTTAAATAGCATATTTCAGTACATTTCTACAGATTATACACTGAAAATCAACTACTACAAAGTGTCATGGGCACAAAACAGCTGACACCTTTAAGTGCAGTAGAACAACTGACAGCCAGGGAAGTTCACCTACATTGAAGGTGAGACAGCAAAAACAAAACTGATTGTATTTTTAACAGTCATGCTGGGAACCTGCAGAAGCTGCTTCTAACCAGACACCTGCCCTGCCTGTCCCCCACTGCCTTCACAGCCCCATATATTCAAGTTTCTGCTCCTTCATCACTTCTGTCTGCCAAGAAACAATAAGAAAAGTGCCAACGCAAACTACCTGAGGGGCCATTACTTCTTGATTCAGTGATGCTTAAATTGCTTTTATATGGGAAAGAAAATGTTGATGCTCCATTTTCCAAAAGTACAGACGAAGTTATCTTCTAGATGTGGCAGAGGACAAAGAGAATGAATTTAAAAAAAAATACAGCTGCTTAAGAAAATTAGAGTCTGGGTACCTAAAAGATGAAGGACAGCTGAGACAGCAATAACCAATTAATAGGGTAAGACTTTTCTATTGCTACTTGAGAGAAAGAAAGCAAAAAAGTGCATTTGGGAAGAAACCCAAACAGCTGCAATGGGTACTTGTGCACCCCTGGAGTCTTCCTAGAGAAAAGGTCATGTGTTACTACGTTTCAAATCTCACTTCCCCCTCTCCATTCATTGACCTTAGAGCACGTGCAGGAATGACATGTCCAGTCACATACAGAATAACCACCTAAATAACCTAAAGAAGCTGGAATGTGTTATTTTGCATACACCCAAGAAATAAAGGTGCTTCACTTAACTGAAAAATCTGACTGTCCACTAATAGGCCTGAACAGAACATTTAACCACAGGGAATAGAAATTCTTTCTCATGCCAGCAGGAGAGACACACCCACAAATCCCTCTACCAAATCTGACATGTGGGTTTAAAGACTCAATTATCAGTGTGTCACAGAGCCAGAAAATACCAGAAATGCTACCATGAATTTTTGTAGATCATAAATGGAACTACATTCCCAGAGCTGCTCTTTTTGCAGGATCCCTTTCTAAAGCAAGACAACTAATTTAATAGATTACTACTCATACTTGCTATAACTGTACCTTTAAAAATATGACCATAACACTAAATTCTCAGAAAGAGCTGGGAATGAAGGGAAGCTTTTATCACTAAATTCATACAGCTTTTACTTTACCCTTGCATAATAACTATGTATTGGCAGTACCCCTTGACAAGAAGCATGAGATTAACTATGCAGCTGGCCAGGAATATCTATTCTGTTTAATCTATTTTTCTGAAGGGGCCATCTGCTCTTATTTCTTCATTTTGTGGCTTAGCTTGAAATTGCATTCACTATTCTGTTAGGATTTCAATTAGGTACATGTAAAATTTCTCCCATGTCAGGATGGCTGTTTTGAGGATGAAGTACTGTAAGGGGAAAAGGTGTTATAACAAAAAGTTGATTGACTATTATTGATACAGCTCAAACAGCTGATTAGTCATCAATAAAATGAAAGAAAAATAATGCTAACATTTGTTTTATTACAGCACAGCTTGACATCCATTACTAACAGTATGCACAGCCATGTTTAAGGTATCAAACCTGAATAAAGAAACTACATTTGCTTTCTGCATTCCCTCCACTCAGCTCTTTTCCAATGACTGCAGAAAAGCTTCAAAACTCAGCTTTGATAGCAGCAATGAAGCCTTTCCAAGTGAGGAGACAAAAAATACCTCATCCAGATGCTGACAAGACATACCTACGTGATTAGCATCATTTGCACAGACTTAGAAATAATGAAGTCACTGCTAAAACACCTACTGAAATACAAACTCCAGGGTTGAGCTCTAGCCAGCTACTACTACACCAGTGCAATAATACAAAGTTAAGCAAAATGCTCTGAAAGAACAGTAAAGAATTAAACCTACAGTTTTACCTTATACTTTATCCAAGTGGGGAAAAAAAGTACTTTTGTTTCAGTTATTTTCTATCCATTTCACTGCTTTCCCCAGAAAAATAACCAAGCAGGAAGCTATCCAGCAAGTTGAGTACTTTAGCTATTGCCTAGAGTAACTAAATAAATACTCAGCATCAGCCTCATGCAAAGCATCAGAGCAAGCAGCCTCCTAGCCCAGGCAGTCATTGGAAGTTTTAGTCATTGCTTTGAACACAGGAACAGGGATAAGGGATTGGTACCTTCAGGACCTACAACCTACTCAGAGGAAGAAAATACATTATGTTAGCACAATGCTCAGCACACCAGTGAAGTCTAAACTATAATCTAAAAGTTAAGAAAGCAAATCACAGCCATTTTCCACTATCAGGGCATTAATCTAAAGGATAATTTGCTTAGAGTTCTTTGTAGACCTGATCCCCCAGCCAGCTACTTGCCACTTATGTTGTAATGAAATACACACCAGCATTTTTAATAATATTATATTGAACTATATGAACTATTACTTAGTATTTCAAACAAGGCCTTTTATTTCAGGTATGCAAACCATATAAGTGCATCTATAAACAATTTATAAATACCATTAAGGTAATTTCCCTGTAGTCTCTATTTTGTCAGCTGATAATAAAGGAATATTTTAAGACCTTCAAATTTAGAAGTCTGGGAAAGTTTCTTTTAAAATTTTATTCAAGATTTTTCAAACTGGACTGACAGCAGTCTCAATAGTTCAAGCATACAGGAAGAAAACACCACAGGTCAAAGATACTTCAGGCCATAGAAGGGTTTGGGGTGGAAGTGACCTTAAATATCATCTAGTTCCATACCCCCTGCCATGGGTAGGGATGCCTTCCCTTAGACCAGGCTGCTCAGAGCTGCATCCAGCCTGACATGGAACACTCCAAGGGATGGGGCTTCTTTCACAGCTTCTCTGGGCAACCTGTGCCAGTGCCTCAGCACACAGAGAAGAATTTCTTCTTAATGTATAATCCAAATTTCTCCTTCTTTAGTTTAAAACCATCCCTGTGTATGATATGGTGTCATCCTTGATATATAAAGTGAGGGGCAGAAGGAAGAGGTGGACATTTGGAATGGGAGGAATAAGGAAGGGGGAGGATGTTCCAGGTGGAAGCATTTGTCTCTCTGGCCACAGCCAGCTGTGATGGAATCCTGCCTTCCTGGAGATGGCTGAACACCCGCCTGCTCAAGGGAAGCGGAGAATGGATTCCTTGCTTTCATTTGCTTGTGTGTGCAGCTTGTACCTTGCTTATCAAAGTATCCTCTCTTCACCCAGAGTTTTGTAGTTTTTACTCTTCCGATTCCCGCCCCCATTCCCCTGCGGGGGCTGGGCTGCGGGCTGGGGTTACAGCAGGACAGGGACACACCTGCGCCTTGGGGACAGACAGGACACATCTGGCTGCGAGAGCTGTTGCGGCAGGCCAACACCGATGGCCCCGACCCCGCTCTCCGGAGGGGCTGACACCCGATCCCAATCCCGCCTCTCCCAGGGATCACACCCATTCCTACAGCTCTCCCGAGGGGCTGACACCCGAGCACAGCTCCCCCGAGGGGATGACACCCGAGCCCGGCCCTCCCGAGGGGCTCACACACGATCCCGGGAGCCCCAGTCCCGCCTGTCCCGGCGGGCTGCTGCCCTATCCCGGGAGTTCCGATCCCGCTTCTCCCGGGGGGCTCAGACCCGTTTGTACAGCCCAGATCCCGGCTCTCCCGGGGATCACACCCATTCCTACAACCCCGATCCCGGCTCTCCCGGAGGATCACACCCATTCCTACAACCCCGATCCCGGCTCTCCCGGAGGATCACACCCGATCCCGGGAGCCCCGCAGGGCCGAGCCGCTGTCGCCCCCTCCTGGCACCGCTCCAGAAATAATTCCCGAAACGCTCTAAAACCCTCCTGAAACAGCTCCCCCCAAAATGAAATGCACACAATGCCTTCTCTAGTAACTAGTGCCCTAATCATAATAGAGTTGCCTGGCAAAGATGCATTCAAAAATCGTTCTGCAAAAGCTGCATTGTCAATAGCTCTGCATCACTACATGCAAGATGCTGTATTGGAATCTTGTAGGAAAGCCCACTGTGGAATACTCCTGCTCTTTCCAAAGTGTGCTTATATGAATAGTTCATAATCACCCAAGATCCTAACATTCACAGACGATATAAGGCTGGGAAAATTCTTCAGAGGTCATTAATTCTCTGTCATGGTTTAGCCCCAGCTAGCAGTTAAAGCCCACATAGGTGCTCCCTTCCCCCCAAGAGGATGGGGGAGAAAATCGCAAGGGTAAAATTAACAGACTTTGTGGGTCAAGATCAAGACAGTTTAATAGTAGGTAAAGCAAAATCCATGCACATAAGCAAAGCAACACAATTCATCCACCCCTTGACATGGCCAGGCAGGTGCTCAGCTATTCCCAAGAAAGCAGGGCTCCATCACACATAATGGTGACTTGGGAAAACAAACACCACGGCTCCAAACTTCCTCTCTTCCTTCTTCCCCCCAGCTGCATATGCTGGGCACAATGCCATATGGTCTGGAACATCTCTTGGGTCAGTTGGGGTCAGCTGTCCCAGCTGTGTCTTACCCCCTTCCTTGCTCCCCCCCAGCCTCCTCACCAGTGGGGGGAGAAGGAGAAAAGGCCTTGAATGAGCAGAAAAGGCCTCTGTGTAAGCTCTACTAAGCAGTAATGAAAACATCCCTGTGTTATCAGCACTGTTTTCATCACAAATCCAAAACAACCCCACACTGGCTACTGGGAAAAAAAAAATTAGCCCCAGCCAAAACCACCACATCCCTTACAAGCACTTAATGTCTACACTTACATCATTCCCAGCATTTGTTTCACATGGTATTAACAGTCTTCTGTGAAGACTCAGGTGCCTGCAGAAACAAAAAGGTCTAAAGAACAGATACAGCAAGCCTTAAAAACATGATAAATCTTTCATTGTATGCTTTTATACAGTAGGCCAATAAAAACCTAATCATTTTTCCAGACCGTGGATTCATGGTGTAATAAAAAGGTCAAGGGTATATGATAAGCAAAAAGAATCTTTAAGACTAATCTGTGTAACACAAGACAAAGTGGACCACAAGAGTCTTTTTCAGTCTTTAAGATCTAGTACCAAGGTGCTGCATTTCACCTTGCAGACTATCCAGCCTAGGATATTACTGGGGTAACTCTACATAGGGAGCAAGTGTTAACAACGGCTAAAGGTATCACTGCAGCCCATCTGCTGTGAAGCAGCTTAGCTCCTCCAGACACACCAGGCTTTAAGTGGAGAAACTGAACCAATCATTAAGAACAAATACTTTTCCTCTGAGAAACATCTCCAAATAGCATAAAGATTTTGGGGAACCCTTTAAAGAAAGGCAGAAAACTGATCTGTGACCAAGTTTCTTCAAAATTAGGACTTATTGAGCCTAAAATAATAGGCTGGAAGTGGTCGTGAAGCAGTTGGACACTTAAAGTGAAAAATGCTTTCTGACCTTTCACGACTCTACAAATGATCAAGACCATCATATCCAAACTGTGTTCCTATAGCTGAGAAAAATCTACTTTCCTTCAAGCTCAGGAGGGGAGATGGGGTACAGTTAAAGACCATAAAAAGTCAAATAACCAAAGAGATATGAAAACCACAGTGCCTTTAACAGAAGTGAAATTTATCATTTAGTGTTAGTCTGGAGGTGGACAGAGAAGGAAAGGGTGATTTTTTACTTCACTGCTTTACCTCATGGAGCTGTATCACTGAAGTCAGCATAGAGGGCACCACAGCATTTCTGCTTAATAGCAGAAGAAAGGCAACAAAAATCTCCTAACCCTCAAATACAGCATGGAGCAGAAACTGGGCTTCTTACCAGGGACACATCAGGATCGGTATTGACCACCTCTAGTTAATTAGGACATGGATCAAAATGAACCAGTAACAAAAACCTTTGTCCACTACCAGCAAACAGAAAAGGACACATGAAAGGAAGAATGACCACATTAGAAACAGTCCTTCCATTTCTACATCTGAAAATCATCATTTTTATCCCAAAGCAGTAGGGAAAATTGGCTGAAAACATCTAAAACCTTTTGCTTTCAAACACATCTGCTTCCCAGAGTACTGTTACTGAATGGTTTGAGGCAATAAAAGGCTACAGACACACATTTCTTCTCCAAGCATTCAACAAACGCAGCAGCAGTGAGAGGAGAAGCAATTTGCAGAATCATAGAATATCCTGACTTGGAATAGGCCCACAAGAACTGAAGTCCAACTCCTGGCCCTGCACAAGACCAGCTCAAGAATCCCACCATGTGGCTGAAAGCATTGTTCAAATACTTCTTGAGCTCTGTCAGGCTTGGTGCTGCTTCCCTGGGGAACCTGTTCCAGTGCCCAACCTCCCTCTGCGTGAAGAACATTTTCTCAATATCCAACTTAACCTCCCCTGACACAGCTTCAGGACTTTCCCTCAGGTCCTGTCACTGTCCCCCACAGAGAAGAGATGAGTGCCAGCCCCTCCTCTTCCCCTCATGATGATGTTGCAGATTGCAATGAGGTCTCCCCTCAGTCCCTTCTTCTCCAGGCTGAGGAGACCAAGTGACCTCAGCCACATCTCATACGGCTTCTCCTCCAGACCATTCATCTCCACAGTCCTCTCCTCTCAACACCCTGTAATAGTCTTATATCTTTCCTATATTGTTATTTATATTGTGGTGTCTGAAACTGCACATAGTACTTAAGACATTTTCCTACACTTTTTGTCTTGCCCACATAAAGGCATCTAACTCAGACTGTTCCTTTTGAACAACCCTGCTGGATTATTAAAGTCAAAGAAAATCAGTAAATCCTCAAAGGATTTGCAACTTCAGGTTTTCACTGTCACTATATTATACCAAGATCAGCACAGCAGCAGTTGTTATAACAAATTTTCTGTTGGATCAAGTACAATGGGTTTACTGAAATGATTTCTAATCTTTTAGGTTTCCAATTACTTTGTCAACAAATTCTTCCTAGAAAATAAAGATCTATAAAAGAACACCTATACAAGCCAAAAAAAAGTGAAAGATTTACCATCTACAAGAATTAAACTGACATTTTTTGCTGCCTTGCAACTTTGTTGAAGTTGAGTTGCTACCTGCAGCCAAAAGTCTGATAAACACATCAAAATAAGAAATGAAAGGCATCCAGCAAATAGCAGCTAGAGATGGAGAATAGAAAAGAAATCCATTTAACTGACTAGTTTCTTAATAAGTTTGCCTTGACAATAAGGAAAAATGCTGAAAAACAACAATGCAACATAAAAGAACCATAAGTGATAAATATGACAAAAGCAAGTTTAAGCAAAGGAAAATTTTAAGATAGGCGCAAAGGAAAATTTTAAGATAGGAGAAACACACAAAGAATAAAACATGCACTGCTCAGCTGTTGAGGTACAAAAATACATCAGTCAATCTAACAATGCTTCTTCATGCTACCTCTCCAGTTACTGGTCTTTAATTTGTTCCTTGGCATAAACAGCCAATATACAGCTACTGTACAGCCCAAGTCACTGACAGTTCAAAGAGCTTAACAGCTTAGCAGGGATCAAATGTCCATAAATGCAACTCATTCTCAGGTAAAGATGTCAAGACACATCAAATCTACCGGTCCTTATATTTGGTTTAAGATATTAAGATTGTTATTGCTAAAGCATTGTGCATTTTTTCATTTGTACTTCTTGGCCAGACATTTCACCATCAGTTGTCAGGGCCTCTTTGCACATTTATTCTCTCCTGAAGGCAGTCAGGCTCTCAAAGCACAAGTCAAAGATCCCTTTCACACACCAATCAGACTAGCAAGAGGCCTACAGACCTTCTCAAACTTGCAAAGTGTTCTATTTTTCCATTATTTTCTCAAAGATTAAAACATATGGACTTCTGTAAGTAGAATGTCACAAGAAAATTAAATTCCTGAGTCCATATGCCCTTATGGCCTTAGCTTAAGGCCATAAAGATATTAATTTTCTAGCTACTGTTACACTCAAAAAAAAAAAAAAAAAAAAAAACCAACACGTGGCTAGAAATCTGTGTCTCTAAAATAATTCCCAGAACTATCACCACCCCTACCAAACAGCTCCCATGGCATGGGTGAGACTTGCCTTCCCAGGACTCAGGGGTAGACCACACCACTTCATCAAGATATTCCACGTGCCCAGTATAGAAGCCCTGTCCTTTGTTATCTCCTGTTTGAAAAACAGTATTAATAATGTAAACATTAAGCTTGCAAGATTTCTGCAGAGCTCAGCTAAGAATAGTCAGTTAATTCACCATAAAATATTAGGTGTGTCAGTTACCAGTTAATTTATTTAAACATGCTTTTTACTGAACCCTGCTAGATACTAATTAAAAAGTCATGCAGTACCACACTGAATACTTTACAGACCCTTCTCAACTCTGAACTTTGATACCTGAATCTTTCAAACAAAAGTGCATCCTAAATTCTTTTGTTTTTTAATTATACTTGAAGTCAGAGGGCAGAAAGGTCACCTACATAAATTTTAAGTACATGCAAGAAAAGTCAAACAAGCCACAGGCCAAAGGAATACTGCTGTGACCTTCTTTCTGATTTCCCCAGTAAATAAGTACTCAGAATGTTACAGTTTTAATTTGCATGGCTGGTGTCAAAAAGGATTGAAAGTGACAAACCATGTCAGCCTGCATTTGAAACCTTTAAATTCAATCTCTCTCATTGACTGCCAAAGTAAGTGTGCAAGTGAATTAGGAGTCAGCTTTACACAAACTATGATTGCAGTGAGTGGCTCTAGGCTCAGTCAGGCTTCAGAACAGATACGCCCAGGGGTGAAGAAGGTATGATTATCTTCAGCTGCATTTTGCAGAAGCCCTGTTAACATGACTGGAATATCTGATAAACCACTTCCGCAGCCTTTTAAGAGAGCAAGATTGAAATCTAACTTTTAGGAAGCCCTCTGACTGCTCCAATACAGTTTCGCTGCAGTAAAAGCAAAGAGCAACCATAACAAAAATGTGAACTTCTGAAGTTTTACCAAATACAGATAGCTGAGATGAGAGACAGCTTCTGAAATATCCCTTCTGCCCTCCAAGAGGTACAACTTCTCATGTTGCTTTAAGAAAACAGAAATATGATCCAACTCAGCCATCCCTAGTATGATGGTGAAACCATTACATCATATCCATTTCCATAACTCCCACTTGAATTTCTCATCACACTTGGCCTGGAAAATATCAAATTCCACCTAAACATTTTGCTTAGACTCTTGTCTTCTAGTAATCAAACTAAACCCAGTAGAGTTTATTTCTGGTTAACTTCTAAGAGTGGCAACTAAAAGTAACCAGCAGTCTGAAAAAAATCTGAGGAGCACAAAACTTACTACATTTTGTAGTATGCTCTGAATAATTTTAAAACACAGTCAGCTTTCTCCAGCCATATCTCATTTTTAAAACACCTATAACCTTCATGAAGTGCTTTGAAATCCTCAAAGAGTAGGACACTTGCTTCAAGTATTGTTTCTGTGATTGATACTTTAATGACAAAAAGGAGAGTTTGGGGTTACACTGATGGTGATTCAACACCATTAGTGACTGGAATGAGCAGCACCATGTGTCTGTGCCATGCCACGAAACTTGTCCACACAGCAAAGTGGATACTTCAGTGGCAAACTGATTACATGCATTCAACATAGATATGGCACTCTACAACCACATTTATTATTGATAAATTAAAGAAAAGCACAAAACCCCTCACAAGCTTAGACAGATTTATTGAAAGTTGTCCTGGTTTTGGCTGGGATAGAGTTCATTTTCTTCCTAGTGCCTGGTAGAGTGCTGTGATTCAGATTCAGTATGAGTTGACAACACAGGGATGTTTTGGTTTTTGCTAAGTAGTGCTTACTCTAAATCAAGGACTTTGCAGTGTCTCACGCTTTGCCGGGGAGCAGGTGCACAAGAAGCCCAGAGGGAGCATGGCCACGAGAGGTGACCTGAACTGGACAAAGGAATATTCCACAGCACAGGATGGATGTCCAGTATATAAACTGGGGGGAGATGACTCAGAGCCACTGATTGCTGCTCAGGGACAGCCTGGGCATCAGTCGGCAGACGGAAAACAACTGTATTATGCATAACTTGTTTCTCTTGGGTTTTAGTCCTCTTTTTAATTTCCAGTATAATTATTATATTTTACTTTATTTCAGTCATTAAACCCACAAGTTGTACCTTTTTTTCAATTCTCCCCAGATTCCACCGGGGGGAAAAGCAACGAGTGGCAGCACAGTACCTACCAAGCAAGCTGAACTTAAACCACAACAAAAATCAGTAATATATATGGAACCTTAATTTATTGTTAAGCTCCTACTTCAACCATTTTTACAAAGCCATCTCTGCTGAAAAAAAAAGTAAATTAGACCACTACTATCCTCCACAAAGCAAAGTGAGTACACTCCCTCACACTCCATTCTCCCTGATATTTACGGATGTACAGCTCTGATGACTGAAGTCCCAAGCAAAATTTGACACAAGAAACAGCAAGCCCCTGCTGATCACCACTAGCCACGTGGCTCAGGGAAGCCATTCAACACAGTTAGCACATACAGCCATCTACTGATAGGAAGGCTTGGTATTCCTGTACATCGTCTCATCGACATTTTAAAGGAAGCCGTGACAACTTCAGTTATTACCTCAAATCTCAAGGCAGCTAAAATAAGCTGGTAAGGGAGAATTCCAGAGGTCCAGTCTGCACAAGAGAGTTCTCTTTCAGCAATGGAAGCAACTTAACTTTCATTATCAACACATTTAATTATCCACACAAACCAAACAACAGCCAAGCACCCATTTTCACGTCTCTCCTGTTGGAAATGTGTCTGGTATCACCACGTTTTATTTACAGTTTGCTTCTTCCATCTGCAGTTTCACATACTTTATTCAACATTCACAAACTGCTCGTCTTGAATCACTACTATAAATAAACGTGAAAGAAGTTAAAGTAACTTTTCTGTCACAGATCTGTCAGTATTTTTAGAGCACCACTCATGAACCAAGTTATGAGAATCAATACTACACTTGCACATTTACCAACATTTACAAACAACCAAAACTGCAAAGACAGCCTTTGAAATAAGGCTGGATTTCAGAACTACCATCACTCCCATAGACAATATTTTTCAGATTTCACATAAAGATGAGCATTTGAGAGTTGAAAATAGGAAAACATAAATGTACTAAGCTCTTGTTTCTTCACAGATGCTCATCTTTCCCCAGGTTCCTCATTTACAGAACTTACTATAAGCTAATAACTGGACAAAATTCCAGTTCCCACTGTCTGATACCAGCTGCAAATTAATCCTATTAGCATGGTCACCTTACCACACATGCAAAGAAGTCCATTTCCAATCTATAACATGCTTAAGGGTTTATGGGAAAAAAAATCCCCTTTTTAGGATGGCTTAATGTTCAAGTATACAGATATATCGTCTTAGTTAGAAGAAGAAGGAATAAAGTCTAGTCTCCTGGAAAAAATTCCCACTGTTCTAAAATTTAAGTGGCAGTTAAATGTTTCAATGACTGTTTAAAACAAAATTTAAGCAATAAGTATTGTATTTGTGTCCCAAGGAAACGGGGCATCAAATCCTTGAACAGAGTTCTCAACAAGAAAACTCAGGACTTACTATGCAAGAACATTGAACGATACTAATATTTGATTTTAGTTCTTTGAAAACAGTGTTTAAGGCAAGGAAATTCCTGTCGTATCTTAATTCAGAAAGACTGATTAATAATACTGCCCATGAAAATATTCTTACAGCATCTTAGTTATTTCCACATTGCTCTTTTTTAACTGAAATGGTACCAGGAACTTGAAGCAGGTCAAGCTCCACTTTTTAAATTTAAAAATTATGTAATTTGTGTGTACACAAATTATAATGTGTAATTATAAGCCTAATATGCAAATTTATCCACTTCCATTTGAAAGCTATAATTACCACATTTCAGAAGTCTAGACCCAGGATTTTCCCTAGAAACCAAATTTCAACATGACTGGAAATTTGTTAGCCATTTGGCTCTTCTGTCTAAGCAGTAAACATACCTGAATTACTTCAGCATCTCAAAAGGATTCTACTTCAGCCATACAACTCTTACAAATTATTGAGTTGCTGAAGAAAGCCAGCTGATATACAGTATTTCAGTTTAAGTAAATACAGATAGCAAATTTAATGCCACCAAGACACCAAAATGCTATTACATAATTAAGCTGGTTATTTAAAGCACTTAAAACCTTTGCTAAGACATTCTCTCACAGATAACCAAAAGAAGCCAAACTTGGAAATCTTTTTCATGCTAAACTTAAAAGATAAATAAATCCAGTTAAAAAAATTAGACAAGCTATTTCATTTGCCTCCCCATGAATTAATATAGAAAATACTCAGTAGATCTGGCACTCAATATCCAAGCCAGAACCATTACATATGCATTTCCACTAATAATTGTCATTCACTTAAGCGTACAGAATTATTACAATTGAGGAAAAAAAACAATCCCTGATAAAGTTAGTGTCATGGAAGGATGGGTTCATAAAACATCCCCTCCTGAAGTCATATTTCCCATCTGTATTATACAGGGACTTCATCTGATCTGGCTCTTTGGTGATTCTACAATTAAAATATTATACATAGATATCATACAAATTTCCATTTTAAACTGGAGTTAACCAGTTGAATAGTCACCCTCAATCTTTCTATTCTCCACCTCTAACATGCAAAACATTTCAGATATAATCCAAGACTTCACTTTCAAAGTAAACAAAAAATCAAGGCATGTACTAGATTATAGAGGTTGGATGCACATCCATCTACATTTTTACATTGACAATATAGGTTCTTTTTCTGGAGCTGAATATGTGCATGCAGATACCATGATGAAAGGCAAAAGTTTCAGTCCTCCAATTTATATTTCAATGAGAACCTCAAAAAATATCAAACTCAGTCAAAAGGACAGATTTACTTCCTTTAACACTGTTTACAAAATAGTAAATCACATGGTTCTGTAACTCCCTGGAATAACTCACACAAAAAGATTCTTCACTACCTGTAGAGGAACTTCAATAATTTGTAGCCATCAAGTTTAATTTTTACAAGTTTTTTCATTTACAGCAAACACAGCAAATAACTACTTTTTAACATAATTCTCCTTTTCCCACAATCAAGAGGGGCATTTTTACAGATTCAAATATGCAATATATCAACCACCCATGGACATGGACCTTCAATTCACTTAACAAATGCATTGTACAGCTTAAACTGCGACAGCTACCCCTAACTCCAGAGTATTTCAGACAACAGTAATTCTCATTCTGATTCTGAAACAGGCATTTGCATCTATTACACATCAAAACCTACAACACGTGAGAAGAACCCACATCAACTTAAACTTGTTCCTGTTATAGGATGCAAAGCACACCAAGCACGGCTCCGTAATCATTGCAATTGAAGCCAAAATAATTTTGGCTATCACTATGTTTGGTGTGTTAGAGGATCAGTTCATAGCTTATTTCACTTGAGCATCCTAAGCACTAGATCAAGCATTTGTCTCTCCAGAGCTGTACTTGAAAGTCACCTGCCAATTATACAGTATCTCCAAATGTACATTAAATCACACTTTAATTCACACAGAATGACTTTTCTAGTTAGTACCGCATCACTGAAACAAAAAGCTAGCACTTTAAAGCACATCTGACTCGACAGATGCAGAAGGGGAGGGAGTAGTTTATTATCAGGAGTTACGTAATTTCAAAACAAAATATGCATTGTGTTTTTATAAAGGTTTATTAAAATGTAGCAGAGCCCAAAGTTTCTGGAAAAGGCCATCGGCAGCAGGCTAGTTCTTACGAAGGCTCACGCACATGTAAACAATCGGCTGTTCATTGTTCAGAAACGGGGTAAAATAGGGAAACCTTCTGGGGTTTTAATTGACATGCGGCCCGAGCAGAGCACAGCAGACACTGCCATTCAATTCGGAATAATCTATAACTCGAGTAGTGAGCGACGGCAGAGAAAACATGGGTGGAAGAGGGGCAATGCGGGCAGGCACGCAGCGTGCGCCGCTGCCCGGGCGATGCTGCCCGGCAGGGAAGGGGAAGGCGCCGGGAGCCGGCAAACACCGACGGCCTGAACACAACAAACCCGCCCAAGCGGTGCCAGGCAAGGGTGAACCCCGCACCGAGAACCTCACTGGGAGCTTGAACACAACAAACCCCTCCAGGCGGTGCAATAAGGAAGGGTGAACCTCGGGATGAGCATCCGCGGCGGCCGCCGCTCACTCCGGCCCGTCCCCACGGCGGGACAAGGAGCCCCGCTCCGCCCCGCCGCCCCTCACCTTGGTTGACCAGCCGCAAGGCGTGGGTGAAGGACGGGTCCAGCGAGTCCTTCTCCGCCATCAACTCGGGCAGGTACTTCTCGTCCATGGCAGCGGCGGCGGCCCGGAGCGGCAGCGGAGCCGGGGCGCCGGGTGCGCCCGCGGGGAAGGAGCGGGTCTGAGTCCCAGGCAGCGGTAAATCCTCGGAGGCAGCGCTTCCCCCTGGCCGCCTCCCGCCCGGGGCTGCGGGGACGCATCCAGAAGGAAGCGCCGCAAGCCCCCGGCCGGGAGGGGGGAGAAAAGGGGCGCGGGCTGGGGGGACACCCCCCCTCAGCGGACAAGGAGCGAGGACAAATCGCTCTGCGGAAGCGCACAAGGAGGTAAGACGGGAAAGAGACGCGCGCCGGGAGCCTCTGACCCAGGCAGGACGGGAGCCGCGCACACAACAAAAGAGACTGTTAGGCGGCGGCAGGCGCTGAGCACAGACCCACCACACAAACAATAGCACCGGCCACACAGCGCCCACTGAGCGCGGAAAGCGCGCCGCACCAGCTTTATATACCGCCCTAGACCACGCCCCCCGGCGGCCTTTAGCCCCGCCCAGGGGCCGTGCCCCGCCCCTTCTCCTTCCAATGGGCGGGGATAGCAGAGCCCCCCGAGTGTCCCCGCCTTGCTCAAGTGAAGGCTCCTATTGGATGGCGTGGCCTGTCAGTCAGAGAGGAGCCGCAGCTTCTCATTGGTCGATCATTCTGGCCCCGCCTCCCCGCCGTCGGTGAGGGGCCCGTGCGGAGGGGCGCTCCCAGAGCGGCTCTGCACCGCGGGCTGAGTGGGGGGTGGGAGGGAGAGGGGTAATGGCTGCACCATCGAGACTCATAGAGCCCCTCCCTCCTCTCCCAGACCCCACAGCGACCCTTCCGACACACGAGTCCTCTTCGAGACCCTCTCCGGGGCCGTAGGATCTGTGAGAGGGGTCGGGGATCCGGGACGGCATCCTTTCCGTCGCTGTCAGATCTTACGGAGAAGGGCAGATCTTGTGCTGAAAGTAGTGCCTGCGCGATTTTATGTTCTTTTTCCCTCTTAGAAACAGCGTATTCTCTATCCAGCGTTCTGTGCTTTTGCCTGTAGTGATATAAACTACTTTATAAATACCAGCCAAAAAACTGTATTTCTGATGAGTTGCCCAGATGTGCGGCACTAAGTGGGTTTGCGGTTCACCCTGTTCTAAACCAGGAAAGAGAAGTAAAATTTAAAAGACCTTGCTCAAGCCTATTTTTCCAGAGGATGCATTTGTTGTACTAGGTCATGATTCTCTCTGTTTAGCTTTGAGGCTTTACATTGCTTCCTTATTAGTCCTTAGGTGTCTCATCAATGAATCTTGGGTGACAAAAGCCCAGAGGAAGCCAGACCAGCTCTTCTCTGTCACAGAGCACAAGGACAAAACAGGAAAATTACTAAATCACTGAAGCCAAACCCATAAAGTAGCATTTTAAATCAGTGTTTACTGGATAAGCCAATAAGGAACTTTGATGATGTAGACTTAAAAGACCACAAAAAATACTCATATCTGTGAATTGAATAACCATACATTTACATCCTTATTTCATGGAAAAAAAAAATCTGCGGTATATTTTACTCATATCCTTGCAATACAGGGAGGAAGAAAGCTCTGAAAAAGTAAACCAGCATGAGAAATGCTCACTCAAAGCTTGGAAGCAGAGGTTAAGGCTCCCTTCTCAGAACTGTAAGTGCTCTTTCACCCTGAAAACCAAAAGACTATATTTGAAGGTATCTTATTTCTTGTTGCATTTCACGGATTGCAATGCCCCATGAAACAATGTCTGGTATGTTACAACATGAAATATACTTGATTTATACTCTCTGTACAACCATTCCAAATAAATCTTTATCCAAAATGAACAGAAACAAATTTGCAGAGTTCTATTTAAAAAATTCTTTTGCATGACATCAAGCTCAATGGATAGAGCTAAAGCATAAAAGCAGCTGGAAGAATTTGAATTAAAATGAATGTTTTTTTCAACCTTCCATATACGTCTTCTATATAAAAGTACTGAAATGCAGCCATCTGTTGTGAAGCAGGCAGGCACATACAACTCTTGACACAGAACAATATGTAGGAGTGTAATCTTTATTGAGTGACCTGGAGCAAAAAAATCCTTATTTTTCCAGTTAAGCCTAAATGTACTTAAAGTTGTACTAAAGCATGCAAGACCTTAGACATAAAGGTAGTTATGTTATTGCAAACTGTGTAAAAAACAATGCACCTTTCTTGGAAAGAGTCATATTCTCCCTGGTAACTGATTAAATAAACATTTGGTGTTTCAAGAAACCACAGTATTTCTTCTCGTATTATACCATTTCCCTCTGGCTTTCAACGAAGAAAGACTTACTGGAAGTCTGAAGACTTAGTTCTTTCCAGGTCTGTAATAATATAGGAATTATAGAATTATCCATGTTGTACCTAAACTCAGACCTGCACATAACAAATGCTGGATATTGTTTTGTCCAATGGAATTCACTAGGATGCAATAAAGTCAGACAAGAGCAGAAAGGATGGGAAATTACAAGCCTTGGGCCCTAGAAAGCAGCCCAGGATGTGGTTAGCTGGGAAAAGCCTGCTGAGAATCACTTTTACTGTCCAGAAAAGGCAGGAAACACCGTCTTCTTAAGGATTGATTGCTTTCTTACTCCTGAAATCTATGCAGAGCTTGAAATGCAGCTATAGTCAAGGAGCTGCCCAGTAAGTATTAGCTGTAGGATTCATGAATATTGAAAAGTCACGAATCCAAATTTCTAAAACTCATGACTTACATGTATTTTCTCTCTAACAGTACACATCTACTTTGCTGTTCAATGCATGTAGTAGTCTCAGGAAGTTAGTTTGATAGGTGGACATCAGTCAGGAACCATTTCAGACTAATATCCATTGCTCCCTTTTTAGCACCAGTTATCTGACCTGACAGTGTGTCTATCTATAAGCTAAAATTGTAGGTGCCAAAATTAATACTCATATGTGCTAGAAGCATCAGGATGTGTTGGTATCTTCACTCTTAGGAGTGAGATTCACTTTCTTATACCAGCAGGATGTGAGGGGACCATGTGTAAACAGGCAGAAACTGAGCTGTGTCCTCTCTGAAATATGGATTCTGTACAAATTAATCCACTTAAATTTTCTTTATTTGTTGAATCAACATAACAAGCAGTGATTACAAGCAGTAATTTCACCAAAGTCTTTGTTCCACATATTGCAAGTACAACTAAATATTTGTCATTTCCATGGAATCATTGAATGCTTTGGGTTGGAAAGGTCATCTAGTCCAACTCTGCTCCTGCAATGAGCAGGGACATCATCAACTAGATCAGGTTGCTCAGAGCCCCATCAAAACTGACCTTGAATGTTTTCAGGGATGGGGCATCTATCACCTCTCTGGGCAGCTTGGTCTAGTGTTTCACCACACTCATTGTAAAGAATTTCTTTATATCTAGCCTGAGTCTACTATCTTTTACTTAAAAACCATTACCTCCTGTCCTGTCACAACAGCTCCTGCTAAAATGTTTGTTCTGATCTTTCTTATAAGCCCCCTTTAAGTACCAAAATGCATCTATAAGGTCTCCCCAGAGCCATCTCTTCTGCAGGCTCAGCTGTCCCAACTCACTCAGCCTGTCTTCACAGGGAAGGTGAAGACCTTCCAGACCTCTGACCATCTTTGTGGCCTCCTCTGGACCTGCTGCAATAGATCTGTATCTTTCCCGTCCTGAGGACCCCAGAGCTGGATGCAGCACTCCAGCTGGGGTCTCATGAGAGCAGAGCAGAGGGGCAGAATCACCTCTCTCACTGTGCTGCCCACAGGGCTGTGGGTGCAGCCCAGGACAGGGTTGGCTTTGTGGGATATGAGTCAGTGGCAGCTTGGTGTGAACACTGAATAGTTGGGACACTTGTCACAGGAGAGGAACAAAACAGAGTGGGCATTAATTTAGGCAAAATCAAAATTGTGGTTGGAATTTACTACAAGGCACCTGATCAAGGGGAGCCTGTTGCAGCACCCTCACTCAGATACAGAAGGCACTGCATCCACAGGCTGTCACCCTGCTGGGGTCATTTCCAGTTCTGTGGTAGACTTTACATGCTTCTAATGTAGTCCTTGCTTCTGATTAACTCCTGGGTTCCTGATTTAAATCTCAGACCGCAAGAGATTGTTACAGAATCATTATTTATTTGAGGCTTCAACTTACTAAAGTGCACACAGACCTGTAGAAGCAGGGTCTGTTTGGAAAATGGTTTGTCAGAAATACCACATTTAGTGATTGATGTGACTCACCACAGTTCTGACTAGCATGTTGCTAAGTGGGTTCTGGCTTCCTTAATATTGCAGTGTGTTACTTGCCAATTTCTATTAGGCGTGATGAAAGTACCATTGCACTCCTTTCTCCAATATTTTTGTGGCTGGTTTTAATTTTTTTTTTTAACTTACATGTGTTTTAAAATATGAAAAAATAAATAAGAGTATAAATAAGAGTGTACTGTCATATCAAAACATTCATGACAAATTGTTTTCAAAAGCTTTTCTCCAAAAATTCATCTATTTCTCTTTTATACCTTCTGCCTCATAGTTTAAAATTTAGGCTTTTTTTGGACCTAATCAAGGTAATCAGCCAAGTTAAGGTAGAACACAGTACACAGAATGTATGAGACCTATAGAGCAAAATTATTACATCATCTAGAGCAGATAAATTTTATCATTCTACTTTGCTTTCTTTCTAGGTCTTAAAGGCTAACACACTGTATCAGAACAGGCTTTCTAGTGCAGTAATTGAGTCAATACATTGCAGTGAGTTTACCACCTTTGTCATTATATTCAAGTATGCCATGATCTGAAGGATTTCTTTCTTTCCTCTAGATATTTTGCTAATGGCAGCTGTAGCTGTGGAGCTGCAGTGTAGTCCTGTGGAGCAGTGTAGTCCTGGAGCTGCACACACATGTGCCTTGATCATGGGATGTGCCTGTAGGCATCTTGATGAACCTTGTATTCTCTGCTCTGAAGATTTTATAATAATAAAAGGGTCTTTCCTAATCTTATTTTGAATAAGGTGCAATGATTTACAGCCTGTTATTTGTTTTGTACAGGTATTTGTTAAAAAATCTAGATTTTTTTGTCATTTTCTATTATGTACTTGCTAGTACACACTTCCTATAGTTCTAATGATGCAAAAGATAACATCATCATGGCAAAAAGACTTTTTCTAGATAGTCTTTTTCTCTTGTGTCAAATATAAATACTTTTTTAGTAATCCTTTCTTGATCTTACACTGTAGCTATAAAGGAATGTTGTACCATTGCTAAATTCCTCTGCTAGGAGCTTTTGCAAAATTGTACACTCTTTAATTTCCTATATTCCTGCCTAGTACACTTACAAAAGTGGTTTGCTTTGAGCACTTTGTGACTGCCTTCTCTGGTGCTGGGACAATCGACATGTATTACAAACCTTGATGCATCTGGTCCTCCCACGTACCTCTTTTATTGCTCTGAACGTGGGTGATGCCAAATCCAGTACTCCCTTATCTCTGTTATACCTGTCCTCTTCCTGCTTTCACATCTTTTAGCACATTGTGTTGTGTGCTAATGAATGTTCTCTTTTGTTCTTAGGACAGCTTTTTACAGGGTGAAATTGTTTGTGGCTAATTTTTTCTTCTTATATTCAATCCATTAAAAGCTTGTCTCTCACAGACTGTCTTTCCTAACTACTAAGGCTTCATCAGCCATAAGTTATCTGTTGTCTTGGTATGAGCGTGATGTGGCTCCCAAAATTTATCTTTGTGTGGTGATGTTTTCTTGAAAAAGAAACAGAACTCAATTCTAAATTACAATCTGTGTTTTCCTGTCTGCTTGCATGAGTTTACTGGATACTTGAGCTTTGAAAATATCAGTGCCTTTTTCCTTGTTACTGACTGGAAGCAAGGTGAAGAATATTAGCTACTCCAACTCTGAAATAAATCTGATGCCTTAATATCTTCTATATACCACTATTTTCTGCAATGTTTCATTTCTGATTTACCCGTGGCCTAATTCTTTCATTATTGTGCATGAAAACCACAGTTTCTTTTCTTCTGATAATATATCAGAAAATAACATAGTTCAGACTGCTTAGATCCTCAGAGAGTCAGAGTAAAGTAAAGTTATTATATAATAGAGGCCATTTGGTGATGGTGGTTTATTGCATTTGCTTTTAAACTTTAACTCTACACAGTAATAGTAAAGCAGTCTTAGAAAAACATTTCTTAAGCTTCTCTTAAAAGGGAGGAGGGTTAGCAGTAAAATGTCCGTTTTTCTCTTAGAATAAAAAATCTTATTTAAAAAGCTGGAGGGTGAGCCAGAACATAGTTCATGAAAACTTTGCAGACTGTGTTGAGACCAAAGCGGGTGCAAAAGTAATGCTGCTTTTAAGTGGCCTTGCATACTTGAAGTGAAATTATGAAGCAAAGCAGCAGCTGTTGGAGACCCCCAAAAGAAGCAATTTTGGGGGGGGGGGGGGCAGGGGTGGGAGGAGAAAACAAACAAAAAAAAGGCATAAAGCATTTTCTGTTTGGAAATGGAACCATTCTCCTATACTTTCTACAAGGCAACACGTGACAGAGGAACTCACCATATAAGACAGCAAGACTCAGCTCCCATTGAAAGCACACATGCAGATCAGTCTGTGAAACATGGACTTTATACATGCACTTACTCTGCCAGGATACAGTGGAAGGATCAAACAATTCAAAATGTTCTCAGCATCCTGTTCTTGGTATCTTTTGTGATACAAAGAGTTAAGGAACGGAGAGAATCATCAGTCTTTGCCATGAGAAGTTTGCTCAGCTCACCAGCTGTTCCTGAGAAGGATGTTGTGTTTTATGTCCAACTCCAAATAGTGTCATTTGCACTTATAACATGAAATAAGTCTGTTTTCTAAAGTCAATTCTTTCAACCTACCCATCAATACCATCTCCACAATTTTGATCTGTTGCATATGTATCTCATTGCTTAATTTTTAATATCGTAAAGCCAGGTAGAAGATATATGCAAAACAATTGTTTTTAAAAATATTTCTGCTGTGTATAGATTAGTAAATGCTAATAAATTTTAAAAATACCTTGGATAGCAAGGCAGAGTTTTGTCACCTTCTATATTTATGAATTTTATCTCACAAGAAATCTGTTCCTTAAATCTGTCACACAAGTTTAGATTAATTTCTGTTGAAACTTCTAATCATTGTGTTTTGGTCCTATATTTTTAAATCAACTGTTTACTTACTTAAATTTACTTTAAATTTTTGCAGTCAGCAAACTATATATTTAAGTTAGTAGTTGTTTAGCTTTAGATAGTACATAGAATTATAGAATCACAGAATATTCAGAGTTGGAAGGGACCCAAAGGGATCATTGAGCCCAGCTCATGGCCCTACACAGGACACCGCAGGAAGAGTTGGCACTGCAAGATACAGCAAGAGGAGTTGGGAGAGCTGTTGCTTTGGGGGATGTTAAAAGAAATGTGGCTGTGAGAAGAGAAATAGGTGTCACTAGGATAGGAAAACAAAACAAAATGAACAGAAACCCAACAAAACCCCCAAACATCTGTTTCTATAAACTGTGCCTGAGAATTCAATGGGTGATAATGGCATGATTTCAGATCTTTAATTTAGAACTCAAATGGAAAGAAAATAGTCCTGACCATACATTCACCAGTGTCACAGCACTTCCATCTATTTATTAAGTTTTCACAAAATGAGGGAAAGTAAGAAGCAGGACAATTTCATTATAGCAGGACTATTTCATTATAGATCAATGTATAAAGTGAAATGTTAAGGCAAAAATATATTTTTGCTTTCCTGCTGGAATATTTTCATTAGATGCAGTATCCCTCCCTCATTTCCCTCCCCATCATTTCCCCTACTAATTTGGGAATCTGACTTAATGGAGTTATGTGACTTATACTGAGAAATAAATTTTTTGTCAAAAAAAGTTATTAAAAATCCATAGTTTGAATTTTATTTATACACTGCCTTATTTTGGCAGTGAACAACCACAAATGTAAAGTCAGGTAAGAAGCGCTTAGTAAGGCTTAAAATGTATCCAAACACACACTTCCTTAAAAATAATACCTCAGTCATCTAATATCTCAATTCTGGGTCTTATTTAGGGGCCTCTAGATATTTTATTATCTTTTTTCAAATTAGTGGAGGATTAGAACATAATATTTCCCAAGGAAACCACTTTTGTTTTCATAAAGAAACTGTTAAGTTTTATTGACTTTTGAAGAGTTTTACCTCTTACAGGGTTCAAGGAAAAGTGCAGTGCTTGAAAAGTAGGGTATGAATGGGTGTTTGAAATTACCTTGAGAAGGGAATGATATCTTTATAGCATTATTATTTGGTAATTGATGCCTTCATCCTAAAATCTCTACTTTGCTGCTCCAGCAAGTCCCAAAAATTAGCATAACAATCCTAAAGAACAAATAGGTCCCTTGCTGAAAGTTTCTCAGCTACTGATTTTTTCATTCTTTACTGTGATTTTTTTTTTCCTGGTGTCTTGCCACAAATCTCCTGTTCCCGTGATACCATATCCAGTTAAAATTATCTCATCTTGGATTTGTTTTTCAATAAACGGAATGTGTTACACAAATGTGCCATATTCATAGTAGTATTATAAAACAAATACTATTCTCTAAACGACATGAATAATTAGATTTTTAATATCCATTATTGTTTGGGGTTGTGTTTTTTTTTTATTTTTGATTGCTTATATTGTAGTTATAAGTATAATAATGTGATCTCTTATGTTCTGTATTGCATTAGATTCCTACAGCAAGATTAGGAAACAATAATAAACATATCCAATGCTAAGTATAACCAGATACATTTCTATTTCTTTTTTTTTATAACACAGAAATAGAACAGCTATAATTTTACACTAGTAACAGATCTAATTTCAGTAAAAACACTTCAGGTAGGCTGGGACAAATTAAAGCATAGAAGTGGGAATGTGTGAAAGAAACATGCTTTCATTTCAAGATTATGGTATTTATCTACAGTGGTGTTAAAGTCTTACTGGTTTTTCAATATGGAAGACTATTCAAATGTCCTTAACACAACAGGTTAGTGGTCAAGTGCAGCTGTATAAAACATTGCTTTGCCAGATGCTGTTGTCCTTTACATGCAGGGAAATTATCAACATGAATATTTTTTTCTTGATGGCACAAACAGCACAATCTTACAGGGAGCTGCATAATACAGAACCAAAGAAAAGGAGAGCGAAAAAGACCCCACAAGGTCATCTGATCCAACAGTTTGCCCAATGAAAGAGTCCAGGGAGCACTAATACCAGCGGAACTGCCTTGCCAAAACTTGGATACAATGTCCCCAGTAGCAGCCTTCCCTTGCACTTTCAGACCTCCTTTTATGTAAAGCATGGAGGGCTCCAAGTGCACCAGGACAGAGCTCATGGCAGGACCTGAGCTTCTGCCCTGAAGCCCTGAAGCTGTAAGACAATAAAGTTTATCCCACTTGTTCAGGTTATGCAGAGTGATTTTATGCATCCTGCATCTTGCTTGGTAATATTCACCCAACCTAAAGATTGTGAACAATTATGTGATATTTTTCAAACCTAGAAGTGCCCAGTTACCCTTTCTTATATCAAACTAAAGATAAAAGCCTAAATTTACCTGCCACTATAGTACCCCTCACTATATATGGAAAATATTTTCTGTAGTCTTATTATGCTAAATCCTTTAGACCTAAACTGCTGATCGAGTCTCAGGCTAAGTTTGGCAAGGGCATCCACTCTGAACTTTGAGAATCAAAAAGAGGATCTCCGTTATCCATTGCATCCCTTACTCTTTTCCCTCCTTACCCATTTGTATCCCTGGTCTCAGCAAAAGTCTTCATAGGTTATTCCTCAACCATTTTTTATTTGTGGGCTTTATTTATATAGTATGTAGTAGAGTGAACCTTGCCATCAAACTTTGCCATGCTTTTGCAAATTTATATCAAACCTGCTTTTGCTGATCCCTTGCTGGTGATTCTTTAAGCAACTTAACCACTCATTTGTGGCAGCAGCAGCTAGCTTTTCCTTATTTACATTGAGCTCTCAACTTCTGTTTTCTTTTGGGGCTTTGTTTGGTTTGGTATGGGTTTTTTTATTAAAGAAAAGAAACCTATACATCATTTTGTACTGATTACTTTTATCCAGATCTGCTGACACAGCAGGAGTCTTTACTGGAATTATTTCTAACCTGGTTTAAAAAAAGCTATCAACGTCTGCCCTTAAAACCCACAAAACCCTAAGGCCTCACACACAGCTATTGCTTTTTAAAATGTGTTTCTTCATACAAATTGAGAAAAAAGACCTGAAATTTTGAATTCATTTCTGCTTCTCCCGTGTCTGAGAACCAACCACCAAAAAAGGGCATTAGCACCAATATAAGAAATTTTGGAAGAAATAAATGTTAATATACATTAAAAATGTGAAAAATATTATCATATATTAAAAAACCCTTTTGTGTGTTTTAAAAAATTTAGGGCACCCCCCAAAAGCTCACAATGTAGCCCTAGATATTTCCTGTGCTACATATCATTTAACACTTCCTGAGCTGAGGAAATTCTTAGAAAATTTTACATTGTACAGATGCAACAGTGGAGTAAGCTGAGACAAGGTAGGGTCCCTGTAAAAACGTATTTTTTGTCTTCATTTACAAATACCTGATAACCCTGAATTGAGAACAGCTCTACAATACCAATTGTATTGACTGGTTCAATTGGGTCTTAAAATCCATTCCCTGACAAAGGTTCAAGAAGAAAGTTCTCTGTTATATGTATCTTGACAGGTATTGAAAAATAACTGCTCTGCAAAAAGAAGACCTCTCTGGGAAATGTAGTTCTACTGCAAATGATTATTTTGCTAATTAAACCTTATTAACACCCTGGGAAAAAGGAGATGAAGCGTTGGTAGTGTGTGGTAAAACTGTGTCTTACAGTTAACAACTGTGGCACATGCAAGGGAGCCTTAGAGTGTAGCAAGAGTCCATAACCTTGTTTGTGGTCCATTTGGTCCAGGTTTTCTGATGGGTTTAGAGCCTGTGTATTGATTTCTTTCTGCAAAAAAAAGATTTTTTTATTAACATCATGTAGGACCATTTGGTTTGAGTTTCATTATTTCCTTCATAATGGGGTCTGAGGGCAACATGCAATAAATCATCTGTTGAGCTCTTTTTAAAACAGGTGGCTTTTTGTGGGGTTTGGTGGGTTTTTGCTTTTTTTTTTTTTTTTTTTTTTTGGTAGTAGTAGTTGGAATCCTCAGTGTTATGCCATTATTTCAATATTCAGTATGGTGATACAGCTTTTGTTTATACCCCTCTGTTGTCTGCAGGGTGTGGTTTTAGTACAATGTGTAAGTCAGTTTCCTGCAATGCTCCCCTGCAGGCAGGTGTTGCTCTACCACTGGAGAACAGTTTTAGTGTGTTGAGTCTGAAGAGAGGAGAATTTCTAGGAAAATGAGACTTGCTATTTACTTTGTGAAAGAGCAATCTCTTACATTTTCTAACAAGGTCACCAGAACTGTGTGACATTTTTTTTTTTTAGAAATTCTCAGTGAATTCTTTTTGCTGTCAATCTCAAGCTAGTAATGGATGTTTAAATCAAAACACTCATTTCTAAACTGGGTTTTTCATGAACTGTGTCTGAGAAATAAAAATGTATAGCTTAAATTTTGTATATGAAATATAATTACCTCTAGCTAACACCTTAACACATAGAGGTGAAGGACGGAGAATAGAGGGCGAGTAAGAATTGCTGACAATCATGGGTCTAGTTCTATCTTCTTTGTTTAAATTACTGACCATCAGTAAAGGTGGGCAGCAAGGTCACCACCTGTGCTTCAGCACCAAGTGCACAGCAAGGACTGAGCTCTCTTTCAGCATAAAGGTGACACAGTATTCACTTGGCAGGGAGGCAGGGACCAAACACATGTCTGATGTGACATGACAAATCTGGAACAGCACACCTGACCTCAGCTTTACATATACATATAATTTACATGTGCTCCCTAAGGTGCATATATATATACACATATCTATCTATCTATCTATCTATCTGTCTGTCTATCTATCTATCTATCTATCTATCTATCTATCTATCTATCTATGTGTCTATCTAGCTGTGTACACCTTAGCATTTAGTAGCACTAGGTGCTTGTGCTTGCACAACTGAATTGAACCCTTTCCCATCCATAGAGAATTTCTTTGTAGATTATGGAAAGTCTATGAAAAACACCATCTCCTTTTACAGACAAAAATGGTTGGAATGATTGGGATTTCTCGTCTTGGTGAAGGACACAAATGTATTGATTTCAGACAATATTTATTCTCCTCTATAAGGAGGAGGTGTGGATACACCTCATTGGCTGAGGTGTATCCGATGCAACACGATGCTTCCTTGATGTTAACCCCAAAGAAATAGATCATAAGATGATTTGTTCTCACAGATTAAGTCTACTCTGTGAGGCCAGTGATTTCAAAAATGTTGAAAAACATAAATACTTGTCCCTCTGTGGCTTGAAGTTCTCCACCAAGCTTTTCATGTCTGGATGGTTTTTAATGACATTACAGTTCTTTGGTAGCCTCTTATAAACAAACTAGGATGAGAGCAGATAAAAATAAGTACCAGCAAAACTGGTAATAGCTGTGACCTCGTTGTGCAAAAGGTTGTGTAGGTATTTAGCTTCAAACATATGTGACGTCTCTTATGATGGACTCTAATGAGCACAGTTGTAATGGGAACAGAGAGCCACCAAAATTTTAGCTGAAATGAACTTTCTGTGTCTTCCTGCTTTTCTCAAGATTGTGTAAGTCTGTGGACAACTATCATCTGCTTCAGTGAGCAAAGTTATCCTCCAGGAAGGGCTGATCTGCTCAGCTACTTTCAAAGGCAGTACTTCAGTTAAGTAGGACTCCATCAGTATGAAGAACTAGGAGTGAAATTGTCTCACACCAGCACACCAAAGACAGATGGATAAAGGACTGAAGTGATTTTTTGAATTTTTTTTTTTTTTTTTTTTAGGTGCCTGGTCCCAAGAAATGGAAGCCAGAGCCTATCATATGCCTTTTCTGCAATGCTCCAGGAAGAACTAGTTCCCTTGAGGAGGAAATCAGATTCACTAGGACACTGCTGGTACCTCATCAGCTTCCAGTGGAAAATTCTGAATGTGGGAGAAGTAATTTTTTCTGTCCTTTTTGCAGTTTAGGCACCGTACAGAATTCTGTTAAGGACATCCTAGATAACCTTCTGAGAGTCCAGAGTCAAAGCCAGTTGTGAGGGATGATGTCTAATCTAAAAAATGGAAAAAAAAATTGTGCTAAAATCATTGTGATGTTCTTGTGCAAAATAACCTGCTGGGTTTAAAACTCAATCAGAAATCCTTTGACACCAGTGCTTAATGCCTTGAATTTCGAGTGTGGAGTCCTGGAGTCTCAACTCACCCTCAAGATTATTTCCTGTTTAAATCCAATGTCTACTGAATGCAAAACATAGGAGCCTGTGGGTACAATCAAAGGGTTTGCCTGTGTTGAAAAGGAGGAAAGATTCATGTGACAAGGGGAGAATGGATGTGAAAGAGAGAATTGCTGACTAGAGTAGCTTTCCAAGAGAGGAAGATCTTCCCAAAGCATACAAGTTAGTTCTCAACAGTTTCTGGGTAAATATTGTGGCTACTGGGCTAATATAATGACAGATACTGCTGCAGCTCAGGTTTTGTAAAGAAAAGAGTTACAAGTGTATTTTGGCACCTTTTGTCCTTCCGAGTATGTCTCCTGGCTGTTCTCAGAAGACATCTTCCAGACTGGGTGTCTGAATTTAGGCACTGCTCTACATATTTTCTGGATCCTGACAGAGCTCATGCTTTGGGCTGTGAGAGAAAGAAGATGGGATTACTTCTGTTTGAAAAAAAAAAAAAAAAGTCATATTTGTGTAAAGAATGGAGTTACCAAAATATCCTCAGGTTGTTTTTTTTATTTGCACTTTTCTCTTTAATTGTGCATGACTATTCCTAAATCCTACAGCTAATTTAGTTATAAAATTAACTTAAACAGCCAGAGAATCAATTTTCTAAGTATATAATGAATGTAAAAAATTCTCACTATCAATCCTGCAGGAAGATAAACTTCCTGTTCCATTTGTTCTGTGGATGGAAAGATGCAGAGAGGCAGCAATTTGAACATATGTCAGCATCTCCAATCTAATAATATTTGGGTTTGTGGGTTTTTTTGTGGGGAACATAAGATGTTGGGGTTCAGATAAGTATTTTTGTTGATAAAAATGAAATAAATAAACAAGAAAAGCATTTACAGAGAAGTCCTCAGAGCCCTGTTTATTACAACAGAAATTCCAAAGCATCCAAATTGAAGTAAACAATCTTTGTGGATAATTCCTTTTATTTGAGGAAAGACATGAAGAAAAAGTATTTACTGAAGAGTACTTTTGATTTTGTTAAACTTAGGGAACTTAAAGGAGCACTTTGGGAGGCCTTCCCTCATTTATCAGTTCTCTTTGAGAAGCAATCTCAATGTCTGTGAGCAGTTCTGGTGTGTTCAGAACAGAATATCATCACCTCAGAGTTTAGGAACATCTATATTTCTTCATTGTTCTTGTGTCTCCTTCCCCCAGTTAAAATTACTCATCTGCATGATTTATAGTACATAACTAGGTGCATGCTCTATTTATATAACCTAGTTTTCAACTTTGTTTTTGTTTTGCCCTTTCCCATATAAAAGCATATAAATCCTGTAACTCTCCATGGAGTAAATTTTAAAACAAATGTCCTCCAAGCCTGCCTTTTAGCTCTAACAGCTACATTATCTACTTGGAAAAAATGGACAGCAATTTCCAGACGGTAGGTGCATGCAAGTGCATATTTTCTTAACTAATAGGAAAAAATTCTATTATATTAAAAAATTCTAATTTTCTACCTTGGTAAAAGCAAGAAAATCTTTAATTAGTTTTAAGGGAATTTTCAGGGCTGATGCAGCTGTGTTTTTATTGTTGCAAATCGAACCCAAAATTTCACTATTAATGAAATTAGACTCATGTTAGCAGTTAAATAGATAAGCACAAATACTGTCATACCTTTTTCTAAAAAAAAAAAAACAAAAAACCAAAACCAAAAAACTATCCAAAATGAGAACTATGATTAATTATAGATGAAAGTTTCTGCCAGGTCATGACATTGTAGTGAATATTACTAAGTTATTAATTATGATGACTATTCTATTCAGTTCACAACCCATCAGCAGTTGTGTATAATTTTCTACTCCCACCAGCTTGTAGAAACAATAATATCCTTTAGGGAAAAAGAAAAAGGACAAAGAATCCTCAGTCCTGTACAAATTAATCTTCCAAATAATGAAGGTAGGTGAGTTTCATTTGGTCGAATTTCAGATTTTCCTGGAACTATCTGCCCTGAATGGCTTAATCTTTAATAACAACAGTGGAAACATAACCTTCTAAATTCTCTCTGATTATGTTCTGGGTGCAACTGGTTCAAGAAACTGCTGCTGTTCTGGTTACCTGTAATCCCAGAAGGCTTAGGCTAAGTGAACAAATAAATTGTTTAATAAAACAAATGAAACTATTTCCTGCAGGTTACCTCTGACATCAACGTTGGAAATGGCAGCTTTTAAAATGGATTCTGTAATACTGTTATCTCTCATTAGCACAGGGATGAAAACACACACAGAGGTCATCACAGGTTCCTGAGCAAACTCATGGGGACTCTCAGCACAATGAGCAGTGTGGGGGCAGAGGTGATTTTTAATCACTGTCTGTGAATCACAAGAATAGAACTAAACAAAATGGACTATTTCAGTTGGAGACCATCTTACAAGACCATCTAATCTAACTTCCTGACCAGTTCAGAGATGACCAAAAATTAAAGTGCTTTAAGGGCATTGGCTGAGTACCCCTTAAACACTGACAGGCCTGGAGCATCAACCACATCTCTTAAGTCTCTTCCACAGTTTCACCACCCTCTCAGTAAAGAAATGCTTCCTAATGTCCAGTCTAAGCCTCCCAGGCACAGTTTT
>JAYDZK010000113.1:145274193-145289522 GCA_034509185.1 Euphonia xanthogaster | reverse complement strand
CAGAGCTCTCAGGTGCTCCTCACAGGACATGGCTTCCAGCCCCATCACCATCTTTGTTATCCTCTGGATACAGTCATAAACCTTCACATCCTCACCTGGTGATCCCAGCCCTGCACTCAGGGCTCCCACCCTGAGCACAGCAGGATAATCCTCTCTTTTTCCTGCTGCTCATGCTGTGTTTAATGCAGCCCAGGATGGCATTTGGCCTCTGGGCTGCCAGGGCCACTGCTGGCTCCTGGAGAGCTGATCCTTGTCTTCAGGGCTGATCTACAACCACTGCTCTCCCTATTTAGACTTTTGCTGGGCATTAGTCCACCCTAGGTGCAGAATCCACAGTTTCAGCTTTTAAATTTCATCCAGTTAATCACTACCCAATTACCCTATCTGTCTAGTTTCCTCCATAAGACCTTTTGTGTCTCAAAAAAGCAAAGCACACCTCCCATTTTGGTATCCTCAGCAAACTTGCTAAGAGTGCATCCAACTCCTGCATCCAGATTGTTAATAAAAATATTGAACAGGACTGGCCCTAGAAACAACCCCGGAGGAACAACATTGGTGACAGCTTTTGGAGCTCTGTCATTCAGCCAGTTCTTCACCCAGTGCTCTCTGTGTATCTATCTTTCCATAGCTGGACAATTTCTCCAGAAGAGGCTGCGGTGGACAGTATCCAAAACTCTGTATTCTCCCTGAAAAGCCTGAGGTCACTTACCAGATCATACAGTTTATTTTCCCTCCTGAGCCCCACGAGGAGTCCCCTGTTCAGCCAAGCTGGATTTCTTTCCCGCTTAAGACACAGTTGAATTGCTGGATCCTCTGCTTCCAAAAGGTTTCCTTAAAGACTGCTCAGCACTTGAGGGCTTCCAATCCCTCAAAAGCAGATTCCCAGGATAATCTACTAAACAGTTCATTAATAGCTTTAAGTTTGCTCTCCTGAAGTCCAGGGTAGCAACTCTCCTGTCCCTTTTTCTCATTGCACTGAAAATTTTAAACACAACCACGTTGTCCTCTCTGTGGCCAAGGCAGCCACTTACCATCACATCCCACACGAATCCTTCTCTTTTCACTAACAGCAGATCTAGGAGGGCATCTTTCCTGGCTGGCTCACTGAGTACCTGTGACAAGAAGTTATCTCCTACAAACTTCAAGAATTTTCAAGATTTGTCAGTTTGTCACAGCAGGATGATATTCCCAGTTTTTTTTTTTCTGGGAACTTGAAATCTCCCAGAAAGATAAGTGGGTCTGAATCCCACATTTAACTTGACTATCATTTCACAAGTTCTTTAATAAAGGTAGAAGAAAACAGGCAGAATATTACTATGGATTCATAGAATTCTGAAGGTTGGAAAAGTCCTCTGAGATCATCAAGTTCAACAATTAACCCAGCACTGCCAGGTCCAGCACTAATCCATGCCCCCAAGTGTCACATCTAAATGATTTCTTAACACTTCCAGGGATGATGATGCCATCATTTCCCTGGGCAGCCTGTTCCAATTCCTGACCACTCTTCAGTAAATACATTCTTGAACTTAGCAATTTTTTTTTCTCTCTCTGGAGAACTAAATGATTACTCTTTGTTTCCTTTGTCCAGCAATAAGAACTAAATAAGTACCTGAAATAAGCAGATATTTTAGGTCTTCTTGAAGCTGCTGTTATCTTGTGCCTGAGGCATGTAATTTCTGCTTGTCCAGGTTATATAGAGAATAGCTCTAAGGACCTCTCTGAAGTTCTTTATATGAGTCTCATTACAACAGTATTGAAGAGCATGGCAGTCATAAATTGAATTATCTGTACAATACTGTGATAATTAGAGAATTAATATTTTGGAGATGAAGATCCAAGGCACAGAAAATTGTCCAAAGGTAAGCTATGACAGAGCAGCAATCAGCTTTTGGTTGGCACCCATGGAGCAAACCACCTTCCTCTGGTGCCCATCATTATCTGACCTGGGCTAACTCTTCTGCGTTGTTGCACAGCAGAGCACAAGCCAGGTGTGTGGCTGTGCCATAAAATCAAAACTATTTACTGTCGTTGACTCCAGTTTCTGCTCATAACCATCATCTCAGGTGACAGACTCTTGCAGGAGCATGGCTACCAAACCTGGAGCTAATTTTCATTCTTCTAGCTTTGAGTAGAAGCAAATTTAAGCCAGCTGTTTCCAGCTGCCTGAGCACACACTCTTGGCACAGGCAAATTTGCCAGACAAGATCTGATATTGCCATGGATTAACCTACCAGACCCCCTTTGACATGAAACCTCTGCACTAAGGAGGAGTTTCAATTGAGATGTGCATTGTGTTTCTCTGAATGAGTTCTGTGTGGCGAATTAAACAATTCAAAGTATAATGTGCCTTAAAATTGTTCGCTTTGGGTTCTTTGTATTGTATTTCTATACTTAATGGTATCAGCTGATCTTTCTGTGTTAATTGTTGTTGGGCAGTCAAGGCAGCTGACATCACATTTATCAATAATTAAAGGTGTGTTTCTTCCTTGAGATGAAAATGGGGAAATATCTTCCATCTAAAATATTGTGGATAACAGCAGAAAAGGGAAATGTTATATGTGTGATCTGCTTCAGGAATTCAGCTCTTGTACATATGAATCAATAGAGATCATAAAGTATTGTTTTAAATTGAATTTTTCATATGCTATTTTCATTATAAAATGACAAAAATCCTAAATTAACTTTATTTTTCTAGATTATGGCAACACTTAAAAATACAGTAAATGCATAGGAAGAATACTAGGTAAACCCTCCTCTGACTGTGATACTTCTTAACTGAGAGTCAAATCTTTTTGTGGAGTTGCTTCAAAATATTTGAATGCAGAGTTTTAAAAGATGTACAATAGTCTTCAAATTGCCAAAGAATTGTTAACTACATGAAAAATACGATTTTATTTAGTTGTAGCTGGAAGGAAAAAGAAGTTGGATTTTGTGGACCTTTATTCTGATGACTGTCAATATAAGAACAGGATGTCTCAGACTTTTGTGGTTTTTGATTTTTCATCTGTACTGCACTCAGCTTTGTTTTTTTCTTCTGAGATTGAAATCAAAGTGGCTGAAACAGTATAAAATTAATAAAACACAAAATTGAAGGGTTTTTCCAACTGCAAGGAGAGTCATATCATCATTACTTCCATTTTCCTTTTTTGCATAGGAATTTGCAGTTTTGAAAGGTAAGTATTCATTCTGAAGACATTCCTAGATTTCTAATTTACAAGGAAGTTCGTTCATAATCCGTTAAGATTTTGGCTTGTTCATGACAGCCCTCTTTTTTATTTAGGATTAAGTTAGATGATGCTGTACAATAAAACAAACAAACAAACAAAAAAAAAACCACAAAAAACCCCCACAACCCCTTTAGTCTCTGGTAACTAGGAAAAGTCGCACATCATTTTTATTGCAAACATTTTCAGCACCATTCAAGGTAGGTGCAAATGCACCTCTAAATAAGTGTATTTTGTGCGCAGTGGTGCTGTGGTTCCTACGGTGACCTGCACACGAGGCTCTTTCGCTGCTGGCCGAGCACCTGCAGCAGCAGGAGAGGCTCTGATCACGCACTTGCTGAGTGGCAATAGTGCCTCCCGGTGGCTTCCTCTCTCATTCATACCCGACGCCTTTACATTTTACAGCCGATTTTCGGCTCTAAATCATATTGTTTCTTTTGTATTTTGAAGGCGAAATGCACACAAGTACCCTCATTTTATTGAGTTCGACAAGCTGCAGGCACCTCCCTACCTGCGTTTGCAGGATGCTTTTTTCTGGATTTTTCATAGGATTATTTTACTGCAGTTGCAGTAATTGAGGCTCAGACTGGAAACGTCAATACACTGGTTTCTTCTCATTCTGCCTTGGCAAGATTCTGAAAGATGCACAAAGCATTCTACTCCTCAAGTCAAATTTGCATCCAGAGCAATTCCTTTAGCAGCATCCTGAGCAATCTGATTGCTGGAAACTTCTCATCATTCAGTGGAAATGATTTAATGAGTCTGTATCCTTCAGCTTAATTACATGCACTAGATTTTTGTGTTGTTTATGACTCTCCAAGAGCACACAGGTCCACTTGACCTGTCTGCACAAAGCCCACTCAGTCCCTCAGCCCTCAGCAAGATGATTCGTGGAAAGTCACTGTGAAGGGGCTATGGGGGCAAGCTGTATTCATTGAAACAATAGTGTATAAAGAGTTGAGGCAGTTATGCCTTTTTTACATGTATTTTATTCAATTGTGCATGAATTGAAAAGCCTAATTAAATGGCTGTTTTGCTGACTGAAAAAAAATCCGTTTTTATGAAAGTGAAATAAACAAGATAATTTGTTCTGATTTTTTTATATTAGTATTTTAGTTTTCCATTGAAATGAAAGTGTATTTCACTTTGGGGGTGTAGCTTTGGGGGTTTCTTTGATGTTTTCTTTTTCACCTTCATACTGCACCTGAGATCTCATATGACCATGAGAAAGTGCCTCTGAATGCTCCGTGCCCTATAAAAGTTACAGGAGACATTTTAGGTAATCATTTTGAACATGGAAGTCTAAAACTCATGGCTGCCATGCACCCATACATTATTGGCTGCTTTTTTTTTTTCTGGGTCAAATTCTGTCCAAAAATATGGCCAAGCCCCTGTGTCCTCCAATTAGCAGAGGTTTGGAGAGGTGAGAGAGATGTTTTAGGTTGAAGCATGTATCAGGTTGGTTTTCAGAACCTGAAGAGCCTGGAAGTGCTGGTGCCTTTTGTCTGTATGACCCACGACTATGCATCAACTCTGGTGGTAATTATGGATTTAGACACAGCTTTAAAGACAGGAAATGAATGTGAGGTAGTGTGAATCTGTGGCAGAAGCAGTTTCAGAGGTTTTCAACATAGGAATGTGGGAGTCCTGAACTGTTTGCACTGTTTGGTGTCCCCAGATAGAGCAGGTGTCAATATGCTGCAGCTGTGGGGTAGTTAAGCTGGATACAGGCTCATTCTGACCTCTCTGTGTCAGTATGTGTGATGCATCGATGCTGTGTGATAAAGATGTGTGAATATTGCCAGGGGAGAGCTCTTTGTTGTGTTTTCTTTCACTGGAACCATCCCTGATGGCAGCTTCCCCACAGTGTTAAATACCTGTTGTTATATAATGATATTTATTTCATTTTCTTAATCATATAAGGATATAAAGGTGTTGGAAAGTGTCCAGAGGAGGCCTGCAAAGATGGCAAAGGGCCTTGAGGGGAATCCATTTAAGCAGTGACTGAGGCCACTTGGTTTGTTCAGCCTTGAGGACACTGAGGGAAGACCTCATTGCAGTCACAACTTCCTCACAAGGGGAAAAGGAAGGGCAGGGACAGATCTCTTCTCTCAGGTGAACAGTGACAGGACCCAAGGGAATGGCCTGAAGCTGTGCCTGGGAAGGTTTAGGTTGGATATTAGGAAGAGGTTCTTCCCCCAGAGGGTGGTTGGGCACTGAACAGGCTGTCCAGGGAAGTGGTCACAGCACCAACCTGTCAGAGTTCAGGAAGCATTTGGAAAATGCTCTCAGGCACACGGTGTGACTCTTGGGGTGTCCTGTGCAAGGCCAGGAGTTGGATTCAATAATCCTTGTTGGTCCCATCCAGCTCAGGATGTTCTGTGGTTTTGTGACAGCAGTGACTGCCTCAGCTGGTTTTCAGCTGTGCTCTGTACCTGGTCTGGTGCACCGTGTTTGGGCACCGTGTGAAACATGACAGTGAGACCTGGCTTTCCAAGCCCACAATGCAGAAAAAGAGGAAGAGTCAATTTCATCTTGAGCCAGGTAATCAAAGCAATCAAATCCCAAGTTGGATCCAACAAGCAAGTATGTATGAGGTTTGAGCCTGTTTGGATGGGGCCCTAAGCAACCTAATTTAGTGTGTGGCAACCCTACCCATGGGAGAGGGGTTGGAAGTGGTTGATCTTTAAGGCCTCTTCCAACCCAAACTGTTCTATGAAGCTATGATTCTATGAAGTTCTTTTTTTACTATTGATGTAATATTAAAAAAATAAAAAAGAAAATTTAAAAAACCCTAAAATGCAACTAAACAAACAAAAAACCCCAAACAAAAACCAAAACAAAATTGGTGTCTGCAAGTCTCTCTCCACACCTTTATTTCTGTGATTTTCCATTGCCTCATCTGCTGCCATTGGCTTGCTCTGGTTTGTACTCGGTGAGATTTCCTTGCTAGTGAAGTTCCTTGGGAGAGGAGAGGCAATGCTTGTCCTGCAGCAGCTTTCTCTTTGTTAGACACTTTGTCTCTCTTGCACATTCAATTCAGCAATGCCCTGTAGAAAAGAACATATTGCCTGACATGATATCTCTGTTTAATAAGTGGCTAAATCTTTCTGTGTTCCTGATATCTTGGCTTTGATGGAGATGGAAGGAGGATATTAAAAGCTTTCAGTAACAGGCATGTGCTGGAAGGACAATCTTGATGCTGTCCTTTGGTAGCACATAAAGGTTAAGTGTAAGAGGGATATTGTGCATTAGTGATTACACAGGAAAGCATTCTGTATCTGTTAATCATCTTTCTCAGGCATGCCTGTCTTAACTTTTCTGTTTTGGCAGGCTCTTAATTTAGAGAAAATTACTGTTTTATTGCAAAAGTGGTCAGTCCAGGTAAATTATGAGTTTTCCCCCTCTTTGCTTTAGAACATCTGAGCCTCCAAGGCAGTAATTGTTCACAATCCTCTTCTCCTGGCTCAAAAGCTCTGTAGAATTACTGTTATCAGTTTTCTGTCCTATGCCAGTACATTTGAACACCAGGGATGCTGCAGCCCAGCATACAGGGCTAATAATTGCTCTGCTTCACGTTCCTGGTGTTTATGACCTGTTGTCTGGAGCACAGCAGAATTGGGGGAAGCATCTCAGCTTAAGAAAGATACATGCTGAAACTAAAGCAATATTCTGTTGAAGAGACTGACGTAAATAAGAATCCAGAGTGCTGAAAATTTTCCTTTCTAAGCAGTTCCCAATTAATTTATGACACTGAGCTGCTCTGTGAGTACCTACTATGGCTTTCAGGGAGCTGGCTGATCACATGATTCACTCTAGATGTTTTTTCCTTGGACTGCTGCTCCATGTGCTCCATTCTTTTTGCAAATGTCAGCTGTGCTCAAAAGTGCCCAAATGGCAAGAAGAGAATGCAGCTGCTGATGGCAAGAGCAGACGCTCTATTGGAGCACTCTCAAGGTGCTGCTCCCAGAGCTGTCATTTTCCAGGGGAAAAGGATGTCCCACACAGGCAGGCAGAAGGCAGACAAGCAGTGTGCACAGAGGGTAGTGGTGAAGAGGACGCAGGTGAATGGGCAGTGTTTACACAGAATTCACAGAACCACAAGGTTGGAAGAGACCTTAAACATCATCGAGTCCAACCCATGCCCCAGCATCTCAACTAAACCCTGGCACCAAGTGCTTTTTTTAAACACATTCAGGGATGGTGACTCCACTCACCTTACAGTGATTAAGGAAACTTCTAACACAACATCCAAACTTAGATAAAATGTGGAGACAAGAAGAAAGCAAAAGGTGGAAAGATACAAGGATCAGAGCATGAAGAAGCATATTCAGAAGATCAGAGAAAGGAGAATGAACAGATTGATGTACTATAATTTTTACACAAAAGAAGAGAAGCAAATCATAGTACTAGATTGAAGACTTATCTATGTATACATTCATTTGTGTATTTACTTATACATACACATACATATGTAGAAAACGCACACATTTTCTTAATAGTGTCTATGTGAACATCTGCTGCTAGTATAAAATGATTCTTGTACTCTTAGTGCATAGTTTGAGAAAGCTTATGAACCCCTTTGCTATGAGAGATAAGAAACCTTCTCTACTTCTCAGCAGAGGGAATATTCCATAGCGTTTAAATACCATTATCTTATTCTAGTTCCTCTGTAATTCTGTGAAGTGGATGTAGAGACTTGGATAATTCAAGTGTATGAGTTAATAAATTACAGTTCGAGTATATCCAGTTACCATAATGGCTCTTAAATAATTAAACAAAGCAATCTTAAAAAGGATCCTGCTACACTGCACTAACTAGAAAGGTGTCATAAGAGTAACTAAAAACCTATCCCTTAAAGTCCCATTCCACTGTGTACATACAGCACAATTAGTGTCTGCTTTGTGGGTATAAATCAAAGGCACAGAGCACTGGTAGGGAATTGAGCTGAATTTAATGATGAGAATTGTGTGGGTTATGAAAAATGTGACTGCTGAGGATCTATCAGATGAGTCACCAAGCCTTGCTGCAACTGGCTGTAGCCCCTTCCAGGTCACTACAGGAATTATTTCTTATAAAGTTCCTTCACACTCTTCAAAGAGGACACAACTTTTTAAATCAAGATCTGAAATAAGAATATTGTTGGAAGACAGTGGTACGTATCGACCATGCTTCAATCAGGCCTTGAAGTCCTGATGAAAGCAGAAAGCAATGTTCTTGTAATTAGTTCCACCAACATCTGACAAGTTATTTACATAGGTGAAGGATTCAAAATTAGTCCTTTGTAACGACTCTTGAAGGACCTAAATTTGTATTTGATAGCAATGAGTTAATAATGGTCTGATTGATCCTTTGTGGAAACTTAAATGAAAACTTAAAAAAATCCAGAAGCCTAAAAAAAAGGAAAACAACATTTAAAAATAATATTCATTGAATTCTCATTCACATTAAAAAACATTACTTGTGTTATAAGCATAGTTCTTTTTCATGGGAAACTAGACATACTGTCTGAAAACTGAGTAAGGTATGTTATGCATATGTTATATGTAAGGTATATGTATATGCCATAAAGCATATCAACAAAACACTCTCTGGAAGAACTTTACTCAGAGGCTTTTTACTGTCTGTGGTATTTCAGATGTTCTCACAGCAGGTGGACCATATATTGTGTTACTTTCTTTGAAAAATTGCAGGAAAGCAGCTGGTGAAATACAAGGTGTCATCCAACACTTGTTTCATCTACAGTAAAGCAGACCAGTAATGCAGGTTTCTATGATTTACAATAAAGATCCAAACCACATACTCTAGACAACTCATTCAGCGCTCTTTTAATAAGAACTAAGATTTATATAGTTCCTCTCATCCTTCATATATCCCAAAGCATTTTATGTACTCATTCAAACACCATTTTTGAGAGGAAATACAAGGCCCGTGAAGAACTTCTTGAGCAGGAAACAGTTATCTGGAAAAATATGCAGTACACCAGTTTGGGACAGGAAGAGAAGGACAAAGATGTCAAAACAGAATGACAGATAGTATATATAATTAGATATAATATGAATAAAAGCAATTTATCCAAGTACCCTGTTACTGGAATCTAGCCATTAAACTTCAGGATTTCACTTCCTTTAGGAGAGACATTTGTATGTTTTTACATATAATGTAAAATCAATCCAACTCTGAGTGTGGAAATACTTTCCTATGTGTGCAGCTGCAATGAGAATGTATTTTTGTCACTGGTAGTTACACTGTCTTAGTATCCAAAATAAATCAGATGCTGTTCAGTTGCTGTAGATATAGTTCTGGAACTGGGGAAAAAAATCACAGGACAAGAAAAAAAATGAAAATTAGGGATGTGCAAAAAATTACAATGGGTGATAATGGACTTATTCTATGCCTTCTTCACACTTAGGATTTGTCCTCATCATTAAGCCCAATTTGTCATTCTCATTTTCAAAAAACCCTCAGCTTTCCTGCTTCACATCAGTGGGGAGGTTGTTTTCACCTTTATGTCAATCAATGGGGGTACAAGGAGTGCTCTCCCACAGGCAGAATGGATCCAAATCTGATTTAACTTTCATACCATGTAAATGCAGGATAAAGCAGGACAGCCTTTGATGTGCTGGTTTGTTGGTTTGTTTGTTTGTTTTAATAAACACTATGAGCAGCAGTGTGTGATATTTTTTAATTCCTTTCCTTGCCCTTTTGAGTTTTCAGGAGCCCTGGAGAGGGTGCCTCTGGGAATCATTTATTTACAGACAAGGGAAAAGAGGTTTATTGAGTAGTGAAAATATCATCTTGTTTTGTTGCTGTATTTTCCACTTTTATTTTGAGAGATTAACCTGTACAAGAAAAGCACTTTAATGGAATACAACTGCTCTATGAAGAGGGCCTGAAGAGATATCTATGCAGTATTTATATGCTGTCTCAATTACCACTGCAAAATAGTTTGATGATTCAGCAAGGGGCCCTAAAAGTATCTTCAGTAATTCTTTCCCATTTAGATCTCTGAAGAAGAATCAATTTTATACTGTTGCCTGGTCTTTTATTGCCTTTAGGTCCCACATTTCAGTACAGAAAGCACACTTGTAATCCTCTGTGAGCTGGAAATGCAGATGAACCAGGCAACAAGGCTGTGCTGAATGGAAAGCCAAGAGTTTGCAACAATGCAGGCTGATCTGTCCAAGGTGCTGTGAGGTGAACTTGCCTGGTTTCCAGTTACATTAAATAAAAGGGTTGGGGATATACCCCTCACACAACACTGTCAACAGAAATGTGAGGCAGCAAAGGAAGTGTTTTCCTTTAAAATGTTTGTGTAGTTACTGTGCAAAGCAAAGCTATAAATTTTCATTGTCTCCAAAGGCAAAAGCCCAGGAGTTAAGACAAGTGAGGAAAGCAAGAGCAGACCTTGGAAAGAAGCGGTGCAGAGCCCTGTGTGGGAGATTCTGTAAAGCAGAATATTCTCTGCCATGTCAGGAAGCACATCAGGGGAGCTGGGACAAGTGTCAGTGGCTCAGGAACACACCAGGAGCTGTTGTTGAGAGCACTGTGACAAGTTATATGGAGCACCAAGGGATACTCCAGGCTTTATCAAGAGTGAGGCAATCATTTCCACCACCATAAAAGTATCTTGGCAGGCAAAGACTATAAATGTAATAAAAGAGGGGGGTGGGAGGAAATGTTGTGTGTGCCCATAAAAGAGGACAGTGATTGTGTAGTTATAGTGCTTCATAAAATCCTTCAAGTTAGCAGGAAGGGAAGAAATTGGGCAAAAAGATGAGTATGAAGCCACACATTATATTTTTCTGGAAACTGGGAATGTGTGTGAGAGAAAACACTGTTGGATCTTAGTCTGATTTTATACCCCTCTATAAACAGCAGCTACTGGCCACTGTTGCAGACAGGCTGGATCTGTTCTCTAACTCAGTGTGGGTATGGCTTAAATTTCTAGCTAAAATAAAGGATAATAGTAAGACAGAGAGAAGCAAAATTGTTTCATTTATTAAGTACGTACAGTGTTTTCACACGCTCTAGGACAAAGAATCGTGCAAAGGGCAATGTGGGAACTGAGAATTAGGTGAAAACTCGTTTCTGTATTTTTTTTTTCATCTAGGAAACTGTGGTAAAGAGCAACAAGAAACACAGCTGCTTTTTTTGAAAGAAATCCATAGTTATCTGCACTGTTTTTGTATCAAACTTTTCTTATTGTGTTCTCTTTTATGACCTAAATGATCACATTCATAGCTAGCAAATGACTGATATAAACTAGATCACCAACAATTGGTGAAAAAAGCCAGTTCTGTCAGTTCAGAAGAAAAATTTGTGTTGGTCATTTACTTTTTGCTTTATTTTCTTGAAGGAATCTTTGAGTGTGAACAGTTAAGTTCAAGATATCTTATATACATCCTAAACACTCACTGAGGCAGTGCTGAAAGTTTTGTGGTTTACCCTAATTTATTCAGACTTTATTCTGTTTCTGTGAGATAGGACATGGTAGTGGGTAAGGATTCAGACTTGAAAACACGTGCCACTGCAACAGGAGATTTCAGTTGTTTAGATACAGCAGTTAATGAGAGCTGTGATAGCTCTCTGGAGATACATAAAAGGCTACTAATGACTAGTTCATTTATAAGTGATGAAGATCTCTCAAGATCAAAATCCTTCCAAAAATACAATAAATAGAGAGCTGTGAACTTGCAGTGGTCTTGACAGTAGTACACTGTCACCTCAGCGCTGAGATTTCTTTAATGCTCAACTTTTAATGGAACTATTTTTCATTTGTAACATCATGCAAGACATTTAATTTACCTTTCTCCTTCTGCTTCATATCTCTGCTTTGCAGAGCACGGTGGTTTATGCCTACCAGATGTTGGCATTTTCTCAGTCACGTCCTTTTTTTGCATGAAACTTCAGTTTCAGTGGAGTTAGAAGATTTTGTGCAATTCTGTGCAACCATAGTATGTTCAGTGTCTCTTCATTCACAGGGAGACTCACAGACTCCACTCCTTGGATGGCCAGCCCATTTGGGAAGTTTCAGAACTGCTGTGTGATCTATGTTTGCATAGATCAGCTGGGAAACAGTGGTGCATTAGATCTTACCCTTGCTGAAATGTCAGTGCAACTCTGTATTTTTGCCTAAAAAATACTTATTAGAAATACTGTACACCCTAGAGAGAAATATTTGAAATTCATGTGACCCTCTCCAAAACACCATTTAGTCTCTAGGCACAGAAACACATGGCCATATGCAAGCACTGGAAAAATTTCTTTATGTATTTTTATCTTTTCAGATTTTAATCTGATTTTTATGTCAAATTTTAATTTTTTATGGATAGTTTTACTGAATAATTCAACTAAGTAATTATTTACAGAAGTATTTAATTTTGTTTTGTTGGTAAATGAATACTTTGTTGTTTACCTGGATCCTTGACCTTGGGGCAAAGCTTAACCAAATCTTACCACGAGTTTTTCTGAGTCACTGGGAGCTGAACATGAAGTGCAGCCCCACGCTATTGGCAAATTAATTTTATGACTTGTGTATAAAATCTGTTCTATTATTCCTTAGTTCCCTCACAGAATACTCAATGAAATAATGCAAAATAAATCTCTGTTATGCTTTGCATGCAGCTCTCTCTTGCCCATGTGGGATGAATGGCAAGACAGCCATTAACTCCAGCAATTGACAATCAAGTCCATGATTTGAAAGTGAACTGAAATTACAATGGACAGCATTAGTGTTCCAGGAGCTGGAGAAGCAGACGGTGGTTCATGACCTGAAAAGTATCGAGCATCTGTAACTTTCACTGAAGTCAAATTATAAATGCTTAACACCTCCCAGTGCTTGCCCTGCTATTCTGAAATGCAGATTGTGACTAGAGGAGAGAAAATGGCAGTTTAGGGAGAATAATTCTTTAGGGTTAAGTAATCAGAAAATTCATCAACATCATGAATTATGTTAAGATGGATGGAGCAGATCTCTTTGTACCAAAACTAAATTTTTAATAAGCCACGCATGGAAGAAAAGGATTTTGACCATTATGTCACTATAAAAATTAATACAGCTGTGAATAATAATGGCAATCCATTCCAATAACATGGATATTTATATAATATTACCATCTGATAATGGTTAGATCAGTAAGGAGTTGTAATTACCACTATTGATTAGCTCTAAATTATGCATATTGGTGACTAATGCTGAAATAATGTGTTGTTTTCAAAATCCTCTCTTCCACTTTCACACACAGCTTCTTGATCCCATTCAGCTCTCCAGCCTTTTCCATTAGTAATTGCACTTGTGAGGGCACTGGCACTCACCTCTTGTGGCTTGTCCATTAGGACTTGTCTGAGAGCAACAACTACCATTTAACACGTATTAAAAAAAAAGGAATTCCAGTCTGACTCAATCCTAATGGCACAAAAGTAAGTAAGATCCTGGATTAACAATGATCCCAGCATTATTAATAACAAGAAGGAAAAATGCTAAATAACTGAGTTACTAAAAAGTTAAATAATCTATTTGTAACACCTGTTTTCATGAGAGCAGTCAGATTGGCACGAAGGCCTGTTTTTCAAATGGTGGTTAGAATGGTTTTCACTTACACAATGAAATACCCATTTTTGGGGGATTTCCAAAGTGTTTTCCACATGCCAGGATATATCACTTTCTCTGCATTACTCACCATCTTTGAGCAATGAAGAGGAAAATTTAACTTAGCCAGAGGGTCATTAGGAAAGTGCAGCAGAGCTCAGATCTGTTTACTGTGGTTTGACCTGTGGTTATTGGGCATTGAGATTTTTTTGCACTATTGACTCTTGTTGAATTAATTCAGTGTACAAGTACCTACAAGTGGAGCTCCCTGGTGCCTGGGACTGCATCCAGATCTCAGAGTTTCACTTTTCATGTGATGTAAAGGGAGATTTAGGCAAAGAAAGCAAGTTAGGAATGTGCACTCAGAGGATGGATGAGGTCTCATTTTGACAAGAGCTACAGCTTTCTTCCTCTTCCTTTCTCTTTTTTCCCCTCTGTTATGCTTAAAAAAACCCCAAAACTCTAAGGTAGAGAACTCAGCGTTTTTCTCCTGGATTAGTGATGTGCAAGATCTCTATGGATGTAAGATGCAATGAGAGCACATAACCATAGCCAGGTCACTCCTAATGATCATGAGGTATTAGATCAACTCGACCCTTTCAGAGCTCAGGGCTCTCTCCATGCAGTCTGCTAAATTTGCCAAGCATCTGGGTGCTTTTCCAACCTTCACTGTCATCCAGAGATGAGCAGTCCCAATAAAGGTCTTTCAGAGAATTTCTATTTGGAAGCTAGAGCCCAAAGTTCTCTTAAAGAAAAGCCCCTGCAGTCTGTCAAAGGGCTCATGTGATGATGATTCACTCTTGTCTTTTTAAAGATGCAGGAGAAGCTGCACTTCACCTTCAGAACAAGTGGTTGGAAACTTACTCACAAAATTTGACTCTTCTCCAAAGCCTTTCTCAGGCACAGTGGTTTTAAAGAAGCTGCACCTCTCTTTTCAAGCATTATCTGTGTCACCACTACGGATGGAAATCCTCTTCCCTGCTAGTGCAGTCTGCTGAGAGGAATCCAGTAGGGGATGTGTTATACAGAAAATGTTGGTAGTGCCATCAGGCATCACTGCAAATATAAATGTAATCTGCAGCTTCCAGACAGTGCTTGGTATGATGATCATGTGACTCTGAACAGACTGGATGGGGTCATCAAGACACTGTAGAACTTTCTTACTCTTTTTACCTTCCAGCACAGGTAGAAAGACATAGGGACCTATTTTATTTTCCAGGGCAATTCTAGGCATGCACAGTGAGTTCAAGGCCAGGAGGAGAAACCTGCTTTACCTGAGGTGCCTCAGTGGTGCCTCAGCTGTGCTGAGCCCCATTTGGATTTATTCCTTACACTTCTGTTTCACTTGCCAACACCTTTTCCCCCCCTCCACCCTGATCTGGCTCAAATTTCTCTGACACCAGTCATTTCACAAGCTGTTACTCTCCCTAGTACCTTCAATTGCTGCATTGTTCAAGGTCAAAATATTTCTACTTAGTTATAAAAAAAAAAAAAAAAAAAAAAAAAAAGTGAAT